>BTRK01000002.1:16193753-16793753 GCA_036245805.1 Pristionchus mayeri | reverse complement strand
ATCTTTATTGTCTTCTGAATCTCTTTTGAAGCCCAGTAGTGACATCATTGGACTATTCTATTGTTTTGCTCAATGAGCGGATTGTGACTACTTGAAAAATGTGAAAAGAGCTTGATTTCTTGCAGAAAGAGGTGTATCTGAAGTATCTGATCGCCGTCGAGCCAGTGGTGTCTCTCGTGCAGTCGAAGAAGGCGGAATACGATGGGAGGGGACTGAGTCAGAAGGAGATCCAGGCTGAGATCGTCAGTTGAGAACCTTTTTTTCAAATCTGAAAAAGTGTAGACAATAGTAAAACTACAAACGAGAAGCAGGGAAGAATGTTGGGAGAGAATGAGTCTATAAAGTCTTGTTCACAAGGAGATCCAGAGTCGTGACTACTCGAAGCTGTACAGGCCGAAAACGTGATGCGGCTGCACAACAGATGGTACGCGGCGAAGCAAGAACTGTGATGGGAATGTGAACTATCTGAACAATGTTGTCACTAAACATTTACTGTTCTTGTTACATCTTGTGAATGTCTGAGCTGATACTGAATATACGAAACGAATATAGCCACATTGGTCGTCAGATAAAGATGGCTCTATTTTCTCGTCGAGTCTTTTTTACACATCTGCAGTATCATTCACTCCACCCGTTCATTCGCCCCTCTCCCTCGAACCTCATTCTCTCGGTGTGCCGAGTGTGCGCTCTTTTCAATAACAATCGCGCACGCTCGTGATAACTGTTTTGAAACCTACGTAAAACTAGTTCTTTCCGTAAACGGATTAATTTATCTTGTTTCTTCAAACTATTTGTCTACTTTTTGGCTCAGCAAACCACCTTCGGGGAATGCTCCCGATATGGCTGTCATTCATATTCTTGCATGGTATTTTTGCTGACCCGCGACCTCTAGCAATAGAATTGGTCAGAAATCATGACGAAGGGGGAATGGAGAAGTATGCATCAATACTCGAAGGTGAGCTAGCACTTGTTCCAGTGTTGTGTTGGTTCGCTCCCCCCCCCCCCCCCCCCACCTGTCTTGCAAAATGAAACTCGAACACTTAGCTGTCGATGCAATAGTCGAGTACATGTGTGAGCAATTTCCGGAAGTGGCTCCCCCGTCAGAGGAAGAAATGATTATCATTAAACGGGAATTCGGACATCTCATTTCTACGAATCCTGACATTCAAGATGAGGTATGCTACAATAGGATAAAGGCTCTGACTCGTATGACTCGTTTGTTTTGTACTTTCCAGTTTGAGGAACTAAAACTGCTCTTATTACTACGTTAAATGATGTTGAGACATCATCACAGGTGTACGCAGGGATTCCCAACAAGTTCACTTCCATGTTCCCTACTATTTCCATGAAAATTGCGCAGCTGAAAGCAGTTGCTTCCCGAAAATTCGAATCGTACAACGACGAGATGAAGGAAACAATAAAAGACGTGAGATGACGAAACGAGACAAGTGATCGAGATGAAATTTCAGGTGGATAGCTTGCTCAACTTTCATCTCCAATGGCCAATCTCACTGCTTCTTGAGAAGAAGATGACAAGCTACGAGGAAAGAGAACTGAATGATCGGCAGATTGAAATGGAGATTGTGAGCGGATTTTGTAATTATGCTTTAGATGATTATTGCAGAAGAAGAAGCAGGACGAACTCACCGATTTGTGGTCGGCCGACGATCCATATGCATACTTGTACCTAACGGATCATAAGATTGCCGATGTTAACAAAGAAAGGAGGGAGGACAAGATAGGCAAAGAGAGAAGGAGAATGAGAAACGAAGAGTTCTACCAAGCGAAGAAAAAATTGAAAAACGAACTGTGAATAACTTTGGATCCGCTGATACCGGTTGATACTGTCATCATGAAGTGTAAATTTGAAATACGTGTATATTTTGTTGATAAAGTAAATTGCTGAATACGATCGCTGACCGGCAGAAATTCATGGACAAAGCTCAGCAACACAAAAGTTCAAAGGGCGCGTTTCCCAGTCCATCTCCACCCGTCTGTTCCCCCTTCTCATACTCTCTGTTCTCTCTCTATCTTTCACCGACTCTCGTGAGTGTGGGGTTTTCAACTCGAAAGTGCACTTCCCGGCTCTCTTTCTTTCCACTCTCTTTCCGTTTTGCAATCTTTGCGGCATTACTTTCCAGTATTTTTTTAACAAATCAAGTTTTTTAAACAATTTCTTTATAGTGTTTATTATGGTAATGCGCCAGATATTTTTGATTTTTGCATTGATAAATGCTTCGTTTGCTTCTTTCGCTCAGGATCTTGTCAGAGATCACGAATTAGATAAGATTTTGGAGTACACTTCATTATTCGAAAGTGAGCTGATTATCATCTTATCTGTTCTAATTTTAAATGCAATCGGAATATTCAGTTGCGGATACAATCGTGGATTATCTGTGTAAGGAGTTTCCTGATTTGGAGCCATCAACACGAGAGGAAATGGTTCTTCTCAAGCGAGAGTTCGTACACTTTTTAATTTCTCCCGTGGATGTGCAGAATGAGGTACGAGAATTTTGATCCAAACTAGAAGTAAAATTCCCCCAGATCATTGCTGGCACTCCTTGCAATATATCGTGCACCTTCTCATCCAAACACACGACCATCCCTGCCAATATAGCGCAATTGAGAGATCTCGCCGAGAAAGAATTCGAAGACTTTAGCGACGAGACGAAGAAAGTCGTTGTCGACGTGAGTTGCCTTTCCACTTCACAATAAGTGGATGATTCCAGGCAGATCGATATCTCAACTTCCACGTTCATTACCCAGTGATGGAGCTGCTTGAGAGGAAGATGGCGAGCTATGAGGAACGAGGATTGAGTGAAAGACAGATAAAGATGGAGATTGTTAGCAACCGTTGAAGAATTTGCACATGATTTGCTTTCAGAAGCAGAAGGCGAAAGCACTGGTGGACTTGTGGCACTACGACGACCCTGAGGCCTGGAAATATGTCTACGAAGACAGCAAACGATCCAGAGCCGATCTATAGGCCATTTGCCCAGAATTTTAACTGGATTTCACTGCCTCTTTTCTTGTTTGTCATAATATTGCATTATTGTTTTTGTTTACCATGATAATCAGGTTGAGATAAAATTTTCAACAAAGTGGTTCTCCCGTCAGTTGGCAAGAGTGAGGGAACCCTCCACTCTATCACTCACTCTCATGTTGACTCTACTCCTTGCCCTGACCCCTATCTCTTCCCTCTTCTCCCACGTTCACACTACTCCGCCCACTTTCTTGCGTCTGCACGCTTGTTGACAACAAATGCGCATGCTTTGTGCGCATGTTTGAATTGAGAATTTTAGCAGTTCTATGCAGTTTTCGTTATGTTTTAAGTAGTTGTATTCATTCCCAGATTGTCAGTAAGTTCCCAATAACTGAAGTCATGTCTCGCTATGAAATGTAACCCATTTTATTGACATCGTGTGACTGTGCGTTGAGGTGTAAACGCAAGTGAGCTTGGCGAGCCCCATTGATTGTTCATGTTATCACTTTTTGCTGACCTTGTTGTTCATATCTACAATTTACTCTCTCTTCCACACCCTCGCTCCCTATATGCCTGCGTGTTTGATTGGTAATATTGGGGCGGGGGGGGACTACTCCTACATCAATGCCCAGATTCATCTTCGTATCGTGACGTTACTACAGATGCATTAGATTACTTCATACCAAGCATCACTTCAGGAATGCTACGAATATCTTTACTCTTCGCTCTCTTCAACACTGCTTCAGCTTCGCTAGCCTCTGAAATCGTGAAGTCGCGTGATCTGAAGAGGATTCTGGAGTACGTATCGCCCCATGAATGTGAGTATGCCGCATTATGATTACCATCTTTCGAGTAAGATGACCTTTCTAAAAACATGTTCATAGGGCTGTATGTTATCACCTTCGGATCATAACATTCCGGATATCACAGTAGACTCTCACACTTACGGAAAGCCCACTGTGAAACTATTGGAGATTGGTTATCATTCGGAAGCATATCATCCTACCTGTTGCTCTTCATAGAGCTATGCAAATATAGACCAAAGTCCGAGTGAAGAAGCAGTTGTTTTCGTCAAGAAACAAGCAAATTCATTTCAGTGGTGGACACGGTTGTTCAAGAACTGTTCACCGACTATCCCGAGCTGGTCCCAGAACCAAAGGAGAGCGCGATGCTCCTAGAGATGATGGAGATGTTTCCCGAGGCGAAGAAGCGACCTCCTCCCGTGGAACAAGTATTTCTCCTGAAGCTGCAGCTGGTTTACTGGCTCACCACCGATACAGAGGAATTCGAGCAGGTTGGCTCTTATGCATATGGGCATATCCGATTTCTATGAACTACCCTTAGATATTATGGAAATTGAAGTTGAAAATCAACGCGAGATCATTAGAATATAAGGGTAAGGAAGAGGGAAAGAGAGGGAGCAAGTAACCAGAGCATACGCAGAAAAGTTTGGCATTCCGAGAACCATTCTCAATTTTTCTCTGTCTAAACGTTCATATAATCTATATCGTAATATTACTGTGTACTATCAAGATACCGTACCCTAGAAAGGAGAATATCGCACCATACCATGCCAACTCATTGATCACATTGCAGGTGGAAGCCAGCTACTACGACAAGTTCAGTCTCTTCCACGAGTTCGTCGAGACTGGTGAGGAGATCGCACTTCGAGAGTTTAAGGAACTGAGTGAGGAGAAGAGGAAGGAAATGAAAAATGTAACCTCATGCTTTATTAATGAATCAATACGTAGCCTCTGCAGAGAAAGGGATATGCAAAGGAGAAAATATTCGCGATTGTGAACGAACTTCTCGAGAAGAAAATCGCCAGCTACGAAAATTGAGGGCTGACCACGGAGAAAATTAAGAAGGATATCGTAAGCGTTGATTATGCACGAACTCAACTATTCGTGTCCTGCACAGATGAAAACGCGTCGGAAGTACGAGAAGCAATGGCAGGACTCGTATTTGGACAATGAAGATCCCGATGTGCTGCACAGAATGTGGGAATCCGAGATTTGGCAGATGCAGCAGAGGGAGTTGAAACTGGAAAGGTCGATTAGAGAGGAGAGGTACATGGAGGATATCCAGCGAAGACTCGATGAAGATCGACGAGAACGAGCGAAGATTCAGAATTCAGGGGATGAAGAGACAGAAAAGAGAGCAGAGTTGTAGGTTGTAGCTTTGTTTTTTACTCATACAAAACGATCGCACGAAAACGTGTTGTTACAGTTACAGTTTGTCATGTTGCATCCGAATGAATTTGTTACTGTCAACTATTCTTTCGTGATTCCTCGTATATTGTTGATGAATGGTTTTACACCATCAAGTATTTCTGAAGCTTTGGAATTCACTGCAGCATCCAGACCAAATCTCCAGATAAGATGTATCTTGTCACTCATTTTTCTCTCAACAACATCTCTCGCCATGAACCGACACATCTTCCTCGACCGATTTGATGAAGCAATGGAGCTGATGGCTGAATATTCCAATATTCACGAGGGCAAGTCTCTTTAAATGTTAATTGAGCATATTGAGCATTGATTAATTTTTTTAAATTTTTTTAATTGAGCATTGATTTTATCACACATTTTCCAATATTAATAATTTTACAGTAATCGACAGTGTTGTGGACGACATGGGAAAGTACCACGACATTTTGGTGGATCCATTTGACGATGAAGACACGAATCTTGTGAAGAGAGAAACAAAGAGACCCTCGATTCTTACCCAGCCGGTCTCTTAATTTCACTTTAACATTAAGACGCCTACCCATTCCAGGCAGAAGGATATGCGATGTTCAAATTGTCCGCCTGTGCTACTGCACTTCTCGAGAAGAATATGGCCAGATACGAAATTCAAGGACTGACCCAGGAACAGATCAAGAAGGAGATTGTAGGTGAAGTTCATTCGCAGTCAAAACCATTCACTCATAATGGAATGCAACCGATGTGGGCATTGGAAACGAATACGGTTTGCAAGAAATTCATTTAGAATGGTCAAAACTTGTTATCCAAAATGGAATAGAACTGGGGAAAAACGTTAATTTGTTCGTTGTTTGTGCAGGAGAAGGCTCTTCGTCAGTACCAGAAACGCTGGCGGCGCTCGTACTGGGATGTGGCTGATCCTGGTGTCCTGCACAACACTTGGCTGCAAGAGAAGCTTCGGAAGCTGGAGGAATACTTTGAAGATAGAAGACACAGCAAGTACTTGAAGTATAAGAGGGAAATTAAGAGAAGGAAGACGGAGGATCAAATTGCACGGTTGTCGACGGAGAATACAGAAGATGCGAGCAGTCAGCACCGAGAAGAGCTGTAGGATAGGGCTATGGGATGTCATAACGCGTATCGAAACATATCAATCTCTTACCTCTTATTTTATGCGCCGGGTCATCTAATTGCATCATTTTCAAATCAATGAGCTTACGGGATTTACTCATCACTCATTCCTTGATTGTAATCATTGGAGTAAACATTTAAATCATAATTGTTTATCAATCTTCAGCTGTCATTGGTTTGAGACCATCAATTATCTGAAGCATCTGAAGGACGGCTAATATCGTCGTCTCTGTCGTGTGTTTATCCTTCATTTCTGATGGAAGGGCAGTAAGTGAGCATGGTAGGGTGATATTGAACATGGTAGAGTGATTAAGGAGGAGTAAACTCAAAATCCATTTTTTGAAGCTATCATATGCACTGCCTAGAGTTCCACAACGATAAGAAGCTCCGAAATTTTCATATTGATATCTTCATTCCGAACAGAGTTATAGCTATTTGGCTGGGAGCCAGATCAGGGAAAGCTCAGGGAAGGTGGCGAGATAGCACGCGACTTGAAGAGAGTGCGTCCCTAGGTGAAACATATTCCAACCGGGCGCGCGTTTGCATTTACTCCTCCTTTAGAGTGAATTGCTTCTGCTTGTCTCTTCCCATTCTATGGGAAGAAGAGTTGGGGAGTGGCGGACGCTCGTAATTTAAAGACCACGATCATCTTCAAGCGCTTCAATTTTCAAGCTGTCAAGTTGTTACTCGAAATCGTTTATGGAACTTGCTCTCTACATTTTTTGATAGATATACATATCAGATGCGAAGTCTCCTACCACTCTTCGCTCTTTCGGCTTCTGCTCGAGAGGTTAATCGCGAAATCGCATTCGAAAGGATTGATGAAGCGAAGCAGCTGATGGCCAATTATTCACATTTCCACGCTGGTTAGTACTCATCGATAGCTCATTAGTATGCGAATCTTATGAGACTCTCTTAGATAGTCATTAATAACTATCTTAATCGCAGAACATAGATTTTGATTAGCGACATCTATATTTTCGTGTACCTTTCTTCTGGTGTACATTATTATCGTAGAATCAACAAATATTGAAGACACGTCTTAGTCAAAGGATCAAAATTTGAAATGGAAATTCTTGTTAGAAGCTCCCTTTCAGCGATAGACAGCGTCGTGGACGACCTGTGTTACTATTACTGGTATGTGCTACCTGATTACGTCCCGGAGATAAATTTACTGAAGAGGGAGCTCGTATACTTTTTCACGCTACCCGAGCATGAGAGGGAAGAGGTGAGAACGCTACTTTATTCTTGAACACTGATCTGTCAAAACATGACGTCTTAGTTCTCATCCGACCTAGTGCCATACACTTGTGTAGCACTCTTTTACTGAAATGGCTAAGTGTTTCTCAAAGTATGCACTAAACTCTCTGTTATTAGAAATTGTTGTCTCACACTGTTCACTTCAGGTGATCAAGGTTTCCGCTGAAGGCGGCAAATTGCCCAATTTCAATTTTCTCTCCGATGCGATTTTTGAGATTTTAAAAATAGGAAGAAAGATGAAACCACTGAACAAGGAGGAAGAAAAGTTTAAAAATGATTATGTACGTTTTTTAATGAAATAATGTACATTTTTTGGGTGGTGGTAACGAATCCATGATCAATATTACGAAAAAAAGATCGAATTGCAGTTAGATAAGTATGCATTCTACAAAATGAGCTTCCCCTTTTTACTCGATCATCTCCTTGCGAAAAGGGACGCCTATGTGGAGAGTGAATTGACGAAAGAACAAATCAGAAGAGATCTAGTGAGCTCAATACTTCTCCGTGCTTATAAAGTGAATGTTCCAGGGAAAAAGTACCCTGGAGCTCATTGATAAATGGCACGAATATGACCCGGAGGCGGAAAGCGTCGAGGTAGGGAAGAAGCGGATACGTGAGCAATAGGAACTCTGACTTACTCTTTTGAGAACTCATTGATATTTCATAAAATTTTGAAAAACTGTTCCATTCAGTCTTGTTTTTACGATATCTATTGCGAGAACGGGTGTGCTTTTTGTCATTGTTTCACCTTTCCAATAAACATTTCATTCTCAATTGCTTTATCTCAACTTCTTCCTTCAATTGGTTCACATCCATCGAATTCCTCTGAGCGTTGGGCATGTCAAAGCACCGAAGAATCATATGATCACTGCAATGATCTTTTGAACCAGAGATATAGGAAGTCTCCGGCCTCCCACTTCGAATTCGGCAATTCGCCTTTGTATTTTACCACAACTCATGTCAGGAATCCTTTGAATATGGATACTCCTGGCGTTGCTCAATGTTGTTTTAGCATCTCACGCCTCTGATATCGTGAAAGCGCACGATCTGGAGAGGATTCTGGAGTACGTATCGCCCCATGAATGTGCGACTTTTTCAACTTCTTGCTTATGAAAAGCCGATGAAATTATTCCGCCTAATGTCTTATTTTTATGCTTCAATAGTCCGGGACACTGAATGTGAAATTGACATTTCAGTGGTCGAGACGATCTTCGAAGAGCTGTGCACGGAGTTTCCAGAGTTGCGTCCGGAGCCAGTGGAGAGCGAAAAGTTCCGAAAGCTAATGGAAGAATTGGAAGAGCTAGAAGGACCTCCGGAAGAGAAATTCGAACCCATCGTCGAACAAACCTACCTGTTGAAGCTGCAGCTAGTTTACTGGCTAACCACCGATGCCAAGGATTTTGAAGAGGTTCGTTTTTAGTCGATTAATTAGTCATTAGTTCTTCATATCACAAGGAACTTCAAAAGTGGAAAGAGTGGTAGCCAAATAACCCGGCCGTATTCTGAAACTATTGAATATTACACAGCGGGAATGGGAACTTTTCTTCAGGTTGTGGCCCGTTTTCAAGATAAATTCAGTCTCTTCAAAGAATTTATTGTCTCCGGATGGAAGATCGCAGAACGAGAATTTAGAAAACTGACTGAGAATAAGAAAAGGATCATGAAAGACGTAAGCATATTCATCGATATTCTTCATTTCAGCTTTATAATGCCTGTCAATTCCAGGCTGAGGGATATGCGATGTTCAAATTGTCCGCGTATGTTACCGAAATTCTCGAGAAGAAGATGGCCAGCTACGAGAGTCGAGGACTGACGAAGGAGCAAATAAAGAAGGAGATCGTATGTCAAATTTATGAGCTTTCTCAGAAGTCCATGGAACGTTGGGCAATCCATCCCTCTCTCATTTCTTCGCCCATCATTGAAGGGGTAGCCACAAAAAGAGGGGTGGCAGAAACTGAAGAAGTTCCAAAAGTTGCTATCAATATGGACTCTTTATGCATAAACTTCTTTACGATAAAACAATTTATAATCAATACAAAAAAATTTTCAGAAGAAAACGAGCAATCGTTTCGACTGGGAGGACCAGGGACATGACGTGGAAGATCCTCTGATACTTCATGAAATGTGGCTCGAAGAAAAATACGAAATGAAGGAGAAGGAGTTCCGAAATAGGAAGATGTATTTAAGTACACGTTTTTATCTACCTCTAAAACTTTTTGATGGTATTAATTATTGTACGGGCTTCATTAAGATCGATGCAATGAATATTATCTCCTGTGTTCGCTAAATAATCAAATCGAATGGTTATACACCATTCATTACTTCTGATCACCGTTTAACCATGCAGGGGTTACCTCGATTATTCGAAATGCATATTATAATTTAATTCCGTCAGATGCGCTATTTCTTGCCATTCGTCTTTCTCTCCACTGCGGATTCAGAAATGAATCGATACATCGAATTCGATCGGACAGATGAAGCAGTGCAGATGATGAAGGATTATTCACCGATGGAAGAGGGTAAGCTCATTCTTCATCAGAGAACTAAGCTTAAAATTCATGGAAAGTTGTTCGAAAGAATACATCTCGAAAATGTGAAGTAGTCTATTGCAGTGATCGACGTTATCGTCGACGATTTGTGCGATTTGTATCCCATGATGCATCCTGGAACAGAGGATGAATTGATTGCAATGAAGAGGGAGGTCATTGGCTTGCAGTCCATTCCTAACGATGAGAAGTTAAAGGTAACGATTCAATGAGTATTTCAAAAATCACGATGAAATGACAGTTCAATAATAATTAATGTTGAAGTTCTCACAATATGATATTTCGTTAGATTTCAAAATTAATAGTGAACTCTGCTTTGAGTTATAACATTTTTCACAACTTTGGCATAGATTTTTGAATTGAAGATAATCGCCGGAGGTCCTTCTGATTTCAAGTATCTCCCCAAGGCACTTAAGTGGTTCATGAAGATCGGCAGAGAGATAAAACCATTAACCAGCGAGGAAGAGAAGATGAAAAACCACGAGGTAAGTGTTTACTGCACCTTTTCTGTGTTGAGTCTTTGTATAAGGAGACCATGGAAAATGTGATACTTCGTTCAAAACCATAAACATTTCAGTTGGATATGTATGCATTCTTCAAAATGACCTTCCCATTGGTTATTGATCATCTCGAGGCGAAAAGGGACGCATATTTAGAGAGTGGATTGACGAAGGAGGAGATATGGAAAGATCAAGTGAGTTCAAAAAGTCGTTTCCTATGCGAATTTGGACCTAAAATCAGTGCTTACAGGGAAAAGTCCTTATGGAGCTGATGGACAAGTGGTATGACCCTGAATCGGAGAGGGAGAATATTGAGATAGGGAAAGAGAGAATACGACAGTGATACGACCTGTGAATAGCATTATTGATCTCAATCAATCAATCAATCAATTTATCATGTAAGGCAATAGGTGCTCAGATGAGGATGGGGAGGTACTCTTCATAAGTTGCATTCCACCAGTGTTTGCCAATAGCTCGGGTCAAATCATCTCTCCATCGTACATGAGGCTTCCCAGGGGGGGGCGCTTCCTATTGTATGGCGTCCACACCGTAGTGGCACGGCTCCACTGCTCTAGTCCCATTCTCCTGACCTTGAGGGCCCAGCGCGCTTTCCTTTTCAGTCCTTCCTCGATCCAATCCCTCAGCTTCGTGATCCCGCGCACGCGTTCATTCCTCCAGCGATCTTTCAGCGTGACTCCCAACATCTTCCTCTCCATCTTTCTTTGGGTAACACTGAGCCGCTCTTTCTCACTCGCCCTCAGCGCCCAAACTTCGCTTCCGTAGAGTACGGTAGCCGTCACGCAGCTCTCGAAGACTCTTCTCCTGGTCTTGATGGGTAGAAGGCGGGAGGACAGCAGATGGGAGAGCTTGCTCCAGGCGAACCACCCTAGTCGAATCCTGTGTTCGATCTCGTCAGAGTGATCAAGTGGGAGACTGATCTTCCCTCCGAGATAGGTGGCTGATTCAACGAAATCGAACTGTAGATTGTTGATAATGATTGGATTTCGGGTTGTTGTACAGGAAGTGAGTAGGTTGGTCTTATTTGAATTCATCTCGAGACCAACTCTACTGCAAGCGTCCATCAGCTTTTTCAGCATTCTCTCCATTTCCGGGTGAGACTTCGCAACAAGGGCTACGTCATCGGCATATTCCAAGTGGCAAAAATTCCTGCCATCAATTCGAATCCCGTCGTTCTCCCAGTCGATGTCATTCATGGCTGAGCGAAGCACTGCATTGAAGAGACGAGGGGAGAGGGTATCCCCTTGCCTGACTCCTCTTCGCACAGTGACTGGTACGAGTTCCTCGTTTACTCTGATGAGTGTAGAGGAAGACTCGTAGATGCGGCGCAGCAGGTGGACGAGGGTAGGATGGGCTCCGAACGAGTAGAGGGCTTGCCAACATGCACTCCATTCCACGCAATCGAATGCTTTCTTGAAGTCGACGAATGCGAAATAGACCGGGATACCGTATTCCGAGGTTCTTTCTGCGACCTGATTGATGGAATGCAGGTTGTCGAGGGTGCTATACCCGCTCCGGAAACCGGTTTGGGTTGACGACTCAGTCTCTTCGAGCACTGCCTCGAGTCTTTTCAGAATCACCTTGGTCATGGTTTTCAGGGTTACGGTGAGCAAGGAGATTGGGCGGAAATTTCCGACGTTGGTGGGATCTCCTTTCTTGTGCAGAAGAGTAACCACTGCTTCGGTCAAATCGCGTGGGACGGCTTCACCTTCTACCAGATAGTTGAGGAGATCAGCGATGATGGGGGCGAGGTGGTGTCGCGAGTGGAATAGCATATCAGGGAGAATGCCATCCGACCCGGGGGAGTGACCACACTTGAGTAGAGACATCGCTTCGCTGACCTCATCGGGTAGGAAGGGCGGAAGAGGATCGGGTGGATGAGGGGGGATTGTGAGTGGGACCTGAACTGCAGGGGTGTAGAGATCCTCGAAGAAGAGCTGGACAGCTGTCTCGGTGGCTGCTTGAGAGAGAGCACCAGTGACAGGGTCGGGGACGAGGAGGCGCTTCTTTGAGGTGTGCAGATTCAGCATGCTCTTCACGATGCTCCTTCCCATGGTTGCTGCTTGCCGTGCTTGTGCCTCCTTTCGCTTCCTGATGTCATCGACGAGACTCGTCCGGGCAGCTTTGCAGGCAACTGAGTAGGCGACAGTTCCTTGGGGGATTGGATTGCAATTGATGCCGCATCGCTAGGAGCTTCCGTGTTCCACTCGAGATCCAAGGCGGGGATTGGCGCTTCCTCCAACAGTTCATTGCCGCGGTCTCCGTGAAAGCCTTGACCGTAGAGTAGGCATCGGCAGCAGAACTGGGGCGGGCAAGGGGCAGTGACGCGAGAAGGGATGCGTTGGCAGTAAAAGCAGATCGATCGAAATCTAACCGCTCCCTGCATCTTTTCTGCCTCATCTTGCCAGGGAGGGAGAGGCACATCCGGACAAGGCGATGGTCGGAGTCAAACTCAAACCGGCCAATGACTCCGCAATTGACTACTCTCGCTGTGGTGGGCGCTGCAACGTAGTCAATTTGGTGGAATGAGGAGCCGTTGGGGGATCGCCATGTCCAGATTCGACCGTGCCGTCTCTTGGGGAACGTGTTCTGGATGCGCAGTCTATTCCTCACGCAGAGCTCAGTGAAACAGCGTCCGCGTGAGTTCGGTGTGGGAGAGGCGAAGTTACCGACAAATCTTTCATTGCCAGGTTCCCTCGCTACTCTACAGTTGAAATCACCGACTAGAACTGGCATAAGGCCTCTGGGCGCACTCTGCAGAGCAGTCTCAACCTGGTCTAGGAAGTCATCGTAAGCGTTGTCATCGTAGGAAGACGTGGGAGCATACGCGCAGACCAGGAAGAGCCGTAGATCGGGGAGGAGGAGAGTGGCCAGACGAGGGGAGAGGCCATTGAACACCGCTCCGCGCGCAAGGTGCGGTCGAAGCAAGAATGCGACGCCATGGGAAGCAGTGGGCCCGCCCGAGTGGTAGACTACAGTGCCTGAGGATGTAAGATTGAACGAGGCACAACCCACAATCCTTGCTTCCTGCACTGCAATCACGTCCCACTTGATCTTGTCGAGGGCGAGCTCCATCTCCGTCTGCTTCTCCCTTGGACCGAGCGTCCTGGCGTTGATGGTGCCGATGTAGAAGCGGCGAACCATCGTAGTGGCGTACAACTCCCGCGTGCCAAACGCTTCTGGGAGAGGGACTCTGGGCGGGCGGAACCGGAGACGGGGAGACGAAATCGCACTCGACCGCTCGCCACACACTTGAGAACCCAGAACTTTATCGAAATACATCTCAGAATTTAGTATTTCGATAAAGACATTACATTCCATACTTGTGATATTTGTTGCCGGCTGATTGGTTTTACAACCATCAACTATATTTGCTCTGATATTCATATAATACTATGCAGATTATTCTACTCTTCAAATCTCTCAGATGCTGTTTCTCTGGCCTCTCCTCTTCCTTTTCTCTTCTGCTCTCGCTGCCAATCGTCCACTCGAATTCAGTAGATTGGGAGAAGCGATGACGATGATGACTGATTATTCCAACATACACGAGGGTGACCGCATCTTCTTATTGAATCTTCTCCTTCTATAGCCCTAAAAAGGATTATTATGGCAGAAAAAACACTATAATCTTTCAATCTTGGTGGATAGTAAGACATTATGGTGACAATTGAATATATAATTTTATAAATATTTCCCTTTTTTATATATTCCTTTCTAGAGTGAAAAGTATTCTATGCAGTGATCGACAGCATCGCGAATGATCTGTGCAAGGAATATCCCGAGTTGCATCCGGGAGACGATGAAAAGATGATTCTGATGAAGAGGGAGATCACCTACTTCTACACTCTGCCTAACGATGAGAAGGCCAAGGTATCATATTTTACAAATCTTCAGCTCAGCTAGTGCGTGGGCCACAAGAGTTGCATCAATCATTCAATAATTTGTGAAAATATCAGTGGGCTAAATAATACCGCGATCATTGCAGATAATCGCGGGATATCCCTCCGAGTACAAGTATCTCTCCGAGGCGATGAAGAAAGTGGTGAAGATCGGCAAGGAGATGAAACCTTTGAGTGAAGACGAAGGGAGACTAAAGAAGGACAATGTAAGGAATATTATTGTATCCGAGAAACTGGTGATCATGGTTTCAGTACGAACAATGCAATAAATCAAATTCAGGCCGATCAATACGCGCTCTTCAAGACGTGCTATCCCCTACTACTCAGTCACCTCGAGAAGAAGAGAGATCTCTACGAGAAGAATGGAATGACGAAGCAAGAGATCAAGAGAGACCTGGTGTGTTCATTTTGAGGGATCGTAAGTGAAAAGCGACGTGATAGGAATGATTATTTAGGGTAAAAACTCACTGAAGCTGATTGACGAGTGGCACAAGGACGATCCGGAGAAGGAGATTATCGAGGCATCCCGAGACCGCATCAGAAAGCATTACGAACTTTGAGGAACGAACTGCTTACCAGTTCGAAACATTCTAGCTCATCAAAATATTGTCTTCAAGTTATGATAATAGCGAATCTCATATTTCCTATCACTAGTCAATTAATCGCTTTATTTTGTACGACTTCTACACCATCGTCTGTGATAGTACATACCTCTCTTCGATAAATATGCCATATAATAACTACCTTGTCGATTCTTCAACCTTCCTTCATGTTTGATATTGGTTGCAAACCATCAAATATATTTATATCGATCGATATATTTCCCTCTAGCAGGCATAGGGTGCGTGCTTGTATTCGTCCCTCTGGCATCACTCATCTCTCTGTTTACGGCTAGGAATGGGCGGAATATGCCAAAGATCGGAACCTTCCAGTCTCAGAAGCGCATAAAAGTAGATGGAGCGTAAATGAACTTCAGTCTATCTCCTACTCTTTCTCAATAATCTCATATCTTTCATCGTTCTTGTGATGTCCCCTCTTCGTTTTCCCTTTGATGATTCAGTACTGTTTCATACAGTAATATGAGTCAATTGCAGGAAATGAATCGCGGATCTACGGTCTCTCCCCTCAATCGTCCGAAAGAATTCGATCGAATCGATGATTCGACGCTCATGATCTTGGAGTATTCAGAGATCCATGCGAGTGAGTGATTAATCTATGCTGAACCATGTAGCTGTTACTGTAAGGACGCAATCAATTTCAGTACTCGACAGTATCGTGAATGGCTTGTGCATGGATTACCCCGAGTTGCACCCGGGAGACGATGAGAAAATGATTCTGATGAAGAGAGAGATCACCTACTTCTACACTCTTCCCAACGATGAGAAGGCCAAGGTGAGAAGGCAGAAAATTTGGGAATCAACTTTTTTTGCAAATGAGAGAACATGTAGTGGACCAACGGCTAAGATAAATTTAACAACTGCAGCATTGATATTTATTTTCAGATCTTCGCTGGAGCTCCATGCGAGTTCAAGTATCTCTCAATCGCTCTGAAGAAATTGATGCCCATCGGCAGAGCACTCAAACCACTTAACGATGCGGAGCAGCAGCACAGAAGAGCTAATGTAAAATACACGAATTATTCATTTGAAACATCCAGTGGATCATTATTAACGGAACATATTCCGGATCTTGAGCATGCTTACGAAACTCGATTTCAGCTGGATCAGTACGCGATGTTCAAGCTGTGCTTCCCTCTATGTCTCAAGCATCTGGACGAGAGGAAGGCCTTCTACAAGAGGAGTGGAATGACCAGGGCGCAGATCCAGAAGGACATTGTCAGTCTATTGTTCCTTGCATTTTCTAAATTATTGAATTACGTATTCGCTAGATCGTCTAACGAGGAATCCCATTGATTTTGGAATATCCTATGAAAGCCTTTTTGAAAGCCTCTTTTACCATTTCTAGTAATAGAAGTATTGTCAGGGCAGAACGGCACTCGAATACATCGACAAATGGCACAAGGACGATCCGAATAAGAAACTCATCGAGGAGTCCAAAGTTCGCACCCGAGCGAAATACGGACTGTGAACAGCAGTGACTCATCATTGTTATTGTTGTT
Source organism: Pristionchus mayeri (assembly GCA_036245805.1). Classification (NCBI taxonomy): domain Eukaryota; kingdom Metazoa; phylum Nematoda; class Chromadorea; order Rhabditida; family Neodiplogasteridae; genus Pristionchus; species Pristionchus mayeri. The sequence goes on along the minus strand of BTRK01000002.1, from coordinate 16,777,093 downwards.
GCCTTGGATTATTGTGATTACATACTGGTATAAATGGTCTCTACAATGTGTGCTTTTATATCTTCAATATCCTTGGTTAACAAACCAATAATTATCTGTCATAATGATTGTTTGCCTATCTTTTGCGTTAATTCATTCGACTGCAGCGGCACTAGGTCGGATGAGAACTATGACGTCATGCCACCTTTGATATATCAATGGCTACATGATGTCATAGTTACCATCCAACCTAGTGTCGACTAAATCATCTTCAGGCGATGCGTGGTCTCTGGCCTCTCTTTCTCCTCTTCTCCTTCTCTTTAGCCATCAATCGACCCATGGAATTCCACAAGATAGATGAAGTGATGGAGATGTGGACTGAGTACTCGCACATCCACGGCGGTTAGTGAAACAAACTTGAAAAAATATTCATTGGTTCGGCCCATGTTCAACACTATATTACTAAAATATTTTTGGAGACCCTAAAGCGATGTGCATTCTACTTGTCTGTTGCAGTGATCGACTACATTGTGGACGAGTTGTGCGAGGAATACCCTGAGTTGCACCCTGGAAGTGAGGAGAACATGATCCTGCTCAAGAGGGAGATCGTCTATGTCTACGAACTACCCGAAAAGGAGAAGGCCGAGGTGAGTGCGAGGGATGGTCATTCAATGCGATGTAGCGATTTTGCTACGCCTCTCCCTCCTCGAGTTGAGAAATCAGAGGAGGGAGAGGCATAGCTGAATCGCTACCTCACATCGCATGACCATCACTAGTAAGCACTGCACCGCTTATCATAGCTGAATTCAAAATATTTCAATATTCTTCAGATCTTTGCTGGATTTCCCTCCAAGTACACACTTGTTTCTTCCGCACTGCAAAAGTTGATGAAGATCGGCAGAGCGTTGAAGCCCCTCAATTCGGCGGAGAAGGAGTTCAAAGACCACAATGTAGGTTTACATATTTTTTTATGAATAATCATGTGAACCAATCAATATTTCAAGAATTATTAGTTATTAGAATCATGAGAAAAAAGACTGAAGAAGTTTTAAAGTTACACAACACTCTTGAAATTATTTGAAATTGCTCGCGTGCCTTACCACACCCGCTCTCTTGTTTTAGTATACTCTCTCGTGCTGTGATCATGGACGCGCGTAAATTCAAATAATTTCAAAAAATGTTCACCTAACAGTATGTTCACCTCACAACTTCAGCTGGATCAATATGCGCTCTTCAAAACGATGTTCCCTCTTACCGTAGAGCATCTCGAGATGAGAAAGGACTATTATCTGGACAGTGGAATGACGAAGGAAGAGATACAGAAAGACCTGGTGAGATCATTCTTGACAGTTAGATGGTCATCTGAAACATTTACACAGTATAAGTTTGGAAATTTTTAAGGGAAAGGAAACTCTGAAATTCATCGACGAATGGCACAAAGACGATCCCGAGGAGGCGCTGATTGAGGCGTCGAGAGAACGAGTCAGAGAGAAATACGAACTGTAAACCTGATGTTGATTGTAGTAATGTGTTGTGAGAGAACAGTTGTAACTTTTTGTTGTTGTTTTTACTGAGAATGTTCTAGGATATGCATTTGATAAACACAATTCTTTTTATTTTATGCTGAACAATATTGAAACTGTTGATTTCACAGTGATTCATATCTTTTTTTGATTTAATCGTTTTCCACAATTTTACGTGTCGTAACTTTCATCATAACTTTCACGACGTCCGACCAAGATATCATACATTTCAGGGAATGATCCGCATATTGCTCTCAATCGCTCTCATATCGCGTCCTCTCGTAGCAGAGGAGGATGATGAGAAGAATGATGTTTATGAGAAGCTGGAGGAGTACATGGAATATTTAACTTATTACGAGTGTGAGTCACGAGCGCTGCTGTTATTCGATTGTCCTTTTTTCAGTGACTGACAAGATAGTTGACGAACTCTGTGGGAGATTTACTGACTTTCATCCTGGGACCGAGGAAGATTTGATCACTCTGAAGAGAGAAGTCGTCTACTTCTTCGAGGATCCTGAGTAACTCGAGGCTGAGGTTCGTTTGCGCATATCCGCCCCTCACGAGAGAACCGAGCGCCATTCTCGGGATTGGAGGGAAAATTTTGAAATAAGATCTACTCGGTTTTGGTCATTCGGAGGTATGTCTGAGAGACCCTAAAGTAGTATTGTGCAGACTTCATTCTGGCGCTCCCAAGGACGAATCGAAAAAAAATGTTTAAGTGAAAGGCGCTGAAATGCGACCTGGTGTACGAAGGTCCACAATGAAGTCTATACAATAAGACTGCCTCAGGATGACCAAAATCGGTTAAAACTCATTTCACGATTTTCCCTTCATTTCCGAGAAAGGCGATTTTATATCAATTATCTGATGAGACGGCGTGATAAAAAATGTATTTTCTATCTCTTTTTTGGCCCATGCTAAAGATGAGAAATAGATCTTCTTCTCATAGTAAAATATGGATGATTTCAGATAGAAGAGAATACGAAATTGCAGATTCTTGCTGGTTTCTCTTCCAAGTTCAAGCATCTTCCCAAGGCAATCAAGAGAATCAAGGAGATAGGCAGTTACTTTCGCAAGCTTTATTATGAATTCTTCCCAGATAAGGAACCTTCCAAATTAAACGTATGCTTTCAAATATGAACGATTGAGTTTTAAATTATTCAATGTAGGAGAACGCAGAAATTTACCTGGAATATATCTGGGCTCCCGTTACTAAATATCTGCGGAAGAAGAAGGAATGCTACGAGAAGAGTGGAATGAACAAAGAGGAAATTAGTAAAGAACTTGTATGTTGTCATATTAAAAATTAGCATTTTTTTTAACTTCGAAGTTTAAGTATTCACGTTAAATAAAGCAAATAATTTATGCTAGTAACTTTAAAAACATCGATTTTCAGGAGGAACTCGACGTAAAGTATATGGAAATGTGGCACAAAGACGACGACCTTCTACCCAGCAGATTTAGGGAAGATCTGTAGATTGAGCAAATCCGATTCCTTTATTTTTGTGAATTCTTAAATGCATGCTTTTGCTTATAACATTTTAAAGCAAAAGTCAAGTCATCTGAGTATTGTTAGAGAAAATAAGTTGTAGCTCCCTGTTGTTGCTGTTTTTACTGAGAATGTTCTAGGATATGCATTTGATAAACATATTTCTTTCGATTATGTGCCGAATAAGATTGAAACTGTTGATTCTACAGTTATTCATACTTGTGTTTCGTTTTCGACAATTTTATGTGACTATCCATCATAGACGCCAAACCAAGATATCAGCAGTTTCAGAGTTTGATGATCAGAATATTGCTCACGATTGCTCTCTTATCGAGCCCTCTCTTAGCAGAGGAGAATGATGAGAAGGATGAGATTTATGAGCAATTGGAGGAGTATATGGAATATTCAACTTATTATGAGTGTGAGTCACGAAGCGTTGCTGTCATTCGAAATAGTTGTCGTTTTTTTCCAGTGACTGATAAGATAGTGGACGAATTATGCGGGAGGTTCGCTAACTTTCATCCTGGAACCGAAGAAGACTTGATTACTCTGAAGAGGGAAATAGTCTACTTCTTTGAGAGTCCCGAGGAACTCAAGGCTGAGGTTTCTAATCTTTAACGCATATTTTCCTTTTACAGTGCATTTTAAATAACTCTTTCTTGGCGTTGAGATAAGTAATTGATATTCTTCTTATCGTTAAAGAGTTAACCGCAGATAGATGGAAAGTGAAATTGCAGTTTCTTGCTGGTTTCTCGTCTAAGTTCAAGCATCTTCCCAAGGCGATCAAGAGAATGAAGGAGATCGGCAGTCGTCTTCATCAGCTTCATAGAGAATTTTATCCGGATAAGCAACCTTCAAAACTAAACGTATGTTTTCAAATTGGATCTGAACTTGAAATTATTCAATTTAGGAGGACTCATTGATTTTTCTGGAATTTATCTGGACTCCCGTCGCTAAATTTCTGCGTGAGAAGAAGGAAAATTACGAGAAGAGTGGACTGAGCAAGGAAGAGATCAGAAAAGAACTTGTACGTACTCATTCAAATTTTTTTTTTCAAATCCGAAATTCAATGATTAATTTAAATGAAGTAAACTGTCCAAGCTTGTAAATTTACTAACTTTGGTTTCCAGGAGGAAATCGACGCAAAGTATATGGATTTGTGGGATAAAGATGACGATCTTCTGCACAGCAGATTTAGGGAAGACTTTTAGATTGAGCAAATCCGAATCCTTTACTTGGGTAATTTCTGAGATTCATCTTTTTAAGAACAATATCTTGTGCTCTTTTGAAGTCAAGACACATATTTATCACGCCTCTCACGAGAGAATCAGGACAAAACGCCCTTATCGTGGTACAATCGAAAAAGTAGATTTTGAGGTTTTGGCAGTTCCTGGGGTAATCTATGGCTCTGAATTCGATTCCGGGTCGATCTGCAGCCTATCTCGATCGGCAGCTGCAGCAGCTTGCTGCACAGACTTGAAACTTTGTCTTTCGAGGTTCTGAAAATGACTTCAAATTTCTTCGAGCTGGCTGAAATTTGGCCTGTATACATCAATTATGACCTATTTTGACTATTCGAGCTAATTTTGAAGTTGGCCAACCGAATGGGTCTGAGCAGTTTGCCAAAACCTCAAAATCGACTTTTTCGATTGTACCAGGGTTGCCCTGAATCTCTCGTGAGAGGCGTGTTATAGTAATGTTCGAAATGCTCACTGATTTATTGGGTATTGTACTTTCTAATTCGCATGTTCTCTTTGATCGTTCGATAAATATTTTTGTCGATGCATTTTCGTGAATAGCTGAACTGTTTAATTCGCAGTCAATCATACCTCTTTATGTGCGTTAATAATTGAACTATGCGTGCATATTTCGAATCGAATGAGTGATTTCAGACGATGATTCGTCTCTTTTTTCCATTCGCCCTTCTCGTATCGCTCTCAGTATCTCTCACTCTGATGGATCCGGATGAACTCCCAAAGTTGTTCCAGTACTCAACACCTTACGAGAGTGAATAACAAAGCGGAGTGGTCATTTATCAAATGGCTATATTTTTCAGTGACAGATAGAGTTGTGGAGGATCTGTGCAGAGAATATCCCGAATTGCGTCCAGCGAACGACCAAGATATGATCGTTCTGAAGAGAGAAGTCGTCTACCTCTTCGAAATTCCTCGGAGCGAGCAAATGGAGGTATCAATTCTTTGTTAAAGGAAATGATAATGGTCTTTCAGTTGATCGCGGGATTTCCATCCAAGTTCAAACAGCTTCCCACTGCTATTAAAAAGCTCAAAAAGATCGGGAAAAAGGAAATTGCTGATCTCGACGAAGAAGACAAGAATTTGCTGAACGATGTTAGCTGGCATTGTGTTAACATTCTATAAAAGGTTTGTTTAGGAGGAAGAGCAAATGTTTATCCAAATGGTCTACAAACCCGTGGTTAAATATCTGATGAAGAAGAAGGAAATTTTCGAGAAGAGCGGATTGACCATGGACAAGTTCAAGGAAATAAACGTGAGGATACTCGTATTATCCATTCTCTATCTATTGATGAAAGCGATAAAAATTTAAATTCAGGAGAAAACTCAAACGGCATTGATTTTCAAGTGGCACAAAGATGACCCGGGCGCCATGCTTCCGAGCAGATCTGATTTTGTGCCAAACGAAGACCTCTAATTACGAGCATCTACACCATTGTTCATTATATTTTCTGAAAGATTCTCACTAATCAGATCAACTATGTCGAATCTCCCCATACAGAATAGAACAGTAAATTTAACTAACGTTCCTAGTCAACCCCTCACTGACAATCATACTCTTTATAAATATCTTTAATGGCTTGGTTTATCATATTTTCGATCGATTCAAGGCATTTATTCTACTCTCGAATATTCAATATTTTGATAAAGTTGTTGATTTGCATCTCTTTTCGAATTTGCTTGTTATTGGTTGCCAACCATATGTGATATTTGTTTCATGTTATTAGGGTAAAATTAGGTGCAAATCGAAACTACAGTGAAAGAAACAATCAAAGTTATAATTTTTAGGGCATGATGCGCCTTTTGGTTGCATTTGCTTTTCTATCGCTTACTTTTGCGGAACTTCCCATGGATCCCGTCGAGTATATGAAGACATTTACTGCTTACACTACATCTATGGAAAGTGAGTCCAAATATATTCTTGTATTTTCTTGTATGGAAAAAAGACAATTTGTAGTGGTCGACAGAGTCATAGATATTATATGCGAGAAGTATCCCGATTTGCATCCGGGAACCGACGAGAAGATGATTGTTCTCAAGAGAGAAATGATGCACATGATCGACATGCCAATGGAGGAGGCAATAGAGGTCAAGATTATTCACAAATGCATGCCAGCTGTCTCGATGCCGATTTGATTCAATTGAATTTTTTCTAATATATCCACTTTGTTCAAATTTACACTAATGAATTGATGGCTCTGTTCGGATATGGGGGAACATTGAGATTATGGGGGCCCAATGACTTTTTCTGTACGGATATGGGGGACCAATGAGATTATGGGGGACTAATGGCTTTTTTTCTGTACGGATATGGTGGATCAATGAGATTATGGGGGACTAATGACTTTTTCTGTACGGATATGGGGGACCATAGGTGTCCAGAAATGGCGGCGAGGGGGGGGGGGGGGGGTGCTGCGCACCGCCTCACATGTGAGGCGGTGCGCAAGGCATGTATAGGGGTTGATGGAAAAATCGATTTGTAAGTCATGGCAGGTCACGACTAAGTACCGTACCCAATCGATAGTACAGTACCAGTAGATACCGTAGGTACTACCCCGAATTGTAAAATTTATTTTGGAAATTTCATTTTGTAAACGAATTTTTCGTAAAAACAAAATTTAGAAAAAAATATTTGGAAATTTACTTTTTGGAAAAACAATTGTGGAAAAAATAAACTGGAAAAAAATTTTTGGAAAGACCCATTTTGGAAATTTTTCCACTGGTTACGGTACTTTTCGCTGCCTCGAGAGAACCGCGAAATATAACAATTAAATTTAAACATTGATTTTGCATTATTTTGTATATTTTATTTCTTTAATTATTAGTATTGTTAATTACAATAATAATATAATTAAGGAAAATAATACTTTGTTTCGAATTGGCTGATAAATGACGAAAATGCTCCATAGGTTACGGTAGTTTTCCGCTCGGCTACAGTGCTACCGGCCATGGAAAAATTTCCAAAACGTGCATTTCCAAAATGGAAATTCCGAAATTTATTTTCCATTTCTTGCCTTTCCAAAAAATGAATTTCTATAATTTTTTTCTAAATATTTTTTTCCAAAATTTGCATTTACGAAATGAAATTTACATTTCGGGGTAATACCGATACCGTATACCATTACCGTAACCCGCTATTATCGCGAACTAACTTTATTTTTTAAAGCCCTGGGACCGTGCCCAATCGATTCTACAGTACCCAAGTAACTACCGTAGCCCAGTTCCTTGGGTCAGATCCAGTTCCTTGGGTCAAACATTTTTCTAAAAATCCAACATCGATCATTAAATTATTGTAAAGTATCCTAACATATATATCATTACTGTAGAATCATTTTAGGAACGATTTTGGATTTGTAGAAAAACGTTTGAATTTTGTAGAAAAATGTTTGACCCAAGAAACTGGATCTGACCCAAGGAACTGGATTACGTTAGTTACTTGAGTACTGTATAATCGAATGGACACGGTGCCGGGGCTTTTTAAAAATAAAGTTAGTTTGCGATAATCGTGGATTACGGTAGTGGTATACGGTATCGGGGAGTAATGTAGAGTCGATTGGTTACGGTACTTTAATTTTTTGAAAATAAAGTTAGTTCACGATAATAGCGGGTTACGGCGGTGGTATACGGTATCTACTGGTACTGTACTATCGATTGGGTACGGTACTTAGTCGTGACCTACCATGACTTACAAATCGATTTTTCCATGAACATGCCTTGCGATTTTTCCATGAACATGCCTACATGCCTTGCGCACCGCCTCACATGTGAGGCGGTGCGCGTAGGAGCGTTTGAACGGGAAAAGGGAGAGGTGCAGCTGTCGTCCAAACAAGAATGTGCATACAGAAAGGGAGGAATGAATCATGTTTTAGAGTGTTTTAGAGTAAGTGATTTTCCTTGGGAAACACCTAAGCAAGAAGAGATGCAATGAATTGAAATGGAAGTTTGGTTTCCGTTTTATTAGGAGCGTTCAATTTCTAAATGTGTGCTGGCTGGCTTTTTTGACCATTGGATAATTTCGAAGGAAAGAAGTATCCGGAAAGGGTAGAACCGTGAGATGACGGCATGCGATTGGTAGAAAATTCCTAGGAATGATGAGTAATGGAAGAGGCAGGAAAAATGTGTGAGAGAAATGGAGCTGAAGACTGACGGACTCAAAAAGAGCATTATCTCCATGTGGGCCGAGCTAAATGGAGTTCAGGGAGACGAAGACTATGCGAACCCTGTGGTGTTCCCCCATTATGCAAACGCGCAAATGACCTTCTTTAGCTTCTTTCGCTTCTGTCGTTCCGTCCTAGCCATAACAGAGCAGCGTTCTTCAGTTGATACATGTCAGAGGATATCGGTCGCATTCAGAAAAAGACCGATCATAAAAACTCTTATGGGGGATGAAAGTTGAGAGACTTGGAATTATGCTTGTGTGAACAAATTGGTTATAGCAGCACAATTAGTCAGCAGTGTAGTTCGCATTATCTAAACATTTTCGTGTGCGTTCGCTTTTTTAGTGTCTCTCTATAATCTTTGGCCGTCACTATCTTAACAATAATGTTCGCTCCGCAATGAAATCATTTTCAAACGTCCAATTATCGTTTTAATTTTTAAGTTGTGGTGTGAGTAAATTCAACAACTGCAGATGATAGCCCTTCTCTGGATGCTAATTCCGATCTTCCCCATATCATTGGCCGTTTCCTTCGAGTCCGAGGATCCTCTAACTCCAGCTGAGCATGAACAACTATTCAGTGGAACTCTCGAAGTTATCAAGATTCTCTCAGAGAAGTACATGAAATTTTCATCGCAAATAGAGAGTAAGTCGTACCTTAATTATTAAAATTAAATGTGGAATCTATTCCAGTGATCGATAGCATCGTTAATTCGGTCTGCACGAAATATCCAGAGCTGCACCCGGGAAGCGAGGAAGATCTACTTCGTCTGAAGAGGGAGATCAGTTACTTCATCCTTCTCAAGAGGAAGGAACAATTGGAGGTGACGCATGATGTCTCTCACAAAGGACCAATGAGATTCCTTCAGTTTTCAAATAAAGATTATCTAATTTTGGTAGATTTCGTGCAGATTCTTGCTGGATTCCCCTCCAAATACAAGCTACTCCCATCAATATTCAAGAAGGCAAAAAGAGTCGGTAGTCTGATTTTGCCCGCTAACGAAAATGAAAACTATATCAAGAGAGAAAGCGTGAGTTTCGAATTTATATAACAACACAAATGTGTATTCAGGAAAATATATTCCTGCTAGAATATTTCTTGGCGAGGCCGTTGCGAGAGCATGGAGAGATGAAGAAGGAATACTATGCTGGACTGGGATGGTCAAAGGAGGAGATAAAAGAGGATCGAGTGAGACCATACTAGCCCAATATCGTACAAAAACGATTCCTTTTTTAGATGAATACCGAGCTGAAACTAATCGAAATTATACATTCTGACGACCCGAATGTGATATTGGAGAGTTTCAGCGTGAAGGTTCGACAGAAGTACGAACTCTGATCAATATTCCTGTGTTAGAACTGTAATGTTGGTGGATTGTTGCTAGATTTATGGAATTGTATAAACTTGTCTGGAAGGAATGGCACATTTCCTGAATTTGTCCACACAAGTAATAAACTTGAATATTGGAAGAAGTTTGCCAGATCATCAAGGAAGAGAGCAAGCTGTCAAGATTATCCAAGGGGAAAGAGAGAAAGCAAAGACTTCGATATGAAGTTTGATCTATTGCATTTGCCCATGCTTGGAACAAGATACAGAAATTCAATTGAAAGATTGAAGAAGGTTGAAACGTCGAAAAATTTGCTCACTTGCTCACTATCAACGGATAAACTAGCTCGTTGAATCTTGACAATGATATATGCAAAGATACCGAGGATGTGCTAAACAGAAAAAGAGAAGAAATGGAAAGAATCCCTATCACCATGTCTACGACAGATCGACATGTGCAAAGGAAAGAACTATCTAAGTGTGAAAAGGCAAGGGCACGAAAGAAGGCCTGAATCAAACCAATCTGTGCTCCACTGTCTTCCCCTCCTTCAATACAATGCGCTAACACAGCGGGGATTCAATTACTTTTTTATTACCCTTCAAGGGTTGTACTCGATGGGGAGGTTCTTTCTGCGGACCATTCCGTCTCCCTGGAACCACTCGCGGCGGAACTGCTTGGCGGCTCCATCGAGGGTGTTGGTCCACTCGATGGTCACACGGTCGTTGTTGGTGTCCTTAATTGTAACAAATTGACAGTGAAGAAATGGATGAGAGATGATGTTCGGGGGGGGGGGTAGTAGATACGTAGATACGGTAGATACGATAGATACGCCTTAGTAGATACGGTATTCAATGCTAGAAACTGTGGAAATTCAGTTGTAGATTGGTGGGGTGGAGGGGGTGGGGACAGTCTGATACTGTACCACAGGTTTAGGCACGATAGTCTATGTGATAGAGGGTGTGAGATCAGTCTACGATGGGTGGTATGGAGAAGGGGCTGGTACCGTAGCTCCTGGCCATAGGCGAAGGCATCGCAGGAGACGGCGATGAGAGCATTCTCCTTGGGGTCGAGGACTCCGGCGGCGGGGTCGACTCCGAGTCTCTTCATGTTGGTGGTCTTGAAGGCCCATCCAATGCGGCGAGCAGAGGAGTTGGTCACCTGGAAGGAGAAGGGTTACTGTAGGAAACGGGAGAGGGAAGGATGGGGTAAGCAGAGTGACAGAGGGGAAAAAGCAGTATACTACAGTGTAAAGGGAGGGGAGGGGGTACCGTACCTTGATGTGGTAGGTGTGCTTGTCATCGTAGGGGGCGTTGAAGACGATCTTGGTGCCCGGCTGGGTGGCGATATCTCCTGGAGGGACAGACTGGGCCATGTCGACGACTTGGTGTGAGAGGAGAGACCGATCGACGGTGGTTTTATACGCGAGAACGAGTCGATTTACATTGGAAGTGGCCAGTCAAAGTGAGGGATCAGAGACGAGAGAGTGGAATCTCTTCATTTGACTGAATTACGAATGGTAATTGTGATTCAGATTATTTTGAATGGAATAACAACTATAGTTTTCTTGTCCCTAACTTTCATGGTAACATTCGTCTGCCTCATTGGCTCAGTGGCAGAGCGTCTGTCTAGTAAACAGAAGGTCGCTGGTTCGATTCCAGCATGAGGCACAAAATGTTTTATCCTTTTTTGAAAAAATCTCATCAAAGAGCGATTTGGTACGTTCGTTTAGATAAATTTTTATCATTTATGGCCCATTCATAGTCAAAAAAGCTGAGGGATCACTCTCTTCATTTCCCGAACTCTCTCACCGGTCGACCGGTCGAGAGAGTTCGGGGAATGAAGAGAGTGACTCCTCAGCTTTTTCGACTATGAATCCAGCATTAGTGACATTTCAACATTAGATCAGGAACGAGCGCATATTTCTTTCTATCCCAATGAGATGAATCAGGGATGACTTCAATCTCGCTAGATCTTGCGATGTCATAATGCATGTGACATAATCCTGGCGATCCTTGTGATCGCTTTTGTAATAAGATTGACTTTTTAAACATTTTTAAAAATATATAATTTAAGCCAACTACATTATTTCCTCGTCACCTTTCCTATTCTACTACTTTCCCTCCTGAGCACTGTTTGTGCGCGGCTTTTCCCTCTGATAAACACGCACACTTTGTGCAGGTACTTTACTTGCCAGCTTCATTTGGTTTAACTTGTTTACTGCATGACATTCTTTCTCGTTCTCATTGTTGAGTGATAGGAAGGGTTCTTTACCCTCATTCCATTTGCTTGCACATGCTGTGCCCTTCTCCTTACATCTTTCCATGCAGTAGTCTTCTTCAGTATACCCTGAACATGTTGACTCTTCATTCTGTGCTCGTCTGTACTCATTCAAACGCTTTATTTTACAGCTCTTGATATTTCTCTGAATTACATTCGTATTTACAACTAATCGTGTGATAAATGGTTGGATAAAAATATCTCAAATGAAGCAAATTAGGCAATTTTCGAAATCCTATTAATTTCAGGATATGATTCTTCCTTATTTGCTCTTATTTGTTGCTCACTCACAAGCTTGGGAATATGGTAGCTTCGAGAAGGCCCGGGAACGATTGAAGAAGATGTACGAGGTTACCACTACGCACGAGTGTGAGTTTGTACTTCTCAGCTAATGCTAAAAATAGTTGTTTTGTTGTTGTTGAAACCATACATTTCTATTATTTTCTCCTATTTTCTTAACAAAAACAAGCAAAACATTGTCTTCAGTGGTGGATGCGATAGTGGACGACATGTGCGAGACTTTCCCTGAACTGTGTCTGGACACGGAAGAGGAGATGAGGGGACTGAAGAGGGAGATGGTCGAGCACTCCAAGAACACCGATCCCTCCCTGAGAGCAGATGCAAGTCGATAGAAGAAATTACTATTACACAATCAATTTTTTTAGGTACTCGCCGGATTTCCCACCAAGTACAAATACCTGCCTCTCGCGTTGAAGAAGGCTAAGACACTCGGTAGGAAGATCTTCTCCACGCTCACTGATTTGCAACGAGAGAGGTTCGAAGATGTGGGTTGCTAGAGATGCTTAGTGGGGGAGAGTTTGTAATTCAGGTGGACGATTTCCTCTTCAAGCAAATGCTGTACTGGCCGATGCGGAGACATGCGCAGCTGAAGAAGAAATATTACGCAGATCATGGACTGAGTGAGGATGAAGGATGTGGTGAGTTTATCCAACCAAAGAACGGTAATAAATTAAAACAAATTCAAGTTGGAAGTTCAAATGGCGATCATCGATTACCTGCATCAAGATGAGGAATTAGACGAAGATGCGAAGGAAGAGATTCGAAAGAAGCACGAATTGGACTGGCATGATGAAGTATAAAAGGATGAGAAGAGTTATTCAATTTCCTCAAATTTAAATTGTATTGAGTTATCGCTTCTGAAATGTAATCTCTCCTTCCATTGTGTTTGTGAAATCTCTTTAAATATTCTCAATTCATTCGGGTACACAATGAGTTCAATAAATATTTTTTTTATCAAGAAGCGTTCTTCCTCAACGGCCCCCAATCTCTCCTTTCATCTCCTATCCTCTCCCTCCTATGGAGCATGCACGCTTTTCAATAACAAACGCGCATACATCGCGTCTTACTTTGGACCCAGTTCGTGATTACTTTTAGTATTCGCGCCTTTACTATGTATGCGTATTTTAAATGGCGTCATTTATAAGCCAATAATTTCTGTAAAACGCGATTTCCTTTTCGCCTCCTCGCGTCTTATTTTTGTTGAATATTTTCAAATATTTTAAAATAAGGTAAGGAATTCAACTTTGAAATGCATTTATAATAGTCGTTATAGCGTATGTTTTTCATCTATTTATTATATTTCGCATCTTGCTCGGTCGCTTGGGAATACAACATCGAACAGGGAATGAAGGACAAGAAGATGCTCTTAGAAGTGACTTCTTCCCACGAATGTAAGCATCATAATTCATATTCAATGCTAACAGCTGAGCAATATTGCTCTAGAACGATCACTTGAAGAATAAGATTCAAATATATTCAGTGTACGACACCCTCGTGGACGAGTTGTGCGAGACATTTCCTGAGTTGTGTCTTGACAGTTCCTTTTGGATTTCCTTTTGGAATTCTCTTACCACAGATTTTGTTGTTCTCCCACATAATTCCTTCCGTTCTCTCATCTCCTCACAGCCCCCTCTATCATTTCCCAAATCCGTTATCCATAATTGGCTACATCAATGAGAACCCACCCCTTCCCTTCTATACCCTTGCTGCAAGCAAACCCGATTCGACCACATCGACGGACCTCTGTTTTTCGACACCATTCCACAATGATATCTTGAATATTCCCACATGAACGGAATAAATAATTGAATTGAATTGAATTGAATTGACAGTGAGGATGAGATGAAAGCACTCAAGAAGGAGATCATCGACTTCATGCCGAATAAGGATCGACTGTTCGGTGCAGAAGTGCGCTTGATTTCTCTGCACAATTATAGTAAAATTTTGTAGATATGGACTAGTTCGCGATTAATTTTATTGAAATCAGCTCCTAACTTTAAGGTACTCGCTGGCTTTCCTACCAAGTACAAATATTTCCAATCGTCTTAAAGAAGGCAAAGACACTCGGGAGAAAGATTTACTCGACGATGACTGAATTGCAGAAGAAGGAATACGAGGATGTGAGGGTTTATTCATGTTGAAATTTCAATTGATAATTTTCAGGTAGACGATCTCATCTTCAAACAAATGTTGTATTTCCCAATGATGGGTTACATGGTTAGGAAAAGAAAGATGTACAAAAATTACGGCTTGACAAAGGACGAAATCGAGAAGGATGTTGTGAGTTCGCCATTCTTTATCAATTCCTGTATGAGAGTGTGAGTGCAAGAAAATTCTGTTTCAGTTCGACACGCAGACGCTTGTCATCGATTATTTGTACAAAGAAGACTTTGATGGGAAATTGGACGATAAAGCGCGAGATGAAATTCGAAAGAAACACGAGCTTTGAATAGCTTCTTCTAACGTTTTTTCGTAATGTTCCTTCGATGTCATCCCTCTCAAATCGTCTTTCCTCACGTGTACGATGTTCTATATTGCCATTCAATCCATCAGGATCTCTAATTATTCAGCAGGCTCAGGGAATTTCAATTTGATAAATGTTGTTTTTCGTTTCACTAGTCTTCATTTTCAAACAACAGGTGTTATTTTCACAAACAACTACTTGAAGGAAATCTGAAAAAAATCATTGCTCGAAAATACAAATATTTCTAATTAAGTGCCCATTGAATGTTGACTGCATATTGAGTGAGCATGCGTCTTCTCGGAGTAATAATTTGTATATCTTCCATAACTTCTGCTATTTTCCCCTTCAATCGGCCGACGAAGGGGGATATGAAGAAGATGTTCGTGTATTCATCTCCATATGAAGGTGAATTACAGTTAGAATTTCTTCAAAGCCTAGAAATATTTCAGTTATGGAGAGAACCGTAGAGGATTTGTGCGGACACTTTCCGGAAGCCTGCCCCCACACTGATGAGGATAAATTGCTCCTGAAGCGGGAACTCATCTATTTCTTAATCCTTGAGAAAAAAGAACAGAATGAGGTATTTTAACAAAAAAAATTTTCTAAATTTAATTGTAAAGAATCTCTTGATTATACTTTCAGATTCTTGCTGGTTTTCTCTCCAAGTTCAAGATTCTGCCTCAGTCAATTCTGAGGTTGCAGGCAATTAGTAAGTCATCGGAAATATATCAAAAGTGTAAGTACGGAAAGATAAGAAAAGTAAAAATGCATGAAATCTATCTAACCATCGTATATAAATGGTTCTTCGAGACCCATAAATTGCATTTATTGTTCAGAAAAGAAGTTTCATGAATTATCTGTGCCTACAACCAGTGATTTCCCTCACTAGAGAAAAGAAGAAGAAATTCACAGGAATGAGCGCGGATGAGATCAGAGCTAACAAAGTTCGTTTTATGTCATTAATAAAATCTCTTCATTTTAATAATATCGATCTGCTGGGTCTGTAATACACACAGGCATATTTTGCCATTTGTATAAACTTTACAGAGAGCGACTCAGAAAATATTTATGGATATCTTTCATAAAGACGACCCAGAATATCCAGAGCTGATCGATAAACTCGGATTGAAAAAAACGCCCCAAGACGGAACTTTGAAATTGTTTTACTTGTTTTGTTGATAACTTGTTTTTAAATGCGGTAAAGATAAAAATACTTTTCCTATCTCAGACCAGATCTTTCCCTTCAACTCCTAATTTGTGATTTGTAAACGACTCCTGACGCTAAGTCAATCATCATTCCATTCACTGCCATCCTGACGAGATTGGTAGTGGAAAATAGAATATGTTCTCTAAAGCTCTGATTACGCATTGCTTTTTTTCAATTGAGCAACCCCTGAAATAAACCCCTGAAAATCAGCTCTAAACTAATCTACAACTTTTCCAAATTAGATGCTTTTGCAGCTCCTCGTTACCACAAATATTGCACGTAAAGTTCACATTTATGCTCTCTGCAAGCTGAAGTGTGCAGGAAATGCAAGCCAAATCCGATGAATTTTCGCTATTCTTGTCTTGCAAAGGGAGGAAAATGTGTTGACACTTCTAATCCTGCTTATTAAGGAGCTTACACCTCATCCTTACTTTCTAATCTCAAAATTGCAAATCCCTGGATGCAGATATTTTAGTGCGCTCTACTTTTTTTCTTCGCCGGAAGTCCTCTTCACCCTTCTTCCACTATCTCACGTTCCCTTTCAAGACGCATACATACTTTTTCCCCGTACGGGAGAGTGTTCTTTGCCTTTTGCTCTCGGGTTTCGCAACATCTAATTTGCACATTAACATGAGAATGCTTACTTGCTCGAAAATTGTATACCTGTCCCAATAAGCGTTAGTAATAACTGCTCCTCCCAATTCTGAGAATTCACTCATTACCAACAAGTGCACTTCCTCTGTCCACGAGTTTTCTAGTTATGGACTAGTCAGAGAATCGAGAGGACTGCTCTCTATAATTTGTGCACTTTTCTCCGGGGGCGGAATGCGGAACCACTAAGAGCTTTAACAACAACTCGCAAATATGGCTAACGAAACCACGTACACACATGTTTCGTTAACCCTCGTTTGATGCTATTTCATCCTGGTCGTTAGAGTAACGCCATGGTCTTTCCATGCCTCGTTTCAAACGTAGGTTCAGCGTCAGAGCCAGCGTTAGAGAAGTGTCTCCTGGCTAAAAATTCCCACTTGCAAACTCCGCCCATTCCTTCATAAAGCCCTCTCTATCAAATGCATCTCCATTCTCAACTCTGTTGCAATACTAACTGGTGGTGAATGTATACTAGAAATGAGTGGAAAATCTTATGAACCTCACCTATTTTCATTGTAGCTATGACCTCAATGTGGTATTTCTTCTTATTCCAACGAAGTGTGAAACATCCCACTTCATTATTCAATTTGTTTAACCGAGCCTTGCTAAACGCAGGAATGCTCGGGAAGTTTTGCTGCATCGTTCTTCTCTCAGTGGCTGCGCCCAATTTCCTCGAAGAAGATCCCCAAGTGAGGAAACTGCTCGCCGTCTCAAGTCAACTGGAATGTGAGCTGTTCTGCTGTCTGAGTTTACATGTCCAAATTTTGGAATTTTTGAAATAATTTTCCATTTTGACAGTGCAGCTAAGAGAAAGTTTGGCGCCGGAAGGGCGTCACAAAAAAGTTTCGAGTGGGAAAAGCCGAGGGCTAACTCTTGCATATTTTCACACGCTCTGTGACCGAAGCGCGATTTCGTGGAAAAGTACAACATTTATTTCTGCGAATACGTCCTTTGACGCGGAACCAGTGGAGTTTCGCAGGGATCGAGGCGATCGTCGATGGATTTCTGGAGGAATTCCCAGAGTTGAAACCTCGAAGGGAGGAGGAAGTGATCGAACTCAAACGAGACCTACTCGACTACTACAGCATGGCTGACTATGTAGATGAAGACCGAGTAATTGATTGAGACGAAATAATCTGGTGTAATATTACCCACTACAGGCATGGGCTTCTGCCAAGTTCAAAATTCTTCTCGGAAAGATGCGGGATATGAAGAAAATTGCGAAAAGAGAGATGGCGAAGGGAGAAGTGGGAGAATTTGAGAGTGTGAGTTTCAGAACGAAAAGGGTAATAGTCATTTGTAAATTCAGGCGAAGCATTTCATCAAGTCGTTTGCCTACGGCATCCTATTCCGACTCCAGGCCAGGAAGGTGGAGGAGTACCTGGAGAGGGGATTGACAGCACAGCAGATCGTGGACGAAATTGTTAGTTTATAAAACAATAATCTATTTGAATGAATTTTTTGAGGAAAAGAAGAAGGGCGAGCTGTGGAAGAGATGGCATCGAGACGTAAAGAAAAAGGAGACACCGGAGAAGATGCCGAAGAAACTCCAGCTGCACATTGTGGCTCATCACTAGATATTGTCTCGAAAATCTAAACTATTTACTGTTATCACTCGCAAAACTATGCAAAGATTATGTGAAGTTCATAATTTTGTTATATTATGGTTTGATGTACTTTTGACACTCTATACTGCAAAGTGCAATCGTTGATAAGTGTGTTTCCAATGGATTTGGTTATGAATACCTTACGCAGACTATGGAGTGTAAAGCTTTGCAAAAATGCATTTTCAAATTTCAAAGGAATACATATGAATACTATGTTCTCCTTATCTCTCGTCCTCATGTCGCTTCAATCTGGAGAAAAGAGATGGGGAGAAGTTTGAGCCCTACGCATTCTCGGGGGGAGAATGCATAAACAAGAGTTCTCTTTCATTATTTATTTCTCCCCATTGTGCTCTTTTCTGGAAGTCTTCTTCTTCTAAGCAGTCTTGACGCATCGTGGGAGCAGAGCGAAAGAGGGAGAAGAGGGAAGAGAACAAATAGAAACAAGAGAGGGGTTGCACTTTACAAACCTTCTCCAGTTATGAGTTAAAGGTCGCTCTTACCCTCTGCCCTTTTCAACATGCCTCTCTCGTTTTTTTTCTCCTCTCTTTTTACACTCGACCTTGGCACGATTAGAGCGAGGGCCAGTTGCCGTCCTCTTTTTGCCTCTCTCGAAACTAAGTCACTCAACTTTTAATTTTTTATTAATATACTGAACTGTGTTAAGTAAATCGTGTTCTTATAAGAAATAAATTATCTTTCATGGCAGCCTCGTTAGAAATCCGTGCTTCGAAATTTCGGTCATCCCCCTTTTTATCCACTCTGGGAGCAAATTTCCTCTTATTTCTTTGCTCCCAAGTAAAATGCGTTCTAGTTTGCTCTTCCGTGCTTTATTTTAGTTTGCACTTCGAGAACAAAAAGCTAAAATCACGAATAATTATATTCTTGCCAATTTTTATCCCGTGTTTGCCCGCGAATGTGCACTTTATCTCTTTCTGCATGAGTTACGCATGTAGTAGGCGAGGCATTCCGAGAATGTGTCTCTATAATTTGTTCGCTATCCCCAAGGCAGAACTTGCGGCGAGGCATTCCGAGAATGTGTCTCTATAATTTGTTCGCTATACCCATAGGCAGAACTTGCGTCATGCACATTCGAATATTGATTTGTTTCCCATGTCTTCTTTTGTATTTTATGAAAGTCTACTTAAACTCGAAGAGATTAACTATTTTTTTAATATCCTGTACAGCATGCTTCGATTCTAGGCGTATTCTTATCTTCATGACCTTCGCGTGGAATCTCGACTTCAAAGAACGAAGAAAGTATTGGAGAGCAAAGAGCGATGTGCTCGATTGTAAGTCTCTTCTTCATTTTCTTGTTTGCATCTTTTTGGATAAATGTTACTCCACATTATTTTACAACTTTTTGTTACAGAACGTGAAAATAGATATTTGAAATTGTTTTTCTCAAAATTCAAATTGTAGAAATGTTAATCACGCCATTTAAGGGATCGACACGATCGTTGATGAGTTCCTTGAGGAGTTCGAAGAGCTGAAGCGAACACATGTAATAACTTAAACTAGTCTACTTTGATTATGCAAGTAATTGGATAATGCCACTTGAAAAGTGTTAGCATTTTGATATTGAGCTTAAAAATTTTAGGTGTTCACTGGCAAGTCTCCAAACAAGCTGAAGAACCTTTCTCATACAATCGGACGATTGAGAAAGATTGCGGAACGCGAGATGGCTATGCGAACTTACGAGTATGAGGATGTAAGTTTCCAAGGTCGAACGAAAATAAATTTATGATTTCAGGAGGACCACTTCATCCTTTCTCACATCTACGGGTTCCTAGTCGATCTGCATTACCGAAAGACTGTAATGTATCTGGAAAGAGGACTGACAGAGAAACAAATTCGGAAGTACATTGGATGTTGGAGAAATGTAACATTTTCATGGAGATGCATTGTAGGAGGACAAGCACTACGAACTGTGGGAGCTGTCTGAAAGTGAAATACTCGATCTTACTACCTACAATGTGTGTGAGTAACAAACTCTATGATTCTCGGACTGAATATGATGTTGCACAATTACAGTAGCGCTCATAAGTCATGGGACACTTTTTGCTTTTATTGTAACTTTTTGCCGAGGAAAGACATCATTCTGGCACTAAGGCTGGATGTACCAAATCCATTGGAGACTATGCTCATGATAGTGGGGTATGACGCAATAGCCTAGTTATTGCGTAGTGATGACGGAACGGAATAAAAGTGTACTTTTTAAAAACGGCATTATTCTTACATGGATTTTTTCCTACTCGCCAAACTGTATGAGGTTGGAGATATGACTGAGGACTACCCAGATAACATTTTTAAAGTTGCGGCGCGACCGCACATTTGCAGCATCATTGCTGCAAAAACAAGGTCTGAAATTTAGAACTCAGCTTCTAGACTAGATAGAGACTCGATCAAAACGTCAAAATGATCGCCATCGTGAGTAGAGTTGATCCTGAGAATATGAAAACAATATCTCGAAATTTGCCCTCAGGGCATTAAAAAATCTCTTTTTTCTATGACAATTTTCTGGACATTCATAACTTTATGGGAAGGTTACGTAAAAATCTGTTTTTTGCATAGGAATGTTCAAAATGTATTGGAGACCCGATTCCCAACTTTTTAGAGTGATTGGACATCTTTCTTGCCTGCGGCGTGCGATTTTCGAAGGTATACCAGGGTCGGAAAACACCCTATTTACCCCAATGGCGAGAGAGTACAGACGACGAGAGTGCGTAAACACTGTGATTCCCGACCCTACTATACCCCCGAAAAACGCACGTCGCAGGCATGAAAGATGTCCAATCACTCTAAAAAGTTGGTAATCCGGTCTCCGATACATTTTAAACATTCCTATGCAAAAACCAGATTTGTACGTAACCTTCCCATAAAGTTATGGATGTCCAAAAAATGGTCATACAAAAAAGTGATTTTTTCATGCCCTGAGGGCAAATTTCGAGATATTGTTTTCATATTCTCAGGATCAACTCTACCCATGATGGCGATCATTTAGGCGTTTTGATCGAGTCTCTAGCTAGTCTAGGAGCTGAGTTCTAAATTTCAGACCTTGTTTTTGCAGCAATGCTGCTGCAAATGTGCGGTCGCGCCGCAACTTCAAAAATTTTATCTGAGTAGTCATCAGTCATATCTCCAACCTCATAAAGTTTGGCGAGTAGGAAAAAATCCATGTAAGAATAATGCCGTTTTGAATAAGTACACTTTGATTGCGTCATCACTACGCAATAACTAGGCTATTGCGTCATACCCCACTATCATAAGCATAGTCTCCACCGGATTTGGTACATCCAGCCTTAGTGCCAGAATGATGCCTTTCCTGGGCAAAAAGTTACAATAAAAGCAAAAAGTGTCCCATGACTTATGAGCGCTACTGTATGTTATTCCAATTTACTAGAAAGGTCTCTGTTAAGGTTTTCCTCCAAATTTATACTACCGTTATTCAGATAGTCTTGTTTGTGTTGATTCACATTTTATTCACGGATTAAACGTTTCAGCTTGTTCATGGTCGATTCACAGAGTAAAGTGTGTTGCAAAATGAATAAGTTAGACAGCAACCACACAAGAAATAAGACAAGACTATCAACTACAAGAGATAGGTCAGTTGATGTATGACCGGGCAAACCCTGGAGAAGCTTTTCAGTTCATATCTCGACGCTCTTAGTAACCATTGGGCATGCCCCGTCATCATTCAAATAGTGAGAAGAGTCTCCATCGCGTCTTTTCCATCCTCTCATCACTCGGACCATACCTGCTATTATCACCCCTTCATCTCATTATCCATTCTAATAGCTAATACAAATGGCCATTCTTGAAATAATTCTGCTTTCCCGTATATTCAGCTCATCTTTCGTACTGTTCTCTTAAAACTGCTTGCATATCTGAGATGACTTCACTTTGTAGATGCGTCTCATCTGGCCTCTCCTCCTTGTTCCTTCCCTGATCCTCGCCAATGTCTCCTTCGATCCTCCAACGAAGGATGATTTACGCAAGCTCTTAGAGCATTCTACCGCATATGAAAGTAAGCTGCATTATCTAGAAAATACGGCAATTATGTCACTTGAACAACTTTTAAGTGGCAAATCGAATTGCGGATGACTTGTGCAAAGAGTATGACGATCTTTGTCCTGCCAACAAAGACGAGAAGATTCTCCTGAAACGAGAGATGATCTACTTCGCCGCGTCTGAAGAAGATGCGCGGGATAAAGTAAGTAATTAGATGGACGTCATGATCGATGCATTATCTGTTCACAAAAATGTTCACAAAAATATATAATTGTGTTGTTTTTCTATAGCTGACTTGTATGATAGTCTGAATTCAGTATTTTTGCTATTTGCAGGTTCTTGAGGGATCCCCTTCATCGTACAAGATCCTTCCGGGAGTTATCACGAAGCTCAAGGAGATCAACAGACGCGATGTACCGGAAGTGAAAGAGGATGTTCGTTGACTAACCTCGCAATTTCTGATCAGTGTTTCCTCAGGGGCACAAATTCCTCATCTACCAGTTGTGCATGAAACCCGTGATGGATTTGCTGAAGGAGAAGAAGAGGAAGTATGAGGGAATGAACAAGAAGGAGATCAGAAGTGATGTCGTAAGTGCTCTTGCCCAGCCCATGCAGGCCATCGTCCATAATTCAGCTCTTTTTACATTTCCTCTCGGGAAAATTCACCTTTCCGCTCTCCGATTTTACTTGAATTGTGCTGCAACTTGAGAATTGACGAAAAAATTCTTCACAGGTCGCCAATCTCAAGAGACTGATGGAGCTCTTCCACAAGGACGACCCGAACAATGAACTCGTCGATGGCCTCAGGGCTTCCCTGAGATCGACAAATGAGCTTTGATTGATTGTTTTTCGGCTGTTCCGACGATTTTAATTTATTTTTGGGCGATAAAGATCACATCATTGTTCAGTTGCACATACAACTAATGATAAACCACCCAATGATGATCTGACTTTCTATTTCCAATTGAAGTTTACATGAAATTGCATCGAAAATGTAATCTAATAACAAGTGAAAGTTGTAAGAGTGAAGTGTTATTTGCATCCTCCTCTCTCTGCTCTATTCATTTCTGCTCCCTCCTTCCTTCGGAGTGGTCGACTCGCTCCTCTCGCCTCCTTCCCTTCTCTCAACGAAATGGTAGGAAGCGCTCAATCGTTTTTTTAAAATGATTATTCATGTTCGAACTTTGATCTTTCAGAGTGTCCCTGAGGTCGACGAATCGAGTTCTCTGGCCAGGGACAAGCGTGAGTGTTTCCTCCCTCTGATTCTTCCCTCGTATATGATGTTTGATCTCTCATCGTTAATCTCTATAGCCTATCTCCCTCTCCGTCCTCGTGACCTCTCCCTCGAGTGTTGTGCAGGCGACAACATGAACTTCTGCCTCGCCTTCACCGCTGATTGCCGCCTGCCCTTCGAGGTACTGAAACTTGATCTTTGATTTTTCATAGAAATGACGTTTCAGTCCCTGATCGATGTGGGTCAGTACTCGGAGAAGCGTATCCTTCTCAACCACGCTAATGTCTACTGGCTCTGCTCCCTTCGTCTCACTCGAGTGCAAAGTGAGCTGATCTTTGGTCTTTGGTCTCTGATTTATCTCCATTTTAGATGATTCGTTCGCTCTGACTATGAAGAGTGAGGGAGTGGAGGAGGAATGTGAGCTTGCATTTCATTGTTTTGATGTAATTGACAGCTGTGAAACTGTTTAAGCTAATCCTGGACACGCTGTAACATTTCAGGCACTAAAGATTACCCGTTCCCTCGCATCGTTGAGGCCGATGTGATTCTGACGGCGAATGATGAGACGACGAAGGATGAATGTGAGCCCCTTCAGCACTCTTGACACTTCACAAAACAATATGCGATGATCTATAGCAAGTAAATTATTAAAGAAATGCATCGAATGCGAATCGTCCGCATCATTTTCTGCAATGAATTCTGATCTTTGATGTTCAGACGATCTGCGGTACACAGATACACGTCGTGTGTATTCACCCGCCAAGCAGTTCACTCAAGAGGAATTGCGCCGATTCGCAGGTAAAAAGTAATTGTAAAAAATTGTTCACCTCCAACAACATTATAATAAATTGATTTTTTCATCATTTCTAATGTTCGAATTTTAAAAAAAAATAATTCAGACGAATCCGGCCGTTTCCGTCTCTCCCTTCGTCTCGTCATCCCTCGGTCCTTCTTCGCCCTCGAATCATTCATCGATCTGAGACCGTACGCTGACTACCGTATCCCTTCCCCAATCGATAAGCTCAGGGCTGGCCGTCTCTCGAGCGCCGAGTACACTGTGCAGGCGATCCTGGCTGGGCAGAGGCCGCGCAGCAGCGACCTCAAGCTCAAGGTGTTTGATTTCCTCTGAATATTGGATTTATCAATGGAATTCAGTAGACAAACAAAAAGGCATTCAAAGATTTGACACAAACATCTCCTCCTGTAGGGAGACGGAGCGGACGCGCGTGTCTACCGGTGCCATCGATCGGCCTTCCAGAGCAGTCCCCGCATCGCGGAACAACTCCAGGTTTCGCATCTCACATTGTGTTTCAGTGATAACTCCGACCTGATCTTTGATATTCAATCGATAAAGAAAAGGTTAAATTCACTTCCAGGGAATGCCTATCGGCGAAGTCACCACCATCAGAAGTCTCTCCGAGCGAGAGCTCAGAATGGTAAGATACCATGTCAGCATAAGGCTTTCGTGCGTGCTTTGAAAATGATGGAAGCATACACGCCCATTGGCAATAGCACAACGAATGGAGAGGTGATGGTTGATTGTTCAGGTGATTCCGGTTGCCTACGGAGTGGAGATGCCCCTGCCTGTGAGGGTAGACAACCTGGAACGGATCACGAACGTCCTCCATGGAATCTTCCGGGTGAGAATGGCAATGTGCTAGATGTCACAGCCTATGTCTCGTGAACCCATACTTGCACTCTTTCTCGAACTAGAATATCTCTGGTATTTTTTTCCCAGTGGGATCCCAGCTCTTCCCACTGGTTTCCTACCTCACTGCCCACTGGGAGAAACATCAAAGATGCCGATAGGAAACCAGTGGGAAATATATTAGGGGACTACTGGGAAGACGGCTTTCCCCAGTGGGATCCCAGTATTTTTCCCAGTTGTTTCCTATCGGCACCTTTCATCTTTTCCCAGTGGGCAGTGATGCAGGAAACTAGTGGGATAAAAAATACCAGAGATCATCACAGTGGAGAGTGTCCTCCATCTTTTACCTGATAAATGTTGAGGATCACTTCTTCGACATCGTGCTTCCTCAGTGGGAACGGGCCATCTGCAGACTGGCCCTCGCCATCGACGTCAGTCCTTTCTCCCTACAAAAGATGATGCACCTGGCGGGCATCGAACTCTCCTCATTCTTGTAGCCTCTCACTCCGTCCTCGTCGATGGTCGATATCCTCCACCTGCTGCACGTCATCTGGGCGGTGCCCGAAGGAGAGTGTCCCATGGCCAAGAGAATCGCCATCGGAGTACTGGCTGACATGGTGAGATGGAGAGAGCATGTCATGTTTGGCCCTTCTACGATATTTGACCATTCCCCCCCCCACTCATTTCTAGGTATCTCTCATGATTTTCGGCCATGGGTAGGGAAAAAACGAAAACCTGAAGAGGTGGAAACTGAGCGGGTTTGAATTCATTGTTGCAGGCTCATCTCAACACTCGCACCAGTCTGCAGCAGTGGGTAGACGAGTCGGTGAGTGGAAGTTGAGTAGCGGGTTGAACAGTGTAGCACAGTGTGTCGGTGAATTGTCTCGTAATAAACTCTTTTTGTTAAACTCCCTGTTAAGGTGCTTCCTCATCTGGAGGAGAGTGGCTGCGATAGACGATACGTGGACGCGATCCTGAACGAGTTCTACGAGGTACGCCGACCAAAAGATTCCTCCTCTAAGCATATGAAAGCCTCATTTCACTTTTGTTTAGTTTTTGAATACGCAACTATGGAGTTTTTAAGTGTACTCAAATTCTGAACTATCTTTGCCCCTAGAATAAATTTGTGTAAATTCTATTTCATAAAAAGCCTTCCAGGTGACGGACACGGTTCCCTACGTGGAGAAGACGATGGTTCGTCTTCTGGTCGACGATTGGCCCACTGTCCCCATGGAGTGACCTACCCTAGAGTAACGAGTCCCTCAGAGTTGGACTGTATTCTCACTAGTTCCTTTTACGTGCATCTGGACGTGTGATAAAGTGTATTTGAAGCATGGTCTTGTATTGTAGGTTTCCCAAAAGACAACCTCCAACAACATATTACTGTTTTTAACACGGTTTTGGAAAATATTTTAATAATTTCTGAATATCATTGTCACATCAATTTTACTGAATGGAGCTAGATCCTTTCATTATCAACAAGGACATATTTTGAACTAACTTCAATGGAAAGTGAGAGTACTCGCCTCTATTGGATGCACGACCTTTCTCTGTTCACTCCCTTCTTCCGTTCTCGTCACTCCCCTTTACTGAATTGCTCTATTCTGAATTTCCTCGATATTTATTTTCGCGTGTTCATTTTGTGACAGTTCTGGAAAGATAATGTAAGTTGATAAGTACATGTTTGCCTATAGTGACGCATAAATTTTTACATTCTCAAAATTCTAATTCAGATGTTGCTTCTTTTGCCGCTATTCCTCATCCTATCAATGGTGCGATGCAATATAATCGAAGAGAGCAATGAGTATCAGTCACTTGTGGATCCCTACGAGTTCACCAGCCCCTATGAACGTTCGTTTTCACTTTCACTGACCTTCGGAATAGGCTACCTTTCCAGATAGAGATTGCATTGTGAGAGGCACAATCTATCTTTGCAGTTATTGACCTCGGAATCAACGAATTATGTGACTCCTATCCCTCATTAAGCACTTCCTCTGAAGAGGAGCTGATCACATTCAAGAAGGAATTTATGGGATTTCTGGCAGAAAAACCAGAAGTCCAAGACGAGGTCACTTACGCAATTCGAAAGAATTACTAACATTTTCTTAGGCTAGATAAGCCCGTTTCATATTCGCAGTCACTTTTTAAATATCAAGCCCATTAACTATAGAATTGGACAGATTATTGCAGGTTCTAACAGGATTTCCCTCCAACTATCGAGTGTTGTGGGGCAAATTGAAAGAGTTGAGAAGGATTTGCAACGAGGAGTTCGAAGGCTTGACTGATGAGGAGAAGCAGTTCATTGAGAGCGTACACCTCATTCTCAGGCGAAGAAACACGAATCATTACAGCCTACCGGTCTCATTCTGCACAAATTGGGTGTCCAATCAGCACTCAAAGTAATCGCGAAGAGGAAAAGTGATTTTCAACGGCGAAAGCTGACCAAGCAGCAGATTAAGCAGGAAGTAGTAAGTAAATATAGTCCACGAGCATTTTTCTTGGACTTATTTGAAGCACCTAACGTAAATAGAAACGTTTGTTCAATGAGCCCAACGCTCAATTTCATTTCTAGATCTGATTCATTTCAGGCGGATCGACAACTCGCAATCTTCCATTTGTGGTACGGCGAGAATGGAGTGGAAGAGGAGGAAGAGAGGAGGGAGACACTCGACGAGTTGTAGATTGTGAATTGCTTACGCTCAGCTACATAATTTATTGATTCGTGCTCATAATGTAACATTACGTGTTGAAATGTCAAAAGCTAAAAAAAACTACATGCAATATTTTATATGATTTTCTCTCAACTCATCGAAATATGCCGCAATCTTCACATCAGAAGATCGTGAAATCAGATTAACAAGAAAGATATTAATGCCAAATTTACATAAGAGACTCTGAAGGAATTGTGCCGTATTAGGCTTTATCACACATAGATAATGAGAAGGGAAATGGGTAGAGCTCATTCTTCGCTTCTCTTCTCCCTCATCTTGTCTACTCTTCCTCTCTGACTACGTCTTCTCTCTTCTCAACGACGTCGCACTTCGGAATTCGTTCCTGAATATTCGAAATGTGTCCTTTCATTGTATCCTTGCAAAAGAGCATCACAACATAGTAATATATTTCCCACATGATTGAGAAGGTAAAATCATCATTGCCCCATTCTACTCGTACCTTGAGAGCGTGTGCAGGGATGGGGTAGGAGGCGGGAACGGGCAGGACGAAGCTGCTGTTGTAGCCCATTTCTGAGCTGCAAATACTTTCCCAGTTGGTGTGCCAGACGAACAACTATTACTCTCTAATCAAACACTTAAAAATCTATAGTTGTTTTCATTTCCATTTCAGCTAGATCATATCTTTCTCTTTTTTTCAAGTCTCGTTAACATTAAGAACATATCCATATTTTGACTACAAGACTCACAGAGTGAAGGGGAAGTCCGCTCGCACCACCCACTCGTCCTTCTCCACCAGATACTCTTCCACTGAGTATGGACTTCCCGTGACGAAGAGACGACCACACGATACAGCCAGACTGCACCTTCGTCTACAATACACGAAATATCGCAAAGTGCAGATAAGTGCAATGCTAATGCTAAAACAAAATAAATAATACATGTTTGTATTCATATAAAAATATGCACAGAGAAATGCGTGATAATATAGTAGATTTGAAACTAATTGAATGATACTCATTTCATAAAATGAAATATCAGTTCGAGATACTGAAGATTGACCAACCTCTTGAAGTTCATGCTTGCAATCGAAGTCCACTTATTCGTCTTGGGATCGTATCGTTCGGCACTCTTCATACTGACGTCTTCTTGAGCGGGATCCCCGTGTTCGTCGACATATCTGCAAACATCTTTTTATTCCATGGGAAAATATTGGGGTGTCCGGAAAGTTCGTATAATGCTTCGGAAAAAAGTCAGTTCGCGATCAAATGCAGTGATTGCGCAATCTGTTTGTCAACAATGTATTGCATCATTCTGACGTTGAGTAGTGAGAGGATTTAATCAGTCTCCTAGTTGCTACATTGATTCTTGTGATGGACTCCCATTTCTACCTCCGAGCAGTTTTACTTCATTACTACCGTCTTGGCCGATCCGTGAAGGAGGCCCACTCTGCCCTGGCCCAGTCGGAAGGAGCTGACGCCCCCTCCATACCCTTCTGCTATAAGTGGTTTTCCCGCTTCAAGAAAGGGGAGTTTGGTCTCGATGATCAACCCCGCTCTGGACGCCCTCCCTCCCTCTCTCGATCAGCCTCTCGTTCTCCGCACACTGAAGCACAAGCCCATGGCCAGTGTGCGTGAGTTGAAGAAGTATACTGGTACTCCCAGATCAACGGTGTCCGATATCCTCCATCGATCTGGGAATAAGCCGAAACTCCCACAAGTGATTCCCCATGACCTCTCCCCCGAACACCTGAAAAATTGTGTTCAAGTCTGTCGGGAATTACTCCATCGTAGATCCAATCTTCGATGGGTCAATTCCATCATCGCTACAGATGAGAAGTGGATCACGTACGATAACCCTGTGAGGAGACTGCAATGGGTGGATGCAGATGAGAAGCCCACGCCCGTCCCGAAGAAGGAAGAACACGGAAAGAAGGAACTCCTCTGCTTCTTCTTCCCAGTGCTCGGTCCCATCTACTGGGAGATCCTCGCCCCTGGCACCAGCATCAATGCCGACCTCTTCTCTGAACAACTGGAAGATGTCGCGATCAGAGTCCCTCCCAGACTCCTGAACCAGGGCAAAATTCTTCTTCTGATGGACAATGCTCGCCCACATCGAGCGAAGATGACCCAGAAGAAAATGGACGAGCTGAAGATCGAGAGGATTCCCCATTCACCGTATTCCCCGGATCTCTCCCCATGCGACTACCACTGCTTCCGCTCTCTCTCTGACTTCTGCAAAGGAAAGAAGTTCAAGAATCGAGATGAAGTTGTGAGGGCTTTCGTGAACTGGGCCGTCTCGAAGAAACCCGCATTCTGGAAGAGAGGAATCGAGACCCTGCCCAATCGCTGGAGGGAGGTAGTGAGAAAGAAGGGGGCATACATTGGTCACTGAGAATTGTAAAGCATTGAATAAAAAATAAAAACAAAAAAATATACGAACTTTCCGGACACCCCAATATAAAGAATTTTAGAAATAATTTAAATTTGGAAAAAAAACTTCTTGTTGTAGTCTGCGAACAATGAAATACACATTTCACGATAATTCATTTTCCTCTATTAATATATTCTATTGGATTACTAAAATCTCCGAGAAATATGATGGTCTCTCCTCAAGTGACTGGAGATCTCTACTCGACATCTACTTACCCCCCAGCCACATAGATGTATCCTCTGTAGGCAATGATCCCGCCCCCGCTGCGTGACTCATTCATGTCGGCCACCTTCTGCCAGCTAAACAACAAATTTACTTATATGTTTATTATTGTATTTTTTATGATTCCGTAGAAATAGCTCACCAGTCCGTCTCGAACTCGTACGCTTCTCCATCGCAATACGCCTTTTCCTCAACCCCGTTCTGGCCGCCCCAGACTAGGAAGATGAAAGATCATTGCGATCAGATGTTAATATGACTTACTGTAGAGTTTGCCGTCGAGGAAGCACGAAGGGGCGTCCTCGCGGGGCTTTGACATCGAAGTGAGGGGGATCCACTCTGCAACATGAATGAGTTGCACTTCTACTATACGATTATGGAGGTAGATTCCATCGATTACCAGGGCTCTCTTCGTTGATATCGAGAGTGAGGATAGCATCCGACATGCGCTCGTTCTCAACAGTAGGTGCATTGAACCCCCCAATCCGAATGCTGAAATGCATGCGCATTTTTTCAAAATAAAAAGTCGTTCTTGCATCATGCTGCCGACAGCGACATGGCGTGCGTAACTTAATGTCACATTTATTGCAAAATGGAGAATTCAACGCATACGTCGATGAATCGATTCTGCGTGGAATCATACATCTCGTAGATTCCGCCAATATAAGTGAACGAGAAAATTCATACATCTTCGCAAGAGAAAAGTGGAAGAATTGGGATTGGAAGGATAATACTGACGATGCTGCCCGCAGTGAACTCCTCGTGTGAGATGAAGATATCACGCGAATAGGCAGTCGTGCCACCTCGATATTAATGGTTTTATTGATTTTGCATTTCGGGAAGAGAGCAATATAAATTTGAAAAAAAAACTCACGACTCCATGAGTCAGAGATAGGGTCGTAGATGGCGATTTTGAAATCGTCTTTGTTCCTAGAGCCCGTAAAGGACGTACCTAGAGCAGGTCGAAGATCAAACATCATAGATCACGCCTACCCATGACCATGATGAGGCTGTGGCGATCATCACTGAGTTTATTCGCAGTCACCGGAAAGGTCTGACTCGCCTGAATCATCAAGTAGATCTTTGACCTCTACTCAACCAGGGGTTCAGTTGGGAGCATTCACCTTAGCCTGAGTGAGAATGCAGGCACACTCGGGCGAGTCTGCCACCCACGGAGTCTTCTCGATGATTTCAGTGATGATGACGATGGGGATGAGGGAGAAGCGAACGTACTGAAAGAGTCTGCAACAATATTTATTATATCTCTTCTCTTCAAAGTAAACTAATCTAAGAATCACGTATAATCATTCAAAGTGGTCGCAGTAGCTGTAGATTGAATAACTCGAACCTAGCGCCGTGCTTCTTCCTCTCCTCATCATGGTGCACCCACTTGTTGATAGCCTCGAAGATCTGAAAATTGAGGCAGTCACTACATGAGAAAAGCAAGACATTTAAACATAGCGTGCAAATATTGATCACCTGTATCTCCTTGTCGATGTTGGGGCAGTCCTTTCCGATGAGAGTCTCCAACTCATTGAGAGTGAGGTCGAGGAAGGAAGAGATAGATGAGAAAGGGACGAAGTTGGCCTGAATGAACAATCACTATGCTGGGCTCGAGCATTAGTTCGTGCTCCACATTGTATTGTGAAGTTAGGAGGGGTTTGCTGAGTAGTGAACACATCAGTTCTTCTCACTCACTCTCATGAATCTGTAGATCGAGTCGTCCAGATCGTAGTAGTCGATTGAGTGGAGGTCACGTCGCAGCGTCAGAGCACTGGAGATCGTCATACGAGCATGCAGAAATTGTGCGCACTCGAGAGTGACGGAGTGCTGCGATGAGAATATGAGAATATTTAGGATGTGAATATCATTATCATAATTGATACGTAAAATAAAATTTAAAAAATTCTTTGCAAATCTAAAGGTGGACATACTGAAAATAGTGCAGTACTGACCATGTTCAGATACCTCGCACCGAGGAACAGCTGGGGTGCGGTGTCCTCTGTTATGATCAGCTGACTCGTGTACACGTAGTGGAGAAGAAACTCCAGTGTGCAAGAGGGCATGGCTGTAAAAACAGGAATATATTAGGTTGGTTCATAAGTTTCTGACTATTTATTTTTCATAATTTCTCCTAGCCTATTTCGATTGCCTGCAATTCATCTATAGTTTTAGTGGCGTCAGTAGTGATGGAGTACCGGAAAACATTAACATTGATATATCGGTTATTGAACGTGAGAACATTAATTTAATATCGAAACTGCCGAAAATAGTGTTTTTCGGTGTTTTTGGTTAAGCTCAACTTCTCAGATATTTGCGACCTCTTTAATTTGCCCAACATATATGTTGTAGGGCAAGAGTTGCTTGTTCGGTTAAACGTGAAAAACCGGGTCCTCATTGCGAGTGAGAAAATAGAAACAACAAAAAGTGCTGATTTCGATGATTAAATTTCTAAAACGCGGTTCCGAAATATCATAATTACTTATTGATTGATGAATCTACTCTTAAATATAACTGTGTTCTAAGATAGGAAGGTAGAAAATAATGAACCACTATTGAGCTCTCAAGGTCGATCTGTACGAGTACAGTGCCAGAAAATGTAAAATAAGCATTCTCCAATTAGCATAGTTTACTGATTTGGACAAAATGTTAAGCGGGAATTCAGGGGACCAGAATTTCTGAAGAGTCAAATTAAATGCCTGTGTAATAGGCTTCTCATTAATCCTTCACGTTTGTCTCAATCTCATTTGTCCTTGGAGTTACAATCAAATGAATAGTATTGAAAATCAAGAACAATTTAGAGTTTGACTGTGAATAGTGTCATCCTTCCTGATCGAATTGGCCCGATATTGTATCGCGTAAAAAGTATTCCCAAACCTTTATCAACGATGAATAACCATTAGTTGATTGGCTGAATGAGATGGACGGGGTAGGTCAAAATGCCCGAACATGAAAATAGTCAGAAACTTTTGAACCAATCTAATACATATGTTCTCCATTGTTTTTGGTCTAATTCATCTCTTCTTTGATCTCTTTTAATCTGTAATTTTGTTTATTCACCATGGGAAAGATCGACGGTTCCGGCGGTAGCCTCGGCGAAGGAAGGGGAGAACATCGCTGAGAAGAAGGGCGAACGCGCGGCCAGCAGAGTCTACAGAGCACCAATTTAATCATGGGTAATTTATGTCGCTGTAGATTGTATATGTCGCGGTATACAGTTTAAAAATAAACAAATTTTGTTCTTATTTTTACATATTTTTGGGTGATTTTTGTTATTTTTTCATTCTTTTCTCGTTTTTACCTTGTGCGCCTGGAAGCTCTTCTCGCCGACCACAAATGTGATATCGAAGAGATTATCCTCGCGACGCAGACTATCAAAGTGGCGCAGAGCCTGCAAAGATCAAAGATCATTCGAACATTACAAAATCGATACAATTTATTTAAATTCGATACTTATTTCAAATAAAGTTTCATTATTATAATTATAATTATTAACAATTAACCTCTGGTAGGGAATGAGTCACAGTATGAGTATCGGAGCAGCGATATGAGAGGTCGAGTCGAATACCTGAGGAATTTCAATTTCAGTTCATCTAAAATATACCAATCTTTGGGATCTCCCGTATCTAAGATCAAATCGATTATTGTTCTTAAAATTAATAAAATAATTTGTAATGTCGACTAGCTAACCGCAGGTTGTGAATGAAGCGAATCGATCGTCCAGGAGAGATTCGAGGGAGGAACAAGGAGTCGTCGATCTCAGAACAACATTGATCTTTGATCTTTCAGGGATCAACAAACTCTGTAAGTGATGGTTCCCTTGCCGTTAGTTCACTCCATTCCATCTCAACTTCACTCAATCCGATCGATTCGGCATCCTGATGTCAGACTTGTTCGATTGGATCAGGAGTGCGAATGGTCACCGAGAGATCCGACTGAGTGTGGGAAGATGCCAACGGGGAAGGATCTGCTTGCTCATCTGAATATTAAAGATAAACAAACTATTAACAGTGCGAAAATGGGGTTGAAATGGCACCCATTGGAGGGACGAGACCACTCGACGAGAGGAGAAATTGGAGAAATGAGTGGATAAATGAGGGGAGAGTCGAGAATAGCAACTCGGTTATATTTGAATTTCCATAATTTCACCTAACTCATCATCTGTAAAACACTATCGAGTTGGATATGGACGGTGCACTTCCATTTTAGAAAGGGTGCACTTCGATGTTACCACCTTTCGCTTGATGACTGATATTATTGAAATTTAGAATCTAAAGCAGCGGACTGACAGCATCGAAAATATTTTTGCCATCGCCTGAAGATCGTGAGGTTTCGTGAGATCGATGTCAACTGTTTTTGTATCTCTAAAATCTGGTTTATAACGAGTTAGTGTGCGGGTGGTGGATCGAATCGAATAAAGATCAATGAGGCAACTGGTTGCCGACTCTCTTCGTATGTTTGTGATACTGAGTGATCATGTTTCTTTCGAGTAATATTTTGTGATTAGCATGACTGATCATGTTCTGGACTGCTGGACCTTTGATGTCTGCTCTCTGCACATCGATTGTCAATCAAATCAGATTCGAATCCTTCGAATGAAATCACGCTAATCGGTGGAATGTGCAACGAAGCAAGATAGTTCATGGATAATGAACTTTCTGCGAAGTACAATTGCGAGTTTTTCCAAATTTCGAGATAGGTGATCAGAATTTTTTCGTCGTTGCCTTTATCACTTTCTGAAATATACATCTTAGCATATTTTCAGAGAACATAGAAATCGATTTATACCTTTTATTTAATGATTCTTGATTCGTGTTACCATAATTGCAAAGCTGTCATGATAGCGATCCCTCACTATCTGACTCACCTTCCAGAACCTTCCCCTCACACCATCGTACCATTTTATCTAGCAACTATCCACTTTCGTCATGTATGTTTGTCCCTATATAAGGGTCAGTTTCTCACTGATAAGAGAGAGAGCCGGATAGATAAAGCTGTGAGTCTATACCGTGTCGTGCCTCTCAACAATGTTAGTCTCTCCATCGAACAATCCGCTACACCATCTTCGATGCTAACGTTGTTGCTCTTCTCTCCCACATGGACATGCCCTCGGCCAAGGGATGGACAATGCTGGCAAGTTTAGAGTAGGTATTGAACGTCCCGTAAGTGACGGTCGCATAAGGGGAAACCATCAGGGACTGGATGCCATAGAATCGGGATAGGAAGATCTCTCGCATAGGGCTGTTGTATGAATTAGGCATCCGGGACGTAGCTCCCGTTAATCCCCCTTCAGAATTAGAGCCAAGACGACCGCATCATGAAATGGAGTCCCGGGGACCCTACTGCTTGCCGAAGTCGAATGAGAAGAGGCTGGAAGTGCGCACTACAGCCGATTTGCCGCTCAGATGAACGCAGGTATTCAGAGTCTTCATTTGATAGTTAGAAAACGAGGTGATTGAGCTGCGAAAATGCTCAGCATCATGCGTGAATCGTTGATCATTGTACTGATAACAACCAAGAGATCGCATTTTGTTTTCTTTCTGCCGAATTGCCATCTCAAGATTGTTATTATCAGTACAGTGACTACACCCTTATTGAGTAGATGAGAAAACGGGTTAAATTCAGTGTGTTTTTTGTGTGTACTCATCACTGTCATTAGGGGAGGCCCTGAGCCTACTCATGTTAAGGAAATTATACGAAATACGGAGTACTGTCTTTTAAGTTCTAAATTTGTGTCGAGACCCGCCCGCACAAACCTCCCATCCCGAGAGAGAGTAGCAGCAGAAATTATATAATTGGAGATAGAGAAGTAGAACAATCGAGGGACGATGGACTCTGACCTCAATTTTTTTGTGAGCCAGAGAAGAAACGCTGCATTTTTGTAACTAAATAATTAGGCCAATTAGACAACAGCCAAGTGGTCCATCGCAGTACTCCGTAGGTTGCATTCTTTCGTTAAGCATGAGACGATTCATGATCCTTGACCATAAAACTGACGAAATGACGAATTAGTTGATTTGCGGCCTGGTAAACACACTCAGGATAGGGTCTCGAAGTTTATAGTTGATGAAATAGCGCGCCATATTTGTTATCGCGAGAGAAGGCTAGAGATGTACACTCTGAGCCACCATTTCGTCAGGGCTATTGATCACTGTCCGATTCTTTCTTATCAACTCCACCCAGCACCACTTTCCACACGCAACCGTTTGCAAAATCATGTAGTTTAGAATCACTGGCACTGTCTTATCAGCTTGTCACTTTACATCGCTTGCACCACCCTTCTATAGTCTAGTGTAGTCGTAGTCAGCACACCCACCCCTTGTTTGTCCGTCCGCAAGGTACCCTCAGGGATAACACCCTGGACTTGCATTCAATCATAAGTGGCGAAAGGAATCATAAGTGGCAAAATGAGTCATAAGTGGCAAAAGGAATCATGAAATGTCAATATAGTCATAACTGGCAAAATGAATCATTAGTGGAAACGCGAGTAGATAACAGGACCTAATATGAGAAATGAATAGGCAATTTGATTTGTAGTTTGAATAAAAGCTGATTCGAAGGAATATTTTCATTGAGAATTCAATACGCCGATATGGACATCCAGAATAAGGCCAAGGAAATGTAAGAAAAGCCATAAGCAGGAACAGGTTCTCTAAGTTATAATGCCGATGAATTATTATTGTTGTATACTTTGTTCTCAGATCTTTACAGTTTGAAGATTAGCTGAATTTATTGTTTTCCAGTCTCAAAGCTATCCAGATTCAGAGCAATACAGGCTTTCATATCAGAATGTTGTGTATCGTATACAGTCCATTTATCGATCAGTGTATCGAATACAGTCCTTTTATCGATCAGAGTATCGAATACAGTTCATTTATCGATCAGTATATCGAATACAGTCCATTTATCGGTCAGCCTATCGAATACAGTCCTTTTTTATACATCGGTGAATCTACCAGAGAACAGTTCAGAAAACACAGGAAAATACGATGAAATGATATTCCGAACGTATTTCAACTAACCCCGAGCGATTATCATGAAGTGCCTCAGATCATATTTGTTGCCTATCATAAGGAAATATGTGTAACAGAAAACGCGCATCAAGGAAAGAGTATCTGAGGAAAAGCCTACTACTGTACATTAATTTAATCCATACGAGTTGACTAAAGAAAGAGAACTCTCAAGAATCAATGTACAATGCTAGAGGAGCGACAAATGAGTCTATTTAAAGAAACGAGTACTTTGAAGAAAAAAAAGATAATTGTCGAAGTATAGGAAGTCATGAAAACAATATCAAATTTATGAAACACAGTATCATGTAATGGAGATGAATTCAGAATTTATGGTGATTAATCGGAAGATTAAATAGTCAGAACCGCATTTGAGAGATCAATGGCCACCTTGCTTGTATGCATTTTATGGAAATAATGATATAATTCCAGTATGATAAGATCAGAGGAGACATGTATGAAATAGTTGAAATATAATGGTGGATAAATATGTTATTCGACTTCAGACCTTCTCAAATTATTGAGATTGGGATAACATAGACTGACTCCATCATTATTATTTCCAGTATTTTATTCATCAAAAAAGGATATAATCGAGTGGTTGAGACCCCAAGGAAACAGTAAACCTAGCAGAGTATGAATTGTTTATAGAGATATTAGACAATTGTCCCTAGACACAACCCACGAGATATAGAAGAAATATTGGACAAGTACCTGAAATATTCTGGTTTTCCAATTTGAGATTGATTATTTCAAGCCTAATTAACAGTCATAGTAATTAACAGTAACGTTCCAGAATTATGTTGAATAGCCAACTTCGATAGTCCATCAACTTTATTGACGTTATGATCTTGATGAGAAGTCATGGAAGTCGCGAGATATCATTGTTCGTTCAGAAAAAAGTCAAGTATCATTCGGTAACCAACTCAGCTCATTGGTGGAAAAGAAGGCACATGTAGCGATTTCACATCGGATGGTCTGATAATTCACAGTTCAGCAGTTACCAGTCAATAAAACGAGCTTGAATAACCAACCAATTCGGAAAGATGATGAATTTCCCATGTTGGCCAGAGAGAGGAGAAAGTACGTGCGTCTAACAGAATATCGGAATATTTTCGAAATAATCAGCAATTGAAAATCGGAAAAGTGGAATCATTCGAGAAATGAGGCAAATTTTATGAGATTCATGTGATCAAGCATAATAAAACCAGTAATTGTAAAGGAAAAAATGCGATCATCCAGTATTAAAATTTGAGACAACAATTTCCAGAACAAGTATTTTGCAGTACAAGAATAAGTAAAAATGAGGACCAATTTCAGTTCCTATACAGTGGCAAAATGCTTGGCATTGGAGTCAAATATTCAAGCGAGTGGCACGTGATTCCCACGAAAGCTAGACCTTCAAGATGAGATGAAGTGTGTTGAAAGGATATGATAAGCAGTCAGACTATTGTCACACCAGATTCCGATCACAAAACAGATCAGCACCTGGACAGGTATTCATTCACATGAACAATCAGGGAGCAAAGAATGAAGCCAAATTATGCCATCGA
Organism: Pristionchus mayeri; assembly: GCA_036245805.1. Taxonomy (NCBI): domain Eukaryota; kingdom Metazoa; phylum Nematoda; class Chromadorea; order Rhabditida; family Neodiplogasteridae; genus Pristionchus; species Pristionchus mayeri. The sequence continues at coordinate 16,738,085 of BTRK01000002.1, read as the reverse complement.
TGTCCAATGAGCATTTTGGGAATGACTAATAAGAGCAGAAATATTCAGTAAGAACTGATAACAGTTGGAAACAGTTACTGATAATAGTTGGAATAATGTGCTGCCAATTCGCCAATTCAATTACATCAGAATTTCAGTTCTTGAAAGTACTATGTGTTCACACCCAGAATGATATTATTGACAATTCGGTATCAACATTCATTCTACGAGGTATTTTGCTCAGTGACAGTGACGAGATAAAATGCAGAATTGAGAGAATACAAGCACCATTGTTAATCATGGACCAGCAGGATTCATGTCATGTGACTACAAGTCTACAAGGTACTCACCACAATGATCTGAACATCGCTCCTTTATCAGAAGTCATTAAAGTGATCATACCAGGCATAATGACAAATTTCACGGACAGAGTGAGCAAATAGACCCTCAACAGTTGATAAGGTGTTTAGAATGACGCAAAAGTAGAACGAACTTATGAAAGGTCAAATATATGAGAAGTAAACGACAGTTTTATTATCAGTGGATAGTTATCCAAAGACCAGAAATCAAAGTACATCCCAGCCTCCAATATTGTCAGACGGAATGTAGAGCCAGTTGTACTATTTGAAACGCTCGAGGAAATTCGAATACACAGTATTATTCTTGATCCAGTTTTTACAAGACCCTGAGTACAGTTGAATATTCCCGAAAACTCGGACATAATACTACTTTTTGGAAGAGTTCCATGAAAGCATTCAGCATTGCATCGATTTGTGAATAATTAATAACAGATTCTCATCTCACTTACCAGAAAGATATAAGTATCTTGATCTGATTCAAGACGAGGCGAAATATTTCACCAGAGCGTGATACAGAACTTTCAGAAAATGAAAATGGGCACATACTCTATGTTTACACATCTCATACAATATATCTCCAAGAAGTACAAACAAAGATGACATTACGAGGTCAACCAGAGATCATTTACCGTTGTTTACGATTGTCCGCAGAAATTGATTTGATCACTCTCAGTCCCAGAATAAGCCTACTCAGCTCAAGGACATCTGAATAATAATTGCCGGAAACCATGCCCGAGTAATTCTGACTTCGCCAAAAGAAATGATCGTTCCAAGATTGCTTTTGAAGAACACAGTTTCAGCAAAAGTTGGAGACATGTCTAAAGATTCCTCTCAGAATACATCATGTTCGCTAATTCTTGTCAAGATACATTTCAAAATGCAGAGATAAGAGGCTATCGGAGTCCAGTGGCATCATGGTACAAACATCTTCGCAAGGGTATAATGCAAAATATAGTGAAGTCGATAGAAACTGAATATTCAGAAAGGATCCATATTATTATTAACAATACATCTGTAATCCACTGGTAATCCAGGTTCTCATTTCAATCGAGAAGGCATATCCACAGAAACCAGTACAAGCGTTCAGACGTTTGATGAGTGTTATGAAGAAATATGAGAGCTAGAACACGGTAATAGAGTACGTAATCGATAATTACGAGATATACAGAATGAAATGCGAATTCAGGTGATTCAGATGTTGAATATTATTGTTGATTCGATAGTGAATTTAATGGGATTGAGAATTCACGTGAATTCAGCACAGAAGGAATTACTAAAGATGCCAAGCCCCGACAACAGCGAAACACGAGCAAAGTAAAGTGCTATCACGTTCCTGTGAATTCAAGTCAACTCGATACTGATCCAGGCATTGCACGGATATCACATAATACGATGGTCACTGCATACAATTGGTTCAGTTGTACTCCCAGCCGGAACGACATTTTCAAAATTACAGATTTCAGTTGACAAGTTCAGGAAGTGAAAATAGTTCTCAAATTTTACAAGATATTTAAAGAGCTTTCCCAAATACAAGTATACCTTGATATCCATATGTCATTCAAACAAGATCACAGTGCAGAAGGAGACCGAGGAATTGAGAGTTCATGGAAATGATTAGTTCAACCCCCTCACACAGTTTGGCGAATTATGAAAGGTTTTAAAGAAAGAATACGCAGTGTCTACGCTTATTTCCAATAAGGAACCGATTTATGAAAGGCACGCATGAAGTTCCAGAAAGTAGTTAATCAGATATCGATGATGATAACAAGTTCTACAGGACTTCAGAATAACGTAACAATCTCAAACAGTGTCAAGTCCGAATATCAGTTTCGGTCAATATACAGGATAGAGAGTATAGCAAGGCGTCCTTCATTGTTCAATAATGGTAGTGTAGAGGCGAACTGAAGGGATTTGATCAAGGAGTGATTGGAAGAGGAGTTGAACTATCTGTTGATGATAATGAAGAGCCACCTGAAAGCTTACTTTCCTTCTTTATGTATCATAATTAAATCATACGTCAGGAGCATATATAATGAGAGATGAGGCTATATATATTCCCCAGTACTTGTTACTGGAAGACTTGATCATGGCGAAAATGAGCGGAATTACTGGATGGAGAGATTGGCAGATGTATGGGTCCACCTTCTAAAATCGTAACGTCAATATCATTGGAGACTAATAATTCTTTATTTGTTATTTTTTAGCTTACCTCGAAGTGAGCATCAACGAGATATCACGCCTATCATGAGAGAATCGAGCTGGATGTGGGAATGGTGAAATTGGTTCTAACCGGTTTTGGCCGTCCTAAGGCATGCCTGAGTGACCACCGAAGTCTTAGTGTGCAGACTTCATTTTGGAGCTTCCTACACCGGGTCGCAATTCGGCATCACTCACTTCAAGGGCCGATTTCTCGAAAACGGTGATAGATTGAGCGAAATTGACCTCTGAGTGACCCCGACTCATTTTTTGAGCTCTATCGATCTATCTAAACCAATTTCTCTGAATCCGATTTTGAACAGTTGTACACTTCTGGGCATGTTTCTCAAAAATGTAGGTGCAGAAGCAGCTCAAATTTTTTAAGGAAATGCAGTTCAGTGAGACCTTTCACATGAGTGGATTGCCAACAAAATACGGGCACGCTGGTGAGAGTTTCGCCCCTTTTACGTATTTCGATAATTTGAAGGCACTCATTCCTCGCCACACCGTGCGTTTTTGAGAGCGCAGAGTGAAATGATCCCATTGTCCCTCACTCCCCCCATTGTTCTCACTCCTCCCTCATTCCCAAAAAAACGTTCGCTGTGCGAGGAATGAGTGATTTCAAATAATCGAAAAACATAAAAGGGGCGAAACTATCACCAGCGGGACCGTATTTTGTTGGCAAACCACTCATTTGAAAGGTCTCACTGAGCTGCATTTACTTAGAAAATGTGAGCTGCTTCTGCACCTACATTTTTGAGAAACATGCCCAGAAGTGTACCACTGTTTAAAATCGGATTCAGAGAAATTGGTTTAGATAGATCGATAGAGCTCAAAAAATGAGTCGGGGTCACTCACTTGTCAGAGGACAATTTCGCTCAATCTATCACCGTTTTCGAGAAATCGGCCCTTGAAGTGAGTGATGCCGAATTGCGACCCGGTGTAGGAAGCTCCAAAATGAAGTCTGCCCAATAAGACTTCGGTGGTCACTCAGGCATGCCTTAGGATGGACAAAACCGGTTATAACTCAATTCACGATTTTCCCCCATTCCCATGAATGGAAAATTCAGCTCCATTTTCTCGTGAGAGGCGTGATATGCGATTTGATCAAGCACTGCGACCGATTCTACTCTTCCAATCGGCAGCTCTCTTATTCTCTTCTCTTCTTCCAATTGTTCCTTTATCATTACTCCAATCTCGTTCATCTCATCCACAGTAACTCCCTGAAATGTTCTCATTTGGGGGCTCACATGAATGTTACAAATTAGGCCTATTGTAACGCACTTTTCAGAAATTATACAGCAACTGACCTCCTTGCCAAGAATGGCGATGCACAATCGAACAGCTTGGATGTAGTTTACAGTCACATCCCTCCTCTTGTCTTCCTTGATGATCAAAGAATATTTTGCCACAGCTTCTAGAGAGTGCACCACCACAAACGCGTTGAAGAACTTCAAAGATTCTAATTGGTTGTGGGATCGAAGGTGAGCCTAATAACGTCTTTTAATACTAATAAGAATTATGCGATATTAAATATTTACAGAAGCCCGAACCGATCGAAGTATGTGATTCTGTAGTGGATCCAACCAAGTAATCCTTTGAGAATTATTATATAAAAATAATATATTTAGGGGAGTAGTGTAAAGTTTGGAATAAATGAACCGGCTATCGGAAATGTACTTGGGACTACCCTGCCAGCACAAGTTACAATCGATCTCCCCAACATTTCACTTAAATCAGAATACAAAAAGGTTTGATTTTCCCCCGATGATCTCAAGCTGCGATGGACTATCGTACCCAACGAGTTAGGTCTGTGAATGTCTCAAACGACGAGGCATTTATGCCGAGGAATTAGAGGAGGGTGTACGCTAGATAATTGAATGGCATACGGTAACGAAGAATACTGTAGGCTCGAAGTGGTCTGCCCGAGTTGTGTCTCCGTCAAATAAAGATTGGAGAGGAGAAGCACTTCAAAAAGAAATGTGATTGCGACTTATTCCCACCCGATCTATACTCATATTCAATTCAAGCATTGCGTTCTCATCCATCAGCTCATGCGATAAAAACTACAATCATTGAGCTGTGCTTATCTTACGGTTTTGTCGTCAATGTGCTAAAGTCTTGTAATATATTGTCACAGATGATACCTAGAAAAAATGACACTCAATTATGAGACAATGAAAACTTTTTTCGGAGTATAAAAGATTAGTTTATTGTCAATTGGTCGAATACATGTACGAGATTTGGGCAGATAAGATCACTCTGAGGTGGATCGACATCGTATTAAACGGATTCCTGTCTGAGGACAGAAGCGAGTGTGTAGCACTCGGCTTCACTCAATTGCGCTCTCTGCGCCCATTCCTCGATATCTTCCTGCTCCTGAAATCTCCTCTTTTACTCCGAAATCATTTCACTCGCTCACTCCCATCTCTCTGATAATCTTCTTCAGTCTTCTCTTCACCTCGACACACCCTGTCGTATTTTCGAAAACGTCTAAGTGGAGAGCCTGCAAGAGGGGTGAGAGTTCTATTCAGATTAGGAAGTTATAAAAACAGAGATCCATAGATGGTTTGCAATTGGTGTGTTAACAGAGGTCGTCTGAGAGAACGCATGTAACGGGATACAAAATATTTAAAGTGCTTCTATCCAATTGGTACTATGAGGGTTGATGCTCCCAAGGTCAAGGACTTTCGAGTGCGAGTTTCGAAGCCGCAAAATAGAAATAACCTAAAATGCCGGCTCTCGATATTTCATAATTTCAAAACGCTGTAATATCGTTAAAAGCGAAGCAAAAACGTCGTTCAAAAAACCATATATCCGGCTCGGCGAGCTGAACAACTTTGCTGTTGACAATATTACTCAACATAAACAATGAAATGGAGTAAAGCGAGAAAAATCGAATTTTCATACATTTTTTGCATAAAAAACAGTCTGCTTGAAAAAAAAGTTCCATGTGGAAATGAGATCTCTTCAGATTCAGAATCTACGTACTTTTTCACCCCGGAATATGTTTTTAATTCGAAAATTTAAAGATATTGTCATTGTGTTTTTAAGCTCCAAATCCATAAGATTGCAGTATTTTTACAATTTCTGAAAATTCGAAGCCTGATAAATCGATATTATTGGATTCCAATGTCATCATTTTTAGCTTCAAATGACTCAACATCACTATAATATATATTTCTAGTTGATTTATGCAAATTGATTATTATTTTCTTATTTTCGTTTATTATTTTCGTCGAAAAATCACTGTTTATTCGAGGTTTATGAGATTTTTGGACGAAAATGTTTTTCTCTTCAATATATATATAAATCGACAAGGATTACAAATTATAGTGATGCTGAATCATTTGAAGCTGAAAATGATAACATTGGAACCCAATAAGAGCGATTTATCAGGCTTCGAATGTTCAGAAATTGTAAAAATACTGCAATCTTATGGGTTTCGAGCTTAAAAACGCAATGACTATGTCTTTAAATTTTTGATTTAAACATATATTCCGGGGTGAAAAAGTACGTAGATTCTGAATCTGAAGAGATCTCATTTCCACATGGAACTTTTTTTTTTCAAGCAGACTGTTTTTTATGCAAACATTTATGAAAATTATATTTTTCTTACTTTACTCCATTTCATTGTTTTTGTTGAGTAATATTGTCAACAGCAAAGTTGTTCAGCTCGCCGAGCCGGATACTTAGGTTTTTTGAACGACGTTTTTGCTTCGCTTTTAACGATATTACAGCGTTTTGAAATTTTGAAATATCAAGAGCCGGCATTTAGGGTATTTCTATTTTGCGGCTACGAAACTCGAACTCGAAAGTCCTTGACCATGGGAACATCAACCCTCATAGTATCAATTGGATAGAAGAACTTTGAATATTTTGTATCCCGCGTATCCGATTTCATGCAATCTCTCAGAAGACCTCTGTTAATGGGAGAGTGCGAACCTTGACGAGTATTGCCAGCAGACTGTGCGAGTTCGCATTGGGTTCTCCCAGTAGAGTTTGATTGCCCGACTGAGACAGACCAATTAAATGTTCTTCGAAAGGGTTTAAATTTAATCTTACCTCTGTGAGATCAGCCATGAATCCATAGACGTGCACTCCCTCTTCTCTGTCCTCTCTGATGGGCAGAAGATCGAGAATCTTCGAGAGTATCTAAGAAGAATGGTTGCCAATGATTTGATATTCGGCTCACATTCATGTATCTCTCTCTTCCGATGAATTCTCTGCAGTTATTGAGAATTTTGCAGATACTCGAAATTCCATTGTCCGTCGCTTTATTGAACTGCTCCGTTCTTGCATCGGGAAGGGAGCACATCTCACAGAGAGATTCGAGGGATTGAATGGCCATTCCCTTCCACTCCAGACGTTTGACTCTCTACAAAGAGAGTTCAGTAAAGTAAATGCATGATTGCGATCAAGGAAAACAATAACACAAATTCCTAATTATATATTTGACCGCATTATTAAAAATAGCAATGCATGCATTATATCAACATTCATTAACTCACGGCAAAAATTCCGAACATGTATGCTGTGTAGAGGCGAACAGAAGGGATTTGATCAAGGAGTGATTGGAAGAGGAGTTGAACTATCTGTTGATGATAATGAAGAGCCACCTGAAAGCTTACTTTCCTTCTTTATGTATCATAATTAAATCATACGTCAGGAGCATATATAATGAGAGATGAGGCTATATATATTCCCCAGTACTTGTTAATGGAAGGCTCGATCATGGTGAAAATGAGCGGAATGACTGGATGGAGAGATTGGCAGATGTATGGGTCCACCTTCTAAAATCGTAAAGTCAATATCATTGGAGAATAATATTTTTGTTGTTATTTTTTGAACTTACCTCGAAGAGAGCATCAACGAGATATGCGATTTGATCAAGCACTGTTACCAATTCTCCTCTTCCGATCGGCTGCTCTCTTATTCTCTTCTCTTCTTCCAATTGTTCCTTTATCATTACTCCAATCTCGTTCATCTCATCCACACTCACTCCCTGAAATGTTCTCATTTGGGGGCTCACATGAATGTTACAAATTAGGCCTATTGTAACGCACTTTTCAGACATTATACAGCAACTGACCTCCTTGCCAAGAATGACGATGCACAATCGAACAGCTTGGATGTAGTTTACAGTCACATCCCTCCTCTTATCTTCCTTGATGAGTCTCTTGAGTATCTTCCAGTATTCCCTCCACAGCACTCTCATCGCATCGACTCCTTTCGACTGCACAAGAGAGAGCACAACAGAGAGGGCTGCAGCTGCTGCTTGAGTCATTCCGACTCCCTCGACTCCGTCTGATAACTGGAGAGTCGACAGTAGTGCAGTGGAGATCTCATCAATGTGAGGTGCGAATAACTCTGCAATACCATCACGACAAAAAAAATGACGGGAGATTCAACAGCATTCATACACCTTTAGTTGGTCTTAATGGACTAAGAAGATGTAAGAATTTTCTCGTAAATGAACACAGCCATGATGTGAACAAGGGGTTTATGAGCAATTATGTTGTCCAGAATTTAACAGTGAGACCGTCTCCAAAAAAATCTTCCAACTTATCTGCGCACAAATTGTACTAATGCATACGATTTAGCAGACATTCGTTTCGAACCTTCGTATTTAGTGGCCCAATTATAGATGAAGTTGCACGCGTCCCATTTTACTCCCAGAAATTTCTCGTACTTCAATCCGGGAACTGAAAGGATTCATTGCAACTCAGAATTATTAGTCCTGGTGGAGCTTTTTTTTAACAACATTCAATGGCTTTATAAAGAAATTGATTGTTGCAAAAATTAGGTGTCCACAAAGATTATCCACTTACCATTTGCTTTGAGAGCGCGAATGCACATGTCTCTGATTGCGATGAGCAACAGAGTGCAGTCATCCTCCATCAACTCGCACAGTCGAAGGCAATTCTTCAATATCATGCAGAAATACCAGTCTTCTGCAGTGAGAGAACCCAATATGGGCACGAGAGCATTCACCACCTGAACAAAATGAGGAATTTACTGAATCCTCTCAGAAACGCAAACTAGGGTAATTCTTGCTCACTTCGAGATAATCCACAGAGAATTTATCCATTCCGATTGAACAAGCAATGTTGGCTAGAGACTCGAGGCAAGAAGCGAAATGTTAGCAGAAATAAATGTCTGTTCCAAGAAGATATTCGGGAGTAGGGTATGGAGACTCTTCCAATGAGAATGAAACCTGAATAATATAGTGATCGCATTTCCGGTCTCTGTTTTATTTGTGAGATTATTGAACTGGAGATATTATTATTACCCTGGGGAATTCCTTGGGATCATAAGGGAAGGAATTGAGTGTATCCTTGATGAGATGAATCAGACGATCGTATCGCTCTTCCTGGTCATAATGAGACTTAATTTGATACCACATAACCACATAAAATCTATTATTTATATCCATTATTTATCAAATAAGAGCAATATCAATAAATATCAATCCCCAGAATGGAAAGATGATTGAGTTGTCTACCTCACTCAATGAAGAAGATGCGGAGAAGCTGATCACTGCCTTTTGAGCCGCCCAGAATAACTTCGAAGGAACGGGAGGAATCTGAAAATATAAAATACGTTGAATTTATTACAATAAATGCTTTTTGCTACCTCGGCAGTCTGATTCCGACACATGCTCAGTGTCTGCATCTTGGATGGACCGGGAAGGGAGGAAAGACCGATTTGATCCACCATCTGGAAACGAATTTCGAGATGAATCTGATTCTCGAGGATCCAAAGATCTTACTTGTCTCTGAGGGTACGGTAGATGACGAGATGAAGTGGTGAAGGAGGAGGAGAAAGAGGGAGAAGGAGGATGACGACCTCCCGTCGACAGCGAGAGAAGTGAGAATGAGGGGACGAAGAGGAGGGGAGGTTCATTTGCGTGCCAACTCTAAAGGACTTTTAAAACAAATATTTTTGTAAGATGTAAATCACTGCAATGTTGCAAGTGATATCCATTGAAATGTCCAGCATTTAGCGTTCCCATGCATCCATTCCATCCAAGCTAATGGTGCTTGTTTCGCGCATTTTGTGCTGCGATAAAGATATGTATAGGCAAGTAATTGAAGTGAATTGGCAACACTGCGGTGCACTGCACTGGACGATGGAGGCAGAGATCTCTCTCTTCATCTCATCTGCAAGCAATGCGACAAATGGGGAGAAGAAGTTGCTGTTTCCTATCAAACTACTGGGCAATATGCATCACAATTGAATCTTAACGTGAGCATAAATCTAAATAAATTCAGGAGTATCCTTGCGCACGACAAGAAAATTTCAATCATCTGTTAGCATATTCAATGTAAATATTGTGCCACAAGAAAGATGAGGAGAACGCAGAGAAAAACGTCTGACCTTCCAAGCTATCCAGACATGGAAAATTACTAGAGTCAATTCGGTTTCAGCTTCTTTATATTTTAGCGATTGGAATTAGAAAATTATGATCTCGTATAAACAAAGTCATCGATTTTGAATATGCCCCTTGTAAGTATTGGAGTTGGCAGCTCGAGAAAAGGTAGCGAGTTCTCTACGCCTCCCCTCCTCGAAATGCGAAATAAGTCGAATCGGCACAGAATGTTTCGAAATCATAAAAAAATATTGATAAATGAGGCATCCATTTTTTTTTTAAAAAAGGAAATTTTAAAAATTTGTGTCATCCGCAGGATTCGAACGTGCGCCCACAGAAGTGGACTGCGACCTGAACGCAGCGCCTTAGACCACTCGGCCAGAATGACTTGCCGCTGTGGGTTTCAATACGAACCTGTCTGACTGTACGAGATGAGATCAAGTTGTCGAGCTCACATAGATATCTGAAATTAGTCTACAACCCAGCAAAGCGATCTCTAATTCTGAGGCTGTGATCTTCAATCTAATCTATGCTCTCTGAGCGGGGAGGGAGGCACAGATTGAAAACGGGGAAGAGTCGATGACTTCAGGTGCATGTGCTCACAGTAGAGATAATCCGTTCGATCTCCCTTGCATCAAAAACTTTTAAGATAACTGTTCTGAACCTTTCCCTGCCAAAAGTTCTAATTGCTAACTTGTCTCGAATTGCCGACCCTACTAAGGAGAAAAGATTGCCTAATATATAACAATCGATGGGACAACAAGCTTGCCCCCGACTACTTATCACTTTTGTCCTATTTTGTCCATGGTTATGGGAATTCGACATTTGAATCCAGTGTCCATCGATCAGCGTTGCCTGCATCTACGACCGATGCAGCTTTCTTTTGAATATTCGTGTAATATTCCATTTTCGTAATGGCGCGTTGAGCCCACTTTGCATTATCCTTCTTCGATCTCATTTTCGTCGTTCATTTCCCTCTCTTCATTTTCTCTTCTTCTCGGTGTCTCGCGGGGTCGGCCCTTCTTTTTCGTCCCTTCGCCCTTCCGTCCTTCTCCCATTCACAGTAAGTTCTAAAGCTATTATATTAAAACGAAAAATGACTACTACTTTAATAAGCTGCTTCAGATGTCTGAAGACGCTGATCGTACTCAAGAATCATCTCCAATTGTTAACGAGACTCTGACAGGCATAGAAAATTCCGATGTGGGTATTTTTTTGAATAAAGTGCTACAATTTCCCTCGTACAAACAAGGAGTAACTAGATACTCAATCTTATTTCAGGAATTCACTCGATTCAAACACATTTTCATTCACCACGCATCCGATGCCCACTGGTTCCCGAATTAATCCTGATTATTTTTTATCTTTCCATTCACATCAACACGCCTAATTATTAGAAATTAATAATCATTCGCTAATTACTCTCTTTAAATCTAATTCAGTCTGGCATCGACAAAACAATACAAAATGATCGCACCACCCAAACTTCCCGCCTTTCTGTGGATTGTTTACTCCTCTGCAGACAGTACTCTTGAGGTAATTAGCAAATCCGGAAAAGAGGTATTAATTTGCTTGAAGACGCGTCGATCGGCACTCACTGAACTTCACTGCACGCGAATCACTCGGCGCAGTGTGGCAATGAGTGAAGTATGCGCAGGAATACTCGAGGTATCGCATCTTCCCTGATTAGATGCGCTAATATTCGTCCACTTTGAGGAGCTGCGTACGTCGAACGAGTTGGATGACAGATTGAAGTTCTGCTAGGCACTCAAAACAATCGCCTCCGGAATCGGTAATTAATAAAACAAAATCTTTAATGTAGATCAATTCGCAATCATATAAGGGGGGTTGGTTACAAGGATTGGTAAGTACAAACTCTTTCAACTCGTAAGCAACAGTTGAAAGAAGTTCAACTTTTGCAAAGCGCTGAAAGTACCCGATATGGCTACAATTTTACAAATATCGGGTAGTTTCAGCGCTTTGCAACGTTACAAAGCGCTGAAAGTACCCGATATTTGTAAAATTGTAGCAATATCGGGTACTTTCAGCGCTTTGCAAATGTTGAACTTCTTTCAACTGTTGCTTACGAGTTGAAAGAGTTTGTACTTACCAATAGTTGTAACCACCCCTCCTTATATTTTAACAATTAAATTTGCGTGAACTGTAATAGGCGAGTAAGTGAGTCTGTAACGACTATAAGTTTGTCAGATTTTCATGAAGTATAAGTGATTGACCAAATAAAATCATCGCTTCATGTATTGAGAATGGCTGTTTTGCAGGCGCATGGCCCGAGTTGTATGAAGCGATGGAGGATTGGGCCTCCTCTGATGATCGAAGCCTTCAGCAGGCAGCACTCATCCTCGCTGCGTAAGACTCCTTAGTGTGCGAATTGTCATGCTAGTAAACAAAAAATCTAAAATATACCTTTGAGAAAAAATCGAAAAGAGCTGTCGCATGCATTGAATAAGTATATCTTATTCGCTTTCAGTCGTCTCATTCAAATCATCGACCTTCCCTCTTCTATCGGCGTGGCCATCGATTCCGTTGTTGACCTCATCGTTCACGGTAATTGACGTGCCAATCAACTCTTTTTGCTCACAAACAATAAACTATTCTCTATGAAAAGGTTAGCAAAAGCTGACACCTATAGACTTTCTTCAGGTTCTGATTCCGCAGCCAGAGAGAACGCCATTCGTCTTTTCGAGTCCGTGCACAAATCTTTCAGTATTAACCGAAGAATGCGAACTGCGAATAGAGAAGTGCGAGCCAAAGTGGACGAGTGCTATCCACATCTAATGACGGCCTCTATCCAGGTACCTATTGTATAAATGTTATTCGACTATAATATCGATTTCCTGGGGAATTTGGGAACATATAATCGCAATGTAGCTTTTACTAAATTATCCAAGGCCAATAACACCTTCAGATCGCTGAAGTGGCGGTGATGACTTCGAGAGAGGAGGGAGATCATCTGCTCTGCGCGACGATGTCCTTACTCGACTCGGTGACCGACCAATGCGCGTGGAGAGACCTCTCCGAATCTGTTCGTGGATTCCTCGAGACGAAGTGCAACGACATGGCTGCCGTCGCAATTCAGGTAAAGTATAGAATATTGTAAAGAATACAATAATATCGTAATTCTGGATCAGAGGTTATTTTGTATCAGAGTAATGGCCAATAAGTGCACAATTGATTGGTGACTTTTTTCGATTTTATTTCCATTTTTCCGTAAAATAGTTAATAATCTAAGTCCTCTCACAGTGCGTGGAGAGAGGACGAGATTGCGCCCAGCACAAGTGTCACACAACGGCAGCTTTTATCGTGGATTTCCTGGCAAAGTGGTGCCCAATTAATCGAGAGATCTACGATGACATGAGTGAGTGATCAGCCTATTCTACTGAACAATTTGCAAATAATACTTGTTTGGTGAAAATCTAAGCCAAACAATTATAAAATATTAAAATAAATATTTCAGTTGGCTGCGGCCTTAACATGATTGCTGCGACGATTGGAAATGGGGTGAATGAGCCTCTCTGGATGCAAGATGAGTGGGGGTGAGCCGGTTCCTCTTACTTTCACATTAATCTGCATTGTTAATGCTGCAATAAGTGTTAGATCAGCGTGAGCTGTCGTAGTAAATTGTGACTGATTTAGGTTTGAGCCGGCTGCGATGTTTCTCGTAGTGCAAGCGATCGGTACTGAGAAGTACGGGATGAACTTTATCGAAGAGACGAGAAAGTTCATGCTTAAGGGTCGGTTTCAATCAGAAGTTGTTCAATTAACTAAAGCACATATCGTTTCCAAAGTGCAAAATTGTTTCGCTAAAGTTGAGCAACAGAAAAGGAACGATATTTTAAAATTGCAATGTTTTGAAAATCTCCAGTTAGTGCTAAAAGACAATTTTCAAAAAATAATTTTAAAACTTTTCTTTTAGCGCTTACCGTAGAGCTAACCATAGTCATTAGGGTAGTTATTAGGCTTTTCGATATTGAATTGCGATATCGAAATGCCTCTCCTTCGCGTATTTCCAAATATTGGGAGGGGAGGAGATTTCGAAATCGAAATTCAACATACCAAGCCAACTCGAATAGTGATCATTGAGAATTCATTCAGCTGACTACAAGAAGCGTGCTGCTGCCCTGGTCGCCCATCAACACATCGGAGAAGAGGAGGGAGCGAGACTCCGTCCTTCCATGCCATTCTTCCCCTTCTCCCTCAAACCCATCATGGACATCGCGATGAGAGGACTGTTGGACACTGTAAGCTAGTTCAGTTGGCGAGGCACGAATTGTCTCTGAGCGATGGCGCTCGAAATGAGTGAGATCATGCAAAGGACTGTTTCAGCATCCTCTCGTACGGTACTGCGCCCGAAACCTCTTCAACTCGATGCTGAAGTACGTGGAGGAGCACTCGCTGAGAAGAGTACGTTTAGTTTCTCCACTTGTGAAGTTGAGGATTTTGGAACAAGTGGTCATTGCAAGTGGTAAATTTACTATTTGCTCACTCATTTCATGGTTACTTTCCAGACTCTCAATCAGCTGGCGTGCAACGCAGTGGCAACTCTTGGAGAGAGACTGGGAGGGGTGGAGATGGAAGGGGGAGCAGAAGCGATCTCTTTTCTTCGAGACATCACGCAACTGTGCAATGAGGTTTTCATAAATTTACGAATAATTTTCAGAATGGAATCCACTGCAAATGTTTCCTTGTGGAACTTATCTTGGTATGAACCCGAATGGCTATTGTATTCAGGACGTTTCTTCTGCTAATTTCATCTCGATGCTCAACCCTGCGAACTTCATACTGCGATGCACCGCCAATGACGAGAATCAAAGGGTTCGAAACCTTTCTTTCATTTTCGAGCAGATTTTGCAAACAATTAGGTCTGTGCAGAAATATTTGTTATTTGTTGATTGTTTATTATGCTCATATTGTCTTCAATCGACTTCATTTGAGGGCGTTCGACTCTTCATCACCGCGACTCTTTCACTCATCGGACTCCTCTACAAGGACCAGTGGAAGCTCCATTTCCCTGAGGTGAGTCTAGGATTTGTAAAATACATTTGCCCATGTAAACAAACATTGTCATTGATTGAATTTAAATATTATAGCGATGCGTTTTGGAGAATTTCACTTGCAATTCTAGGTGATGTTTATGTTTGCAGATCTTCGCTTCCTTCGTCTCTCTCACCTCCCACGAGGACTTCAGAGAGGATCAGGTTTGAAATAATTGCTAATATTTTCTTGCTTATTCAATTCTACGTTTAGCGTACTGTTTTTGACAAGTAAAAATTTTGAAATAATGGTTCTTAAATATCACAGCTCGTCGAGAGCTGCTTCGCATGCTGTGATGGGACGAAGGACCTCGTTGTCGTTAGGAAGGAATGCGATACGTACGTCGAAAGAGGGAATGAAAGTGACAATATTTTTAAAAAAAGAGAAACGAGAGGCATTCGTTCGAGAGATGAGAACTAGAAGAGAAATACGTATATGTTACTGAAATCGATCAATTGAAATCTTTCCAAAGGAGTGCACTTTATTATCCTTTATGGATTTCCTGAATCATCCACTCCCAATTGCAGGAAGTGTGCGAGTGACGCGTGCAATCCCATGTGGTGTGGAACGTGCTTGGGTCGCGTCTTCCTGACCTCCACTGCCAATATGCTGGGCGAGGTGAGGAATGGGGAGGAGAATCGATTGATTAGTACAAAACGCGGATCTGTTTGCAGCGCTTACAAATATTTTTTGCATAGTTTAAGATGTGCTTAGGGAAGAACACTTAGATACGTGTCTCTCTTTGATTTTTGCTTGGTAGGCTACAATGTCGATTTCAATCATTTGGTAAACTCTGTCTTCCAGGGTCGCTGCCCGTCGTGTCGTGGAGTCTTCTGCCTCCTGGATGGTTTCACTCTCGCTAACGAGTGACCTGCGCGGCCACTGAATGGCTTCCCCGTACACGAGACATTATTCTAATTCATGTGATAAAGACCGTCTGAGTTTCTTAAAATTGCAAGTGTTCCTTTGAAGAATAAGTATGCTTGTGCGAGCAACATTCATATTTTACTGATTGATGATATCAAACAGAGAATGTATCGTTCGAATAATGCAGGAAAGATCTCCCTACGACCTCAACTCAGCGTATTACAGAGCTCTGGTCAAGATCGAGTTAGGGTTTCCCGGAACAAGAAATGGCATCATCGTCAATGTGTTATCGCCTTTCTCTCCAAGAAGAAGACCATGACTCATCAAATGCCGACTGAATGAATTGCCATGATCACGCACAAATACTTGGCAATTTCCATTTTCATTGCATGAATCTCTGTCGGAAACTTGCCGATATAAGGTGATACATTTCAGATTTCTTCTAAGTGTTCTCCTTCTCCTTTCTCGAAGAATGCTCCTTCTCTTACTCTTCGTATCTATTCCACTCGTTAGCTCAATTTCGTGGAGAGACGAAATGAAACGCACCTTCAATCTAACAATCGACGAGTTCATCTACAATGAGATACTGAGCGAGGAGGCTGCAAAAACCAATCGAACTGCTGCGACGCTAGAGGAATGGTGTTTCCGTGAGTGATAAGCCATTTTACATTTCGTAAATGCATTTTTAAGTCGGTCTTCCCATGGAGTTTTTCTCGTTTGAAAAAAAATCTAATGTTAATATCGCATCAGACCTAGTAGGAACGTATAATTCGGACGAGGTACATAATATCAGTTACAGCATGTATTCAACGGAAATTTCAGGTCTTGTCAAGGAAAGAAGAAAATTCGAGTTTATACGCAAAGCTTAAGAAGACATTTGAAAAGTTTATCGAATATGCTGTTGAAAAGCGTTTGATCGCGCCATTCGCAAAAGACATACAAGAATTCCTTCAATCGGCAATGGACTTCCCTCATTATCTTGTTAATTTCCGTATTCAGGTCGACACTGCTATACTCGACTCGCTAGAATCGATGTCTCAACACAAGGATGCCACCGACGCAGAGAAGAAGATTCTGCTTGCTAAAGGACTGGACAGTTTATTGGCGAGCGTAATAAAGTAGTCCAGTGTTATTAGGGTTATTGATTTTCTACAGATTATTACCAACTATCACGAAGTGTCGGAATCGAGCAAAAATCAACTGGAACGTCTGCTTTGTCTGCGTACTTTCTACAGAATTGCTGATGGAATGAAAATAATCAAAAAGCTCGAAAAGTTCGTCGAAGAGAACTCACATCAAGAGACTTTGTGATTCTGTTCCATCTCGTGGTTATGCACTCACTACTAAAACATCAATATAAATAATTTCCGCATTTTGAATCGAACATTTGTTAACATTGATAAATATTTTACTTTTAGAATGTTCAGAAATTATGTAAAATTTCTGTCATCCGCAGGATTCGAACCTGCGCCCACAGAAGTGGACTGAGACCTGAACGCAGCGCCTTAGACCACTCGGCCAGAATGACTTGAACGTCGCCCAGTTTCAATGCAATGTAGCCTGAATGAATTTTCGTACCAACAGCGGCAGAAGAATCTGTTTCGATGAATGTATGCTAACCATTTCAGATTCCGATTGATCTATGCTAACCATATAAGATAAACGTATCAATGTGCATTGAGTTGAAAGATAGCATGATCACAATATCACACGTGAAAAATTGTGTAAATATTTGTATTCCGTGTCATGCAACAAGTTCCCTCTTCTTTTTTGGATATTGAATGAGATATGCGTCACGTTTCTCCGTATGAATTATGAACTCAATACATGTTGTCAAAGACCTGAAAACTAAATGAAAACATACCGGATTTCCTATACTCGCCTATCTAAGAACTTTTGATTATGATTATCCTTGATTGCAGGCAATTGTGATGGTGCATTCTTTTCCATTTATAACATACAGAAACAACTTGCATCAAAAAAATTTCAGATAGCTGTTCTGAACCTTTCCCTGCCAAAGGTTTTAATTGATAGTTGTTCAATCTCTCCGGGAAATCACAAGTTGTCAGTATCACGTTCCTTCTGTTTACCGTATTTCGGTAGGATGTCACGTTGCCAAATCTCATGCAATTCCACATAATTTTCTACAACTTCCTCCTTTTTCTGCAAATATTCGCTTCCGAAAACAGGATTCTCTTGTGAATTCATCAATATCACTCGCCTTTTCATCCTGCAAACTTGTTGTCTGGCTGATTCCCAATTTCTATGTCCGTGAAGGAAATACCCTTCTTGTTGTTTACCGTTTATGCAGAGAGGCGAAAGATTAGTGTTCACGCGCCTTGAGAACTTCATTTTCCGATTCAAATTTGTCTATGTTTCTGCAGATGTTTCGAATTGTTTTGCCCACCACTCGTTTCTCGAGTTCCCGAGCATGCACTGCCGTGATAAGGTCGTGTGCCCAGCGGAACTTCACTGCACTAGGCTGCATCAAGGTAGCCTCTATTGATCAACTTATCAACCTCATACCCCTTCGGTTATTCTTTACCAGTGACCACGGAAAATTTGAGTTTAAAAAAACTAATCCTGGCTCGCAGTCCAGGAGTTGCACAGCGCTGCGTACGGGAACGTGCCAGAAAGTCACGTGAGGAGAGCAAGTGCACAAGCGAGAGAAAAACAGAAGGTACGACCTCTCCTTTCTTTCCATGACACAAGTGAGTTTCCGAACTGGAGAGAAGAAGTGATAGAGGCTATTTATATCAGTTCCTCCAGAAAGATGAAAAGAGAGGTAGATCAAAATGTATCTCGTAGGCCACGATACTCGATGATTCACATTTTTCAAACTTTGTCATTGTTTCGGCTCTTTATCAGGCGATGCAGATAAATCAAAGCACGAGACAGTTCGCCTCCACTCTTATCTCGTTTACGACCCGCTTTCGCTTTTCGCCATGGTAATCCCCTCTCACACAATCCCCATAAAACCTGCGCACAAAGACCAAGAGATCGTAACCACTTGCAACCAGATCTCCTTCCCTTTTTCGCCCTTCGCACACTTTGGCCATTGAAAATTTGAAAACGATCGATCTTATCACTCCATCGTATAAAGGGGCGAAAACAGTACGTTTCCTGTGGTGGGTGCATCAGAGGGGATGCGTGACGAGATACGGCCACAAAACTATACTAGTGAAGGGAATCGACGCGATTGACCTTGGAGAAAGACCACTGACGCAGTTGTTCCATTAGCCTCCAACTTCCCTATCGAGAGTGCATCGAACACCCACCCTCCCTCCTCCTCTCGTAGCGTATTTTGTGACGGTTCAATCGATATCTCTCTGCTCTCTCCCCTGCTTTCTGCGTGGAAGAGGAGAAGCAAGTGGCCAAAGGGCGTTAGGATCGCCCCCAATTTTTCAAGGAAAACTGATAGGCGTCACGTGACAGAAACCGCGTGGCTGTGTCTGCTTTGTGTACGTGCGAGATCAAACTTTGCTCGTACTCCGCAGGCCGAGGGATCGAAGGGAAGAGGGAGAGGGAGAGGGCGAGACGGAGAGGGAGAGGGAGAGGAGAAGGGAAGAGGGTAGGGAGAGGGAGAGGGAGGGTCAAGAGAGGCGAGAGAGAGGCGAGCTAGTGATACACTCCTCCCCCCTTCACTTCTCCTCTGCTATTCGACTCAGCCATGTCTGTCGATCCCAACCTCCTGACTCCCTTCAGAGTGAGTTTTCCCTCTCTTTGTCTAATAGGTTTCAAGCACCTAGAAACCTGGTTCCGGTTCCCAGTTCCAAGAGGGTGTTTTGGAACCACTCCCGGTATTATTGTGAGGCGATAGCTCGCTATCACTAGTTTCGCTGATCTGGCGGGGGTAAAGAAGAACCCATCTCGTTCCCTGACCATTACTCTTTGATCTTTGATCTCTTGCAGAACACTGCTGCAGGCGAGGCGTCGCTCCGTCAGATCTCCGAGGATGCCTTCTACGTCATCAACGAGGTCGTCGTCAAGCGTCTCGGCCATCTTCCCATCTACAAGGTACGCCCTGATCTTTGATCGTTGATCTTTGACCTCTGCCCCCTATGGAACCATGGTGTGCTTTGCCCATGCCCCCTGCTCCGCTTCCCATCGTCTCCTCTTCGTAGTAAACAAGAGGGGAAGGAAAGGCTATCGATCTTGGTTTCGATCACTTGATGGCCGACGCTCAGTTGCAAAGGAGGGGAGGGGAGGAAGAAGGAGAAGGGGGGAGGAATCGAATCGATTCTCCGCTTTCCAAATCGTCTCGTAAAGAAGGGGAAGCACGGTTCTGCGATGTGGGCGAAAAGGTTTATTTGAGGGGGGATTGCCCGAGTAGAGAGGAGTTGAAGGGCAGAGGGGACTGTGGTGCTTGATGATTGAACTGTGTGTGATTGAGCAGTGGAGCACTTTACACTTGCCGCCTAAATATAGATTGCATTATTTGGCAGTGTCATTCAGAATATAGTGGTGGAACGGTGTGATTCATATAAGAATCGAGCAAGAAATCACGATAGAATTAGTTGAAAGGAAATGAGCATGGGGAAGTAGTGGAGTGACACTTTCATCTATTTAACCACAAATGATTTTTTTTTAAATGTCATCAGTTTTTGACCTTCTTTCTCAGTTGGGCCAATAGGAAAGCCACTATCGAGCGAGCAACTCGTGGCTCTAATTGCTCTTTGAGTGTTGCTTCTTCGACCGATAACAAATAGTCGAGTGAGTGCTCGGGCATTAAGGGACATTATAGCCTGGAAGTATAGGTGGAAACGTGTTTTGAATTGTGATGATGAGGCGGACATGTGTTTTGAGTTTTACTGGATAATGAGAGATCGGGAATAGCGGAAGTCGCTGTATGGGACAACAACCAGTGGGGGAAAACCATTACCCTGAACAGTGTCATTGCCCTCGAGATCATTAGGTCATAGACTGGGGCAGCATCGATAACCACTTCAATCTAATCGTCCAATTGTTTCTCTTGAGGGCGATTTCCATCTGCTGCCTGCGAAGGTGCAGCGATTCGTGGCTGAGAAGGCGGAGTTGATGCGTCCCCGTGGCATCTACATCTGTGATGGAAGTGAGCACGAGAGCGAGGAGATCATGGACAAGCTGGTGGAGAGAGGAATGCTCGCCCCCCTCAAGGCATACCACAACAACTACATCTGCAGAACCGATCCCAAGGTATGGCCCCTTCGCTGCCTTTCTAGATATAGTGGGCGTGTATCATTTTAGAACTCATCAGTTATGAGCTCAATGATGAATTTGGAACACTTTATTGTTCACCCTCTTAAAAGTTTTTTAATGAGGCACCCCGGGATAGTGAGAGCATCTCAACAGTCTAGTAATTGAATGAGTGCGCGCTTTGCTAAACTTGCATTTGGGAACTTCGTATTTGCGTTCTTTGCCCTTCGATCTCTTGAATGACGAGAAGTGATGCAGAGAGATCGAGGGAGCGTATTTACAGAAGTTCTCGGGAACTCGGAAAGAAAATAGAGTGCGGAGAGGGAAAGCAAATGCTCAGAATTCGCTCTCTTCTTTTGACCGCAGAGAGAGCACGTTGTTTGGAGAGGGTCAACAGCCTTTGTTTTCGTTCTCTCTCTGAGCACTCGTCGGACAGGCGAGATTGCGAGTAGAATAGAGTGGATCAGAGCAGAGTGGTTTAAATTTTTGGAATCATCGAATGTGGTGGTGAATGCAATGCAATGCACTCCACTGAAAAAAAAACGATTGCATCAAGCACGCCAGCACTCTCGCACTGCGCCAGTATATTCCTCTGCAGGACGTGGCTCGTGTGGAGTCGAAGACGTGGATGGTGACACGCGACAAGTACGACACTGTGTGCCGCACTCCCGAGGGAGTGGAGCCCCTGATGGGACACTGGATGAGTCCCGAAGATCTCTCCGTCGAGCTGGACTCGCGTTTCCCCGGATGCATGGCGGGTGAGGGAGAAGACGATTTAGTTGTTTTATTGGCAAATAGAATGGACAGAACTGAAATGTTTCGATGAGCCATCGATTTGAATTTTCTCTGAAACTCAACGCATTCAAGGTGATCTCATTCTCCGCGAAATGAAACTCAATCGGTGAAATTAAGGAAAGAGAGTGACCTTTCAGGCCGCATCATGTACGTGATTCCGTTCTCGATGGGCCCCGTCGGAGGACCGCTCTCGAAGATTGGAGTGCAGGTTAGGGAGAAGGGGGAGAGGGATGTCATCGTTCCACGCACTCACTCTATCATGTATACTGTGTGAAGGTCTCGGAGAGCATGAGTCTCATGCTATGAGCAGAGTGTGTGTGGAATGATGATGGCTCTCTCACGCTAGGGTTGTCGACAGATCGATAATGGGTTGCCCATTCCAGTTGACTGACTCCAACTACGTGGTTCTCTCGATGCGCATCATGACTCGGGTGACTCTCAACGTCTTCGACGTCCTCGGCAACAGTGACTTCACCCGCTGCATCCACTCCGTCGGTCTGCCCAGACCCGTGAAGCGTGAGTATCGATCGATCGATTGATATCGATTGATTGATTGTCCATGTTTAGAGAGGGTGATCAACCACTGGCCGTGCAATCCCGACCGTGTCCTCATCGCCCACCGCCCGCCCGAGAGAGAGATCTGGTCGTTCGGATCTGGATACGGTAAGCAGGGGAGTACGGTAGGGGGTTCGCGAAATGGTTTTACTACGGTATTCCGACTATGGTTACGGTACTTTCTCTGCAGGAGGCAACTCGCTTCTGGGCAAGAAGTGCTTCGCCCTCCGCATTGCCTCCAACATCGCCAAGGACGAGGGATGGATGGCCGAGCACATGCTCATCATGGGCGTCACTCGACCCTGCGGACAGGTACCGTGCACCGACTGACTCTGCCCACCTTGGGTACCGTATCCAACAGTACCTCATTACCGTAATCTTCCCTGCAGGAGCACTTCATCGCAGCTGCCTTCCCCTCTGCCTGTGGCAAGACGAATCTCGCGATGCTCGAGCCAACTCTGCCCGGATGGAAGGTCCGCTGCGTCGGTGAGTCATCTACCGTATACCTTGAGTACCGTACCCTTTGCTTTCCGTTCTACCGTAACCCTCTCTTCCTCTCAGGAGACGACATCGCATGGATGAAGTTCGGCGCTGACGGTCGTCTGTACGCCATCAACCCCGAGGCTGGCTTCTTCGGCGTCGCTCCCGGCACTTCGAAGAAGACCAATCCGATGGCTGTGGCCACCTTCCAGGTACCGTACCCCATGCAGCACTTGGCACCGTACCCTATACAGCACTGGGTACCGTACCCTGTGCAGCACTTGGTACCGTTACAGTACCCATAGCATCTTCTGGTGCCTGGGCGAGATCGTTCTTCGAGTTTTAATGTTTTGTGTATTTCGAAAATTCGTAAGGTTCTCACTACTGAAAGATCAGGACGAGACTTCGACTTGATTTACCTATGAAACTCAACCCTTCCACGGTGGAAATTGCATAATCTGAGAGATGAAAAGTGTAAAATATATGGAAATACGTTTCAAATGTGTGGAGATTAGTGAAACATAAGTGAGATGACCAGATAGATGATTTTCAATAGGCACAAAAATCGATACCGTACTCGACCCTCGCGTATTACCGTATCCAACCTACCGTACCTTCAGGCGAACTCGATCTTCACGAACGTCGCCGAGACTGCTGATGGCGAGTACTTCTGGGAGGGATTGGAAGATGAAGTGAAGGACAAGGTGAGGAAAGGCATTGGTGTGCGATGGCTGAGTGATCTACCCCTTCGTCCTATGTACTAATCGATAATCTCTCTTCAGAACGTGGATATCACGACATGGTTGGGCGAGAAGTGGCACATCGGAGACGAGGGAGTGGCTGCTCATCCCAATTCGCGCTTTGCCGCCCCCGCCAGCCAGTGCCCCATCATCCATCCCAAGTGGGAAGACCCTCAGGGAGTACCCATCGATGCCATCATCTTCGGAGGAAGAAGACCCGGTGAGTGGAGTGGGATTGGGTCACTCTGGTCTAGATGTTGCTAGAGGAAGTGCTGGCTGCTATAGTGAATCGATTTCCTTCAGATTCTACTCAATATTTTAACAATTTAATTCAGAGGGAGTTCCTCTCGTTGTGGAGACCAATTCGTGGCTTCACGGAGTCTACACTGGCGCCTGCCTCAAATCGGAGACCACTGCCGCTGCAGAGCACAAGGGTGAGGAATGAGGAGGGAAGGGCCATGGTGGGATTGGGGTACTGTAGGTTCGAAGTATTGATTGTTCTCTGCAGGCAAGCAGGTGATGCACGACCCGATGGCGATGCGTCCCTTCATGGGATACAACTTCGGCAAGTATCTCCAGCACTGGATCGACCTCGATCAACCAGGAAGAAAGGCGAGTGGATGGAGGAGCGGGATCTGGTCTAGTCTTTGTTGATATCGATGCGATACTAGAGGAATCGGCATTGCTTTATTCCCAGTGTCATAAGTAGTAGTTGATTATAATAACCAACTGATTATCGATCGGGTTCAGATGCCGAAGATCTACCACGTGAACTGGTTCCGCAAGAGCGCCGAGGGCAAGTTCCTGTGGCCTGGATACGGAGAGAACATCCGTGTGATCGACTGGATCATCAAGAGACTCGATGGAGTCGAGGGCATCGGAAAGGAGACCCCCATCGGAACTGTACCCACGCCTGTGAGTCGGGGGGAGTACGGTAGTGGGGTTACTGTAGAGGGAGATTGTTTCTGGTGCGGTGATCGATATTTTCGATTGATAATCTTTTTCTCTTGCAGGAGTCTCTGAACCTGGAGGGACTCGAGGGCACTAAGCTGGACGAGTTGATGAGTGTTCCCAAGCAGTACTGGACTGAGGATGCGAAGGAAGTGAGGAAGTTCCTCGAATCTCAGGTGAGAATCTATCCATTTTCCCTCATCCTCTCGCCAGTCAGACTTGGATATTCGCTATAGATGTGCGATATCGCAATCAATCCTCCTCGAATTTCGCAATCTGCTAGGTGGCGGGCATTTGTGATATCGCAATTCAATATAGCGTATGGCCAAGCCAAAGTCGGGCAGAGCGAGAGAGTGTGGAGAATGAAGAGAGTCTTCCTCCCTCCTAACTCTTTCCTCTTTAGGTTGGCGCAGATCTGCCTGCTCAGCTTCGTGAGGAGATGGACAAGCAGGAACAGAGAATCAACGCCATGTAATGCCCCTTCCCCCCTCCCTCTGCCTCTCCTCCTCCCAAATCTCATCAATCTATTGCCTGTTGTATCCACTCCGATTGTTTCTGATGTACGCTGTGTAGAATTAACTATATTGTAGCATCGTGTGGGATAGTGGTGTAGAATAAATTGACTCGTTTTTTGAGTGATTGTTTACGCATTGCAAAGACAGTGGAAGTGGAAAAGGACATGGTAGCGTCTGACATTTTCAGTCCAATCGATGAGATTTGTTTGAATTTGTTAGAAATCTACGAATAAATTTAGGAAGAATTGATTTCTTCGTTGCCTGAGTTCACCAAATTATTGCCTTTGCTGTCTCTGACATCGTTTTCCAACGAAATTTGACTGCTTCTGTGCAAGAAAAAATTGAACAACGCATGATTCCCACTGCGATTTCATTGTATCAACAAGCACATAAATAATGAAACGGCACAAATTTATCAATTTAATTCATCACTCATCAGTGGATGGCTTGAAATTCGGGGGATTCTGGAATGTGACGTCATTGTCTGGACATTTCACTTCTCCTTTAGTTGTAAATTCAATCCAGTCGCAATACTTGTGCACGTTGACAAATGAAGCTGGAAATTTCCGAACTTTGTCTCATCTATTTAAATATTACACTATTTCCCTATGCTCCCAATCAAAAAAATGCATGCATGAAACATGAGCAAATTAATAATTTCGAAAAAAACTTCTGATGCAGTACAAAATAATGATGTCCTTACTTGAATTCTTTATATATTTCGGCTTTCCACTCCACACATTCTTCTTTTCTGAGTCTCTTGAATTGTCGTATACGAAAGGCAGCCATGCTGATAAATGACTGAATTGCATTGAAAGTTGTATTGCCCAAACCTGCACTTTCTTCTTCTCTCTCGCCGCTTCCTTCCGCCATTGGGCGATGAGGCTCTGCTTCATCTACAATTAACTTTCTGTAATGAAGAAGTGAACCGAATCATGCAAGGATCTGATAAACCAGATTTATACGAATTTTATCAATACCTCCACTGCCTTCAACGACTTCCTCAGGTATTTGAGAGCGTCGAGGACCTGCGATGGACTATCAGAGTGTTTAGGAAGAGAGTCCTCGGATGATCAGACCTTCTCTCTCGACCACTTCCATCGAATTCATAGTCGTAGTTGCAGTGGTTGTAGTATCAGTAGTAGTAGTAGCTCTAGTAGTGGTGCTTTCGACTGAATTATAAAATAATGATTTTTTTGGGCCTGACTATTGAACATTTCGCAGTTTCGTCGAGCCCTATCGCCTTCCGAGTTATATCTCACTCTCTCCATAAAAAAGTCACATAATTTAGAGTGGATGGCTTTCGAAACGAACAATTTGGCCAGATTCGGAATCGAATAATATTTGGTGAGCAAAGCCGAAATGTACTGAACGGAGGGAGGCTAACGTGTAATAGTTGTCGTTCGTTCCGTTGTTGTGCTGCTACTGGTAATCGCTACTGTCCAATAAGGTGAGTAGGGTGGTCTAGTAGTGCCCCCTACTTGCGTGAGCCCTCCGCCAGAGCAAACTCCGATCTGAAGAATCACTGTTTCAGCAGCAAGAAATATATGCCACACCTGAAACCATCGGCCAACGCTGTCTCTCATCATCAGCGGTCCGCCACTGTCTCCCTGTAAGATCCTTATTTGTTATTATATTTTTTTAAATATTTCAAATGACCATATCCATTCTACCTTGAAGGTGTTGTGGTGTCTCTCTCCAGCACAGATAGAGTATCCGAATCCTGGATGGTACAGTCGATTCCGTCTATCCCTCCTCCTCTCCCAGTGGCCGTCTTCAATCGAATATGCACACGCCTCCAGTTGAATAATATTCATAGTAACTTGGCGCAGTTTCCCATCATAAGGCAGAGTTTTCAGCGCCTCTAGTTCGAATCCTTCTTCGGGCACTGAATAATCCATGTCGAAAGGGGGAAGGGGCCAAAAACAGGGCTGCATACCATCGCTAACTCCATATCCGATAGCGACAGCCTTGACGTCAAAGGGGATGATCTGCTCTCTCGAAGGGAGACAAACGGGGATCAGATAATCGTTGTCGAGGGGGAAATCTTCGAGCTGAATCTCGCGCTCTTCTCTGACCTCTGTGTTGGCGAAATGAGAACGACCACCGAAAGGAAAATTTAGATTATTCGTTGTGAATACGTAAATTTAGAAGCCTCAGAAATGAAAATTTTCTCGGTGACTCTGACTGGTCGATCTGATTTCGCCATCCGTTACGATTCACAAACCTCCAGCAATGCGATATCACCTCCTCCACCATTATTGTGGTGCATGCCATAGTGAGGATAGCGGATGATCCGTTTAACAACGCGAATCTTTGATGGTAATTTAGACTACTAGAAGGGACTACTGCATACAAACCAGGGTATCATTCGTTATGTTATCAACGTGACTTGATCCTATTGTAACCGAGTAGTTCAGCGTTATATTCTCATAGATCTCTTTCCTGGAATAGGAAGGTTGCTTCTCTGAAGCATGTATAGTCACTAAATGAGCATGCAAAGGACTAGCCTGAAGCAATGAGCCGCAGTAAGTGCCCAGTTGCTGCTGATCAGAGTCCCTGATGAGAAATATTCATAATTCACCTCAATTTCGCTTACCTCCGCACCCAGCCCATTGCAAACTCCCTTCGGTGTCATTCAACTTCAACAAGGCAACCTGCCAGGGCCATGCTCCCTCAGCCGCAATTTACCCTACAACTATCTGAAAACATACACAATAGTTTTATTGGGGAAATCGTCTGAACTCTCTTGTAGCGACGTTGATCGAAGTCCTTTCCGACTCCGCATTTGATGGCATCTGAGAAGAGAGAAAATGAAGAAAAGAGTAGGAGGAGGAGAAGTCGCATACTGATGATGAAGATGCAAGAACATTCAGATTTATAGAGAAGAGAATCTGAAATATTGAAGGACGTAAATGAATCACAATGATGGAATCGGGATGAATCATTAAAGGAGAGACAGCCTCTGAGGAGACGAAAATCGGAAGAAATTGGGCACCGCAACGGGTGCGTTCGTTCATCAATCATTTTTTCACAATAAAACAATTCGAATTTGTTGAATATTCCAGGAAAAAGGTATGATGACTCACCCTAAATTAGTCCAAATCTCGCTCATTAATTCCATACGGTTCCCTCTCGAGTAGATAATTGTCTGTGTTTCTGTCTAATCTCATGAAAGTGATCCTCCTGGTCACCTGGAATGAGCAGAGTTACTGTAGGTCAACTGAGATGGAAACGGTGGGGGGAGGCCGTGTGAGAGAGAGGAGTGAGAGCAGTATCCTACAGGGAGAAGGGAGGGGAGGGGAGGGGGGGGGGGGTACCTTACCTTGATGTGGTAGGTGTGCTTGTCATCGTAGGGGGGCGTTGAAGACGATCTTGGTGTCAGGCTGCGTGGGGATATCTCAAGGAGGGACGGACTGGGCCATTTCGACGAGTTGGAGTTAGGAGGAGACCGATTGACAGTAAAACAGGGAAAATACAAGTATAGAACACGCCTGTTTACAACTTGTGCGACTGCACGAGAGTCACCCCAGTCTCTTCAGTGAGACAAGGGTAGTTCACAAGCTCCCCACCCTCATCGAAAACCTGAAAGAACTGTGTGCCGCCCATTCCATTCCAGGTGCTGCAGAGAAGGCTGACTTCCACGCTTCCATACTCGGCCGCACCTGCCACCTGGAGGCTGGTGTCCTGCTCCCCAACGGCACTCTTCTCACAGGCTACATCACAGGACTCTCTCACGGTACGCCTACAGTATCGCCTAGTAATAATTATGGGTTACGGTAGTAAGATTCCCTATCTGGGTTACGGTACCTCATTTCAGACGAGGATCGCGAGCTCACCATCATTCTGGAAGGATCGTCCCGCGCCTTCTCCTTCAACCCCGACATCTTCGAGGAGTTCCTCCAGGACGAAGTCTTCGTTCTCCCCCCCCCCTTAGACCCCATCCTCTAGTCATCGTTCTTCTAAGGTTCAGTACTTGTGCTTTCTCTTCTAGTATTTCGTTGTTCATCCCGAGTTGCTATTAAATCTCAGTGATAAACTATTTTCCCGGTCTATGATTCCCAGAATGACATTTATATCAATACGAAAACATATTTTCATATAATTTTAATTTAAAAATTAAGAAAAATAAATATTGAAAAATGTGAAAATAAAAAGTCAGTTGCTGATTAGGTCAAAGGTTGCATGCGGAGGGGTACGGTACCTTAACCTCGGCGTTAGCTTTGTTAATTCGCATAATTAAGTTATTTCGCAAAATTTTTAAGTTTTTGTTGCCGAAATCGTATCGGCAGCTCATAAACCATCGAATTCTATGCGCATTTTATTTTAGAACCATTTTGAAGAAACCCGCCTGCGCTCCCTAAGCGAGATGAGAATTTCTCCACAGTGAATGGCCGTGCTTATCGATAATTTACTGCTTTCGATTGATTATTTGTTGCAATTTCATGTTCTCATATCACCAGCAGGTCATTTCGCCAAGTTGTTTTGTCTATTATTGTTCGATTTACGTGTTGTTTAAATTTAAATATTATAGGATGAACCGCACTCTTTGATTCCTTCGCCTCGCTGTTCGCGCCACCCAGCATACGCGCGCCTCCTGGTAGGTCAAGCCCGCCGAGAGCACCATGACCACCTAGAGAAAGGTATGTTCATTTATGTTAAACTAGTATTCCTTTCTACCTTTGGACAACCAACCTATTTATTAATTTCGCTTGGTCATTGATAATCTATTTTGTTATTAATTGACTGGAACCGTAAATTTATTTCTCTAGGTAAGTGAACGCTGTGGAGAAGTTGCAGCTTAAATAAATGCGCAAATTTAATGGAATTCCGTTTCAGATCTTCTACGTTGCCTCTCTCCCGTGCCTCGCCCTCACAATGTACGCCGCCTTCACGGTATACTTTATTTAATTTTATTTTTATTGGAGCTTTTTGTATTGGGTGAAACTATCTTTATGTTATTGCTATCCAGTTATCCACGACGAAACTTACCGTAATCGATAATAATCTGCTCTATTTTTAAAAACAGTGTTGCGCAACAAGGCTATTTTTCATTTATTTATTTAAATTGGTGGGATCTGCGCACATTCGGGCAACTATTATGCGCGTTACAACTTTATGTGTACGATGATACTTGAAACTCTCAAGTTTTACTATTGTCAGTAGGTTTGAACACGTTGTTGATAGAGAAACAAGTGCGCAAGTAACCATAGTCATAGTTACTGAATTTTATTATAATCATTCTCCAATCTATACATTAATTCTACCCCAATTGCAGCCTTCTCTTGGGGCAACTACTCCCTCTTCCACAACAAGAGTGAGCAGTACGTGCCCGGAGTGGTCTCTGAGGAGGGCCGCAAGCACCACAAGAGTAGCAACTAGTAGATGGAGGTGAGTTGCATATAATGTTCCATTGATGTATGACCCTACTCGCATTGCTGATCTTTTTCATTGGAAAATAAATATAATTCTTTAAACATCAAAATTACTGGGACTTGGCGTTGAATTACTGTCAAGAGGTTGGGCGAGATATCGTATTTTCTTAACTCTTACTGCGATTATTTTTCTACAAGGGAGTTATTTCTACCACTCATTCGCAATGTATCAATAATTTCATTGCTTTAAGATGGCGCGAGAGCTTGTCAATGTGGCCGACCCGACGACAAAGCGCACGCGCGGATTCGGATTCGCCGCTTGTGAGTTCCTTACAAATTCACATTAGACGCTTTCATACATTCATACACTGCAGAAGCCCATTTTGATGAATATCTATGCTTTTCTATGCATATCTATGCATCGTATATCCGGCGGGTCAATGCATCGTATATCCGATGGATAAATATTAGGAGAAATTTCGTCCTCTGTTGGCAACTTTAATTGACGGCATTGCTACTAATAGAGGAATACTTCTAAATAAAGTAAATATGATGGCAAATAGCTAATGAACATCATAATTTTACCCTTTTCAGGAATTCGTTCAAGCTCATGGGAAAGGGAGACGAAAAAAAACGAGAGTGCTAGGTTCGGTTTTCACGATATTTTTAAATGATTGATTTTATGTTTACATGTTCAAAATGTATTAACGATATGAATCCCAACTTTCTAAAGTGTTGGAATACCCTTTCTAAAGTGTTGGAATAAGTATGTTCAATTTGTTCTGAAGAACTGATTCACAACTTTTTGAAATGTTTTAATAACTTTGGGCAAAGTTGGCGAGAGAGTACAGACGACGAGAGTGCGAAAATAGGGGCTCGGGGACTTGAGTATGCCTCCGAAAAACGTTTGGACAGTAAGGATAGCCAAACACTCAAAAAAGTTGGAAATCATATTTGTAATACATTTCGAACATGCCTACGCAAATACAACTCTATTTCCACTGTTTAACGGGCTGTGCCCATTCAATATCTGCATTTGGAGAGAGAGCGGTGTCATAGGAAAATGAGGGGAGAGGAAGAGAGGAGACTCGAGTCATGGCCCCCTAGGACATAACTCACAGTCAACAGTTTTAGATGCTGATTTTGCGGATCGATAGTACCTAACGAGATAAACACACAGAAAATTTAAATCTCATAGTACACGATGGGGAAATGGATTCTGAACTCACATAGAAACTAATTTCTCATTTCGTACACTACTAATAAACTGATTTGAATGGCCGAAAAAATATACACTTTGAAGGGGTGTAAAATCCATCTCTAAGTCGGGGTGACCTGATATAATTCATAATTCTCCCCAACTCCCAGCGTTCCTTTCGTTAGGGGGCAACTCTGCGGTACTGTAGTAATCATATTATTTTTTAATACACTGTTGCGGTACTGTAGTAATCATATTATTTTTTAATACACTGTTCAAATCAGTTTATTAGTAGTTCACTAAATGAGAAATTAGTTTCTGTATGAGGTCAGAATCCATTTCTCCCATCGTGCACTATGAGGCTCCCATTTTTTGTTGGGAATGGATTCTGTAAAATTAGAGCAAAGTTATTTTGCTTTACCCATAATTACAAATGCACAGGTCACAGAAAATTATTGGATCAAACCAAATTCGTATTTTATTTATAGAGTTATCAGAGTTATTTATCTGCGCCTTCCTCATTTTCTATAAACATAATTATTTATATTATTTAGTTCCAGGTTTCAAGTTCATCGTATTTTCAGTACTCTTACGGATTTCGGTGCCTTCGCGACTCGCTTCGAAGAGGAGGCAAAGGATTCGACGATGGAACAACTGGAGAAGACACTCGTGAGTCATGTTTAATGTGCTTGGCATTAAATTCCGTTTATAAGAACAAATTCACTCGATTATAAGAAGAGTGATTTAACGATAAAAGAACTTTGACCACTGTGTTTTACGCGAAATAAAGCAGCTCTAATACTGTTTTGTTCTGGAAAATACGATCTTATTTAAGCTAGATGAAATGGGACGCATAGTTTTGGATCCATTAGGAGATCGGACTTATACTTTTTGGATTGCTTTCTAATGTTGCCCCAAAGGGAATATTCCCTCTTTATTCTCGCACCCACATTGTCTCGCCTTGCCGAGCACCGGCCGTGACGCGTATTTACATTTCTGCCGATCTCTAACATTACCACAGATCGAAAAGTATGTAGATATCGGCATGATAAAAAACGTACCCTACATTAGCAAAAACATTGTGTAATGTTCATCGCGTTATCGGCCCCATAGAATGAACAAATACAAACGTGGTCCCCAATCTATTTCAATTACATAAACGCCGTTCCACCTCCACCTTATACCATTCCTTTCTCACCAATAGAGTTGCTTCCTTATGGAATGTTATCCCTAATAATATTGTAATCTCTAGAAATAGTGAATTGCTCTGAGTTAGAATAAGTTAGAGCTATCCATAGTGTTGATCACTCTCATTATCTCTAGTTCACGCTCACTAATAACTTATTGTCAAATTCCCCACTCCCTTTGCCATCTAGATATGACACCGTAATTATCATGCTTCTAATTTTCCGTGTAACATCTATTTTATATCTCCTCTATCGCATGATAAACCAATTATTATTAGGAAAACGTGCCGCGGCTGAGGAAAACCGGCCGCAGTCTCGATTTCCGTTTTTCACTTTATGATTAATGGGCAGGTTTATTTTAGCGGGCGATGAGCAAAAGATAAAAAGTGATATTCCGTTGGATAGAGGACATAGAGAACAATTCGACTCATCAAAATGCGAAACGTTTTTCTCAAAAATAAAATTCTTAAAAATTTAAACCATTTGCGAAACACGACTTTTCGATCTATGAACATTACACTCACGCTCGCGCCTGTCTGGCTTCTCTCTCTCATGCCAGCTTTCGAAGCGCTGTATCGGAATTCTGCAATGAATTTTTTTCTCCCTCAAAACATGGCAAGTAGTTGTATATTTGGAATTTACATTGAAAATATTTATTTGTATTTTCCGCAGAGATCGATGGATAATTTTCACGTGGCGTTCAATATAACAAGGAATTCGATTGAGAGACGCATCAACTTGCATTCTACCACAGAAGATTCCGAGGAAGTTGTGAGTCGATCGTTATGAAATATTTAAATTTGAAATTTAACATTTATTGTCCCATATTTATAAATGTCTTATGTCAAAGACCAACAGACATGTGGTTCCCGTAGTCTATTATTTATATTTCAATTTTTTTGACGACAATGACATAAAACATATTTTAAAACGCAGTTTAACTCTTACATGATTTGCAGAAATCGGCTGCGCAATCAGTTGTTTATGAGATCAAAAAACAAGACATGATGGATTACAACATGGTCGGTTAACGTGTTTTAGTAAATTTAGTCTCTTGTTTTATTAAATTATATATTTTTTATTTTATAATTTATATTACTATTTTTGATTATTATTTATCTTAGATTTAGCCAAAACTTGAACTGCTAATTGATTCTTTACCCATTTTCGACGATCCTATAAATCTTTGAAGGATTATCGGTCTCATATTTCTCATTTAGCCTTTCGTTCGTGATTTCCTTGGAGGTGAAATGAAGTAGGAAGTGATTATGAATGGCGACATGGTCAGTTCTCTACTATCCTAGTAAATTGATTTTAACTATTCGATACTGTGAGAACAGAACTCGTAGTTCGTTGTGTCATGCTGCGTGTGCCCTAAAATACGGCCCTGTGCGATTTTGGACAACACAAATGGAACGATTTATTCAGGTTGTAGTTTGTAGTTTTCGCGTTTTCGCTCCATTTTCTCTCTTTTACTTTTATTTTTTTCCGCTTTTGCTTCATTTCGAGTTACTTCCAGCTATTACCTAGCCGTGTTAAAGCCATAATTGTGATAGTTTATCACTGGTGGTGTGGATAGTTGATAGCTGGAAGTAACTCGAAATGAAACAAAAGCGGAAAAAAAGTAAATAAAAGTAAAAGAGTGAAAATTGCAAACAACAACTTGAATAAATCGTTCCATTTGTGTTGTCCAAAATCGCACAGGGCCGTATTTTAGGGCACACGCAGCATGACACAACGAACTACGAGTTCTGTTCTCACAGTAACACGGTCTGCAAGATACAACTGTTATCCCTTTTCAATTGATTTATATCTCTACAAAATACGTCGTATCGTCTGACCAACCATGATTCTATGCGCATTCTTTAACATCCACTATTTCAGATCATGCCAAAAGATGAGCCAATTCACGAATTTTCAAACGATGATCAGGTGAATATTTCTTTGAAAATATTTGTTCCAGTACTCTCTCTTTCCAGGATTTCGGCATGGATTTATTGGGAGATGAAATGGCTTATAAATTCGAACTTTTGCCGGAGGATGAGGTTTATTATTTTTATTCATGATTTTTTCGATATAGCAGCCAATTTTGAAGTGAATCTGAAAATGTTTTAAATGAAGATATTCGTATTTAAGTATTCTTTCATATCAACAATATTGGCGAATTAATCGGTAGTACATCTCAAGGTACTACACCTACTTTGGTGAACTTTTCGGAAATATACTTCCACTGGCATCATGCACGGTCCACACGAGTTCTCTGCAGACCGGATTTCTCCTTCGTTGCGATTGTGGTAACAAATTGTATTCGTATGTTCACTTTGCACAGGTTATTCTGTGACTCTCGTCTGGGTTATGCTGATGTTTTGGGAATTGAAATTGACTTATTTGCAGTTCGAAATTTCTAACTTCACCATCATTCGCCAAGGAGACGGGACGATTCGGAGAATTCAGATGACTCCTCAGTATGTACTGTGCGATGTCAGTATGGAGTAGGGGTGAATACGGAATAATTACTATCTTGAATTTTCATTTCCGGCTTTATATGTCGATACATGCATGATACACTTCCTTATTTTTTTATCATGTTTTCTTATCGAAAATGTTAATAATATCTCAGAAATATCCCAAGACTCCATTAGGATATATTGAATATCTCACGAGACATCACAAAACGACACTGAAGGCGGTTGGTTCCATAGATGATTTATTTATGAATTAATTAATCATTAGAACAAAATCTACATTAACTGTGCTTGTGGTCTCAATTACACCGCCCAAGATTACAAGAAGAAGCACGACAAGACGGTACAATTCTCAGTTTATTTTCAAATCACGCACGGCGTAATATTTTATTTTGCACTGCTCCATATTTCTGCTGTTGGTTTCGTAATAGCTGAGATCATCAAAGAAGAAGACCAATGCAATTTTAACATGGCCCGTTCTTACAAATAGACTGCCAAAAATTCTAAATTCTATAATCAAAGGAGTTATTGCAGTATTGGCACTTCTTCGGTTTCCAGCCACCCCCCCCCCTCATTTCCCATTCACTCCCATCATTGAGGGGTTGAGAGTCCGAAAATCAGGGAGGGATACCTAGAAATGGGTGGGCTAGATGAGGGAGGGCTAGACAGAAACCGAAGAAGTGCTGTAGTATTTTTTTGTTTATCGTGCGATGGTAGGATTTATGTAGAATGGAGACCTGGGATACGTTACACATTTAGCACTTTCAACGTATTTTAGATGGAACCGAAAGAAGAAGCAGTCAATGAACCTCTAGTGGATATTGATCATGTACATATTTAGTCGGAATTCTAATCAGAATATATAAATTGAGCCATTCGGTCTTGACTTCATCGATGATGAGATTAAGAAGGTGGAGATTTTGAATGACAACTTGGTAAGTTTCGATAATTAAATTAATTAACGAATATTTTGCCACCTTACGTTCTTCCTTTATAAATACTCTTCTATTTGAGATGGAACCAAAAGAAGAGCTAATCGATGAACCTCTGTCGGATGTTGATCAGGTATACATTTTTTAAAAATGTTCAGTCGCGCCGGAAAGTAACCGGGCACTTTTTGAATTTGTTGCAACTTTTTTCCCTAGGAAAGGCATCATACTGGTACTAAGGTATGATGTACCAAATTCATCGGACATTCTGGTCATGGTATTATGGCATGACGTCATTGCTTAGTTATTGCGTAGTGATGACGCAATCTATCAGCACTTTTTCAAAACGGCATTATTCTTACATAGATTTTTTCCTGCTGGCCAAACTTTCTGAGGGTGGAGATATGGCCGATGCCTACCCAGAAATTTTTTTAGAAAGTGCTGCGCGGTCACACATTGGCTGCAGCTGTGCTGCAAAAACAGGGTCCGAAATTCAGGTCTCGGCTTCTAGACTAGCTAGTTCAAAGCATCAAAATGATCGTAATCACAATTCCAGATGATCCTGAGAATATGAAAATGGTCGCTCTACATTTCCCTCAGGGGCACCAAAAAATCACTTTTTTGCATGCTCATTATTTGGACATTCATAACTTTGTGGGTAATTTCTGGAAAAATCTGGTTTTTATGTGAGAATGTTCAAAATGTATTATAGGTATGATGCCCAACTTTTTAGAGTGTTTGGATAACTTATGATGGATACACGGGTCGTGAAACACCTTGTTTACGCACTCTCGTCGTCTGCACTCTCTCGCCCATAGGGGTAAACAGGGTGTTTCCCGACCCGATTATCCCTCCGAAAAACGGTCGCCGCGGGCAGGAAAGTTATCCAAACTCTCTAAAAAGTTGGGCATCATATCTTTAATACATTTTGAACATTCTCACATAAAAACCAGATTTTTCCAGAAACTACCCACAAAGTTATGAATGTCCAAATAATGAGCATGTAAAAAAGTGATTTTTTGGTGCCCTGAAGGCAAATGTAGACCGACCATTTTCATATTCTCCGGATCATCTGGAATTGTGATTACGATCATTTTGATGCTTTGAACGAGTCTCTATATTATCTAGAAGCCGAGATCTAAATTTCGGACCCTATTTTTGCAGCACGGCTGCAGCCAATGTGCGACCGTATAACTAAGCAATGACGTCATGCCACAATACCATGACCATAATGTCCGATGAATTTTGTACATCATACCTTAGTACCAGTATGATGCCTTTCCGGGGCAAAAAGTAGCAACAAATTCAAAAAGTGCGCGGTGACTTTCCGGAGCGACTGTAAATAAAAATTTGATGGATTCTTTCAGCAATACGGTCAGGATTTCATTGATGAATTGAAAGACGAGCCGATTTTGAGTGAACACATGGTGTGTAGTTTAAAAAAAAATTTTTTTCATCTCTCATTCATTCATAATAAGTATATAATTTTGTGCTTATAAATAGTGGCTATCCGAACGCGTTGAGAAAAATGGCCGTAGGTGACGAGTTATTTTGAATCGCAATTCACTCCGTAGCAAGTATCTGGTCGAAGTACACGTTGAAATAAATCGCTGCTAATCAGCAAAAGACGATGTTGGAGGCTAATGCCTCAAACTTGCAGATTTTTATGAATTCAACACTATGCCATGTTTTAAACAATTTCTCTTTTTTTGCATATTATCCGTGATTTAGCTATCATTATTCAGTGCACTGGACGCGAATTCACTCTGAACAAACTGGGCAAGGTGACTCCTCAGTGTATCCTATGCAAGGTCAGCTTCAGAACAGGGATGGAAAATATCTATTATGGATTTTTCCTTTTTCGTTTCTCTTTCAATGTTATAATTTGGACCATATCAGAAGTATCCCACTACTCTATGTGAATGTTCCGTGCATCTCAGGAGACAGCACAAAACCACACTAAAGGCGGTTGGTATTTAACTAGGAAACGGCGAGTTAAGAATAAGTCATTATCAGAACGGAATTTATTTTACTTGCGCCTGTGGCTTCAATTACACAACGGTCGATGATTATAAGAAGCACGATGACAAGGTACTTTTAAAATTTAATTATTATGATTATTATCGTGAATCTGAGCATGATTTATTGCATTCGATTTTGTTTATCAATTTTCTCAGTGCAGTTGACTTGAGTTCTCTCTCCACAAGCTAGATGAGGATTGAACTGCCGATTCTAATTCACTTTTGGATTCGATTTTCTTCAATGCTATTCATAGTTAATTTCGTTTAATTGGATCTTGTTTTTTCATTGTCTCCTTTTTTCTAAGAATAAAAATGTTAAAGTTTTTGTGGAATTCAAGAAAATGCAATGGTTTCTGGTTTAATTCCGGATGAAATATTTTGAGTTGATGGCTGATTAATACTATTCACATCATCCACTTAGTTGTTAAGATTACATATTTCAGGTGTTCAAATAGATTATTGCAGCTATGTCGCCTGGTGATCCTTATTCTCTATCGGAAGTGAAAGATGAGCCTTCGGATGATTTCCAATCGATTCGCCCTGACGATCAGGTTTATTTATTTTTCTATTCTCGAGAGAGTCTAAGAAAGATCAGTAAGTGGAGTTAACTTTAATATTACGAGTTCGATACAAATAAGTTTCAATTTGTTTAAGCTTATCGGTACTGTCAAAGACGAAGAAATGTCTGAGCATGAAAAGGTCAGTATATCTGTATTTTTTTCTTTTAATTATTTCATTTCTCCAGATCTCTGCTGTGGGTTTCATTAAAGCTGAGATCAAGGGCGAAGACCCATGGAGAGAGATGGAACCTAAAGAAGAACCAACAGATGAACCTCTTTCGGATTGTGATAAGGTAAATATTGCATTGGAGTACTAATTAGGCAATAATCGTTGAGCCATTCGTTAATGACGTCATTGAAGACATCAAGGAGGAGGAGATTATGAATGATGATTTGGTTAGTTCTTCTTGCCCAAATTCGGCTATCTCTGATTATTTTCACCTTATTTCGTATTTTAGATGGAACTGAAAGAGGAACTATTCGATGAACCATTGTCGGATGTTGATAAGGAATTGAAGGATGAGCCATTTCTAAATGAAGACATGGTTTGTGATTTCGATTTTGTATATTTTTTTCTTTTAAATTTAAAGTCCCCTTTACATCACCTACAATAAATTTTGACTGTAAATTATTGATCGAGTTTTTCTCTAATCTTATTAATAAATTTTGTGAAGTGGGAATTTCTTCACAGAGTGACGATATTGGAGATATGAATTCACTTGCTAATGATATGATCGAGACCAGAGGAGAAAATGAGACCGCCGAGAACAACGCTGATAGTTCGAAGGTTCGTTGATTTGTTTTACATTTCATTCAATGATACTTTTCAACAGTCTAGTTTCACTATTATCGTCAGACATACGATTTTCTAGGTTACCATACATCTATAGTTCTAACAATATCTTCTCAGGACTCTTCCGAGACTGTAGAAGTGGAGAAAAGGAGAAGATCTACAAGGAATGTGTCGAAGTTAGTGAGATACGCTGATGCTATGAAGGAACCTGGTGGAGAGGATGAACCATCTGCGAAGAAAAAGAAATCGAAATCAGTGGAGAAGAAGGTTGGGATATGTGCCCATTCGTAGTTACAATTTTTTTGTTTCTTGTGATTTATCTTAGCATCATTACTTTAAAAGAGGAGTTATTTTGCAACTTGAATGTCAGGTTGTTCCACAGAATAAGAAAGGATCGTCGCACGAAGTTGCAACTGAGAAAAATGAACTGAAATGCCTCGAATGCGGAGTGAGTCTATATTTTCATGTTTCAATATTAAGATCATAAAAGTT
Organism: Pristionchus mayeri; assembly: GCA_036245805.1. Classification (NCBI taxonomy): domain Eukaryota; kingdom Metazoa; phylum Nematoda; class Chromadorea; order Rhabditida; family Neodiplogasteridae; genus Pristionchus; species Pristionchus mayeri. Next base: position 16,698,029 of record BTRK01000002.1, on the reverse strand, counting down.
TCGTCCTTTCGAAAAATACGTAATACAGCATCCTACAAGATCGGCAAAGGGATGGGTTAAACATCTCAAGGTCAAGCACTCTACAACGCCTACGTTGGTGAGAATTCTTATGAAGATCGTTCCGAGTGGTTTCCGATATCACAGTATCACGTAGAATTAAAAGCATTTGTATGCAGGCAGGATGTCTTCTTCGATGTGATTGTGGGCATGAATCCTTTTCTTATAACCACAGCCAAAAGGTGCGTTGTATGTTTCTGTGATGCTCCCACGGTTTCGTAGTTATTTTTCGTACTGGAAACATGTGTTCAGTGCGACATTTCGAACTTCGCCATCATTCGCAACGAAGATAAACCAATTCGAAGATTGACTGACCCACCAGCTAGTAATACTAATAAATCAAATATTTTTAAACATTATTTCTAAATTTGTAAACTATTCATTCATGCTCTGAATTATATATATCTATTTCAGATAACTCCTCAGTGTGTTCTCTGCGAGGTGAGTTCTGATAAAGGGAAGATTCCGGAAATAGGATCTTCGCTTTGAATTTCTTCTCGTTGACAATACTAAATGATGTACAACAAAGAATAATCGGCACTTCTTCGATATTTGGCCCATCCCCTACCCTCTCCACTCTCATTTCCCATTCCCTGTCCATCGCAGAGGGGTTGTAAGACCGAAATTCAGGGAGAGATACCTAGAAATGAGTGGGGTAGGGGAGAAGGTGGGAGGTGGGCCAAATACCGAAGAAGTGCCGAATAATCTTTCATTTTTCCATTTTTTATTTATTTATTTAAATTTTAGCTTTCTATTAGGTTCATCCGAAGACACCCGGTGGATATATTAAGCATCTAACGAAATATCACAAAACAACTCTCTTCGCGGTTTGTATTATGTGATAAATTACGAGAAAGACCTATGAATAATCAGAATGACGTCTATATTCTCTGCTCGTGTGGATTCAGATATAATTCGGATCACCAGAAGAAGCATGACAAGAAGGTACGTCAATGAAATCCTTCATGACTAGTCATATTATGCATGTTTTGTTCTAATAATATCGTTTTGTGCACTGTCATCTACTTACACTAATGTCCATGATATCGTCATCTTTCAGTGCCACGGCCACGATTACGCTGTTCACAAAAAGGAAGAAAATTGAGCAGATGTGGTATTAATCCATTGGGATCATTTGTGGAACCATTTTCATTCAATATTTTATATTCATTTCTAATTGTTTCTTGAATTGTGTTAGCTATAAAGAAATTGAAGTTCTTGAAACATCGGAGAACTTTCCACGTGAATTCCGGATCCATTGTTTTAATTTTAGTTACTCATTGGGTGTGAGTTTCTCTTCGCTATGTAATATTGTAGCCATGTCGGCCAGTGATCAGGTTTCTATACAGAGGGAGCCTAAAGAAGAACCATTGGACTAATATTCACATATGTTTCCTGACACTGAGGTACATAAATTGTTCATGGTACATAAATTGTTCATAAATCATATGTTGTTCATGGGAGACAACTTCGGCAAGTACCTTCAGCACTGGATCGACCTCGATCAACCAGGAAGAAAGGCGAGTGGAGGGAGCGGGAAGATAGGCTCTGTGACGTCCTCATGGAATCAGCGCTGTTTTATAGGGACTCTCCAAAATGACATTAGTAGTGTTTGATTGTGATGACTAATTCTTTATCGATCGGGTACAGATGCCGAAGATCTACCACGTGAACTGGTTCCGCAAGAGCGCCGAGGGCAAGTTCCTGTGGCCTGGATACGGATAGAACATCCGTGTGATCGACTGGATCATCAAGAGACTCGATGGAGTCGAGGGCATCGGTAAGGAGACCCCCATCGGAACTATGCCCACGCCTGTGAGTCAGGGGGGCTATGGTAGTGGGATTACTGTGGCGGTATATTTGTCCTGGTGCGGTAATCGATATCTCCGATCGATAATGACCTAATGCCCTTGCAGGAGTCTCTGAACCTGGAGGGACTCTGGACTGAGGATGCGAAGGAAGTGAGGAAGTTCCTCGAATCTCAGGTGAGAATCTTTCCGTTTTCCCACTATTTCTTGCCAGTCTGACTCGACTTATCGCTATAGATGTGCGATATCCCTTCCCCCACGAATTTCGCAAAATGCGAGAGGCGGGCAATTGTGATATCGTAATTCGATGGCGAATAGCCAACCCAAAGTCTGACAGAGCGAGAGAGTGTGCAGATTGAAGAGAGTCTTCCTCCCTCCTAACCCTCTCCTCTTCAGGTTGGCGCAGATCTGCCTGCTCAGCTCCGTCAGGAGATGGACAAGCAGGAAGAGAGAATCAACGCCATGTAATGCCCCTCCCCCCTTCCCCCTTCCCTCTGCCTCCCCCCCCTCCCAAATCTCATCAATCTATTGCCTGTTGTATCCACTCCGATTGTTTCTGATGTACGCCGTGTAGAATTAACAGTATTGTAGCATTGTGTGGGATAGTGGTGTAGAATAAATTGACTCGTTTATTTTGGGATAGTGGTGTAGAATAAATTGACTCGTTTAGGACTCGTCCCCCCGGAAAGCCTCGCGCGCGATGGAGAGACGACCTATCCCGAGCTATTGGCAGCCATTGGTGGAGTGCAACTTATGAAGACTACCGACCTATCATCTTCTGAGCGTTTCCGCCTGATAAGATAAATTGATTGATTGATTGATTGATTGTTTACGCATTGCAAAGACAAAGTGGAAGTGGAAAAGGACATGGTAGTGTCTGACATTTTCAGTCCAATCGATGAGATTTGTTTGAATTTGTTAGAAATCTACGAATGAATTTAGGAAGAATTGATTTCTTCGTTGCCTTAGTTCACCAACTATTGCCGTTGCTGTCCAACGAAATTTGACTGCATCTGTGCAAGAAAAAATTGAACAGCGCATGATTCCCACTGCGATTTGATTGTATCAACAAACACATAAATGATGAAACGGCGCAAATTTATCAATTTAATTCATCACTCATCACTGGATGGTTTGAAACTCGGGGGATTGTGGAAGGTGACGTCATTGCCTGGACATTTCACTTCTCCTTTAGTTGTAAATTCAATCCAGTCGCAATACTTGTGCACGTTGACAAATGAAGCTGGAAATTTCCGAACTTTGTCTCATCTATTTAAATATTACACTATTTCCCTATGCTCCCAATCAAAAAAATGCATGCATGAAACATGAGCAAATTAATAATTTCGAAAATACCTTTGATTCGTATGCTTGTACAATATTACGCTGACCTTACTTGATTTCTTTATATATTTCGGCTTTCCACTCCACACATTCTTCTTTTCTGAGTCTCTTGAATTGTCGTATACGAAAGGCAGCAATGCTGATTAAGGACTAAATTGCATTGAAAGTTGTATTGCCCAAACCTGCACTTTCTTCTTCTCTCTCGCTGCTTCCTTCCGCCATTGGGCGATTAGGCTCTGCTTCTTCTACAATTAACCATCTGTAATGAAGAAGTAAACCGAATCATGCAATGATATCCGATAAACCAGATTTATACGAATTTTATCAATACCTCCACTGCCTTCAACAACTTCCTCAGGCATTTGAGGGCGTCGAGGACCTGCGAGATGGAGTTATCAGAATGATTAGAAAGGGAGTCGTCGGATGATCAGACCTTCTCTCTCGGCCACTTCCATCGAATTCATAGTCGTAGTTGCAGTGGCTGTAGTACCAGTAGTAGTAGTAGCTCTAGTAGTGGTGCTTTCGACTGAATTATAAAATAATGATTTTTTTGGGCCTGACTATTGAACATTTCGCAGTTTCGTCGAGCCCAATCGCCTTCCGAATTATATATCACTCTCTCCATAAAAAGTCACATAATTTAGAATGGATGCCTTTCGCAACGAACAATTTTTTTGGCCAGATTCGGAGTCAAATAATATTTGGTGAGTAAAGCCGAAATGTACTGAACGGAGGGAGGCTAACGTGTAATGGTGGTGGTTCGTTCCGTTGGTGTGCTGCTACTGGTAATCACCTCTGTCCAATAAGGTGAGAAGGGTGGTTGGGTAGTGCTCCCTACTTGTTTGAGCCCTCCGCCAGAGCAAACTCCGATCTGAAGAATCACTTTTCAGCAGAGAGGAATAGCATGCATACCTGAAACCATCGGCCTTCGCTGTCTCTCATCATTAGAGGCCCGCCACTGTCTCCCTGTAAGATCCTTATTTTTTATATTACAAATGACTATATCCATTCTACCTTGAACGTATTGTGCCGTCTTTCTCCGGCGCAGATGGAGTGTCCGAATCCCGGAAAACGCAGTCGATTCCTCCTATTCTTCTCCCTCTGCATATGACCGTCTTCAATCGAATATGCACACGCCTCCAGTTGAATAATATTCATGGTAACTTGGCGCAGTTTCCCATCATAAGGCAGAGTCTTCAACGCCTCTAGTTCGAATCCTTCTTCGGGCACTGAATAATCCATGTCGAAAGGGGAAGGGGGCCAAAAACAGGGCTACCATAGCTAACTCCATTTCCGATGGCGACCGCCTTGACGTCTAAGGGGATGATCTGCTCTCTCGACGGGAGACAAACGGGGATGAGATAATCGTTATCGAAGGGGAAATCTTCGAGCTGAATCTCGCGCTCTTCTCTGACCTCTGTGTTGGCGAAATGAGAACGACCACCGAAAGGAAAATTTAGATTATTGAGTCGTTGTGAATACGTAAATTTAGAAGCCTCAGAAATGAAAATTTTCTCGGTGACTCTCAGTGGTAGATCTGATTTCGCGAACAGTTACGATTGACGAACCTCCAGCAATGCGATATCATCTCCTCCACCATTATTATGGTGCATGCCATAGTGAGGATAGCGGATGATCCGTTTCACAACGCGAATCTTTGATGGTAATTTAGACTACTAGAAGGAACTACTGCATACAAACCAGGGTATCATTCGTTATGTTATCAACGTGACTTGATCCTATTGTAACCGAGTAGTTCAGCGTTATATTTTCATAGATCTCTTTCCTGGAATAGGAAGGTTGCTTCTCTGAAGTACCTATAGTCACTAAATGAGCATGCAAAGGACTAGCCTGCAGTGAGTGCCCAGTTGCTGCCGATCACGGTCCCTGAAGATACATGCGCATTATTCACCTCAATTTCCCTTACCTCCACACACAGCCCATTGCAAACTCCCATCGGTGTCATTAAACTTCAACAAGGCGACCTGCCAGGGCCATGTACCTTCAGCCGCAAATTCTCCTCCAACTATCTGAAAACATAAGTTGAGTTAGTTAGGGGGAAATCCTCTGAACTCTCTTGAAGCGACGTTGATCGAAGTCCCTTGCTACTCCGCATTTGATGGCATTTGACAAGAGTGAAAATGAAGAAAAGAGTAGGAGGAGGAGAAGTCGCATACTGATGATGAAGATGCAAGAACATTCAGATTTATAGAGAAGAGAATCTGAATTATTGACGGACGTAAATGAATCACAATGATGGAATCGGGATGAATCACTGAAGGAGAGACAGCCCCTGAGGATACGAAAATCGGGAGAAATTGGGCACCGCAACGGGTGTGTTCGTTCATCACTCATTAAGGTATGATGACTCACCCTAAATTAGTCCTCCCGCTCATTAATTCCATACTGTTCCCTCTCGAGTAGATAATTGTCTATGCTTCTGTCTAATCTCACGAAAGTGATCTGGTGGAACAAACTACGATTTCATTTACGTTGAAATTCATAAAACAATTCTCGATGTCACATCGGATCACACTACATTGTTTATGGTTCGAATACTATCGCCATTCATCTTTTAAAATTTAATATTTATCCGAAAAAAAGCATTTAATTCATCCACTGGGAATCAAAGAAGAGGGAATACAAGAAAAAAGGGTTCGCAATCATTATTCGTTGAGAAATCCGTCGGATGTTCGAAAAATAGAGTATTTTCTGCTGTTCTGCATTAAATGCCCGATGCGCGAATCCATGTAGATCATCGAAAGACCCAAGATAATTCTCATGATTGGATACGGTATCAGGAAGGCTCCTGAACGGATTGGAGAGGATTACGCAGTCGACCGTGGCTAATCTCCGCCGTTGCCAGAATATAGTGTAAGGAGTTGAAATAAGGTACTGTAGAAAATCAATAAGTGGTACGGAAGTGGATCTATTCGTTTTTGAGTCATCTGAAGAGGATTGTTGAAGCCATATCGTCCTTCCTTCTCTTCATCTAGTGGGGAACGACAACACCGTCGAGTTTGAATAGAGTCTTCTTCGATTCGAGAAATCGAACGCTGTAAACGATTTCTCTCAGCGAGAGCAATGAAAAAATACCATTCCAATAAGAAACCAATCGATAGTGTAACACTACAGTACAGTAACCACGAACCTGACTGTATGTAATCGCTTAGAGAGTCGTGAGTTCGGGACATCGGATGAGGGAAGTCTGGGTGGTTGGATTACCGACTCTGCGACGACTTCAGAAGGAATGGATTTACCAATGGAGGAGAGGAAAGACGGGGAGGAGAGAGAAGGAACAAGGGAGTCACAATGGCTGGATGTTTACTCCATTGTTTCAAAAGTCACGTACAACTTGAAAGATCAATGAACTGTTTTTCATTCAAGTCGAATGAAATCACGTACGCACACAGGCCCAATTGTCTCTCTCCTCCCTCCTCCTCCTCCCCTCACTCCAGTTCTTCTCTCTCCTCATCGTCGGTCCATGAATTCAGAGGTCGGTCACTCTGAGGTTGACCCAGCAAGGAAAGGACCCCCCTCCGATGCCCCCACCTCGCGACTCTCCCAGCAGATCTCCGACTCCGGTAAGTGGCATAGAGTAATGCAATGTCGATTGGTTTCGTGTATTAGTGAAGGCTATAAATAGTGAGCTGATATCGATTGGTTACGGTAGTAGACTAATATTGATTGCTGAGTTCGAGGCGAAGAAGGCTCTCTTCAAACTCGGCGATGTTATCGTTCCCCCGCTTGATGAGGAGAAGAAGGCACGATCTGGCTTCGACAGTCCTCTCCAGGTGATTACACTTATCGCATGACTACCGTATCCAAAATGAACATTTATCGATCTGCAACTGTTCCTTTACAGTACATTATGGCTGTTATCGGAATGTCGGTGGGACTGGGCAACATCTGGCGCTTCCCCACAGTCGCCTTCGAGAACGGAGGAGGTATTGATGTCTCGATCGATACCGTAACCCTGATCCAATCCTCTCAGGAGCTTTCCTGATACCGTATCTGTTCATGGGAATTTTCTTCGGCCTTCCGATGATCTACATGGATTCGTGTATCGGCCAGTTCATGCAGAACAGTCCCTCAATGGCCTTCAAGCAGTATTTTCCTGCGGCGCAAGGTATACGGTATCCGTCAAATGTTAATCGACAACTGATTTATTTTCAGGTCTCGGCTGGACGATGGCCCTGGTGATTCTCTCGGTCGGCTTCAACTACATTGTGCCTTGCTGCTGGGCGTTGATCTACATAGCTCAGGTAGAAGGGAGAAAAGGAGAGAGGGAAATTGGATGATGCCCGAATTGTGCTTGCAATCGTCCTGAAGAGAAGGAAAAGAGTGGTGTAGCCTAAAGCCGCGAGTGCTGTGACAGATTCGATTCCCAGTGTAGAATCGAATCTGGCCCTTTACTTAGTGTTTTTTTCAGTTGATCAGTGATAGCATGAAGTACATGACAAGCTGCACTAACGAGTGGAATACCATTGGTGAGAGAAGGAGGATAAATTTGAAGACTCAAATGAAGGAAATGAAAATAATATTTTTGTCGTTGCCATCATCTGCTTAGACTGCTTCCTCCTCAACTTGCTCTGCCACGGATTCCAGGTTGGGAAAGATCAAAGATCAAGTAACATTAATTACTCTGACCATCGCACTTCCAGAACGGGTACCACATCTTCTCGATTCTGGATAATTTCCTTGGTCTGGTCTCCCTTCCGAGTGCACTCATCCTTGAAGTCGTCATTGTCATGACCTACTACGGTACTCTCCCTTCTAGATACGATAGACGAGTATCGATTGATTCTCAGGTGCTCCCCGTCTCTTCCGTGTCATTCAATGCATGCATGGTCTTCCCTCATCGCAATTCGCTCGAATATTCGGAAATCTCGGAGTTTACATCAAAATCGGCGTCACTTTCACTGCACCGCTGCTCGCGGTTGTGAGTTTCTCGAAACATTTTATCGAGAACGCAAGTTTTGGAGTACAAAAATAGAATGCTCCTCAGATATTGGCGGTCGTCATCGTCATCGACATGTTTGGAGGAGATCAAATGTCGGACATGATCAACGGAAAAATGCAAGTTGCAGATGCTGCAGCTGTTATCTATTCACTGTGCATAGACAATGAAGGAATGATATAATGATGATATTATAAATTCCTAAAGAATAAATCGAATTTTGAAGAATTCATGATGAAAACTTACGATAACTACGCTAACTGTTCAGATTCACGTACCCTGGATGGACCACTCATCTCGGATTCTTCATGGGTGCCTTTCCCATGGTTCTCGTGCCCATCGGAGCACTCATCAACTACTGCCGATTCAAGAAGAGTGGAGAGGTGAGAACGAATAATTTTGTGATGAAATCGCCATACGTATCGTTCACCGTCCTCACATTAGTGGTGACAACACACTTCTTATCGATAACTCAATCCATTCATACTCGAAGCTCTTGCTCAATAGATTGCATCTGATAGAGCAGCTAAAGATTGTTTTATCATTTGCATATTTTCAGCCGATGGAGAATCTGTTCCGTATCTCGGACGACCATCCCTCAATCCGCTACAATCTACCCGATCCCGTTCCTTGGTGAGAGTTCTTCTTCCCGCCCCTCAGATCAAAGGTTAGGAGTTTTGAAAACTTCGCGAGCATTGATTTTACCAGAACTAAAACCATGATGAAACGTTTGCAAATTTCAGGTGACTTCCGAACAGTCGAGTTTGTTAACGAAGATGGATTCCGAGCCTGTTCCTTCCATTCCCTCTTCCGCGATTTCCAGTGGATGAATCGAAACGAACTTACAACAACGAACGAGCTGTCACACAGAACTCAACTCTTGATTCGAATAAAATATTTATTCCAAAAAATCTGATTGACACACGTAAACGATCATGTGACAATTTGTTTCCCCATCGGGAAATTCTGGATGAATCAGTGCTGCAGAATTTCTTTTCTCGTTCTCTCGTTAAGGATTCCTATGGAAGATGAGCAACTCCTATCTTTTTCAATTCCAAGAAACATCGTCATCGAAAACTCGTGATGCCGTTAAAACTGCTGAGTCGGCGCAGATTTAACAGTTTTTTCACAGTTTTTCTCACTTTTCTTCTCATCCCTTCGTTCCAATGGACGATTCCTCGCACACTACAGATGAAGACAAATCAGAAGTTCGAATTGCATTCTCGTGTTTTTTCCGCTTTTACTAAAAAAAATGCTTCACTCATCTTTCAGCCCACTTCGAATGTCTCAAATCGAGGCAGTAATTCTGATTCGGGTTCGATCAATTCAATAATTCATTTCTACTTCCCGTTTTAGATCTCGAGACAAAGTCCCATCTTTTCACGGCAGGAGCTCCATTCCTTCCATTGCAAGATGCGGAGAAGAAGGAACGGCTGGATTCTCCAGCCAGCTGCAGGTACCACGACTGCTGCATCGATTGATTACCGTACCCCACACTTCCAAATTACAATATATTCTGGCAGTTATCGGAATGGCAGTGGGACTGGGCAACATCTGGCGATTCCCCGCAATTGCTTACGAGAACGGAGGAGGTTACTGTTGACGAGATTGATACCTAGTTCCCCTCAGGAGCGTTCCTCATACCGTACCTGTGCATGGGCGTTGTCTTCGGGCTTCCGATGCTCTATATTGACTCTTCCATAGGACAATTCATGCAGAACAGTCCCTCTTTGGTGTTCAAACAGTACTTCCCTGCGGCTCAGGGTACTGTAACAGGAATCTATATCGACGACAACACAACATTTCTCAGGAGTAGGCTGGGCGATGGCTCTGATCCTCATTTTCATCGGATTTATCTACATTGTCCCATGCACGTGGTCGTTTATGTACATAATTCAGGTTAGTTAGTAATGATCTCGCTCTCTCCATTTCACACACTCTTTCGCTCATTCTGAGCGACGAGAGAGCGTGTGGTTTGGAGAGAGTTGAACGATTCTTCTGCTTAGCCTACTGCATTTCATCGATTGATCAAAGATTTTCAGTTAGTTCTTGGTAGGATGAGCGAGATGTCGAGCTGTACCAACTCGTGGAATACTATTCGTAAGTGCGTTGAGGGTTCAAAGATCAGGGTTGAATTAGGAAAGTCGGCATAGATTTCTCAGTGCAAGGAACTATAAAAAAATTTGAAAATGTGAATACTTTCAGATTGCGAATCCACGGTTTTCTGCAAGGATCAACCAGGGATGGTGAATATCCTTTTTCTCATTTGCATTCGCCATTTTCATTGCCATTGTCCTTTGATATCTCCTAATTAAGGTTTACTTCAACGGGACGTGCACGACGATGTGGCATCGCAACGAAGCCTTAACAAATGCTAGCATCAGAGTGTATTTCAACTCTTCTCAAGAGGAGTTCTTCAGGTGACACCACTGCACTATTCAATACAAAATTATTCACTGATGCTTGACTTTTCAGCAACTATATTACTATGAAACACGCTAGTTTCGAATTCGGCGATTTCAATTGGAGGGTAAAGTGAATGTAATTTCAAAATATTTATCTCCTCTTCTCAGTTCGCTGCGTGTCTTTTCGTGTGCTGGACACTCGTTACAGTAGGCCTGATCAAGGGCGTGCAATCAATGGGAAAAGTCGCCCTCGTCACCACGTTTCTACCGTAGACTCACACACAACTAGGGGCGATCATCAACTGATTCAGATACATCATCATCACGATTCTCTTCTTCCGTGGGATTACACTTTAGGGGGCGGGCGCAGGAATTCAGTTCTTTCTGACGAATCCAGATTGGTCGAAGCTATGGCATCACAACGTAGGCTTTATAGGAATACAGAAATTGATCAAAGATCACCTTAAGACCTGGATAGCTGCTCTATCTCAGTCGACCTTTTCTCTCTCCATTGGATGTGGACCGATGATCATGATGTCCTCCTACAATAAGAGGAACCATCCCAACTACCGAGTAACGATTCGAATTGTATTAATCGCAAATTTTTAGAGTCGTTTGATAAGTGAGTACAAAGTGTCGGTAGCTTGCGAAGCCATATTCCATCAAGAACCGATCGTTCTGAACCTACATAGATCCCTTCGAAATATATGCCCTATGAGCCAAAACTGTTATCTTCTAGGATTGCGTGATAATCCTGTGTGCGGACACCTTCATGTCAGTCCTGGGAGGCACGACAGTATTCGCCATTCTCGGATCGATGGCTCTCAAAATGAACAAACCTATCAACGAAATCGTTGGGTCTCGTCAGTTTTTATTTTCTTCTAACAATGCGTTAGGTGTTTTCATAATACATCTTGAAGTACCTAATCATGTAAGTTTTGGAATTCAAATTGTAGCCCTCACTCTCACCTTCATCTCCTACACTGAGGCGACTTCGCACATGCCCGTATCCACCCTCTGGGCACTCCTCTTCTTCGTTATGATGTTCATGATTGGAATGTCCTCGCTGCTCGGTCAGTTAAATTAGAAATTATCATCACTAATTTACATTGTTCAATGGACTCTCTTTAGCGTTAGTGGAGGGATTCGCTACTTGCATAGTCGATGAGAATCCCCGACTGGCAAATAAACACTGGCTCGTAGTCACTGTAATCTGCTCCATCTGCTTCATTCTCAATGTCATCTGCTTCACTTTTCAGGTTAGATATATGCAATATTTATGAAATAGCTACTGCTGAGCGAATTCAGAAACATTACGATTTTACGAGAATGGACAATCTCTTTTACAGAACGGATTCCACATTTTCTCGATTCTCAGTAAATTCCTCTCATCCGTCTCTCTGGCTGGAACGTTGCTGCTCGAAATTATTATCACTATGCTCTTCTACGGTTAGTAATTATCTTCAAATGTTGTAATTTTTTTTGATTTTGTAAAAAAATGCGATTGAAAAACGATACTCCTCTTTCCAAGAAAAATAAAAGGTGAAATCATCTCCTCTAGAGAAAACGAGTTTAGGTGCATTGAGCCCGTCATGCAACTGCGGGCGATGCCTCACCTCGATTATTCAATTTTTTAATGCAATTGTGCCATATTCTCAGGTGCTCCCCGTCTCTTCCGTGACATTCAATGCATGCATGGTCTTCCACCGTCGCTATTCGCTCGAATATTCGGAAATATCGGAGTTTATATCAAAATTGGCTCGTCTTTCACTGCACCGCTGCTCGCTATTGTCAGTTGCACGCAGAATTGTAGAAAAAATATTTGAATTGAGTCTATTCTTTGTAAAATAATAATATTTTCGAAAATATATCATATCTTTCAGTTGATGTCCGTCGTTATCTGCATCCAGGTGTTCGACATGGAGATGACTGATAAGATTGATGCTATCGTGTAAGTTATGGGTTTCCGACCCCCATCAAATCGTTCCATCCCAGCTTCACTTATCCCCACTGGACAGTGATCATTGGCTTCATAATCGCCTCCCTTCCGCTCCTTCTTGTTCCTATCGGAGGACTGTTCAATTACTTGCAATTCAAGAAGAGAGGAGTGGTCAGTACAACAAGTTATACAATTCTCTTTTCTTCTAAACAACTCATACTGAGCGAGAGATATGAAGGATGGTGTGCTGCACAGAAATAATTGCATCACTTCAGCCATTGAAGTCCCTCTTCCAAATATCCGAAGACCACCCCGCAATCCGATACAATTTGCCCGCTCCCGTCTCTTGGCGGGAATTCCTTCTTCCTAAGCTCAGTGCAAAGGTCGGAATACTGTATCATTTCCATTCGAGACCTTTCTTTAGGTTGCACCAATTTCCGAGTCTTTGACACCTGCATTCGAGAATGAGAAGCTGCCCTCTGAGGAGATGAACTCTCCCGTTCCCAATCCTTCCGTGAATTGAGTCTAAGAATGAAGAGGGATTCACTAATACAATTTCTTATTCTCAATATTTCCAATAGCAAGCATGTGTAATACTATTTTCGATAAAAATGCAGAATTAATATAAAAACGATAACTATTCTTTCGTGTACCAAGCAATCTCGATCGATAGCGAAATCTTGTTTTTCTACGATACGACATACATTCTCTTTCTTTAATCGGTACGAGTCCAGTCTTAATGTCATTTTTTACTCAGTTTCCTCAACAGCCAACCCTAGTCACTAAGTCTCTATGAAACGAAGAGCAAAATGAGAGAACAAAGAGCAAGATAATATCAAAGGCTCTCGATGAAAAGCTAATTATTCGCGATGCTGACACCTTTAACTAACAAACTTCATGATTTGAGAAAGGCAATTGTTCTAATCCTGGCCCACGTCTATAGCATATTGTCCCTCTGCAGTACAGCAATTCCATCACTTCTCGCATTAGACGAGAGACGGGCGATGAAGAGCATGTGAAGAATGGAAAATCTATTGGTTCATAGAGCAATTTTTTGCAAGACCATCCAATATTTTGTCGCGGGAAGATCCCATACAGAGTTCTGATATTTAACCCAATATGAACCCACATTATGAACTCCCAAATTACCAGACTATGCTCATTTAATTCCTTTCTTGTATACAAATCGTATACATTCAATGAATGATTTATCGAAATTCATGGCTCATAGAGAATGATCGAGTAAGTCTTCTGCGATTCATTCTTCGTCTCACTCGTTTCTTGCCTTCTCTTCCACCTCTTTCATGGACAAATCTATCAACGAGATGATAATAGGAATCCCCTAAAAATGAAATATTTGATCAGCTCCAGTCTTTAAAGATTACATGGCGTATCTCGTGGACGGCTGCGTCTCTGGTGGGCGAGTGACCCTACGAGAGACTGAAATGGAGTGACTCTCGATTAATTCCAATTCTATGCCGTGCTCCATCTCCTACTCACCGTCGAATCAACTTCATTCCACTGTCAGTCTCGTAGTTGACCATAGCGTAGACACGAGAGAGGAGGGAATCATTGATCTGCAAACAATACAACTCTTGCCGGGTTCTTTCGTCAACTTTAGCCAAATATGATTACTTCCCACAAATGTATTCCGTTTCCGATTCGAGTTTCCGAATTAGAAGTCGAGGAGAACAGATAGTTTCATCGTCCTCATTTCGTCCTCACCTTGCCTCCTTGCGCAGACGAGAGGAGCAGCGAGAGAGAAGTGACGAGTCGACCGAAGGATGCGACCTGAATTTCCTTTCCAATGCAGTGCTACTGATCGATTGTGAACTACTAATATCTACAATTAGGCAAATGACGCTCCTCATTTCGCGTCTTCTCATCGGAGAGAATGATAGAAGTGAGGAGGAAGCAAACAGGGAAAAGTGCAACAATCGGATGCAGCACAGCACCTCACGCTCAGCGATCGATGCATCGGCCCACTTCATCCGTGCAACAGCCTTCTGCAAAAGCAAAAGCGAGAGTTATCGATGGATGCGTGCAAGTGCACCTGCAACTGCTGCAAACCCAGGGTAGCCTTGTTGAGGAGGGAATCCATTGCCTCCTGAATTGGTTCCCATGTTCGGATTACGGCAACTTCTTTGGCATCATAGATCTATTCTTTGTTTGGTACAAATCTTCACACTAACCGTCGCCTCGATGCACTCCACGCCCTCGGTCATGTACTTTTCGTACCACGGACAGTGTTCCTTCTAGAAGAGCAAAGATCACCGGTGCCGTAATAACATGTGCTTCCGAAAGTGAGATAAAACTTGAACAAAGATCGGTGGTTACGCACGGGAGCAGAAGTCAAGTCCCGATTGTTCTCGTCCGTCTAAAAAATTCTTTGATAATTATGAAACCAGCAGCGTGATAAAATAAAAGTTCTTCTAGTCACGTGCTGAATAGTCAGCGTTCGTTTCTCACCTCGGAAGTGCACTCCTTCTCGCCCTCTCCATCCTTCTCCTTCTCCATCTTCGCGATGCGAGTGAGCGCCTGCAAAGATTGAAAGATTGCGAATCAAAAATAAGGGAGAATCGCGCACCTCCTCCAATGCATTCCTGAGCCCAGAGTTCTCCTCGATCAGGCGACTGATGTACATGTCCTGAGTGTTTACAGTATTAAATAGTTTGAGTCTTCTAATCACTGCACAAATTCATTCATCTTTTTCCTTCTATGCGAAATCCTCTAGAAAGAGAGTGAATTGGAGAGAGAAGAAAGAAGACAGCAAGCTCACCTTTCCAGGACAGTACTCGCACATGTACTTGCCCTTCTTGCACTCGCAATCTCCTCCGCTGTAAATTCATAAATTAGTATTTGATAGTTCTAGCTGATGATCGCCCTTTTCAATTGCCTTTCTCCTCCGTCTTTCCAGAGAGTGAGGTGAGTTATAGTCCCTACCGTACCTTTTCTTGGCAATCGGCGTGGCACGAGGGACACGAGGAGCGGTCGAGTCCATCGTAGAGACGAACGAGAGACTGCAAAATGTGACAGTTGATCTTTGTTCAAATTAACTAAATTTGATTCGAAGGAGGACGAATCACTCACTCAGAATCGTCGTTAATCGCTTTCTCGAATGAATCGCTGAGTTCGGTAGTTTCGAACTGAACGGGGCTGTTAACGATAATCGCAGAATTGGGTAAGGATAGAGAAAGATAATGATCCTCTAGTCATATATTTGATGGAGGCTCACCTTGAATGAAGCAGACTCGTTCTCGGCGTGTCCATGGAAGTGACCAGTGAGATGATATCCGTCGACTCTCTCCCATTCGGCATCTTTCACGTTCATCGCGAAATGTGAGTCCTGCAGTGGAAATGTATCTCATCTAAACATTCATCTAAATATGTTCTCTAATCATCTTCCATTTTGGGCAAGATATAAATAGAGATATAACAATAACCAAATAGCAAATCAAGAATCATGCTATAATTATAAACGTGTATTTGCGCCCTACTGACGGCTATGCGAGTATTTTTGTGTTTTTTGCTTACCCCGCCACGGAAATCCACGCTGAGAATTCCATTTTGCAACTTGCATGAAATCGGGCGGACGAATTTGTCCTTCTTACGAGTCATCAATCCTCCTCGCTTCTGAATTTCACAAGCATTGCATTGGTATGGTAGGAGCGGAGGGACTCACCTTAGTTTTCACAGTCACGGGAACCTCCGATCCAGTCAAAGTTGGAGGTCTGATAGTGCCCTTCTTGGGACCAGTCTTCTTCCTGAATGATAGAGGCTGAGAATCGCTAATATATAGCCACATCGTGACCAATTTCCCCTCAACAATCGAGTAGCAATATTCATCGAACTAAAAAATTGTTCATTCTCTCAAAATTTCGCAAATTCAGCGTGGTGTTGGAGAGCCTGCTCCGCGACAAAAATGGGGAAATAAATGCATGACTATACCATAAAAGATAGTTCCGCATGTCTCTGAACTGCATCCCTTTAATGAACAT
Organism: Pristionchus mayeri; assembly: GCA_036245805.1. Lineage (NCBI taxonomy): Eukaryota > Metazoa > Nematoda > Chromadorea > Rhabditida > Neodiplogasteridae > Pristionchus > Pristionchus mayeri. The sequence goes on along the minus strand of BTRK01000002.1, from coordinate 16,681,518 downwards.
GACAAGTACTCAAGCACTCATATCCAGATATTATTGTGAGGTGGCTACGAATATGGTAATTGAGGGGCCATCGTACCGTTAAAGGAGGAGTAAAGGCAAAATTAAATTTCTGAAGCTTTCGTGTGCGCTGCCTAGAGTTCCCAAACGATAAGAAGCTCCGAAATTTCCACATTGATTTATCCATTCCGAACAGAGATACCGGTAGTTGGCTGGTAGCCAAATCAGGGAAAGCTCAGGCAACTAGCAAGAGATTTCCGCCCCTAATTGAAACATATTTCAAACGGGCGCGCGTTTGCCTTTATTCCTCCTTTAATATTAAGCGTCAACTTTACAGTACGATTACTTATCTTATTTTGCAGTACCTATTGTTTCAGTATTCAAATTCAAATTTACGTGACGAAATAGATACAAATAATCATTCTTCATTTCACCGGTCCTTTCTCGTGACGGGCGGTCTACGCGCGCAACCAATGGGTAGTAGTAGTGATATAAAGTGATCCAGCTACATTTACATTGCCCAGTGCTTCAATTTTGAAACGGCATCTCGGATTCGACCATACATTACCGTATCTCTCGCTGTCTCCCTCCCCCCCTCTCTATCTTGGCATCGTACCGCTGCTTGGTCACACAGTCTGCAGCGGTCGCGCTCACGCCTCCGCACTCAGTCGAGGTAGGCTTGGATACGGTAACCTACAACGAGTTACGGTAGGCTTGGTAAAACTCGCAAAAATGAACGGTTTCTGAAGGATCACTGTAGATTGTTGTTGATAAAACTCACGCCCTCAGGAGGAAGGAGGGAAGGGAGATCAGAAGTGTCCACCACCGAGGATGAACAATCTGATTCGTGACTCGACATCTTAAATGGAATTCAGTAGGGGAGGTTGTAGAAGAAATAAATTGGTACGCAATCGATAAATACGAGGGGTACTTTTCCCATTGACTGCACGCGCATGATCAGGCCTACTGTAACGAGCACACGAAAAGACACGCAGCGAACTGAGAAGAGGAGATCAATAATTACACTCGAATTACATTTATCCAACAATTGAATTCGCCGGCTGCTAAACTACGCAGCTCCTCAAAGTGGACGAATATTAGCGCATCTAATCAGGGAAGATGCGATACCTCGAGTATTCCTGCGCATACTTCACTCATTGCCACACTGCGCCGAGTGATTCGCGTGCAGTGAAGTTCAGTGAGTGCCGATCGACGCGTCTTCAAGCAAATTAATACCTCTTTTCCGGATTTGCTAATTACCTCAAGAGTACTGTCTGCAGAGGAGTAAACAATCCACAGAAAGGCGGGAAGTTTGGGTGGTGCGATCATTTTGTATTGTTTTGTCGATGCCAGACTGAATTAGATTTAAAGAGAGTAATTAGCGAATGATTATTAATTTCTAATAATTAGGCGTGTTGATGTGAATGGAAAGATAAAAAATAATCAGGATTAATTCGGGAACCAGTGGGCATCGGATGCGTGGTGAATGAAAATGTGTTTGAATCGAGTGAATTCCTGAAATAAGATTGAGTATCTAGTTACTCCTTGTTTGTACGAGGGAAATTGTAGCACTTTATTCAAAAAAATACCCACATCGGAATTTTCTATGCCTGTCAGAGTCTCGTTAACAATTGGAGATGATTCTTGAGTACGATCAGCGTCTTCAGACATCTGAAGCAGCTTATTAAAGTAGTAGTCATTTTTCGTTTTAATATAATAGCTTTAGAACTTACTGTGAATGGGAGAAGGACGGAAGGGCGAAGGGACGAAAAAGAAGGGCCGACCCCGCGAGACACCGAGAAGAAGAGAAAATGAAGAGAGGGAAATGAACGACGAAAATGAGATCGAAGAAGGATAATGCAAAGTGGGCTCAACGCGCCATTACGAAAATGGAATATTACACGAATATTCAAAAGAAAGCTGCATCGGTCGTAGATGCAGGCAACGCTGATCGATGGACACTGGATTCAAATGTCGAATTCCCATAACCATGGACAAAATAGGACAAAAGTGATAAGTAGTCGGGGGCAAGCTTGTTGTCCCATCGATTGTTATATATTAGGCAATCTTTTCTCCTTAGTAGGGTCGGCAATTCGAGACAAGTTAGCAATTAGAACTTTTGGCAGGGAAAGGTTCAGAACAGTTATCTTAAAAGTTTTTGATGCAAGGGAGATCGAACGGATTATCTCTACTGTGAGCACATGCACCTGAAGTCATCGACTCTTCCCCGTTTTCAATCTGTGCCTCCCTCCCCGCTCAGAGAGCATAGATTAGATTGAAGATCACAGCCTCAGAATTAGAGATCGCTTTGCTGGGTTGTAGACTAATTTCAGATATCTATGTGAGCTCGACAACTTGATCTCATCTCGTACAGTCAGACAGGTTCGTATTGAAACCCACAGCGGCAAGTCATTCTGGCCGAGTGGTCTAAGGCGCTGCGTTCAGGTCGCAGTCCACTTCTGTGGGCGCACGTTCGAATCCTGCGGATGACACAAATTTTTAAAATTTCCTTTTTTAAAAAAAAATGGATGCCTCATTTATCAATATTTTTTTATGATTTCGAAACATTCTGTGCCGATTCGACTTATTTCGCATTTCGAGGAGGGGAGGCGTAGAGAACTCGCTACCTTTTCTCGAGCTGCCAACTCCAATACTTACAAGGGGCATATTCAAAATCGATGACTTTGTTTATACGAGATCATAATTTTCTAATTCCAATCGCTAAAATATAAAGAAGCTGAAACCGAATTGACTCTAGTAATTTTCCATGTCTGGATACCTTGGAAGGTCAGACGTTTTTCTCTGCGTTCTCCTCATCTTTCTTGTGGCACAATATTTACATTGAATATGCTAACAGATGATTGAAATTTTCTTGTCGTGCGCAAGGATACTCCTGAATTTATTTAGATTTATGCTCACGTTAAGATTCAATTGTGATGCATATTGCCCAGTAGTTTGATAGGAAACAGCAACTTCTTCTCCCCATTTGTCGCATTGCTTGCAGATGAGATGAAGAGAGAGATCTCTGCCTCCATCGTCCAGTGCAGTGCACCGCAGTGTTGCCAATTCACTTCAATTACTTGCCTATACATATCTTTATCGCAGCACAAAATGCGCGAAACAAGCACCATTAGCTTGGATGGAATGGATGCATGGGAACGCTAAATGCTGGACATTTCAATGGATATCACTTGCAACATTGCAGTGATTTACATCTTACAAAAATATTTGTTTTAAAAGTCCTTTAGAGTTGGCACGCAAATGAACCTCCCCTCCTCTTCGTCCCCTCATTCTCACTTCTCTCGCTGTCGACGGGAGGTCGTCATCCTCCTTCTCCCTCTTTCTCCTCCTCCTTCACCACTTCATCTCGTCATCTACCGTACCCTCAGAGACAAGTAAGATCTTTGGATCCTCGAGAATCAGATTCATCTCGAAATTCGTTTCCAGATGGTGGATCAAATCGGTCTTTCCTCCCTTCCCGGTCCATCCAAGATGCAGACACTGAGCATGTGTCGGAATCAGACTGCCGAGGTAGCAAAAAGCATTTATTGTAATAAATTCAACGTATTTTATATTTTCAGATTCCTCCCGTTCCTTCGAAGTTATTCTGGGCGGCTCAAAAGGCAGTGATCAGCTTCTCCGCATCTTCTTCATTGAGTGAGGTAGACAACTCAATCATCTTTCCATTCTGGGGATTGATATTTATTGATATTGCTCTTATTTGATAAATAATGGATATAAATAATAGATTTTATGTGGTTATGTGGTATCAAATTAAGTCTCATTATGACCAGGAAGAGCGATACGATCGTCTGATTCATCTCATCAAGGATACACTCAATTCCTTCCCTTATGATCCCAAGGAATTCCCCAGGGTAATAATAATATCTCCAGTTCAATAATCTCACAAATAAAACAGAGACCGGAAATGCGATCACTATATTATTCAGGTTTCATTCTCATTGGAAGAGTCTCCATACCCTACTCCCGAATATCTTCTTGGAACAGACATTTATTTCTGCTAACATTTCGCTTCTTGCCTCGAGTCTCTAGCCAACATTGCTTGTTCAATCGGAATGGATAAATTCTCTGTGGATTATCTCGAAGTGAGCAAGAATTACCCTAGTTTGCGTTTCTGAGAGGATTCAGTAAATTCCTCATTTTGTTCAGGTGGTGAATGCTCTCGTGCCCATCTTGGGTTCTCTCACTGCAGAAGACTGGTATTTCTGCATGATATTGAAGAATTGCCTTCGACTGTGCGAGTTGATGGAGGATGACTGCACTCTGTTGCTCATCGCAATCAGAGACATGTGCATTCGCGCTCTCAAAGCAAATGGTAAGTGGATAATCTTTGTGGACACCTAATTTTTGCAACAATCAATTTCTTTATAAAGCCATTGAATGTTGTTAAAAAAAAGCTCCACCAGGACTAATAATTCTGAGTTGCAATGAATCCTTTCAGTTCCCGGATTGAAGTACGAGAAATTTCTGGGAGTAAAATGGGACGCGTGCAACTTCATCTATAATTGGGCCACTAAATACGAAGGTTCGAAACGAATGTCTGCTAAATCGTATGCATTAGTACAATTTGTGCGCAGATAAGTTGGAGAAGGGCCCATTGTTAAATTCTGGACAACATGATTGCTCATAAACCCCTTGTTCACATCTTGACTGTTCATTTACGAGAAAATTCTTACATCTTCTTACAAGGAGTCGGCAAAAGTCAACGGAGGCTTTTCTTTAAATGATCCTAATGGTACTTTTAGCACTGATACGCAAGGGATGCTCAAATGTGTTTTCAAAAGTAGCGTAAACGAACTTTGGCCCACCGAAAAATCGTTTAAAAAATTCTATGAAACACGATTTTTGGTCATATCTCAGTTCAAAATGATTATTTCAATATCGTGTGGAGTGCTAGAGAAAGATCTCGGCGAGTGCAACAAATTCTTCGGAGTGGACCGAAACGCTGAAATGACTGGTTCTCGAGGTATTTCAGAAAGAAGCTTCAAATGGTGTTAAAAATTCGTTTTTTTTTTAAATATCTCGAGAACCAGTCATTTTAGCATTTCGGTCCACTTCGAAGAATTTGTTGTACTCGTCGAGATCTTACCCTCACACTCTTTAAAATGTTGAAATGATCATTTTGAACTGAGATATGACCAAAAATCGAATTTCATAGATTTTTTAAACGATTTTTTCGGTGGGCCAAAGTTCGCTTACGCTACTTTTGAAAACATATTTGAGCATCCCTCATCAGTGCTAAAGTTCAATTAGGATCATTTGAAGAAAAGCCTCCGTTGACTTTTGCCGACCCCTTTTTAGTCCATTAAGACCAATTAAAGGTGTATGCATGTTGTTGGATCTCATGTATTTTTTTGTGATGGTATCATTTGCAGAGATATTCGCACCTCACTCCGATGAGATCTCGACTGCACTACTGTCGACTCTCCAGTTATCAGACGGAGTCGAGGGAGTCGGAATGACTCGAGCAGCAGCTGCAGCCCTCTCTGCTGCAGCAGCAGCTGCAGCCCTTGTGCAGCCGAAAGGAGTCGAGGCGATGAGAGTGCTGTGGAAGGAATACTGGAAGACACTCAAGAGACTCATCAAGAATGACAAAAGGAGGAATGTCGTTGAATACTACATCCAAGCTGTTCGACTTTGCATCAATATTGTAGGCACAGAGGTCAGTTTCTGTATAATGTCTGAAAATTAATTATACTTTGACTAATTTGTAAAACCAACTCATTCAAGCCCCCTCCCCTCAAATGGGAGTAATTCAGGGAGTTACTGTGGATGAGATGAACGAGATTGGAGTAATGATAAAGGAGCAAATGGAAGAAGAGAAGAGAATAAGAGAGCAGTCGATTGGAAGGGGAGAAGCGACCGAAGCGATTGAACAAATCGCATTTCTCGTTAGAACACTCTTCGGGGTGAGCTGAAAATTCAAATAATTTCTTACTCTCGACAGAAATTGACTACTTTTTTTTTAAAGATAATGGGAACATCTTTCTGTCAGTCTCTACATCCAATCATACCGCTCTTGTTTCCAATGATCGATTCTTCCATTGGAAAGTATTGGGGAGTATACATAGTCTCATCTCTCATCCAATTTGCTCCTGACGTATGATTTCACTATGATATATAAAGAGGGAACATGAAGCTTTCAGTTGGCTCTTCATTATCATCCACAGATAGTTCAACTCCTCTTCCAATCTCTCAATGATCAAACCCCTAAAGTGCGCCTCTACACAGCATGTATTTTCGGAATAATGGCTGTGAGTTAATGGGCGTTTATAGCATGAATGTATTGTTTTCTTCATCATGTGGTCAAAGATATTCAGAAATTTCTGTCATTGTGCGCATTCCTTGATCATCTATCTACTTTACAGTACTCTCTTTGCAGACGAACGATCGTCTCGAGTGGAAGAGACTAGCGAATCAATCCCTCGAGTCTCTCTGTGAGATGTGCTCCCTTCCCGATGCGAGAACGGATCAATTCAATGCAGCGACGGACAATGGAATTTCGAGTATCTGTCAGATTCTCAAACACTGCCGAGAATCTATCGGAAGAGAGAGATACATGAATGTGGGTGAATTAATGAAACATTTGACTGGAACTCCTCTCAGATACTCTCGAAGCTTCTCGAACTTCTGCCCATCAGAGAGGACAAAGAAGAGGGAGGGCACGTCTATGGATTCATCGCTGACCTCATCGAGGTATGAATATATCAAATTTCATCCTTTTGATTGATTTGTTTTCAGGTGGACAATCAGACTCTGCTGGGAGAACCCAACGTGAACTCGCCCCGTCTACTGGCAATACTCGTCAAAGTGAGCATTTTTCCTCCAAACAGATCCACTTCAAACTATCCATTGAATCTTGTATATTTATGAAAATAGTAGATGTAAACTCACCAATGTCGCAGGCTCTCCACTTCAATATCTTCGAGGATACAACGGAGTGCTACGACGTGAAGATAAGACTGAAGAAGATAATCAGAGAGATGGGAGTAAGCGAATGAATGATTTCCGTGTATGAGAGGAGTATTCAGGAGCAGGAGGAAATGGAGGAATGGGCGCAGAGAGCGCAATTGAATGAAGCCGAATGCTACACACTCGCCCGTGTACTCAACGAGAACTCCAACTAGACCCTTCCCTCGAGCCTTCTCAGAGTGATCTCATCTCGTTCAGCCAATTGTATTCGTGTATTATCAGTTCACAATAAATATACTCCGAAGTCTTTTCACAGTAACGTTAATATTTGTTAACATAAGAGGTCATAGTCTGATAGATAACCAGCAGAGACAGAGATATTCGAACATTGATAGTTGAGTGAAACATTAAAATATATTCTGCCACCTCCAATTATTTCATGTGCTTTCGGAGGCAATCATAATCAATTTTATTTCTGTTATCATTGAGAGAAAATAAAAGCAGCAACAACTATTATTGCAAATAGAGTGAACGATTGATCTGCATCTTCATTCCGATAAACCACATCACAATTACATCTCCTCTCTTCGTGCATCTGCACTCCACTATTCATCTGCCGAAGACACAACTCGGTCAGACCACGACGCGCCTACAGTACTCTTCATTATCGTAACCTAAGAAGAGTCCAGAAATACCCCCGACTCGGACTCTTCGGAGTTGATTCCATAACGATTCAGCCACGCACAGACCTGGAATTGAACAAATATCTCTGCTGGTTATGGATGAATTCAACCTAATGATCACACGTATGACTAACCCTCTTGTAATCCGAGTTGAGTGAGATATAGGTCAGATCGATCGTCACACGCGTTGGAAGAATCGCGATCGTGGAATCATCAAGGATGTTCATGATCTTTGGTTTGCTGATGCCAAATTCGATGCGCGGTCCCTGAATGAGATTTTGAACTCATTATAGTTTTCATGAAGGAGAAGAGTTTATTTATTCTCAGAGACGCACTTCTATCTGAACGGGCTTATGCAAAGCAAATCTGGAATTTTACATGAATAATACTTCTTGGAAATGTTGCGTACCGTTGAATTCCTCCGAGCCGCGCCCCAGATGTCATTCAGTGTATAAGTAGTAGTGCATTCTCTAGAATTGATAGGAACTTTTGACTACGGCTTCAATCTCATGAGAGCTCATCAACTCACCCTTTCTTGATCTTGTACTTGATCCACCTTGCCAGGACCGTCCAGAAGGTCGTCGCTACTACAGTTCCCCCAACCATTCCGCACATTCTCAGTCTCCGGGTGGTCAAAAAACCGCCGGGAAGATTGCTGTTTGTTGAGATCAGTCGACGATCTGCTAAGTTATTTTATTAGAAATTCATTAATAGTTCAAAATTGTGGTAACATCTAATTGGACGGCTAATGTACAATCCTTATCATCGGTTGATATATTTGTATAATTTAAAATGCTTTCAACTATCTTAAACTCACCATCTGGAAACGCGATGATCCAACGCGTTTTGCCACCAGCGGTGAGCGCCTTGAATAGATTAAAGCGGGACTATCAGCAAAACTAGCCAGGAGAAACTGACAACGCAGTTTCGAGACAATCGTAAACCGTAACTCATTTTCAAAATTTCGATTTTGAAATCTTTATTCAGTATCGAGTTATGGTTCCATTAAAGCATTCAAAGTTGACCCTGACGCACAGGCAACGAGTGAGAGAGCACGCTACTTGAAGAGAGTTCTCTCCCTTGTTGAAACATATTTCAACCAGGCGCGTTTTTGCTGAGATTCCGGCTTTAACATTCAAAGATAAAAAATCTGATATCAACTCACTCTTGCGAACATTAGAGAGGAGTAGAGAACTAAGCATGAAATGACGCCCGACTAAGGAGAAGGGAAGAAACAAGAAGAGAGTGAGACTCAAGTGAGGAAGTATGATAATTGATATTGATCCGACAGATATCTCTTAGCCTCGTCCGTTGTTCTCAGAGGCAGTTCTTCAGCAATCTCACTCCTTCTATCTCAAGCAAGTCAGACCATAATTCAACATTCTTAGCATATCTTCCTCACTCCTACTCTTGGTTTCATCTCCTTCCTACTGCCCCCCTCAAGTTCCCCTCTAGATGCTGCACCATCGTCTCTTCTCTGCTACTTGTATTCGTGAGCGTTTTAATATTTCAGCCCACATAATTGGTCATGCCAATCACACAATCCTAAGGAGATTGGGAAATATCTCCAAATCCTAAAAGTGATCCTTTACGTGCATTAAATGATTTCAAGGCACTTTTTCATTGCTCAACAACGCTCGTTCGACATCATTGCTGAGTGAATTTGAATAATCATGCGATCAAAAATCATAAATTGCTTGCAGATTGGCGCATACTATTCACCCAATCAACTCTGCATGTCCGCGATTTTCAACCAGTCTCGAGTGCGACTGAGAAGCCAAGACTTCTGAGGGCTGTGGTTAAAGGACTTGTGCTGGGAACTGTACTCTCACTCACCGGAGGATTAATCAACGCCATTCTTGCCTTCCGGTACGTAAGGGGATCAACAATCATTTTTGCGTTGCTTTCGGAAGGGATTCGGAAGTAGTAAGATATGGAATCTCGAGAGTTTCTCCTCTCAATTTTCACAGTAATAGAGATTAGATTTTTTTAGACTTCTTTCTCCTTCCAGCGATTTTTGTTGTCCAATGTATTCATTTTCAGGTGTGGGTACAGCTTCGAAGTAGATAAAAATATGTATAAGCTATGGGGAAATAGCAAAATCATCTTTCCAACGGTGAGCATTAACAAGATTCATAATTGATTTTAAAGTTAATGTAGATATTATCTTTGAAAATATGAGCTCCGATAAACAAAAATAATATTATCAATAGTTTCAGGGCGAACCGATCAAGGTACGTATCTATTTTGAAGATACCGAATATATTTACAAAGGTACCAAGTCCTGTATCCTAGATTTAAAGTTACATTCTTTGTGGATGCGGTCTTCGAAAGCTCAGCATCGCTTCCTTTTGAATGCTTTGCCTATATTATTTAGAATAGCTCGGTCTCATTCATCTTGTGCCAACCTTCGTTCAAACTCTGCAAGATTCAACGAGAATCCAATTGAATGCCGCATCCATTGTCTTTCTTCCAGAACATTCGCTCAAGGACAATTCGAAGGAGGTTGGTCTCCAATAGAGAATACCTTTGAATATAATCCTTTCCAGATTTCCGAATGGGCCGATTTCCGACAGGCTCCGAATACGTCGTGATTGTTCAATTGGGATCGGTCTGAGAAAGGGGTAAATCGATGAGAGGATTATCTCATTCATTCAGTCATATGGATGATGAATCCCGTGGGTTGGAAGTAAAAAAAAAGTTCCTTGATAGACTCGAATCGGTCTCGAGAGGGTTTGCTTCAACATGCTGAGAGCGGGAGTTGAAAAGCATGCGAAGAAGGAGTGCAATTCTTGCAACGAGTTGTACTAGAGTAACCCTTTATCGAATTCACGCATTTTAAATTGCTCAAAATAATCTATCCTGAATTTAATTGTAAGGTTGAATTTAATTGTAAAGTTGCTTCAAAAGGGAGTAAACATTTCCTTATTTTCCTTGCATGTTTGTACCATTTATGCAGTTCATTTTCTCTCGAACGATGAAAGGTTTTTACATTTCGATATTACGCACATACAAGGTGAAAGTCATTAATTTGATTGAAATTTTATTTTTCATCCTTGGTAAAATGCAATGGCGATAGTAGCTGCTAGGAAGAGAAGTCCGTAATAGTCTGCTGGATGTTCTTGTCGTTCGATCAAATTGCAATCGCATTTCTGATCCAAGTGCTTCTTCACCCCACTTTTCATCTGCTGAAGACACATCTCCGTCAGAGCGCGACGAGCCTAAGAAGGTCGAATTATCTCTGATACGAGAAATGAAAATAATTATTATGAGTTATTTTACAATATAAATACCCTTTCTTCCGACTCCTCAGCCTTTATTCCACGACGTTTCAGCCATTCACACACCTGAAATAAGCAGTTCTGCGAAGAAAATCCGATGTCTTCGAGGATAACTCAACAGGCAAACATTCATTATCTCCAATTCAGAATTAATTTTTTCATAAAGTGCTAACTAACCATTTTGTAATCTGATACTATCGATGTGTCGGGTAGATCTATGGAGACTTGCGTGGGGAGGTACAGAAATGTGCCTTCCTTATGGGAAAGAATCGAAGGCCCATTGATGCTGAACTCGACTCTACTTTCCTGAATGTATTAGGCTGATGCAAAAGTTTCTGACTATTTTCATATTCAGACATAATAATATGCACCGTTCTTGGGAATCAATCAATAAACTAATGGTTTTCAACAGTTGATGTGGCCTTGGGAACACTTTATAATTAGCGCTATAAGGGGCCCATTCGATCAATAGGGATAGCACTGTTCACAGTCAAAGTCTACACAGTGCTCGATTCGTCTGAATTTTGAATTGATTATATACATGAAATATATTTCATGTGAGAACCGTGTTATCAGTAAAACTAATGCATTATTTTTAAAGGCACTTATTAGGGATATTGTAGGACTTAGCATAACAGTGCTGGCCTCAAACGTCCCCATGAACACGGCTCTCAAGCCAAGTTCAGCACTAGTTGAAATTCTGCGAATATATATTTTCTGCGATTTTAAAAGTGCGGATCGATCAATAAACATCAATTGTTGCACATTCGGAAGTACCTTTCCGAACTAGTACGCAATTGCATTTTGGAAATTATTCATCCACCTGTTTAGTAATACGATGTTTCGAAATCGTGAAATAGAGATTTGAACGCCGAAAACGTAACTTTAACTGTTTCGGTTCCCCCCCGAGAGCATTGTAGACCTGTCTTTTCGAGGTTATTTGAACAAGCAACTTTTTCCCTACCACTGATATAGTGGGCTCATTCGGTAGGGCACAGATATGCAACGAGCAGGGTTCAGACAAAAACACTAAAAAAACCTCCATTTTTGCATGTTTTGATGCAGAAGCGGTTCTCTTAGGCACACTACGAGCTATGCTCGATGTAAACATGCTGTAGTAGTCTACTTATAAGCCCTTTACTAAAACCATGAAGGAATGGCATGTAGTCGACATACGCCGAAAAAAACTTCTAAAATGGAATAGTCAGAAACTTTTTCATCAACCTAATAATTGATACGTTTGCATTGATGCTTGAGTTGTAAATTACGATTCCTCGCTTACGCACTTCGATTGCCTCGTGTTCCTGTAATAGACAAATAAACCAATTTTTTCGGTTCAATAATACTCGCATGCAAGGCATACCTTTGATCTCAGAAATTTCGACATCCAATTCGAGTCTTCGCTATGTTTCAACGAGGATGTGATTGTGCATTCCCTTCAAATACAGTTATTTAAAAAATACCACATATAACGGGGTCAATGAGGCCCCAAGTGATCTGTGATTTTTCCAATCACCTTCCTCTGATTTGTCTGTATCCCCACGTGGCGAGAGTCATCCAGAAGGCGGTTGCCACTCCAGTGCCACCAGCGATTGCCAAATACTTCAACTTAGTATTCGTTGTTTGCCCGGTGAGTCCCCGTCCTGAGATCGTGCGGCGATCTACAAATAAATGTAAATTTTCAAACATTGGATTCTAAACATGCGTTATTTTGCTTGTTAAATGAGCGCCATACAGATATTTGTGCATGAAAACGCACCTAAGAGAAAAGCCGATGACCCGATGGAATGGATGAACAGTGAGCGGACGCCTGGAAAAATGCTGGATCAGATATTTAAAATAAATATTTTTAATTTAAATAAAAAATGAAATGTTATCTCACACGCTCGAGCAGTAGAAGTGAGGAGAAGATGAGCCATGGATGAATGAGAGAATGAAAGAAGAGCTGAAGTGAGAAATGCTTTACTCACAGAGTTTAGATATGGCTCGGGAGGGAAAAGCGACTGATGACCTAGCAAGCTCCCTTCTCCCGCTCTCTCCCTTCAGATACAGGTCAATGGAATGGAAGAGCGGGAAATGTGAAACAGACGCAGGATATAAACGTAATATGTAAAAAATCAATATGCTGCCATTTTTTGAGTGATATTGAGGTAGCTAAATAATTGAGCTTTAGGTTACTAGCATTGACACATATTCCTCGTCTCCCTTCTACCCACTGCCAAGCCGACCTCTCTAATGACGAAATCACTGTCACTCTACTCCCTCTCCTCTCCCTCCCTCACTGGGTCATCTACTCATTCCTTTTCATCTGTCCATATGCTGAGCCGTCTTCTCATTTCTGCCACACGCACAGGTTAGTTCACAGATTTCTCAAGTTCCGCAGTCTTTTCTCCAGCTTCAGCTTTCTCCCTCTTTCCGAGATTGTAAGTTCAATGATCTTACAATCTCGAAAAAAGGGGAAAGCTAAACTTGAAGAAAATATTGCGCTAATTGGGTATGAAAATGTTGAGAATTAACCTTTGCAATTGCTCATGCGATTTCCATTCCCATCGCACAACGAGAAAGCCATCAATTAGCTCCAACAACTAGACGAAATCCGGGAATTCTAAGGAATGCCCTTATTGGATTCACGTGTGGAACTGCACTATCAGTTGGAATAGGAGGATACTACTTGGTCACTCTCCTCAATACGTTCAGTGCTAAGAGGTTGGTTAAAAGGATAGGGCAGAGGCCAGCAATCAATTCACAACCTTTCCCTTCTACTTGGGAATGGTTTGGCAAACAATAAGTAAAATCTTGTTAATATTTTGTTGTTTGGACATTGCCTAATCCTCCATGGTCAGATTATGCGAATCTGGGAAGGGATCTCTGCGCTGGATTGATCCCATCAAGGTATCATTCTACATATGAAGACATTAACTGTGAAATTTTCGGCCCTAGATTTATCTCCAATTCAGAATTAATTTTTATATTGGTGGCAACAATTCTACTTTGAGAACACCGGCGTGTGGTCCCTCATGTGGAAGCCATCGTTCGATGAAATGCTCGGTACTTCGAAGGTCAATCTTAGCGCAGCCTCCTGCATTTTCCTGCCTGATGTATCGATCGAACACGACTTCAAGAAGGTCCGAGAAAAGAATAATGGAGTCTGGTAAAATCGAATTTTCCAGATCTCCGATTGGCTAGCAAATCGTGGAATTGACGTCGAAGCTTCAGAAGCGGGGGTAAGCAGGACAGTTTATTCTGAGTAGAATGCCGAACTGCAGGCTCGTAATGGCCTCATTCAACTCGCCCTACGAGAACTGTACGAAGGAGTTGAAAAGCATAAGAAGGACTGGAGACCAGCATTTTTGAAGTGCAGAAAAACTCCCTTCTGTCCTGTCACTTCCTCTGTTTGAGTTACCACTAGTCTCTTCCTATAGTACCAGCTTCATGCACATGGTTCTTTCACAATTTACAAATTCTTCAATCGATGTTATACATATTATTGTACACATTAGATTTCATTTTTAAATATTTTATATGAGAGGAATCGCGAGAAAATCACCCATTTGAGGGGGGTTCGCGGCGGTAAAACACACATTCATCCTATCCAGATCTAAACCTGATGTAAGGTATTTCAAATGATGCTCTTTCAAACTGCGTTGTCAGAATGTTGATAACCATCGTCATTTTCGAGATTCAGAAGGCCAAACTTGGGACACTCACTTTTCAGGGGTCAAATCGAGCTCACTTAAACGATCATAAGTCCGTTTAAAATGATGATAGAAACTCTTGCTTTGCACAGAAAGAAAGCTGAAAACATTTTCCACAACTTTTATGTTGATCATGTCATTCACAGTGGACGCCCCAGTGCGGGGTGGTCGGGTCGACCAAAAATTTCCGAATTCTGGAAATCGGAAAAACTGCACTGAATAACTATGCGCGATTGATATACCGTATGTGTGACTAACTTCACGCCAAAAATTAGCTAAATTAAAGGGGGTAAAAAAGGGCGTAACTTTTTGTCCGGCGACGTCAGAATGGGCCATATGCCAAAACACCCCATTACCTCCAACTGGCAGCTATTAGCCTCAACTTAGTCCCAAATCATTCAAAACAACATTTAGAATTGTTTCCGACCTTAATACAGTACTCCCATTGGGTCAAAATTACGACAAGACAAGAAAATGGAAAGTCGATGTTCAGACCCTTCTCGACTTGATAGTTGGGCCCATATGCGCTAACAAGGGGTGACCGTTCCGTCGATATGGACTTTCGCAACGACATATATGTGGT
This sequence comes from Pristionchus mayeri, assembly GCA_036245805.1. NCBI lineage: Eukaryota > Metazoa > Nematoda > Chromadorea > Rhabditida > Neodiplogasteridae > Pristionchus > Pristionchus mayeri. The sequence goes on along the minus strand of BTRK01000002.1, from coordinate 16,666,346 downwards.
TGAATAGAGAATCAAATTCTAAGAAGTTACGCTTATTTGAATTTTGCGGATGACCTCGGGGCACCTAATAAATCGATAATTCTCCGAGGCGCGATCAACGCAAGCACAAGAGCTCTTCCAACAGTCCTGACAGACAGGCATCGGTGGTGTAGTGGCAAGCAGCGGGACTTGGAACGGTATGGTCGGCGGTTCGAGTCCCGGTCTGTGCAAAATTTTTGCCACTTTTTTCTTTGTTCTTTATATGTTCCCTGAATCGATTCTCTTTCTTTCTGATATGTTTTACTCCAAGTTTGAAGCTGGAAACACAGAAATAAGAAATGAGCGAGCTAAAATATTTTAAGAAAATACTTCAAGTTCGCCTTCATTTCCGCTAGTCTTCATGGTTCCAATTGCCGAAACTGCTCGCTGTTCTTCCCGAGAAAGATACTCTACAGTAGACCAGAACCTATTTTAGCGATGTTGGTAGCATGGTGACTAGCGGAAGAGAGGTTAAACTTGAAGTATTTTCTTCCAATATTTAAGCTCTCTCATTTCTTATTTCTGTGTTTCCAGCTTCAAACTTGGAATAAAACATATCAGAAAGCTGTAGAATCGATTCACGGAACATAGAAGGAACAAAGAAAAAAGTGGCAAAAATTTTGCACAGATCTGGAATCGAACCGCCGACCGTGACGTTCCAAGTCCCGCTGCTTGCCACTACACCACCGAAGCTTGTCTGCCAGCACTGTTGGAAGAGTTCTTGTGCTTTGCGTTGATGGCGAGAATTATCGATTTATTAGGTGCTCCGAGGTCATTCCGCAAAATTCAAAGAAGCGAAACTTCTTAGAATTTGATTCTCTATCCAACCATATATGTGTCGTTGCGAAAGTCCATATCGACGGAACGGTCACCCCTTGTAAGTCACTTTCAAATAATGTAGGAATGTTCTTTTAAACTATTCATATAAAGGGCGCACCTATAAATACGAAATTTCATCTGAGGGAATCAAGGAAAAGTGCAAAACTGTACTTTAGGTCAACATAGTGCTAGCGCCCTGACTCATAGCTAGAAATGTAGTGCATGATGAACATTTCATCTAAAGAAAGTGAGTCTCTATCTTTTCGCTGAAGCGCGCTACAGAGCCTAGAAGATGGCCAGAAACAGGCTAGAATCAACCGAGAGCGCGTGCTCTAACCGTCTGCCGCTCTCGCCGCCTGACCTCCCTCTCCTTCCCCTCTATTCAGCGCTCTTCCGCACGCGTTTCCCGTCGGTTTTGCGTTCAGGTCGCAGTCCACTTCTGTGGGCGCAGGTTCGAATCCTGCGGATGATAGTAATTTTACATAATTGCTGAACATTCTAAAAGTAAAATATTTATCAATGTTAACAAATGTTCGATTCAAAATGCGGAAATTATTTATATTGATGTTTTAGTAGTGAGAGCATAATCAAGGGATGGAACATATTCACAAATTCTCTTGATGTGAGTTCTCTTCGACGAACTTTTCGAGCTTTTCGATTATTCCCATTCCATCAGCAATTCTGTAGAAAGTACGCAGACAAAGCAGACGTTCCAGTTGATTTTTGCTCGATTCCGACACTTCGTGATAGTTGGTAATAATCTGTAGAAAATCAATAACCCTAATAACACTGGACTACTTTATTACGGTCGCCAATAAACTGTCCAGTCCTTTAGCGAGCAGAATCTTCTTCTCTGCGTCGGTGGCATCCTCGTGTTGAGACGTCTTCTTAAGCTTTGCGTATAAACTCGAATTTTCTTCTTTCCTAGACAAGACCTGAAATTTCCGTTGAATACATGTTGTAACTGATATTATGTACCTCGTCCGAATTATACGTTCCTTCTAGGTCTGATGCGATATTAACATTAGATTTTTTTTCAAACGAGAAAAACTCCATTGGAAGACCGACTTAAAAATGCATGTACTAACTGTAAAATGGCTTATCACTCACGGAAACACCATTCCTCTAGCGTCACAGCAATTCGATTGGTCTTTGCAGCCTCCTCGCTCAGTATCTCATTGTAGATGAACTAGTCGATTGTTAGATTGAAGGTGCGTTTCATTTCGTCTCTCCACGAAATTGAGCTAACGAGTGGAATAGAGGCGAAGAGTAAGAGAAGGAGCATTCGTCGAGGAAGGAGAAGGAGAACAGTTATAAGAAATCAGACATTTATCACCTTATATCGCAAGTTTCCGGAAGGGATTCATGCAGTGAAAATAGAAATTGCCAAGTTTCTCAATGATCATGGCGATTCATTCAGTTGTCATTTGATTAGTCATGGTCTTCCTCTTGGGGAGAAAGGAATTACACATTGACGATGATATCATTAGTGGTCAGGGGCAATTGCAACTCATTCTGGTCGAGTGATCCGTACTGCGCTGCGTTAAGGTCGTAGCCATCCTTCGAATTCTGCGACATCATTATTTTTTCTAAATTAACTCCTCCAAAAATATGCGAAAATTCTGAATAATTCGCCAGTTTTATTCGAAAATAGATAATTGCGGGATTTTGAAATTACAACCGCCGCTTCATTCATTCTATTAGTCACCATCACTCTCTTTGAGAGAGGGAGAGCACAGGAATAGTGATGACGGGAGATTTGTTTTGGTTTCTTCGAACGACACATTCTCTGTTTGATATCATCAATCAGTAAAATATGAATGTTGCTCGGTGAACAAGCATAATTATTCTTCAAAGCCACATTTGCAATTTCGAAGGAGGCGAAGATCTGCAAGCATAGACATCACCTAGAATTGCAAATTAAATTCTCAGAAACGCATCTCTACCGTATGGTCATAGACAATGTTTGTTTACACGGGAAAATGTATTTCACAAATCCTAGACTCACCTCAGGGAAATGGAGCTTCCACTGGTCCTTGTAGAGGAGGCCTGTGAGTGAAAGAGTCGCGGCTATGAAGATGCGAAGACCCTCAAATGAAGTCAATTGAAGACAATAAAAGCATACAAAACACTCAACAGAAATAATTCTGCACAGATCTAATTGTTTACAAAATTTGCTCGAAAAAGAAAGAAAGGTTTCGAACCCTTTGATTCTCGTCATTGGCGGTGCATCGCAGTATGCCATTCGCAGGGTCGATCATCGATATGAAATTAGCAGAAGAGACGTCCTGAATGCGATAAAAATTCGGGTTCATATTAAAATGCCCGCCCCTCTATTTACGCCAAGATAAGTTCCAAAAAGGAAACATTTGCAGTGGATTCCATTCTGAAAATGATTCATAAATTTATGAATACCTCCTTGCACAGTTCACGGCTCGTTAGCGCAATGAAGACACGAACTTGAAAGACACGCGGCGCATGGCTGCTTCGCGGGCTCTCGATTAATTCAAACCCCCAAGATTTATTCCATTTTTCAGTGAGATGGTTACTTAATTGTGGGATCGCGTGGCTAAAGAGGGGGGGAGCCCTCGTCTCGCAACCGGAGGGCGAGCTCGCATAAATAGGCTGGGGAGAGAGCGCGCGCTAACTTTACCGGGTTTGAGAGATGGAGGAGTGGCGCGTTGCGTGCGTTCAAAGTCTGCCTCAACGAGCCGTGAGTTGCGTGATGGCTCGTAGACAAGAGATCGCTTCTGCTCCCCCTTCCATCTCCACCCCTCCCAGTCTCTCTCCAAGAGTTGCCACTGCGTTGCACGCCAGCTGATTGAGAGTCTGGAAAGTAACCATGAAATGAGTGAGCAAATAGTAAATTTACCACTTGCAATGACCACTTGTTCCAAAATCCTCAACTTCACAGGTGGAGAAACTAAACGTACTCTTCTCAGCGAGTGCTCCTCCACGTGCTTCAGCATCGAATTGAAGAGGTTTCGGGAGCAGTACCGTACGAGAGGATGCTGAAATAGTCCTTTGCATGATCTCACTCATTTCGAGCGCCATCGCTCAGAGGGAAAAGACAATTCGTGCCTCGCCAACTGAACTAGCTTACAGTGTCCAACAGTCCTCTCATCGCGATCACCATGATGGGTTTGACGGAGAAGGGCAAGAATGGCATGGAAGGACGGAGTCTCGCTCCCTCCTCTTCTCCGATGTGTTGATGGGCGACCAGGGCAGCAGCTCGCTTCTTGTAGTCAGCTGAATGAATTCTCAATGATCACTATTCGAGTTCGCTTGGCAATTCGATGTTGAATTGCGATTTCGAAATCTCCTCCCCTCGCAATATTCGGAAATACGAGAAGGAGAGGGATTACCATTTCGCAATTGCAATATCGAATTGCGCTCCCCAAATGAGTATGATAAGCTCTACAGTTAGCGCAAAAAGCTATTTTTAAAAATATTTGAAATATTCTTTTAAAAAAAAAGTATATCACGCGTGTCGCGTAAGAATCGAATAAACGCTGGCACAATGAAAATATCGAAACCGGGATTGAACCGTTTTTGGATAGCCTTTAGGGTCCCACACAAAATAGCGTCGAGCTTTGTACCGAATTTCGACCTTCAACGATGTGAGACGTCGTCCAAAATTCTGGGAGTCGAAATCTGCCAACTTTGTAGACACATATCTCCTTTCCTAGAGATTTTTCAGCTTAGCTCATGGAGTGATGAATGGTGTGAAATGTCATGGAGAATACGTCTATCAAGTTGCGGGGTCATAATTGTGATCTACAAATTTGTAAATCGATAAAATTGAATGTTTTTCACCACAATTTCGTCCCAAAGTTAATTCGTGGCTAGATGACTCGAGCTCGAATAGACGATTCGAATGATATGCTGAAGGACCACTTTTTAGGGGTGCGGCACTGAGAAAATTGCATATTAGAGAATGTCGAAATCGATAAAATTTTCTCGTCAAACGAGATTCCTAGCCACACGCTTTCAAGTAGGAGTTGGGATAGCTGCTCCCACATCTCATCTGTGGTGTAGTGGTTAAAACATCCGTTTTGTGATCGTGCATTTTTTGGTGGTGTTGGTTCAATTCTAATATTGTTAGAACTTTTGCATTATTTTTTGCAAGAAGTTTGTGTGAATGTGATAGATTATTTGGATCAATCCGCTATTATTCTAATTAGATAATTATGTTCTTCATAACATTAATAATTCATTTTCTAGTGTGTAAGTAAAATCAATTAATACCAAGCTAAAACAATCACAACATCATAAATAATAGAATAATTCCACAGAAACATCAGACAAAAAAATAATGCAAAAGTTCTAGCGATATTAGAATTGAACCAACACCCCCAAAAATTAATGATCACAACCCGGATCCCTTAACCACAACACCACAGATGAGATATGGGAGCTGCTATACAAGTTCCTACTTGAGAGCGTGTGGCTAGGAATCTCGTTAGACGAGAAAATTTTATCGATTTCGACATTCTCTAATATGCAATTTTCTCAGTGCCGCACCCCTAAAAAGTGGTCGTTCAGCATATCATTCGAATCGTCTATTCGAGCTCGAGTCATCTAGCCACGAATTAACTTTGGGACGAAATTGTGGTGAAAAACATTCAATTTTATCGATTTACAAATTTGTAGATCACAATTATGACCCCGCAACTTGATAGACGTATTGTCAATGAAATTTCACACCATTCATCACTCCATGAGCTAAGCTGAAAAATCTCTAGGAAAGGAGATATATGTCTACAAAGTTGGCAGATTTCGACTCCCAGAATTTTGGACGACGTCTCACATCGTTGAAGGTCGAAATTCGGTACAAAGCTCGACGCTATCTTGTGTGGGACCCTCAGGAGTGCTAATAAATGTATTTAGAAATAGGGGTCAGAAAATGTGCCAGCCACCCCCGGATTCTATTCGATTCTTACACGACACGCGTGATATTCATTCAACCTCTCGTTCCTTTTCTGTAGATGAACACTAGTGAATCAATCTTCTACCCCTATGATGCGTACCTTAGTTAATTGAACAAATTCTGATAGAAACCGACTGTTCTGCATGTATCTTCTCGTAACTTCGATAAAGTCTAGTCCACACTTCTCAACTCCGATATATCTCACTACGAGATATATTTCCGCCGGTTCGAACCTTAATCAGGCACAATTTACTACGACATCTCACACTGATCTAACACTTGTCGGCCTTACAGAATAAATGTGAAAGTAAGATAATTCGGCGTACCCTCACTCATCCTGCGCCCAGAGGGGCTCATGCTCCCCTTTCCCGATTACCGCCGCAATTATGTGGAGGCCGAGGCCAACTGAATTCTTTCATTTAATATTTAAATGTTATTTGGCTTATATTTTCACCAAACAAGCATATTTGTAATTGTTCAGTAGAATATGCTGAGCACTAACTCATCTCCTCGTACAACTCTCGATTGATCGGGCACTTCTCAGCCAGCGAGATCGCAGCATAAGCTGCGGTGTGGTGACACTTGTGTTCGCCGCACTCTCTTCCCCTCTGCACGCACTGTGAGAGGAATTAGATCATTTAATATTTTGCAAAATATCGAAAGGCGTTACAAAAAACTCCCAAATATTTTCTAAAAAACACCAAACACTTTATCCTGTACACTTAGTGGTCATTACTCTGATACAAAATAACCTCTAATCCCGAATTCTAATACGATATTATTGTATTCTTTGCAATATTCTATACTTTACCTGAATCGCAACTATAGCCATGTCATTGCATTTGTACTCGATCACCAGGCGAATGGATTCGGAGAAGCGTTTGCACGAGTACAAGTCGGCCACTGAGCGGAGGAATGAAATGGAGGCACACAGCTGATGGTCATTCTCCTCCCTCGCAGACGCACTCTCCAATTCAGCAGTCTGAATGTGTTATTGACCATGGAGATTTTTCTGATTATATGTTCCCAAATTGTCCAGGAAATAGATAGTCGAATAACATTTATACAATACTTACCTGAATAGTGGTCATCAGAACATTCGGAAAGCATTCGTCCACTTTGTTTCTTGCTTCGTCATTTGCAGCTTGCATCCTCCGACCATCAAAGATCAAGTTGAGCAGGGAGTGGAAAACACGAATGGCGTGCTCTTTGGTTGCAGAATCATCACCTGAAGAGAGTCGATAGGTGGCAGTTTTTGCTAACCTTTTCATAGAGAATAATTTATCGCTTCTAAGCAAAAAGAGTTGATTTCCACGTCAATTACCGTGAACGACGACGTCAACGATGGAATCGATAGCATCGCAGAGAGAGGAGGGAAGGTCCATGAAGGGAATGAGGCGACTGAAAAGAAGATAATATATACTTATTCAATATTAGATAAATGAAAATTCATTAACATTGCATGCGACAGCTCTTCTCGATATTGTTTTTTCAAAAGTATCGTTATCACTGTATGCTTACTAGCATGACAATTCGTACACTACGTAGTGATTCTTACCCTGCGAGGATGAGTGCTGCCTCCTGGAGGTTTCGATCATCAGAAGAGGCCCATTCTTCCATCGTTTCATACAACTCAGGACACGTGCCTGCAAAACAGTCATTCCCAATTCATGAACCGAGGATTTGATTTGGTCAATCACTTCTACTTCATGCAAATCTGAATAACTTCTAGTCGTTACAGACTCATTTACTCACCTATTACAGTTCACGCAAAATTAATTGTTAAAATATGATTGCGAATTGATCTACATTAAAAGATTTTGTTATATTAATTACCGATTCCAGAGGCGATTGTTTCGAGTGCCTCGCACAACCTCAATCTGTCGTCCAGCTCGTTCGACGCGCGCAGTTCCTCAAAGTGGATGAATACTTAGGGCATCGAATCAGGGAAGGAGCGATACCTCGAGTATTCCTGCGCATACTTCACTCATCGCCACGCTGCGCCGAGTGATTCGCGTGCAGTGAAGTTCAGTCAGTGCCGATCGACGAATCGATCGACCAAGTAAATTAATACTGTTTTTCGCAGTGGATAATTACCTCAAGAGTACTTTCTGCAGAGGAGTAAACAATCCACAGAAAGGCGGGAAGTTTGGGCGGTGCGATCATTTTGTATTGTTTTGTCGATGCCAGACTGAATTAGATTTATGTAGAGAAAGAGTAATTAGCGAATGATTATTAATTTCTAGTAATTAAGCTTCTTGTCTAAATATGTGAATGGAGAGAACAAAATTGCTACCACGGGTACCAGAGGGCACGAGACGAATGACGCATGAAAATACGCTTGAATCGAACGAATTCCTGAAATGCGATTGAGTATCTAGTTACTCCTTGTTTGTCCGCAAGAAATCGTAGCACTTTTTAAAAATACCGACATCCGTATGCTCTATGTTGGCAAGAGTCTCGTCAGCAGACGGTGATTCCTCTAAACGAACAGCTTCCTGAGCCATCTAAAGCAGATTGTTAAGTCGTAGTCATTTTTCGTTTTCAGAACTTTAGAACTTACTATAGATGGGCTGAAGGAAGGAAGGGAAAAGGGAGAACAACGAATGAACGACCAATCGAGATCCCGAGCAAAGGAGAACATGAAGAGAGAGAAGGGAGCGACGCAAATACAAATACAAATACAAATTTTTATTCCATCCATTCATAGTGCGTATTTGGGGGTACGGGAAGATCCTTTGATGGAGTTGATGGAAGTTACGTCGCCCTTGGCGATTCGTTGTGTGGGGGGTCGAGGCAGTAGGGGTGGTATAAGATACTAGATACGTATTACTGATGGGGGAAGGTATTTTTGGGTGAGGGAAATTATATGAGCACGGAATACGTGTGCGGGGGAAGATACTATATCATAAGATAAACTATTCCAAACATTAATAGTTCTACTTACAACAGTGGAATGAGAACTTTTAATTAGATAGGGAATCGAAAGCCGTAAAGGGTGTACTGAGCGAAGGTTATGAGAGATCGGTGAAACTCGGAATAAGAATGAATTATGAGATCGACGAAGTAATAATGCAAAGTGGGCTCAATGCGCCGTTACGAAAATAGAACATTTATTTTTTTGTGAAAATTAAACATTTCATTATTATTCCCATTGATGCTGCATGTGTCGTAGAAGATGCAGGTAATGCTAGTAGTGCTCGGGTTAACCATCTCGAAAATTCAAAGTTCGAAGTGTAGGAACCACATCTTCGAGAGCAGACTTGTGAGGCTTTCCTCAAATATCAAACGTAAGGAATCCTTTTTCCATAGGCATATCACGCCTCTCACGAGAGATTCGAGCTGAGGCAGGGAATGGAAAAAATCGGAAAATTCGTTCTAATCAGTTCTGGGAACCTTGAGGCATGCCCCCAAGGTTGTATTTTGCGAACTTCATTTTGAAGCTTCCAGTATCGGGTTGGAGTTCGGCTCCTCCACCTGTTACGGAACTATCTCACTTCTCGTGTTAGATACACGGAGTATTTCCTCTGAGTAACCTCCTGTAATGTATTGGCCTCTATCGATCTGTAAACCGCATTTCCTAAATGTCAATTTTAATCATGCAACACTCGATTTTCTCAAAAATATAGGCAGAGGAGCAGTTAAAAGTTGTACAGTGGCTGCTGCTCAAGAAGAGCTTTCTAATTAATGGTTTTTTTTCAAAAATACGAGCTCACTGGTGTTATAAATGCCATACATGCCCATTTTACTCTTCCTTATAATTTGAACTATTTTCTTGATAACAGTACAATACGAATCACATCATTTTGAGAATCAGTTCATGCTATTTCAAGGAATTTGATCACATATTTATCATATTATTAAGAATAGCCTCTAGTATACGGGGAAGCCAATCGGGGGCCACTCAACCCGTGCAGATCACTCGTGAGAATTGTCGACAGTGCCCACATCCAGAAGACAGAAGACTCCACGGCACGAAGGGCAGCGTCCCTGGAACCAGGTTTATCGAATGATTTCAATCGAGATCGTAGTATTGTAATTTCACACCGCTTTGTGAATCCTGACCAATCAAAATAAAATAAACTTGAAGGCAGATATCTAACAGTACCTCCTTCGAAATATCCATTACCAAATGCGTACTAATCAATCGACTTTTCCGGCGCTAACTCGGATGAGAACTATGACGTCATGCCGCCTTTGAGCTATTAGGTTGAGTCATAAGTTTTTTCCAATTTTGGAGGTGCAATTCAAAGTCACCTAAAAAGCGCTCTTAAAATCCTATCAGTACAGATCCGTAGGATAATGTAGGGGTATAGTTCACACTTATAATCATATGTTCGAATTGTGCCGTGCTTTTAAATCATCGAAGTAATCGATCGTTAACCACGATCGAATTTTTTACGAAAATTTTGAAAGAGTTGGGCTCGCTGTTTCTTTGCAGGCACGCGCAGGCAGCACACTTGCTGCAAACGAGAGTGGCGAATTGAAGAGAACATCGGCCATAGAAGAATCACTCCGTAGAATGGATTAGGAATTTGAATTGCAAAAACTCTCCCGTCTCACTATTTCTGATATCACATATCTGTTTGGGAATTAACGTATCTCTTCTCCTATTCAAACACTGTTCTATTTCGTTCTCATCTTTCCCCTTACCCATAAACTTTTCCATAACTCTATTTAATATATCATATATCTATTAGGGTATGATAATATTTCTCCTTGCAGTCAAACATAGATTCGTTTGTTTTCCCTCTTTCCCCTTACCCGTCGCAAGTCATCCTGATGACAACGAGTGCCATCGACTCGTCAGCACATGCAAAGCAGCTCTCGACTCCCTGCGAAATTTAAGAACCATCAGATCCATGACCAATAATTAATTTTATGATCAAAATAGTTGTCAAAACGGTAAGTCGATCGTCTAACTGAATAATAAAATGGTTGAAATGATAAGTAATTATTTCTAACCTGATCCTCTCTGAGATCCTCGTGGGAGATGTGAGAGACGAAGGAGGCGAACACCTGCAAGAGTCAAGCTCACCTAGAATTACAAGTTAACTTCTAAAATAATGTATCTCTATCATATTTAAATGTAATCAATAACAATGTAGCTCTCGATGGGAGGAAATGTATTTTACAAATCCTTGAACTCACGCTGGGGAAATGGAGATTCCATTGATCCTTGTAGAGCAGGCCGATGAGTGAGTGAGTAGCAGCAAGGAAGAGGCGAAGCCCCTCAAATGAAGATGATTAGAGACAAGAACAGTAAACTTTTTGTTGTAATTTTTGATGCAATACTTAGGGTTTGCTTCTGTTTAGAAGCAAACCCTAAGTATTGCATCAAAAATTACAACAAACTATTAACGCTAATTTATTATGTTTTTCTATTGGAGATCTCAAGGTTTCAAAAAATTACGTGATAATGAAAAAAAGGATCGAACCTTGTAATTCTCATCATTACCGGTGCCTCGCAGGATATCATTCGATGGGCCGATCATGGAGAGGAAATCGTGAGAAGAAGAGGTTTCGTGCGCAGTGCCTCACGAGCGGGTGTTGAAATAGTCCTTATTTTGCTTGAGTTATCTCATTTTTGCGCTTTATCTCTGAAATTGAAAATACTATTCGTGCCTCCACAACTGAACTAGCTTACAGTGTCCAGTAGTCCATTGATGGCGATCTCCATGATGGGTTGGACGGAGAATGGATGGAATGGCAGGGAAGGACGGAGTCTCTCTCCCTTATCCTCTCCGATCGATTGATGAGCGATCAGAACAGCGGCTCGTCGCTTGTAGTCTTCTGAATGAAGCTCTCAATTATGAATATGACAAACTCTACTATTAGAACCAAAACAAATTTTTCATTTTTTTGTAGATTTTCTTATTAAATTTTTCAGAAAATCCAACCATTCGTTCCATTTCTATGGTGCAAGACTAGTGAATCAACCGTGTACGTCAACTCCGATGTGAGTCGAAGTTTATTGAACAAATTATCATTGCAACTGACCGTTTCGCATGAACCTTCTTGAGACTTCGATCAACTCCAGCCCGCACTTATCCACACCTATCGTGTTCACTACGAGGTAAACTTTTGCCGGCTCGAATCTGAATGCAGCTCACTTTGATCTGACATTTATCGTAGCATTGGCTATACAGAATAATTGTGAATTAAGGTAAATCGCTCACCCCCATTCGTCCTGCTCCCAGATGGGCTGATGCTCCCCTTGCCCAATCGTGGCTGCAATCATGAGAAGGCCGCAGCCAACTGAATTCTTTAATTTAACATTTCGACATTATTCAGTGTTCCTATTCACCAAAAAACTCATAAGTATTAATTCTTTAGTAGAATAGGCTGATCGCTCACTCATCTCCTCGTACAATTCTCGATTAACAGAGCCATAGTAAACCAGAGAATCGATCATTCTTGCTGCGGTGTCATGGAATTCGTGCTTCATGCAGTCTCTTCCCTTCTCCACACACTGTGAGAGGAATTAGATTTTTTATTATTTTGCGAAATACAGGAGGATATTTTTTCAGAAATTAACAAAAGATGAATACTAAAATGGTTAATCCTATGCACTTAGTGATCACAACTCATATAGCAAAGAATAACCCTCAATTCCGGAACTCGAATATACGATCTTTAATTATTAGTTCAGTTGTCTTTGCAAAGATTCAATAATTTACCTTAACCGCCACGACAACCAAATCGTTGCACTTCGTCTCAATTACTTCTCGAATCGATTCGGAGAATTTTCCATCTACATAGATGTCGAAGACAGTGCGGAGGAAGGAAACGGCCGAGCAGATAAGATGGTCAGTATCTTCCTTCGTCGATACACTTTCCTCGTCAACAATCTGAAGTTGTTACTGGTTATGGACAACCTAGTAAAAGTCAATACGCATATACTCATTATTTGCTCCCAATTCCCCAAGAAATGGATATGATAGTCAAATAACATTCATAATATACGTGCCTGAATAGTGGCCATGAGCAGATTCGGAAGTTTCTCTGCCACTTCCTCAGTCACTTCCCCATTCGCAGTTCTCATTTCCCGTCGATCGAAGATCGAATTGAGTAGGTACACGAAATCACGAATCGCTTGTTGTCTGGTCGAGGAGTGACAACCTGAACAAAGTCGATAGTTGGCAGGTTTTGCAACTTTTATCATTATGAATGTTCAAAATAATAGTTCATGATTTGCAAGAGCTTGGAGCTGCTTAGCACATCAATTACCGTTGATGATATCATTTGCGATGGCATTGACTGAAGCTGAGTGCCATACACTCTTTGGTGTCCTCAGAGCAGAATTCATATAATGCCATCTCGACCCCTTAAAAGCCCCAGAGCTCATTCATTCCGCCATATGTACTCGATTAGTATTAATTACAATAAAGTCAAACCGATGAGATACAAACTTTTCAATATTTATTAACATAAGAGTTCACATTCACAGCAAAACGGCATAAACATAGCTTTATATATTGGGGACAAACCTTGGATGATGAGATCTTTGATCGCTTTCTAACCCTCCTCTTACTTTATTCTAGCCCCAGGAATGTAGATTCATCCACAAAATTTTCAATGCTTCAGTGCCACTATTCATTCAGAAAAACCTCAGTATCTTTTTTAGTTTCTGTTCCTCCGATATTTTCTGTGCTATTTGAGAGACAGCGGAGATCTGAAAAACATTCAAATGATGTGTGATGTTTTGTTGTTTTTTCGGACAATATCTCGCTTTAAATTTAATGTTCACTCTCATTTGTACATCTTGATGTGCAACTCACTCCGCATGAATGTCGAGTATCCAATAGAATTGAGAAAAGAAGCAGCGACCTGGAAATGAAGTCAAATACTATAGGTCATAAATACTGGACATCAGTTAGCAACGATGAACCGTTCGCTCATCGCAACTTTCCGAAACCATACAGCTGCCTGGAGACACACTCGATACCAACCTGGAAACAATCTGAACACACTCCGACGTTAACTTTATTTTTCCCTCTCACCATTTACTGAGAAACCATCATCTAGATTGGATAATGAACAGCATCGTTTTATTTTCCCCTCTACCCCCTTCCCTTCCCTTTCATTTCCACTTCTCTCCTAGTCGACGGGAGGTCGTCACCCTCCTTTCTCCCTCTTTCTTCCCCCCCCCCCTTCACTACTTCATCTCGTCATCTACCGTACCCTCAGAGACAAGTAAGATCTTTGGATCCTCGAGAATCAGATTCATCTCGAAATTCGTTTCCAGATGGTGGATCAAATCGGTCTTTCCTCCCTTCCCGGTCCATCCAAGATGCAGACACTGAGCATGTGTCGGAATCAGACTGTCGAGGTAGCAAAAAAGCATTTATTGTAATAAATTCAACGTATTTTATATTTTCAGATTCCTCCCGTTCCTTCGAAGTTATTCTGGGCGGCTCAAAAGGCAGTGATCAGCTTCTCTGACTCCGCTTCATTGAAAGATGTAGACCACTCAATCATCTTTCCATTTTGAGATCAAAAATTGATATGGCTTTCTCTTATATGAGCCCGTTTGCGTAAGAATCGGACAATTGTTGGCACGAGTTAAAAAAGTCAAATCGCTGAAACTTTGTGATTTGGGGTAATCTGACCCGCTAATCACGATAGACATGTTTATTTTGGTCCAAGATCTGTCGTTGACCCCAGACGCCGTGACGTCGAAATGTGCTAATTTCGCATATCTGAATTCAGGATATCGTTAAAATTAAGCCAACATATATTCCGGGGCAGAATTGGACGGCGATCACGGCTGTCCATTTAATTTTTCATGAATAATTAAAACTAATTAGTAAAATCCAACTTTTTTGTACGTGCAAAGTATTTGGGGAGACCAGTGCCATTCTGTCCGCCTTGACGAGAGGATTCCAAAAATGTCTTCAAAAGTGAGAAAAAGCGTCGCCGAAAGATTTTTGGTGCGAAAAAATAGTGAACTGTTTTGCGTGCAAAGTCAGTGATCTCATCAAGTAGAGTATGGGAGACAAGGGGGAGAGGAGAGAGTGCAGGCAGCGAGAGGGAAGGGAAGAGGTCACTAGACAGAGAGACGCCGGTAGATCAAGGGACGAGTTGATGGGATCACTGACTTTGCACGCAAAACAGTTCACTATTTCGCACCAAAAATCTTTCGGCGACGCTTTTTCTCACATTTGAAGACATTTTTGGAATCCTCTCGTCAAGGCGGACAGAATGGCACTGGTCTCCCCAAATACTTTGCACGTACAAAAAAATTGGATTTTACTAATTAGTGTTAATTATTCATGAAAAATGAAATGGACAGCCGTGATCGCCGTCCAATTCTGCCCCGGAATATATGTTGGCTTAATTTTAGAGATATTCTGAATTCAGATATGCGAAATTGGCACATTTCGACGTCATGTCTTATGGGGTCAACGACAGATCTTGGACCAAAATAAACATGTCTATCGTGATCAGCGGGTCAGATTACCCCAAATCACAAAGTTTCAGCAATTCGACCTTTTTAACCTGTGCCAAATCTACTCAGATTTGTCCGATTCTTACGCAAACGGGCTCATATAATGTGAAATAACGGATGTAAATGACGGATTTGATGTGGTGAGGAGCATGTCAATTTACAGTCTCATTTAGGACCAGGAAGATCGATACGATCGTCTGATTCCTCTCATCAAGGCGACACTCAATTCCTTCCCTTATAATCCAAAGGCATTTCCCAGGGTAATAATGATCTCCCCCTTTAAGAGATAAAACAAAGATCGAAAATACAATAACGATATTATTCAGGTTTCATTCTTTTCAGGTTTCATTCTCAACCCTACGCCCGAATATCTTCTTGGAACAGACATATATTTCTGCGAGCATTTCTCTTCTTTCCTTGAGTCTCTAGTCAACATTGCATGTGCCGTCGGAAGGGATTCATTCTCTGATGATTATCTCGAGGTGAGAAAGAGTTAACCAAGTTTGCGTTTCTGAGAGGGTTCCGTGAATTCCTCTTTTCCTTCAGGTGGTGGAGGCTCTCGTGCCCATATTGGCTTCTTCTCTCATTGCAGAAGACTGGTATTTCTGCATCTTAATGAAGAATTGCCTTCGACTGTGCGAGTTGATGGGAAGTGAATGCACTATCTTGCTCATCGCAATCAGAGACATGTGCATTCGAGCCCTCAAAGCAAATGGTAAGTGTATAATGACACCCTATTTGATTGTTGTATTATAATACAAGCTCCAACAGGACTAGAGATTAAGAGTTGTATTGATTCCTTCCAGTTCCCGGATTGAAGTATGAGAAATTCCTCGGAGTAAAAAGGGACGCGTGCAACTTCATCTATAATTGGGCCACTAAGAACGGAGGTTCGTAACGAATGTCTGCTAAATCGTGCCCATTAGTAAAATTGGTGCGCAGATAAGTTGTAAGTTTTTTTGAAGACGGGCGCATTGTTAAATTCTGGGCAACGTAATTACTTATAAAAACCCATTGTTCACGTATTGACTGTGTCAATTTACGAGAAAATTCTTCCATCTCATTAGTCACAACTAAAGGTGTATGCGTGTTGTTGGATCTCCACCAAATGTTGTGTTGTATCGTAATGGGTTCGTCTCAGAGATATTCGCACCTCATTCCGATGAGATCTCGACTGCACTACTGTCGACTCTCCAGTTATCAGACGGAGTCGAGGGAGTTGAAATGACTCAAGCAGCAGCTCAAGCCCTGTCTGCTGTACTCTCTCTTGTGCAGCACAAAGGCCTCAAGAAAATGAGTGTTGTGTGGAAGGAATACTGGAAGACACTCAAGAGGCTCATCAAGGAAGACAAGAGGAGGGATGTGACTGTGAATTATATCGAAGCTGTTAAATTGTGCATCGTCGTTCTTGGCAAAGAGGTCAGTTGCTGTATACTATCTGAAAAGTTCGCTTCTATTGAGCTAATTTGTAACGCGGTCTCATTCAAGCTATCACATGATAATTTTCAGAGAGTTACTGTGGATGAGATGAACGAGATTGGAGTAATGATAAAGGAGCAAATGGAAGAAGAGAAGAGAATAAGAGAACTGCCGATTGGACGGGGAGAATCGATCGAAGTGATTGAACAAATCGCATATCTCGTTGATGCGCTCTTCGAGGTAACCTCAAAAAATAATAAAATCATTATTATTCTCCAAATTTACTGACGTTTCGATTTTAGACGATGGGTGCATCCATCTGTCAATCTCTCCACCCATCCATTTCTCGCATTTTTCCAATGATCGACTCTTCAATTGATAAATATTGGGGAACACACGTCGTCTCATCACTCATTCGATTCGCTCCTGACGTATGATTTCCTAGTGATAAAAAAGAGGAAAAAATATTCATTCAGGTGGCTCTTCACTATCATCCGCAGATAGTTCAACTCTTCTTCCAATCACTCAATGATCAGATTCCTCGCGTGCGCCTCTACACTGCAAGTGTATTCGGAATCATGGCCGTGAGTTAATGGGCGTTTATATCATGAATGTATTGTTTTCTTCATCATATGGTCAACGATATTCAGAAATTTGTGTCATTGTGCGCATTCCTTGATCATCTACTTTACAGTACTCTCTTTGTAGACAAGCGATCGTCTCGAGTGGAAGGGACTGACTATTCAATCCCTCGAGTCTCTCTGTGAGATGTGCTCCCTTCCTGATGCAAGAACGGAGCAGTTCAATAAAGCGACGGACAATGGAATCTCGAGTATCTGTCAGATTCTCGAAAACTGCAGAGAATTCATCGGAAGAGAGAGATACATGAATGTGAGCCGAATAGCGAATCATTGGCAACTATTCCTCGTAGGTCCTCTCGAAGCTTCTCGATCTTCTGCTCCTCAGAGCGGAAAGAACAGAAGGAAAGTTCGTCTATGGATTCATCGCTGACCTCATCGAGGCACGTATATGTTTTAAATTACATCCGTTGATTGGTCTACTCTCAGGCGGACAACCAGACTCTACTAGGAGAACCCAATGTGAACTCGCCCCGTCTCCTGGCAATACTCGTCAAAGTTAGCACTCTTTCTCCAAACAGATCACTTTCAAACTATCCATTGTATCTTGTATATTTATGAAAATAGTAAACGTAAACACACCAATATCGCAGGCTCTCCACTTCAATATCTTCGAAGATACGACAGAGTGTGCCGAGGTGAAGAGAAGACTGAAGAAGATAATCAGAGAGATGGGAGTGAGCGAATGAAATGATTTCCGAGTATAAGAGGACTCTTCAGGAGCATGAGGATATCGAGGAATGGGCGCAGAGAGCGCAATTGAGTGAAGCTGAGTGTTATACACTCTCTCGTGTCCTCAGAGCGGAATTCACATAATGCCATCTCACACCCTTCTTAGAGCCCCAGAGCTCGTTCACTCACCTGTATTCGATTGATTAGTACCAATTGGAAACAAAGATTCAATATTTCTTGACATAAGAGTTCATAGACTGACACATAAACAGCAGAGATAGAGCTTCTCGAATATCGATAATTGAGTGAAACATTAGAATACATTCTGCCTTCCCATTAATTCATGTTTTTCGGAAGCAATCGACTTTATTTTTGTTGCCTCTGAGACAAGATAAAATATGGCGATCGTGGATGCATCAAGGATGCTTACGATCTTCGGTTTGCTGATACCAAATTCAATGCTGCTTCCAGAATGTGATTTATAAGTGAGTATGGATTCCAAAAAGGTAAAAGTTGCTTTGCTTGCATAAATATGAATATACAAATGAGAAATATGAATGGGAAAGCGTTCTCCTGTAGATTTTTCTTCGTATCCACCTCTCTGGTCTCTCCTTCTCTAACTTCAGCTGACGGTTTGTTATATCCTTGCGCAGGAAGGAAGGGACAGGAAGGGGAGTGGGTTTCTGGGCTCACATGGAACCGGTCAGAACTCACATATCCCAAAATTCATGAAAATTCCCAGAACATTCAGCACAAAATTCTGACCAGTAAATCACTTTCAAAAGTTCCCCATTTTTTTAAATATGATATCTTTTCGAGTCTAAAAATACATTTTGGGCATTTTTTGAAAATCCCATTTTCACCACAAAATGGAATTTTAATAAAAACATTGGGGGAACGTTTGAAAGTGATTTACTGGTCAGAATTTTGTGCTGAATTTTCTGGGAATTTTTCTTGGCTTTTGTGATATGTGAGTTCTGACCGGTTCCATATTCGATCGAATCGATGAGAAGCACGAGTAGCTCAGCCCCTTGGTGAGCAGCTCGATGTTGAGCGGACTCCTTCCTGGATCACGAGATCCTTCGGATTGCGGTAATACTTCGCCTCCCATGCCTTCTTCACTTCAGATGATCCAGAGTAGATAACGAGGACTTCAACTATCTTCTCGTCCTTGGAAAGCGAGTCAATTGCGTCCTTGGACTCGGGTGCACCAATGACAACCACTCGCATCTCCTTCCCCTCGTAATCGTACTTTTTAGTCATCGCCTTCATACAACTCTCGTACACCTGTCTGGAGATGGACTACAGATTAGGCGAGAGGAGTGAGGGAGGGGAGAGAAGGGGAGGAATAGGGCTAGCATCTTCTGCCTCGCCATAATCTCGTTCATCTGCACGGAGAGAGCGCCCACCTCCTTCGTCAGCTTGATTACATTTTCTTGGGAAAACGCAGGGGAGAAAGACGAGGGACGATTTAAAGGAGGAGTAAATGCAAACGCGCGCGCGGTTGGAATATGTTTCGCCTAGGTACGCACTCTCTTCAAGTCGCGTGCTATCTCGCCCCCTTCCCTGAGCTTTCCCTGATCTGGCTCCGAGCCAACTAGCTATAACTCTGTTCGGAATGGAGATATCAATGTGAAAATTTCGGAACTGCTTATCGTTTTGGAGCTCAAGGCAGTGCATATGATAGCTTCAAAAATTGACTTTTGAAGAATATACTCCTCCTTTAACTAATCCCGGATCGAGAGAGACGACCGCTCAAGACGGAGACAAAGGATCCACTTTGATTCTCATTTCCATTTCACCTCTCCCTCTCCACTCCTTCCTTTTTACTTCATCTCGAGGGGTCCCCTCTCACCAGAAATGTCTCACAGAGTAAGTTGGGGCTACTGTAGGAGGCTACAGTACATGAATGTACCAACTTCAGTAGGGTATTACGACTTTCTCCAATCAATGCAATAGCTGCTCCTTTCAACCTCATTCCTTCTACTGATCTTGTGAACAATCATGAGGGCACAGCAGGCTCCTCGTTTGGCGCAGGGTCCTCATAATTGGTAGAAGGAATGAGGAGGAACGCGATCATTGCATATTTCCCCCTCCCTTCTTCAATATCCTCGTCCAGTGAGAGAATTCGAAGACTATTTTTTCAGATTTGCATGAATGATCGTGAAGTTCGACAGCTGTACAAATGCGCAATCGATTTGCTCAGCGGAGTGCACGATAACCATCCTCTGCTCGAGAAGGAGGACGTTCAGAGGGCGAAGGTCAACATCTCAGGGGTTCCGGTGAGCGCAAAAACAATTACTTATTTATTTCGTGAGCAAATAGTACGTTAATTGCAATTTTTGAAAGTCTAGTTTACACACACTGAATTTATCTCACACCTCAGTTCTCAACCTTTGACCAAGAAATTGTTCTTCTGGAACCCGTGAAATTGTTCAGGCTGGACGATGCTCGGAGTCCTCATGGGACAGCATCCCGGTGCCCGCTCCTTCCGTACTCGAGTCTTCACATGCAAGTACGTACTTTTTTTTAAATGGAGATATTTGAAAATTAAACTGATTCAGAAACCGATAACAAGCAAGATTTTACAATTCGAAATAATTGAAAAAATAAGTTTTAAAAAATTATTTTTTTCATAATTTCCATTTGTAAAATGGATGGGCTCAAGGTCGAGGGCGATACAAAAGATCAGGCTTTATTTTCGACCAAGCAATCATAAAATGTCCCTGTTCAGATCGCCAGCATCCAGAGGGCCCTCGAATTTCTCGAGGCAATTGCTGCTCATGAGTAATTAAACACGGGATTCTAGTAGAAATAGAGCATTATTGTAAAGATACATTTTATGTGATAAAATGTTACATGATTCTCCATCGGTGAAAACTCTCCATGGTCCCTCGCCAGTCGCACAGGTTTGGTCAGGGAGATCGGAGAAGGAGTAGAGACTGCGAGTCGAAATCTATTATATTAATTTCGAAAAGTGAATTACTTGATTCCTATATTCAATTAAAGTGCTTCATCATCTCAGTCGAATCGAAGAATTCTACAATCTTGTGAATTCTACACCGCTTCTATCCTAAAAACGATCAATATAACTGATCGGAGCAAGACACTTCTCATCCTCATCATGGGCCAAGTCTCACATTGACACTTTGCAGTGCGACACTTGCAGACATCTGTAGTTCCCACTGCAGACAAGGAAGAATGAAGTAAAATGAGGAAATGAAGAAATGAAATGATGAAGAAGGGAAGTAAAGCATGTGCAAAGATGTAGAAATTGCGCAAAGAAATTAAAGTAGCTATCCCAGAGATATCGAAGATAGAATAGGGGAGAATATGCTATAATGAAGATCAAACGAGCACACAGGACAAGTAGATGACTAAAGAAGATTAAATCAAGATATTCTCAAAGCCAAACGTATAATGTACCACCCCTCAATGAGATGTGAAAACGAAGCGAGATTCAATTACTTTTTTATCAACCTAAGGGTTGTACTCGATGGGGAGGTTCTTTCTGCGGACCATTCCATCTCCTTGGAACCACTCGCGGCGGAACTGCTTGGCGGCTCCATCGGGGGTGTTGGTCCACTCGATGGTCACACGGTCGTTGTTGGTGTCCTGAAATTTGGCAGTAAAACATGGACGGGAGGAAGGAGGGGAGTTCGGTGAGGCACTGTGATACGAGTACTCTCCATCTCCACCCTGCCTATCGTAGACGGAGCCCCCCTCCCTGCTTGTGGGAGCTCAGTCTGCGATAGAGGGTGAAGGAGAGGATACGGTAGATGGTATTCTATGCGAGAGACGATGGTCTTCGACGGGGAGGGGGGTGGGGTACCGTACCTCCTGTCCGTAGGCGAAGGCATCGCAGGAGACGGCGATGAGGGCGTTCTCCTTGGGGTCGAGGACTCCGGCGGCGGGATCGACTCCGAGTCTCTTCATGTTGGTGGTCTTGAAGGCCCATCCAATGCCGCGAGCAGAAGAGTTGGTCACCTGGAATGAGAAGGGTTACTGTAGGTCAATTGAGATGGAAACGGTGGTGGAGGCCGTGTGAGAGAGGAGTGAGAGCAGTATCCTACAGGGAGAAGGGAGGGGTGGGGTACCGTACCTTGATGTGGTAGGTGTGCTTGTCATCGTAGGGGGCGTTGAAGACGATCTTGGTGCCAGGCTGGGTAGCGATGTCTCCAGGAGGAACGGACTGGGCCATGTCGACAACTTGGAGTGAGAGGGGAGACCGATCGACGGGGGTTTTATAGGCGAGAACGAGTCGATTTACATTGGAAGTGGCCAGTCAAAGTGAGGGATCAGAGACGAGAGATTGGAATCTCTTCATTTGACTGAATTACGAATGGAAATGAATGCAGATCAATCTGAATGGATTTCTGACTGTTGTTTTTACGTCTTCGATGTTCATCTCGACTTTCATCAGCATCGTTGGCTCAGTGACTGATCGTCTATCTTGCAAACATGAGGTCGTTGGTTCAATTTTCACCGCAAGAGCATTATTTTTCTGATTTTTTTTGGAAATTGAATCAAATGGGCAATGGAAGTGTCTGTGATCGGAATATTGTAGAGTACCGAAGAAGAAATTGAGAATGTGTTGTTCCACAATAAGGAGAATCGTGCGTTCGATCGATTCGCGTTCAGGCTGCAGCGCATTCGGCGCAGGGGATCGAATTGGCTGGTCCGATGGAAAAAGTTGTGGAGGAGTGATACTTTGCATGAGTGCAAAATATTCAGAGGAACACTTCATCCGAAGTGCTAACACGGTGAAATATTGTCCGATACAGTGATGGGAATGTTTGCCGAGTCGTAGTTATCGTATCCATCAGTGCACACTCCTGTGAATCTGCAAATACAGAATCAAGGCTGGTCGAGTATATATCTATACTGGGAGGAGATAGGATATGCAGTGGTTAGATCAACAAATTCAGTAACTTACTGGCAAACGAAACTGCGAATCTGCGTTGTGCTCACAGCGTAAGACTTCCTCCTCTCCTCCGCCTCTTTCCGATCTTTCTAGATAAATGCGATGAATGACTATTTAACGGCTTGCAAAATGAGATAAATAATTGCGAGATTTCAATAACATCATTTGAGAAGGGGTAAGAATTTTGTTTCTCCGCATGGAAGTTTTTTGTGTGAATTCAAGCCAATATAAATTCATGCTGACTAGAGTGCGCATCCCACAGCTCATTTACCCCATCATCAACTCGAGGACGAACGCGAGGACCACCGGAATCACCCTGTGGACACTGGGGGAATGTCGTGGTGAAGTGAATGGGGCAGGAGGGTGGAGTGGGCAGAGCGATTGAGGAATATTACGTTGGGAAGACGGTGGCGGGTGTCCGACCTCATTCGGAACATTTCGGAAAATACCGGGAAATGCTTCAGCTCAATGCTATTTAGCTCTGGCCGAATCATCCGGCACTCTCTCACCTGGTCTTCGACGACCTAGGTTCGTTGATTCACTGCACCACATTGGGAAGCTCTCTCTTGTCTTTTACGATGGTATCTTCGATCGACGGAGTCAAAGCAAAGCACGTGCCCAGCAGCATGGACAGGGGAGTAACCTTATCCGACTCAGATAACTATCCGAGGTACTCTCCAATACGACGGATGAGTGCACTCGCTTCGGGTTCAGGAACCAAGTTCGTGGTTCAGAGAGGAAAAAGGAGTCAAATCAAGATGAGGGCGGTTGGGCCTACTGGAATTGGACATGGTTAATTTAGAGAGAATAGAAGAGATGCAAATTTCAATTCAAATGGACTAAAAGCAAATGAATGAGAGTGAGCATAAGTACGATAAGTAGCATAGTATAAGTGAGAACGAGAAGAACAGTGACCCTACGTGAACTTGTAGAGCTACTTGATGCTAGAACGAAAAAGCGAGAGGGGAATCTAATTGGAAGGGAATCGGCGAAACTAGGAAGCATTCGAGTGATCGCCATCGAGCACTACACAATTTCGCATGGCACTCCGATGTCGTCCCTTCGTGATCATTACAGTCGGCTGAATACATCTCAGTGGGAATACATTATGGAGGCGTGGACGAAAGGGAAGCCGTGAAAGATTCCACAGGAGAAGGAACGAGTGAAGTAGGGAGACATAGCTAGGGAATGATTCGAACATGAAAGGGAGGAGAGACAAGAGAGAAAGAGAGGAAGGAAATGTAAGTGCAGTAGAAGAAGGTGCATGTTTGCCACATTGGCAATAGCACCACTCATCGACAGTCTGGAATAGACGAAAGCCGAAGAAGAGATCGTTCATATTCGCGGGTGCTGCTGGAGCTGACGAACCATGAGGAGAACGAAGTTGGACTAGTGAATGCAGACCCAGCCTTCTTAAAGAGGGAGAGAAGCTGTTGATTGGGGAAGATAAAGACAAGGAAATCCTTCGTCATTCTCTCCCCCTTACTCTTTTTCTCAACGGATTCGATTCTATCGTGAGAAATTTAAGTGTTAAGGTCAGTAAGCAGCTGTAAGCTCCGGTCATTCTCGTGTAAGCATATTTTGCGATGCCTAAATCTTCAAAAAAATTTTTGACTAAACAATAGTTCAATAAATCACTAATCCTATTATCCATTGTTTTTGCATTCTCATTTCCATTTCACTTCTCCCCTCTCCTCCTCCTCCTCCACTCATTCCTCCCTCTTATCTCCCATTCCGAGTGGTCGGCGGTATCTTCTCCCGCCACCTCTCCCACGACTTCCTCATCCTTCTTCCTCTCCCTCTTCCTTCTTCCTCCTTTCGCGAGTATTGCTCTTCTCTAAGCAGATCATGACCCAAAGACTACGAGTAAGTTACTGTATGAGGGCACGGTACATCGAAGGACAAACTGTAGTAGGCTAGTGCTTTCTCCGAACAATATTCCATTTATGAAATCTGTTTGCTCTTAGTGTCGGATGCATCAATATGAAGGGGGGAGGGGTTGTTATGGTCGCTAACATCCTCATTCCTCCTAATAAACGTGAGAACAATCAGGTGCGCCTCAGGCAGTCCTCATGATTAGTAGGAGGAATGAGGATGCAAGAGACCATTGTGTATTCATCCCTATGCCACCCTCCAAATGCCTCGTGAGAGGAAAGACTATTATTGCAGGCTGAATTTACGGATAACGCTCGGGTACTTCTGTACCAACATGCCGTTGACCTGCTCAAGGGCAATCACGATCGCCATCGTCTCCTTGATTCGAAAGACGTCGAGATTGCGAAGAGAAATGTCTCTTCGCTGGCGGTGAGCAATAAATTGTTACTTCAACTTCACGTATTTCTTTGTATCTGCCAAAAATATTAATGTTTTATTAATCTTTAAAGCAAATAGTTATTTAGTTACGAACAATTTATTCTTGAAAGTCTATTAATCACGCTGTCTTTGTCTCACACCTCAACTCTCAACCTCCGACTTCTACTTTCTTCAGGAATTCATGAAATTGTTCAGATGGGGCGTTGTATGCTGGCATTGTTGTCAGAGTGCAGTGACATGCCTTCCTACAATATCCGAACCATCACGAACAAGTTTGTTAATTAAAAAGAATTAATTAATTTCGCTTTGCTTGAATGAAAACAAACATCCTGGATATATTTTGAAAAAAAATTTAAAAAATCTATTTACATTTATTTTTTTAGAAACAGTAACCAGTTTTTCATTTTATAAATACCATTTTCAGGATGGCCGAATTGAAAGTTCAGGGAAGCATTCGAGATCAGGTTTTATTGTATCTCAAACAATCGTGACTCGTCCCTTTTGAGATCGAGCAGATTGAAGTCGCTCTGCGAGATGTGGAGAAGGAGAAGTTGGTCGACAATCAGCACGAGCGCGGCTGCGATGTTGCTCCGGAAGAGGAAGGCTGCTGCGAGGCTGTTCGTGGATTTTCTCCGATTCAGATGGAAGAGTGGAACAAATGAATGATAATTCAGAAGAAGCAGTTGACACTTGCCAAATCTGAGATTGCTCTGCTGCGAGAGCGACTCTCTCAATGCACCTGCGACGTCCGCGAGGTTCATACGATCATATTCGTGCAATGCTTTTCCGAGTTTGATCTTTGATCTTTGATCTCCTGTGAGGAAAGATCGAATAGCGAGTGTGTTCTGATCATTCATGATCATTTCCGACTAGTGTTTGAGATAAGTAGCAATGAGGAAGTGATGAATTCAAACTTGATCTTTGATTTCTGCAGAATCAGCCGGCGATCGATTCGGTGCCTCCTTCGGTCGATCCCCCTCCTTCCTACTCCAGTCTGGTTGGTTGATGACGTTGCACTATCGAAATTGCCTGCTCCTCCTATTCGTTCTCTGTTAACTCGATGTGATCGATGCAAATGCGAATCTGTTCTTTTCTTTGTGGGGGGAGGGGCGATTGAATGTAGAATTCATACCCATCACAGAGGGGTTGCGAGACCGAAAATCAGGGAGAGATACCTAGAAATGAGTGTGGTAGGGGAGCAAGGGGGGGGGGGTGGGCCAAATATCGAAGAAGTGCCCTCATGTTTATGAGAAAAAGAAGCGAGCAAGCAAGATTTCGAAATAGCACTAGGTTGAGTGAGAACTATTCGAGGGGAATTGAATGGCGAAGGAGAACTGCAAATTCCGTTGTTCAGCGGGAAAAAGACCAATTAGAAATTCGATTTCTATCTGACTCCTCTCATTCCCGTTCGGAAGATCACTTGTACTCTTCAGTCGGAGTGGAATGAGAAACAGTGGTGCGAGAAGAAGGGAGACAAGGAAGATACCGATACAATCGATGACCTGCTATCTGGACACTACGAGAATGTGAATGCAGAGGTACATCTTTACATGCTTTGCGTTAACCTCTGCCAAGCACTAGCTACTGCTAAATTTTCTTATGTTCAGACGAACACTATCCACAGAAACCACTATTCGAATATACCGAACGAATTTCGCTAGTGTTGTAACATAATATTGGTCGAAACACTTTCGCATCTTATCCCCAGTAATTACAATAGTCTCTTATCCAATGCATTTCAGAAAATCAAATATGTGAATGATAGACTCGGTGAGGAGAATCAAACATTGGAGGCGAGAATGATCGGCATGCCACTATTCCAACGTGAGCACTACTCACAGGTACTGATTCCCAGCAAGAAAGGTGCAAATTTGGAGCGCAGACTATTTGTTTTTTTTCATTTTGAATAATTCTCTCAACGTTAAACGCGGTGAGAAATAGGAAGATCCTAAAACAAGAAATAGAAATAGAAATCCTGCTGCATGATGATAAACTACAGTCCTGGATTGATCTTGATTATAAACATTTTCATATATTTTAGGTGCACCTCTTCGGTCTCATCGAAGTGTTCGACGCGGCGCTCTCCGTCGCGCAGAGTGGAGTCGTAAGTTTCCATTCGAGAGTTTGAGAGACGAATCACGGTATTTTTCTCCCATCGGTCTGTGAGAGATATTATGTAGTTAATTTTTGGATCACAACATATGCTAAATTAGTTTTCACCAACTTTTTCAGTTCCGCCGACTCCCTCTCAACGACAAGAGAATCATGGGGTACAGACTCCACAGTCTCATTTGGAACGAGATGCGCTCTGTATCTCTGTTGATTGGACGGTGAGGGGCCGCATAGTACGGAGAAAGAGAATAGAGAGTGAGGGCAAATTGTAGAGGGAGAAGAACTGAAGGCACAAGAGTGCGATATTGATTGCAGAGAAATTGGTGCTGACGCAAGAAGTGCTCTGCCAACCATCATGGGAATCATCTCGGAACAAGTGCGTGAAATCAAGGAGAAAATTCGTAAAATGGGCAGCGAGTAGATAGTATCATGAAATGTCCCCAAGACCATTCTCCCTGTTGACTCTTGAATCCTGTCCCCATCATATCATTTGATTTTTCTCTAACTCAACCCCCCCAGCATTCCCTGTAGAAGGATAGTTCATTTTTTTCAGATAGGGCAAAATTTATATTGTCAATAGATTTGTAGTGAGGATCCAACAAATCCGTGTATTGTGAAATTACTTGTGTTGTAGGTAGATTTGCAAGGATAGAGACAACTAGGAAGTCAGTGTTGTGTATTCATTGTATATCGAATAAATGAAGTGTACTGCTTCTAGTTGAGCCACACAACTTGCTGAAATCATAACTATTGAATGAGGCAGCTGCGAGGAATTACAATAATATTAGGATAATTGAGCCGAAGCAGACGACAGAAAGGTACATCAATACTACTTTCAAATGCTCCCAATTCTCAACACTTCGCTCCAACACTCCCAACACTCCCAATTCGTAATTCCCTTTCGCTGATTCTAAGTTAGGCTGATCTCATGCTCTTGAACTGTCGTAGCATCGATTAGGCGAACAGAATTATTGGAAAATCACTTACGAAACAGTTTTGCGCAATCAACGGTGAATACCTGCAACGAGTCATTCCACAAGAATCGTTACGCAGCCAATTTGACAACTTCTCCGGCGTTTCAATTTAACAAAGTGCAATTAGCATAGCATCGTTACTCATTTCATTTATCAACCCGTGACTGTTTGATCCGATCCCGCCATGCTAACTGGGAGGGAAATGACCAACGTGAGAGGAATCGAATAACAATCAATGAATCAGAAATGCATCATAAATAGGTCGAGGGTTGAATAGATATCTACACTCAGATACTCCATCTACTCTTACAAAGAATACTTATATCGGGGGTGGGGCGAGACTGAGAACATGCAATACGCCCTTCTAGGAGAAACAAAAGATTCTACATAAAAGAGCAAACATCCCTAGTTGATAAACAAAAACATTCAAAATAGATAGAAATGAAGTGTACAACATTGAAAACTGCCGTGTAGACGCTAATATTACTAACAATAGAAGAGGACGGGTGAGGAAAGGGACTACTGGTTGGATACATCAGAACTGAAAGAGGAAACATTCGAGGGAGAGAGGAAGAAGAAGAATGGACAAAGGGAACTAAGAAATTCCTCGTGATCATCGATCGATCGATCACTCCGTCTGTGCATTCAGCTTCATGGCTATTCTCGGCTTCCTCGCCTTCTGTTGCTGCTTGGTTGCAGCTGCAGCAGCTGCTGCAGTGGTCGGAGGAGCGGAGGGAACCTCGGAAGGATGGGCAGACTCAATCTTCTCCGAGGGGGATCGCACAGAATGCACCTGATAATTAATAGTTAATCGTACTCATTATACTATTCACCATCCACATTCGTCTTTTAATCGGAATACATGACAAACTATGGATCTCCGCATTTTGGCAAGAACCCTACTCCTATTCCGTCAGAACAACTACTTCGAATATTCCAGTCGTCAAGTTCGTGTTTCGCACCCCTATTAATATATTCCATCTCATCCCATCCCATGCCTCCTCACCGTTCTCGTTCCTCCCCTCTGTCCTCCTCCTCGTTGTCCCCCTCTTCCCTTCCCGAACCCGCGGACGCTCGACGGCATTAGATCAGTCACCTGAGAGTCCATTGATTAGCATTCCTCCCTAATGCTCCTCATCACAATCTTTCTTCCCCCCCCCCTTCTCACTTCAATCCCCTCGAGTGTACACGTCACAAGGACCATCAATCCGATCACATCTAGCAAGTTGTTATTCTATCCCAGTTTATCTGGATTATCGATCGCACTTTTCAATTCCCAAATAAGGGGATGAATCATCACAATTGTTCAACTAATTTGTGTTGCAGTAGCTAAACTGTTGCTAAAATAACAATAATAATTTGCAATCAATGTCCAATAGCCAGATACTCTCCCCACTGACCTTATCCCTCACGTACTCCTCTGGCTTCATCGTCTCCCTTCCCCCTCCTCTGCCTCTCCTTCCTCCTCCTCTGCCATTGTTGCCTCCTGCAATGTTAGTTATGCCATCCATTGGAACTGCATACCAGTTCGAGTATCTATTTCGTGGATTCCAAATCGTTAGATTTATTGTTCGAGTTCACCCCAGTGTTACATGTCTCCCTCCACTTAGATTCATGTGAACACGTTCTATGATAATGGGGCTATGTTCTCCGATTCCCCTCTCTCGACGGCAAAGTGGGGAAAGTGAAAAATTGGTTATCTTATTGACATACCATACCACCCTCATACCGTATCCCTCCTCTCTCACCCCTGTGGTTGTTCATCATCATCGGCTGCTGCTGCTGGTGGAAGGGATGCTGCTGGGGTGCAGAGAGAGGGACGAACTGCTGCTGCAGATGGGGCGGGGCACCGTGCACAACCTGAAAGGACCGAATCTTGCTACCTCTCTCTCTCGCTTGATACACTCTTTATTCCTTTGGAATTCCCTTTACTTCTTTGGTTTACCCCTCCTCCCATCCCCTTCCACCTCCATTCCCCCTTCCGAGCCAGCTCATTTCAAGTTCCCCACCGTCTCATTTTCGGTCGCCTCTACCTCTCATCGGAGGGATGGGGAGGGAAACGAAGAGGGGGGGGGGGGAGATTGGGAAGGGGAAAGAAACCAAAGAAGTGAGAGAGGGAGATCTACTATTCACCTGATGGGCGACTGCCATCATCACGTCTTGAGGAGAGGGCATACTTAAATTAACATTATTATTTTTAATTTTTTAAAAAATATCACAGCATAATCTAACGTCATCTCAGCACAATCAAACACAAGAAAGTCAGTAAATTCAACCCATTCCGTTGCGATATCATCCTGTCAAATTTGTGCTACTCCTATCACTTCTAAGAAAATTTCTCAATCGTCCAACCAATTTTGTTAAATTTCCAAAAACGAAAAAATGCTACATACCCGGGCGGAGGTGCTCCGTATGTTCTTCCTCCTCCTCCTCCACTCATCACATTGAGAGGGGGCAGCCCTGGTCTACCGTATCCTCCCCCTGATCCCATTGCGGGTCTCGTCTGCTGCAGACTCTGTCCTCCTCTTCGCTGGTTGTTACTGCTCGGGCCCCAGAACTGATTCTGCGCCCTTCCTCCTCGGGGCGCACCCTGCTGCTTCTGCGACTGCTGCAGGGGAGGAGAGGGCGAGGGAGGCTGCAACAACCGATCATCCATCTCCCATCACACTCACGTTTCATCATATCATCGTAACATTCACAGGTAGATTCAGATGGTAGTTGAATCTGAACTGGCCTCGCTCACCTCGATTTCCTTCTCGTTCTCCTTCTCCCTCACTGCAATCGTCTCCTTCCTCTCTCTCATCTCTTCCTTCTTCTCCATCTCGGGCGGACTCACTCCCAGCAGGGCGAACACCTGCACAATCCCTGTTTCATCCATTTCACTTAGCCAATTTCAGATGGGGCACCTTCATTTGATTTTCCGCCATTTTTAGACCAAACGTACATCGCTGGTGACTGGTGGAGTTTTGGGGCGAGGCTTCAGCTCCTTGTTCGTTTCCTTCTTCGAAGATGACGTCATCGTCGTCTGCTGCTGCAGCTTCTGAAAACTGACGTCATTAAATCCAACCACTAAGTTGGAAAAATTGTCCATGCACTGGAAAGGAAACGAGCTGAAGCCATGTTGAACCATGCGCTACGCTGTTTGAACAATAATGCATAAGAAGCCTAAGAGAGGTTTCATGGATCCCTTGCACTTTTTGGAAGAAAACAAATGCCACCAACGACGAATGGTGAATCACGATTCCCTCCCCCCCCCCTCCTTTGCCTTCTCTCTCTCCCCTTTCCCTCCTCATTCTCGCTCCCTCTCCTTCCTCCTGCTTTTCCCCCTCCCCTCCCTCACCTTCTCCCTCTCGATTGCCCTCCTTTCCTTCCGATTCGGCGGCCTTTCTTTCCTCGACGTCGACGGCGTCGACTGCACGCTCACCACACTGCAGATACAAGATCGATTAATGTGTTAACTCTTTGATCTATCTCACCTGCCCGTCTCCGTCTTCTCCTTCTTCATAGTCACAGATGACATTGTCTTCGAGGTTGGAGTGCTCTGTAGAGAAGCGAGCAGAGCCGCGCCTGCCTCCGCTCCTGCAACATTTCCACTGAGACGAGAGTTCATCCTTGACCATGACCGAGTTCGTTGTTTCATGCATAGACTACGAGTTCGAAAAGTTCGATTCACCCAAACTCCCCATTCAATCACTGCGACAATTCGAATTTCCCTATCCCTCCTACCAACTTGTAGTTTCATAAGAACATTATTAGTTGGAACGGTTCCCCACAATCAGTGTCTCTTGCTAGAGACTTTCATACCCTACCGGTTCGGAACTCCGACCCAGCTGGTAAATTCATTTGTTCACCATCCCTCCCAGTTTATTGATCCTCGACCCCACAAGTATTCAGTACCCAGTTTAATCCCTTCCCCCTATGTTGATAACCCCACTGACCCTTCTTGTTCCTCTCCTCTTCCGTCTCCTCTCCCTTCTCATCCTTCGTCGTTTTCTTCCCTTCCTCCTTCTTGGATGAATCGGCCTGCAATCTCTCATTCCACCTCACTTCCTACCGTATCCCTCCATCCCCATGCCCTACCGTACCTTCTTGTTCGCTGCGGGAGGCGGGGCTGCTCCGATGAGCATATCGAGCAGTTGCTGTGCCTCTGCAGTCTTCTCTGCCTTGCTCCTCTTCTGGTTGTCGTTGACGGAAATGCCCGCGACCTGAGAATCAGAAACATGAACATCATCGGTGGCTGGCAATTTTAGATTATCATCCTTTAGGCTCATCATCGCCTAAGGTGACCTTATTTTCCACCTTTAACTCAACCTAGCTTCAGATTGTTTACAAGATAGTTGTTTACTATTATTCTATTTCCCATCTCCATTCTCCTCCCTAATCAATTCATTCCTCTGCAAATCGAGTGAGGCGAGAGGTGGCTCGAGTATAAAAGGCCCCCTCCTCCTCCCCCCCCCCTCATTCCCTACATCTTCATTCGCACCGCCGAGTCGGTCCATCGCCTCTCGTCCTCTCAACCAACATGTCCTCCAATGAGGGAAAGGTGCGACTCCACTCCCTCCCTGCATACCGTAACCCTCCCTCATTCAGGAAATGACGATAGATATCCAGATGGAGGAGGGAGAGCCTCTGGGCGCGACTCCTAACGATAAGATGATCATCACGAAAGTCCAGGCGGGAACCCTTTCGGAGGGAAAACTACAGGTGCTGTAGCAGGGTACCGTCCCCTCCCCTACCCTACTCCTTTACAGATCGGAGATCAGATTCTTCGCGTAAACGATACCGTCATCAAGGACACTCACCATTTCTTCGCCCTGCTTCGCTTCGCGCCTCCCTGCGCAAGGTACCGTACCCATGACACTGCATCTACCGTACCTCTCTCCCCCATCAGACTGCTCATCTTCCGTGATGAGAAGAAGGCGGAGGAGCTAATGTCCCGTGTTCACATCTCGGCTGATCGCGAGCGCAACATCACCAGAAGAGATGGATTCTCGTACGAGGTAATCGATATCCCCGTCTCTCCTACCGTAATCTTACCGTATCTCAGCTTGCGAAGATGACGTGGAAGGCAGGAGGTCCCAAGCTGGGACTGGGCATCAAGCACTTCCAGAACCGAGTGCTCGTCTCCAAGACCGACTCCGGATCCATCTCGGAGGGATGTCTCAAGGTACGGTATCCGACTGTAGTACTGTAGTCCGATGGGTCACACTTCAGGTCGGAGACCACATTGTCGACATCGATAGTCAGCCTGTGACGGACAAGGACGTCGCTCGTGGCATCCTCGTCAAGGGACTGCAGGTACGGATGGTGTGCACGAAGTCGACGAATCCCAAATGGCCACGTCAGCATAAAAGCGAGAGAAATCCTAACTAAAACACCAACACACAGGCCACGGCTCGGTTACGATGGTGATCGAGCGTCCCGAGACGATGGAGGCCAAGCACTGGACGCAGCGTGCCCTCATGGTTCAGGTATAATGTATCCCCTCTACAGTATCCCTCTAAGATCCATAACTTACAGGCCGTCCAGCCACCTTCGGTTCAGATGAACTCGGATGTGCGTGACATCGCACAGAAGGAACGCGCGCGACTCGCGTCGAAAGTCGGCAAGGTACTGTAGATGGAGACCATCGATCGATTGATTACCGTACCCCTCGCAGCAAATCAAGTCTATTCTCGGAGGACAGAAGCGTCCCGCAGCTGTCGCCATTGATGACAGGTACGATATCGGGAGGAAGGGATACGGTAACTGAGATATCGATTTGCAGACAGTTCGGGCACGTGATCGCTTCGGACAACGAGGGAAAGAATCTGCGAGCAGTGAAGAAATAAGAAGAGCCCCCCCCTCGAATCACATGAACCCCCACTGGAGTGGAGGGGATAAAGATGTGATCGGAAAGATACTCGCGCACAGGGTCTTACACAATACAAGGGGCAAACCAGTGATCAGGGACTTCGTAGCTTGTTAGTCTCGAAGCATTAATGACGACAATGAAGCACATTTGTGCCAGTCTCACCGTCTTGGCTGCACTGGTGTTCTTGAGCAGCTTGAGTACTGTCGGAGGAGGTCCCTCCTTCTCCTTGCCTGAAATCGATCCTCTATTCTACAGTATCTCTGAGCTACTGTAGCCAGGGACATCATTTTGTGACATCACCTTTGGATCCTCCACTCTCCTTCCTGTCCTTCTTATCCTTTCCTCTATTCTCCTCTCCCTTCTTCGATCGATCCTCCCATGCACTCTTCCCGGGTTGAGTAGTGGAGGAGGAGGGAGCATCCCTCTGCTTCGGAACTCAACAGTCGATATTTAGTACAGCACAAGGATTCGTATTAAACACAACATAGGGAGGAATATGTAATGCTTATGCACCACTAATCTGCCTGGTGTTAGTTCAACTAAACACTGACCGGGTGGTCGCATGAATCCACTCGTCTTTCTCTCCTTAGCAAACGTCGTGTTCACGAGAGCAGAGACGAGCACGCGAGCACATGAAGGGAGAGACGAACTGAGAGAGATCAAAGATCACTCCATCGTAATCTAACTTAGGTCCAAATGGCATCAATCAATAAAGAGATGCTGTACCGTATCTTGATTCCTGTGGGGAACTCCTTGTCGAAGAGGACGTCTACGTGGTCCGTCCCGTGCAGACCGATCACTGTGCCCTGAGGGGAGAGATCACTATATTTCATCTAAATATTCATCCAATCAGTGCATCCTAGCAATCGCTCAGTGTTCTCCGAAGTATCGATTGATCAGGGGCTGAATTCCACTCACCGTCAATCCGAAGGGCACATTCTGATTGTCCTGGGCGAAAGTGACCCTATCGAAGAGGAGGAAGTTCGCATCGGGGTCGGGTCGCACTCTCTTGCTGCCCGCGTTCAGAGATGGCTGCAAGGATTGGGGATATTGGGGAAATTAAATTATTATTTTATGAGCTGATTAGTCACACCCTAGCACTCGAAGATCAGTACATTCTTCAACGATAACGATGCGATCATAGCGAGGCCATTATACACAAACACTTAGCATTTAGTAAAGTAGCTCCTACATCCTGACGGATGATGCTTCGCCTACTCTCCCCACCCCAACCTCCACTATCATTTCTCGATCTCTCCCCATCGCATAGGGGTTGTGTGAACAAAATCAGGAAGATTCCTAGAGTGAAATGAGTGGGGTAGGGGAGGGAAGGATGTGGGGGTGAGCCAAATATCGAAGAACCCGACATTGATTCAGAGCACTTGTTCAGTCTTCCAAAATGGCACGCCAACTCACTCGGTAGATGAGGGCTGGGCGCACCATACTCTTCCTGAAGACACAATTGCGATTCGTGCCCGCCAGAATGCTCTCCACATGGGCTGAAATCATCCAATCATCCAATCATCCAGCTGAAACCCCGATTCAGTCGCGAATTCGCATCCACAACTCTGGTACAATCACGTAGATCAGTCACTGGAACACCAATCATTCCGTTCCTCATCTCACAATCAGTCTACGAAAGTAACTTGCCCATCAATCGATAACCTCCCTCCCCTTGACCTTCCCTCTCTCCTTCAACTGACCTACAGCCATCCTATCAGCGTACTCCTCTCCTCCTCTCTGCTTCTGTTCATTGAAGGAAGGCAGTCCCTCCAGCCACTCCCTCAACTCAGCCACTCGTCCCTTCCTCGTCTCCTCCTGAGGCCAGATGTCACCTGCGAACATGTTTAATTATCATTATGAATATTAATAAGCAATATTCTTCTTTCTGGGATGGTACTCCCCACAAAGGCTATTTGTTAGAAAAAATTCAAGTCGTCAAAATTTGAAAAGTTTACAAATGGACTCATAATAGCAAGGCATTGAAACATCATATCATGGATCCAAGAAATCATAACGAACCCGAGTAGTAATTGTCCTCCACTGAGTTGTTCTTCTCGAGGAATTTGAAAATTTCCGGGAATCTGCAAACAATACAAGTAGAAGACGCCAACCATAACCTTACGATGTTACAATATTCATCTGATATGCACACAGGATCCAACTGCCCACTTCTAAACTCACTCCCCTACAGTACCTCCCTCCTGCCCTATCGTAATCGTTACCGTACCTGTTCTTGTACTCGATGAGTGCACGCACGGTGAGAATGGAGTAGATCCAGTAGCCCTCGGGCGTTCGCTTCGCATAGTCGGGGGTTTCCTGAACAGAACTCTCTCTCTATTAGCTCTCTAAATCGATCCGACAGGTCGAGATACTCCACCACCTCTCCAGTTCTCATGGTCAATGTCAGGGTATCTCTCGAAGTCCTGTTTCATTAACGTCTTGCACGGGATTGCAGGGGGGGGGGGGGGGATTGAGTCCGAGAGTATTCCGCTCACCTCGTTTCGCTTGCTCAGCTTGAGATTCAGGCCGACGTTCAGCTTCGGAGGACGGTACGAACCATCCTTTTCCATCTCCTCCTGCCAATCAATCAATAATCAGAGACCACTACGAGAATTATGGTAGGATGCGGTGGCCTCTTACCTGAGTGCAATCCATAATGAATACTGTGCCTGTGAGTCGTGCGATCAAGCCCCTGTCCACTGAAAAAAATCGATCTGTCAGAAACAGCAAAGTTCCATTTCCGAATTATAGTCCCTCAAAAATTAAAAAAAAATTTTTTTTGACATCCGGCGAAAGGTACTAACATGTAAGTAGCATGAAGTCAATAGAGTACCCACATCCCCAACGCTGGTCATTGTAATCAATTTTCAAAGTAGCAGACCTCCAGTCTGTCTGAGTGTCGAGTATCCATCACACCACTGGAGGGAGAACTTGGCGGGTTCACTTCGAATCGCCCGCAGGTCCATATCCTGAGTAGGAAGTGCGTACTGCACTGTCAAACGACCTGAAGTTAATTTAATAAATTAAATAAGTAAATAGGTCTCTCGCTTAATCAGCAGCGACTGAAGTGCGCGTGTTCACACTACATCGGTGCAGATGGAATTTATCGGGAGAATGATTCCCGAAACAACAAAAATAGTCCATCGCATTCTCCCTATCGCAAATACCAGTGAGACACCTTCCACAATTATCAACCACTGGAAACCCCACTACTTCCTTTCACATACATCACTAGCTTTCCTACTCTCCCTGGTGGACACTTCCTAATCACCAATCGGCTCACAATTGGGCGTTCCTTCATCGGCGATCTCCTTGACGAGGGCGGGATATCCGTAGCCACTCCAGGCTGGATCCATCACGAACACCTGATGAGCATTCTTCATTACTAACTAATTGAAAGTGTTTCAGGCGATTCATTGATAACTGCCCACCCCTCGCAACCTCCTCTCATTAACAAGACAGCTTTCCCCAGTAGGCTCGGTCTCAGTCAGTCAGAAGATACAATAGTATGGGATATGAGCAAAGTCCGGCCTTAGTTCACCTTCGTATCGATGGGGAAGGCATCCTTGATGGAGAGCGGCACTCGAGAGATGCTCTCGTTCACCAGCACGCCCTGTGAATGAAAAGGATGAATATAGCCAATTCGTGATACCCGCAGGCAGTACTACCGTAACCATTTGCAAACTTCTGGCTAAAAACAAGAGAAAACTGACCACGCAGACGAGCTGGAGTGGCACGGGCACTGCGATGTCCGACGGCGTCCACTGTCGACGAGGAACCACCTGCAGGATTTGTGTTTCATAGAGTTCAAAACGAGAGTGAATTCCTCCTTCGGTGCTCGCCGTTTCGCGAGCGCCTTACCTTGTCTCCCTCTACGACCATACTCGTGCCCAGCAGTCGCCTGACGCGCGCCATCGCCTTCACTGGTCCCGAAGCGATCGCGTACCGCTCCATCAGACTTAATGAGTCTCATTAACGACTACTATAAATTTACAAATTAACAATTGGCACTTCTCCACTTCAAACGCTCTCTGGCAGTGTCAGGGAGTGTCGACTAGGAACAGCAGAGCACTACCGTGGTTAGCCTCGACTCTCCTGTTCCGACTCAGTTCTCGATCGCATCAGCGAGCTACCGTACTCACCGATCTCCTGCATCTCTCCTCCAGAGTGCGTAGCTCTTCTTCTGCTCCTCGTCCAACTTCTCCGTGATCACCTGGTAATACAATAAATAATGTTTATTCCCTCCTTTCCAAAGTCCATTCCCTTCACCCCTCTCCCCTCCCCCAAGCACTCTCTCTCCCTCCCTCACCTTTCCCTTGATGGCCTCTCTCGTCTGCTCATCATAGCACCTCTTGTAGCACACGTCCTCCGTCCAGATCTCCTCCACCAGTCCCACCTGCAAGGACAAATCAGCATCAGTGAAAGCCAACTCTCTCATTTTCAACCATTCATCATGTTGGGACATTCGAGTTTCACGATTGTAATAGCCCGAATCGTGTTCGCGACAACTACCTGGTCCTAATTTTAGGCACTTCTAAGTGCGAGTGGTCCCCCCCCCCCTCCCCTCCCTCCGTCCCCTTCCTATCTACCCTTCTCCCTGCAATTTCTCATTCCTTCCAACTTGTGGAACGGTCTCCTTTTTTTCTCTACTTATAATTCTCTCCACAATTGAGTTGCGCAGATAATGGTAAGGACACCGCCACGGAAGCATACCATTCTCGGTACCCTGTCTCGACTGGCCATCGCTCCTACTCACCTTGAGCACGGGCCAGTCGATGCACACCTCCTCGCCCAGGAGATCCGCCGAGATCGCCTCCACTTCCTGCAGAGATTGCTCTTTGATCTCTCTACCTCACTTAACCCGTTCTCATCCTCGGATAATTGGCCACTGACCCTGCTGAGATCGGGTCGATCCAGAATGGAGAGCACCATGGACAGCTTTCGGGAGGGCATGTTGAACACCTGCGATCATAGCGTGATCAATTAGCGATTGACAGCATTTTCGACACAACTACTGTCTGACTCTCGACATGCACCCAATACATCGTAATCACATCATTCATTGCCCACTCCCCCCCCCCCCTCACTCACCCTGACGTGCACATCCCTGAGTTCTCCCGAGTGTGGCAGGTGCTTAATCGTGGGGAATCCGGGGAAGAAGACGTCCAGCTTCACGTTCGGCAGCAGTCCGTGTACCACCTGCAGAGAGAAGGAGTGAATACATTTAATAAAATAAAAAAATCACCTTCTCCATCGGAATGCGGAACGCGTTCTTGTCGATCGGCTCGCGACTGGAATTATCGATTCATTTTTTAAAAATAAATACAGACCAAGCCTGACACCAACTACTAGTATTTTTGAATAAAATATTTCAAAGTTCCCCATCCCTCGTACCTCCCCTCCTACGATAGGTGAGACCCTCCTCTGCTCACCTGCACCAGTTGCCATTCACTGGCTGCGTGTTGGCAGTGAAGAGCAGATGGGGGCCGTGTGAGTTGCGTGCGCGATCCTCCGCCGACAGAAGAACCTCCTGACAAGGCAAATTGTGAGCAGGGCAAATTTAGTAGCTAATCAAGAACAAGACTTGCAATGCTGACCAGTGATGGGCTTGGAAGGTTAAATGGCCCGGGGCCGCGTATTTTTGCTCACCGGGGCCGCGTGTAGCGGCTACAGGCGGGTCCCCCGTTTTGCTACCGGGAGGGTTAAACGAGGTTTAGCGGGGTTACGTAGGGGTTACGCGTTTTGGAGAAGGCCGCGGGGCCGCGCACTCCCGGGGCCGGCGGGGGGGGGGGGGAGGTCGCATTTGATGTAGGGTCTAGGGGGCATATTTAGGGTGGTTAAGGGCACTAAACGCCTCTGGGGCCACAACATTTACAGCTAGCGACCTTTCCCCCCCCCCCCCCCCGTCGTCAACTTGCCGGCTACCGGGGCCGCGCAGATTTCTAGCCGGGGGCGCGCATTTTAAAAAGCTTAACCTTTCATACCACACCACTGATGCTGATGCACTTTTAGTGTGTTGCACAACAATTTCACAGCCACTTTCTTATGTTTATATTCAATGTTCCACCTAATCATGAACTCCTCACAACAGCAGTAATCTGAAACTACGCAGCGCCAAACATGTAGGCCACTTTTCATCCCTCGATCATGAGATCCACTCATATGCCACAAAATCGGCGGCTCTTGATTGCTCACTGCACACTATTCGCCTGCCTGGGGGGGGGGGGGGGGGGGGGTCGCTGCCCACAGCGCTCCTAACCTCCCCCTGAAGCTGGCTCCAATGGTGCCCACCTATGACCCCCCCCCCCCCTCCCCTTCTCACCTTCTCGTGGATTGCCTCCAGCAGTCTCTTCTCATCGATGAATGGGATGAGCACGACTGCTTCCCAGTCGTTCTTCTTCCCATTCAGATCCGTCCGAAAGTCCGTCGGGTAGAAGTCGGCGATCGTCGACTCACCGTTGCACATCAACTCCTGCAGTCATCCATTTTACTATATCTTTCCTTCTCTGTTCACGATTGTCTTTCTGCTATGTGCAACTACCGATATTCGATCTCGCGAATAGGAGAAATGATCGCCATCCCAAGGCTAAACGAGAGTCAATACCATAACCCAATACGCCCCCTGCCGTACCCGTAGAGGTCGCGGGAGGCACTCTGAGGATGCTGCGGGCAGCACCGCCAACAGCTGCTCGAAGGGGAGGAAGGGCTGCGACATTTCAAATCCCATCTCCATCGTCGAGAAGTCGATCACGTCCGAGATGTACGGCGCGTAGTGGTGACGGAAGTACCTGAACGGGGGGATGGATACGGTGAGGAAGGAGTGCAGATTACGGCAGCCCATTCATTGAGCTATCCTGCTCCCAATTAGCACTCCAATATTGCACACGACAGCACTCAGAACTGCCATCCCACTCTGTGCCACGGTAGTCCCCTCCCCCTTCTCCTTGTATTCCTCACCAATTCCAGCTGCAGCATCCATGGTAGTAGTAGTGAAGATTCCACTGGATGGCGCGCACGTATCCCTCCGCCTGCTCCTTCAGCTGACCCTGAATAGACCATCCATTGACTCTCTCTCCCTCCCTCGTCGATTAACGCTATCGGGATAGCATGGGCTTCTCCACATGGGATACGAGAGGACGATTTCAGGCCACTCTCTTGGTAGCAGAAAAGGACCATCTTCAACCAAAGGGGATGGG
Organism: Pristionchus mayeri; assembly: GCA_036245805.1. Classification (NCBI taxonomy): domain Eukaryota; kingdom Metazoa; phylum Nematoda; class Chromadorea; order Rhabditida; family Neodiplogasteridae; genus Pristionchus; species Pristionchus mayeri. The sequence goes on along the minus strand of BTRK01000002.1, from coordinate 16,625,023 downwards.
TGTGCTACCTACTCCGCACGCCCTCATCTCTTCCCACTCCCGTACCTTGCTGATGTTGCCCATCTTCAGCTTCTCGCTGTAGTACCTCTTCTTGTGACGTTTGAAGTCGTTGTTGATGGAGCGCGTCCAGCAGTTCTGCAAGGGAAGGGACGATTGTCTTCCACTCCATCTCTACCCTTCCATTTACATCCCGATCACAGATAATTTCTTGTTCATCTTAAACAACATCTCGGAGGCTTCTCCCATCGAATCATTCAAACGAAATATCAAGCCAATTGAAACCGCATTGGAGGAGCAATCACTATTATCACATCCCTTCCATCTCCCATCACCCCTCCCCCTAAACTGACATCGACGTTGTTCTGAAACTCGGCGTCGTCCATGTCTCTGAACTGGAGGGCAGCCAGCTGCTCGGCGAACTCATCCTCCACGGGATCTGCCTCTGCAACCATCCACCAATCCACTTTTGCCCACTCCCAATCCCACCGCCTTCATTCTCTAGATGCACAATTTTTTTTCTCTCTCTGTCAATCACATAAAAAACTGGAATTGCGAAGTCTAGTTCAGCGGTCATCGCTTTCGTGGTTCGCTTGTTATCGAATACACAAGGGAACAATTCAGTCGCGAAAAAACACAAGTTTAAAAAATTGTCAATCACAGCGCTCCAAAGTCTTCTCATAGTTTGGAACAAATTCCCACAAAACTGATTCTCGGCTTCTGTAATTGTAAACAAACTCCCAAAACAACAAGGTCGTCCACTGACGTAGTTGTGCGAGTAGATCGGCTGCTCCTCCGATGCCTCCATCGGCGAGCACTCCCTGTGAGGGTCCTCCACGAGAGGAAGGCGGCGCCGACGAACTCTCCTCCTCGGAATCAGATGACTGAAGGAAATCATTGCATCCACATTCCATTTCCCCAGCCACTTTCTTGTTCTTGTATTCAATATTCCGCCTAGCCATGATACTCCTCACGACAGCCGTTCTTCGCAACACCAATCAAGTAGGTCGCCGATTCATCCACAGATACAGTTGCATAGATTACCCTCGTAAGAAATCGAGCAACAGTGTATCGATGTATGTCTATTGAATCTGCGCAAACCATGGTCGCTATTTTCATCCACCACTGTGATTCAGGCCACGACAACAATCTATCTGGCTCGTGATATGGGCCCGAGACTGCGCTAGGTTGGCATAGCAGTGAAAACTGAGTATGAGTCGATCGCTGTATAATTTGCATACTTTCACATAAATTCGAAGCCACCAATTGAATGGTAACATGTGCTTTGCTCTGGCGATCATTTTAGTATATCGAGTGTGGTCAAGTTCCGCTCCTTTTAGTCACACGTCATCTTATTTGTTCTCTTGCCGAGCAGATTGCACTAGAGAGCGAGAAATGAGATGAACTTCCTTTGTTTGAAAGTGCAACTAAATCTCATTTCTCGCTCTCTCGCGCAATCTTCGCGGTAAGAGAGCGAAACGTGTCTGTGTGTCCTGATTGCAAAACCATTTCGAAAGTAAGAGAGTCGCAAATCTTTGTCCAGACCTAGTGGGATGGTTCGATTCTTAGCGAACCGGGCTCATATCATTACAATATCATTTTGTTTTAGAAAATACTGAAAAATATTGTTGGGAAGCCTAGTGGAAACACATATAGAAACAATTATTCACTGTTATAAAATATTGGTGGATCTTCTCTTCACCATCATCAATCTGACCAACTGCCACTACCGTAGTCGGATTACCGTAGTCCTCTCCTTGTCCTACCTGGAAGGCCGCCTCCCCGTCCCCGCTGTTGCCACTCTCTTCCTCGTCGCTCGCCGTCGACATGTCCGAATCGTGGAACTGCACCAACGTCCCCTGAAGGATACGGTAGCCTTCGAGAACAATACATATTGATTGACTAATTATCCTCCCCCCTACAGTACCTCGATGTCGTCATCGATTCCCGTCGTGCCCATCTTCGATGCCAAGTACTCCTCGTCCTCCATCACTTGCAGGAACGAATTTCTGAAGATTGGAATCATTTGAAAGATCAATCAATTCACTGCACCCTGTTCAGTATTGAAGTAAATATGCACTACATTCGCAGGTTGCTCATTGAATCTCTCACCTATCATTCCTCGAGAATGCTTTCAGGAACTCCTGGAATCTCTTCAGATTCAGATGCCCGTTCTCGTTGATGTAGCCTGCGAGATTACAGCTTCAGATACACATCTGTCATTCCCCACCAATATGCACACCAAAAAAATTGCATGGGCAAACCCAGTTCATTCGATCTTTTGTACTTCTCAAACTCACCGTCGAGAGTGGGGAGGACGTCCATGTACGTCGAGTACAGGAGAGGAAGGGCGTCGTCGTGGATGTGCACGTTGGGAAGATGAGGGATGAAGTCGTTACCGATCTGGACAATCACCATTATTGATCCGTTTATTTACCTTGTATCCATGACTTCACATGTGATCTCGGAAGAAAACGCAAATTACCAACTAGCAAAGAGATGACAGATTTCATTTTACTAGCAAGAATGATATCAAAATAGTCCTTCGTTCAAACACAATAGTTTGGGAGAAGGTCTCTCACCAGGAATCCCATGAGTACCCAGTCGTCGATGATTCTCTCCATGTCGTACTCGAATGAGATCGCCTCCTGAAATATCCTCTGTCCATCCCCCACATTTCTCCAATACATCTTTGCAGTCTTTGTGCTGACGTATCGTATTTCTGCCTTTACCCGTTGTGCATCGTCTTTCCACTTCTAATGCACCAAGAATGTGCTGGCTATGCTTAAGGGAGGGGGGATAGAGATGAGTAAGTACAGTATTGATGCATGAGAAGTGGAATGATCCCTATCATCAATAGTAGATTTGGTCGTACCTTCACTTTGATGAACTCCCAGGCGAGATACTCGCGAAGGATGGAGAGGTGCAGCAAGTGGAAGCAGATCGAGTCAGCATCCGTCCTCAAATTGCATCACGTCATTAATTTCGCAGTTATTAATTTTCATTCTAACACGAAGTTTTTTTTTAAACAAGGCTTTACTACAGTCCGTTGAAGTCAGATGCGAAATCTGCAATTGACTAGGAATTCAGGTATCTGTAGCATATAAAGTGCTCACTTCTTGGGAGGGGGCGCGCCCTTCTTCTTGCCTGGTCTGGCGGGGCGGGAGAACTTGACCTCCTCACGGAGGAGAGAGAAGTGAGGCTCGTGCGAGCACATGCCCAGCATGATCTCAACATTATTTATGCTATTTTTGTAATTCCCAGAAATTTCGAAGTTAGATCTTGAGGTCAGGTTTCGAAATACAGATCATCACAGACAGAGCAAGAATGATGCAATGTGAGCACATCTTGGAGTGGATATTGTTCAACGATAACAACATGGTGAAATTGGGTTGTGCATGTTGTGCAACAGTGAATCAGCCGGATCATTTGTCAAAGTATCCGTTGACTGACCAGATCCGCATCCAGCCCGTACATGCAGTGTCTCGTGTTGGGGTCGTAGCCCTCACTCGCCCTCTCCGCTCGAATGAAGTCCATGATCTTGTGCTCGCCCTCGCCCGGACACTACAATTGTATTATTAATTTATATTTATTTAAATGTCATTCTATTCCCACTTTCCCGCACACTTCCCGATCTGATTGGAAGATTAGGAACATTCGAGCAGGGAAGTGTAATAGGGGCAAGAAGACCTTTCTGAAGCCCAGATCGGACATGAGAATTAAGTCAATTACACGCAGTAGCAAAGTATGAGCAGGACAGGGTCGAGGGGGGCTTCAGAAGAGAGATCGAGGACCAGCTCCCCAGGCAATGACTCACATTGTGTCCCGAGAGGTAGATGCGCATTCCCCTCCATCGACCGTCCGTGTTCACCTTAAGGGAGTCGTTAGGTTCTCTTCGAATCACACGCTCTCTCCAGTCAGAGCGAGCGAGAGATCAGGCGGGGTTGAGAGAGTCAGACTGCCGCTCTCACCTTGTGCTGCACCCACTCATCCAGACGACGCTGCAGCTCCACCATGAATTGAGTACCTGGAATTGCCAGTGTCATTCTCGCAACGATTTTGACCAACTAGCTAAAGACGTTACGCAAGTTTGGCATATTAAAGTACTGATAAAAATATAAACAAAAAAATATAAATTGAACAAAAGAAATCGATAAAGATATAGCAGAAATATGAATTACCTGGAGTGATGCAATTGGAGTCGAATCTCTTCTCCGATGGGATCTCCTCTCCTGCCTTCTTTGCCTTCTCCAGCAAATCGTCCGCGTTCTTAGCAGACCTGCAGGCACGTACAATCAACTACATTCCACTTTTAATATCATTAAAAAAGAAAAATATCATTCGTAATTTGAAAGAAAATTGAAGAAGAAGGCGTACATGAATCTTCTGGCCCTCTGCTGGTTCATCTTGGCACGAGGAGCCACGCCGTCCACCGCCATGAAGAACACCTTCTGCGGCTTGATGATGTTGAAGAGGTTCTGAACGAGACAGCCGGTTGGAGGAGCTAATTAGAGCACTTGCCGAACGTTGAATCTATAATCAGGAATTAGGAAGGTCCAACCTCGATATACTTGAAGATATCCTGGAAGATCTGCTCTTCGGAGATCCGGAAAGTGATGTCGTCATCGTTGGGATGCGAGCAGTTGTGAATGATACCATTCATGTCCAGGTAGAGGTTGTCGAACTCAGGGATCTGCAACGAATTGATTAACTGACTTGAAATGTTGTGGATAATATGGAGAAGCGGACGAAAGAGACGATATTACCTGGGCATCGGTGATAACCTCGCTGAGGCACGGGTAACGTTCGCTCAGCCAGCGATAGAACTTCGGAACTCCCATCTTGGAGCTTATTCACAGATGATATCCAATTTATACAGTTACCCGTATAATCTTCGGGTGATTTGGTTCAACCCTGCAATGATAAGATTGAGAAGCACACGACTAAAAATGAAGTAGCACGAAATTTCAAAAAATTGTGCAAGAAATGAAAAATTCTGACCGCCTTGAACTACTACCGTATTTTTCGCGAAATTTGTGTGGGAAATTTGCGCGCAATATTCAAATTTGGTTCGGTGGAGCAATCTTCTGATTTTCGGCTTAGTCTCTCGGATTTTGACCGTTTAAATTGATTTAAGAACGTTTTTACATTTTTAAATTGTTTAAACATGTTTCTTAAACGTTGTCGTTTCGTCGTGAGATCAAGGCAGTAAATCAGTTTGGATTCCTTTACAGTTAAACCATGCCGCCGAAGGGAAAAGCGCCGAAACTTCATGTTCTCGCGGCAGAGGTTCGATCCCAGCAAATTTGTGTTAAATATGTATTTTCGTTGCTTTAGATCCCTGCTGGTTTCAAGTTCACCGACACGAGCAGCAAGACGGAGTTCGTGCTGGGCAAGCAGTTCGCCACCGGCGGATTCGGCCGAATCTACACTTGCAATGAGGTACGTCTCACTTGCTTTGCGGCACTACTTCACATAACGATAACGCCCTGAAGCCGAAGCTTCAGCTGAAAACTAACGTGTAGGCCGTGAAACCTAAGGTAGAGCATGCTTCGACCCACTCACAAACAATGGGCTGTACATTTTTATCTATGACTAACAACAGACCGGATATGGATCTATTGATTGTTTTCTAGGCAGGCAAGAAGGAGCAGCTGTGCGTGAAGGTGGAGCCAGCAGGAAATGGGCCGCTCTTCGTCGAAATCGCCGTCTTCCAACGGGCGCTCAAGATGGAGATGATCCAGGCTTACTGCAAGGAGAAGAGTGAGTAGCCTCCCACTTCCTGGAGTTGTTAGACCAATGCCCAGCTCACGCCGCGCAACCATTACTCGTAATTCACTGTGTAATATTTGGAATTCATTAAGTATGATTATATAAAGGAAGTTGCGCAAAATATTCAATATATGTTCTTGAGAGGTGAAGTCAGTGGGGCTTCCCCACATGATCTCGGGTGGAATCTTCGACTACAAAGAGGACAAGATGCGCTTCCTCGTGATGCCCAAGTATGCCGGATCACTCGAGGCTGTGCGGTGAGTGAGAACGATCACTTCTCCTTCTCAACAACGTCTCCGTCTCTTAGCTTCTCCCCACTTTCCCTCCAATTCACGCGCCATTGCATTGCACTACTTGAATCTAAATCCCCATTCAAATATTTTTCCTAAGAAAATAGCATAGTGTGGCTCAATGTTTTGTGTCAGTAGTACCATTCTCGGAATTTTTAAAAAGATTAATCTGCTATTGCGTCCGCAACTTTACATTTTCAGTGAGAAAACCGGGAAACTGGACGAGGTCGCGGCGATTACGGTAGCCAAGGCGAACGTCCGCTCGCTCGACTACCTCGCCTCCAAGGTATTGAGTGGTAATTATTGATTTTGTACTGTATTATCTCACTACTGCGAGGCACCATCCTGCACTAGTGATAGGTTCTAGTTAGGAGTAAACAAGTGATTGTGTGTTAAGATTTGCTGTCATGATCCCGGGATTCGTATATAGTGATGATCTAATATTTCCGGCCTCCCATCCCCTCAATGGTGTGAAGGGATGAGAGGCGACCTAATTATCCAAGAGCGGCCATTTTGTAACGACTACTGTCTATCGTGATTTCACCGCAGAACTACACTCATGGCGACATCAAGTCGATGAACATCCTGCTTCCCTCTCCGTCGGACTTCGAGGGGGCGGTGTTGGTCGACTTCGGACTCGCCCGCATGGCCAGCAGCAATGTCGAGAAGGCAGACAAGAAGAGGGGTACGGTCGATATCCATTCAAGATTCTATTGATTGCTAATCAAATCTAGAGCATGTTAGAAAGAATGAAAGCTTTGTATGAATGCTTAAAATTTTCGTTTAAAAAAATTAGGGGCTATGATACCCCTACAAACACTCGCTCCCTCGCCGATTAGACAGAGCGAGAGAGTGAAATGGGAGGGGGGGGGGTATCATTTTAGAACTCTACAGATGGTGAAAAAAGTGTTTTAAATTCATCACTGAGAATAAAACAAAGAGTTCTAAAATGATACACCCCGAGCGAAATGGATTGACAGTGATCTCCCTGATTGCAGCCCACAACGGCACGGCCATCTTCACCTCTCTCGACGCCCACAGGGGATTCCAGCCATCGTACAGGTGAGAGGAGGAGTTGGTGTTTAGATTGCACTGGCGATAAGGGTTGCGAAAATCTCGTAGTTCTACAGTGTTTTGTTGCTAGAAAATGAGGTTTCGATCGAAACCCAGTAAAAAATTGCAGCGAGATTTGAGAGGCTATTCTCATTATTTTGCATTCTTAAAAGTGCTCATTGAATCATGTGCTTAATGGATTGCACTACCTCATCATAGCACAAATCCACATTCTTCAAAATTTCTAAAATGCTTCAGTCTAAACGTTGATTGCAGAGGCGACGTGGAGATTCTGGTGTACAACATCGTGTTCTGGATCAGCGGCAAGCTTCCCTGGCAGGTTCGCGCTTTATTATTGTTAAAATTATTTAAATTAATCTATACATCTGCAGCCGAAAGAGTCAAATCCGGCGGCGGTGCAGGCTGAGAAGGAGGTGTGGGAGAAGAATGCAGAGAGGGAGATAGAGAAGCTCATCGGAGGGCCCATCGGAGGACCAGTCGCCAAGATATACAGGTGAGAGCACTGTGTAGTTCACCCCTGGTAGAGAATCAATGCATCTATATGTGTCATGCACAAATTACACGAGACGGGAATCTAAGGAAGGGACTAGATCCATTTCCTTGGTAGAGATCTAGTGTACGAGAGATTGCGCGCTTCCTCCCAATTTTAGCACATCAAACGACCGCCAGGATACGTGGGAAATACTGCGAATGATCACTTGTTATTTTGGCCCGATGTTCAATAGCCCAAAATTCTGTTAGTCTCAAAAGGTGTAAGGGGTACGTAACGAAAATGGAACTTCAGAATCGCCCAGAAGACGCCGTACACGGACTTCGTCGATACTGCGTCAGTACTGAAGGTGATTTGATGTTGCAGGGATCACCCTGCACTAAATAGACGAAATAATAATAAAAAAAACATTTCCAGCTTCTCGATCAAGCACTGGCTGCATGCAAGAAGCCCTCGGTTTCCAAGAAGGCGGAAAGGTGAGATTTCATGAATAGAAAAGTGCAAAACTTTGGTGCCTCATGCTGGAATCGAACCAGCGACCTTCTGTTTACTAGACAGACGCTCTGCCACTGAGCCAATGAGGCGGATACTGGGTGGGAGCGTGAGATGCGTGTTATCGTGCCTGTTCAAATTCCACTCTTCCCCTCTTTCAGCACTCCTAAAGTGGAGGCAAAGGCGTCTGCCTCGAAGCGAGCAGCGGCGAAGAAGGCGGTCGTCGTGGAGAGCGATGAGGAGGAGGAGGAGATACCGAAGGTGAGGAGAGAAAGAGGAAGAAACCATTCTGCACTCTAGCTAGTCAGTCAGACTGACAGAGCATGTGAAATTGAGAGGAGCGGCCACTGTTGTTCTGTTCTGGTTGGGTGGCTAAGAACTTTGTTATGTGGCTGTGTGCTTTCAAAATTAACAACTCTTGCAAAAATTAATTCTTTATGCTAGTCGTGAAAGTTCGAATTCACTTTGATCGTATGAATAATATTTCCTTACATGTTCGGTGTTTTATCTATGATGATTGCTCCATATTAATCTAATTCAGTCTCGTCGCGCGGTGCGCAAGCCGGTGGTCGATTCTGAAGAGTCGGCGGAAGAGCCCACGCCAGTCAAGCCCGTCAAGAGAGCCACTCTGCCCAAGAGGGCCGGATCGGGTGAGGGACTGAACCGGAGGGTGAAATAGTATCGACAGATATGTAACATGCTGATTCGACACCTAAGGAAGCGCTATTGGATTTTAAAAACAATGCTGCCTAGCATCACAGAGTTTCCACTCTAGAATACTCTAGTACCGATCGAGAAACATGAGATTAGCGCTCCACTTTCAGCCGATGATTCAAACCGCAATGTGATTTTAAATATTAATTTTAAAATTAAAAACTAAATAAATATTCAGAAGTGGCCGAGCCAGTGGCAGCAGCGTCGTCCTCTCGAGAGGATCGAGCGAGGAAGAGAACCGCCAGTGAAGAGCCCAGTGGACTCAACTCACCCACCAGAAAGCGTAAGTTGTACCTCCCTTTCTCTTTTATTTGAAACCACTATCCTGCTAGTAGGGAATTTCCTTTTGCTAACCTTTCCTTGAAGTACAATTTGCAAATCTTGGGATACTATTTTTGACCTTTGCTTTTAGATAGGGGAACAATAAGATTGTAATTGGTTCAGCCTCCGAGGCGAAACAACGTCGCCCGATTCCCGGCCTGGCCAATCGAGTAGTCAAGAAGATCGTGGAGGAGGATGAAGAGGAAGAAGAAGAGGAGAAGAAGGGTGAGTGATCAGCAATTTTGTTTTAGTCGAGTAGTTATCATATTGATGTTTCTCAATCGGATAACCTTGTCTTTGCCATGACTTTTAAATATTTGACTCTGCTGTTCATTCTTCAAAATCTATACTCGCCTTCTGATATTCCAAATTTCTGTGTTTGTCTGTGTATAGATTATCGCTGTAAAATGGCTTTTCAACCCGGCTTGCCGTGTCCATTTTTGTTATCACTAGTTTATATTGCTTGCTTGAATACAATTGTTGTGCAGCACCAGTGGCGAAGCGTCCGATTCCCGGCCTGGCAAATCGAGTCGCTAAGAAGATCGTGGTGGATACTGAAGAGGAAGAGGAGAAGGAGGAGAAGAAGAGTACGTCATGCTAGGATACATAGACAGAGATGAAATACATGTGCTGGAACGACGTTAGAGATCCCGGCCTCACCTTTCCTACCATGTTCCATAAATGCAAGTTCCTCAGACCACTCGGCCATGAATCCGGCGATACCCTTTTCATCTCTGTACATAGAGCATGGAGTGCATAGCATAGAAAAGCTGAATGATCGATATTTCTCACAAGGATGGCCTTGCTTGAAAGTCTTGCTTCCCCCTTGTCGCCCGTTATGTACACGTCATCGTATACAGACAATAGACAAAAATATTTTGTAATCAAATGTTCAAAATGCGTTCGTTCAGCGCCTCCCAATCGCCCGATTCCCGGACTTGCCAACCGCGTGGTGAAGAAGATTGTGGAGGAGGACGAGGATGGCGATGGAGAGGCGATGGGAGACAGTGAGACTGAGGAGGAAGAGGAGGAAGGACGTGAGTGACCTACTTAGGATTACGGTAGAGAATGTAATGATAGCGATACGGTAGGATATCTTTGGAAGGGGTACGGTTGATGAGTACGGTAGATCAACGAGTCGATTTCAGCCAAAGGCGTCGGGTCTGCAGTGAAGGCAAACAAGGACGAGTTGAGAAGAATGGTGCCTGGTGGGTTATTGATTGAGCGATTTGTGATAGAACTAGGGGATATTCCTTTTCATTGGTTCGTTCTGGTTCCATTAGGGGAAAGTCAATGTAAGTAGAAATGATCTATTGATGGTTATTAATATTATCGTGTTCTTAAAAAATTGATATTTCCAGGAATGCGCAATCTGCAGAAGGGTCGTCGATCCGAGATCATCTCTCAGATCGCGAGGAAGCACAAGAAATGAGTGGCCCCGCCAACATTCCTTACCGTATACTGTTATTACCGTACCCCCATCTACCCCACTCCTCGATTCCGATGCATTTATGGATCTCGTTTTTCTCGCTCACGGTCGCCTCCTTCTGGAACATAATCTCACCTTGTTAGAGTCGAATGAACTCACTAACTGTATTTATAATTACTAGTAATCTCATAAAATAACCCAACGACTGGTTATGTTTCTCAAGTTTCAATATTCTTACTTAGTCGAATAAATATCTGAAAGGATTTCCCTTTCATGCATCATTAGCAAGTGAGAGAATGTTCAGTCGAAAGAGAGAGAAAGAGAGCTAATGGATGTTTACCGAACAATTTTTGCGATTCCTTTGATCACCCGGTCACACATCACTAGATCTATGTGCAGTGGTACCATCCTTGTTGCGACCTTCTTTCCGTGCAAATCATCAGAGTGAGTTGGCGTAAGTTCCTCCGATTAGCATGAATCCCGTGTCGTCCTTCTTCCTCGTCGATGACGTCGATCTCCTCTTCGCACTCTTCTTCCTCCTGTACTTCTCCAGACTCTGCCCGGCTAGACTAGCCGAGGGCAGTTCCGTGGGCTGATGAGATCGGGTTGAAGTAGGTCGAAGGCTCTTTCTTCGTTCCTTCAAAGTGTATAGTTTATTTCGATAGGAAATTTGGCTGGTTCTTTATTCTTAGAATTGTCTTGCAAGTGCCCCCGGCACTTTCTCACCTGTCCAGTGTCATTGATCTTCTCTCGATCTGTGGGATGAATTCCCGTCTCAGATTGAGCCCTTTTCTTGCGGTAGAATGGATGGTCATAGACGCCCTTCTGAGGTCCCCTCGATCGATATTCCTCCCTTTTCGGACCCGTAGCTGGCGGTTTCGAATCGATAACGTGCGTCACGAGCGGATCCGAGTAGGTCACACCCGATCCTCGCGCGCGACGACGATTACGGTCACGCTCAGCTACCTGATATCGATTGATTGGTGGATACCGTAATCTGATATTGTCAGTTGTTAGAAATTGTTGTGCACGGGTGTGATGAAAGGAGTGGACAACAATCAGGGGCACTGATTCACACTAGGGATTCAAAGGGCAAGGATTCTCTTGTTGTTCGCTGTTTTTGACTCACGAAATGGTCTTTGCTCTCTTTCGGAATTTCGAAAGAACGAGGGAAAGGAATGGACTGACCTGCCTGATCTCTTCTGATAGTCCGTACGGCCTCTCGTTGCCACCCACATCACGATTGTCGATCTCGTTGAGCTCTGGAGTTGTGACTGGTCTGTGATCTACCTTTCGAGTACGTTTTTGCGATTGGGCACAGAAAGATAGTCATCAAGATTCAAATCCCTACTCTTGTAACATCTTGTGCTTGAACCTGACCTAATCCTATCTATCTCAAGAATACGATTGTAACATAGCTGCCACATACTACCACCCCATCCCTTGAGCTCGCTGTGATCGAGCCATAAAGCCAACCCACTCTTCCTTCCTCTTCTTCCCTGAACGGCACTTTATGTGTTGGCGATAAAGAATAAGAATAAGAATAAGAATAAGAATAACCCAAGCTTCTGTGTCAGAATCTCTCGTCATTCTCTTGCAGGTCACAGCGAGGGAGAGGACGAGATCATCGCTCCAGAGTTCAGCCACACAAGTTCAGCCCCTCTTCTGTGTGCACAGAGGTGCGGATAATCCCCAGCACGGAAGAAGCGTGGAAAGAGTGTTCACTCTCTGCTCTCAACACACTCCCTCATAGGAAATGAGGAGGATGTGCTATTTCGGAGTGGTTCTCGATCGGTCCCTCACGGATTATGATCCTTTGAAATGCGTGAACTCCTCTCTCATTCTTCTCACATAACACAGAACGAGAGATCATGCGACAGGAGGAGTGTGGTACCGAACTACGCTTTTCTCCCTCTGGTTCTCGTTTGGTCCACCCGGATTACCTACCGTAATCCCAATGGGTCTGCCTCTTCTTCCGCTCCTTCCGCACGTGAACATACCTGAATGATATCTGATTCTCACCATCACCACACTCTCCCAATTTCTCTGATCGACGATGAAACACGTGAAACGAAGAGTTTCTTAGTACTCTGATTCTCTCGAGCACCATCTAATCGACAGACAACAGAGCACGCGAATTGAGAGTTTCTGAATGTCAACTAGATAGAAAGTTGAGTGGCACGTGCACAAAAACCGAGCAAACATGATAATGGGACCGTGTTATTTCCACGGTTGCACCACCACTTGCACGTTTCTAGCACACTCAATCACTCTCGGGGAGACTGGAAGATTAGCGAATTCGAAACGTGTTTGACTACGCTCAGTCAATGAGGCGTGACTGCTAAGGAACATTCGGCGTTTGACATGCGAATTTACAACAAAAAAGGTAACGAGCCTCTTGAACGCGTAGATGATGTCATCATCGTCGTTCGCGTCCTTCGACATCGAACTGCTTCCCATGCCCGTGGATGTGGAAGGCTCCATGGCTGACTCAGAAGCTACTGAATCAGCCCGGACTCGCCTCCCCTCCTCCTGCTGCCATAGCTACCGAGTGCCAAACAAAGAGCCTTAGTCAGTTCACAACTCCTATTTTGAGAGTGGCCACTTGACTCCCTCCATCTGACAAGCTCTCTCACTGTGCCAGACTGCTGAGAGAGCTGGGAGAGTGAAGAGATTCAGTGACGTATTGGCAAGCAAGTGGGCGCTCCTTATGATTGCTGGGGAGGATGGGTAGAATTGTATGAATGGTGCTTGAGAAGAACTACAGTCAGGTGTGTGTTTGTCTACCAGACGACAAGGGTGTTCATTGATCTCCCGTTTGCCTCCCGTTTCGTTGGTTTCTAATCGGATCAACTACTGATTGTCCTATCACAGCTGTGATCACTGCATTGATGACGTGTAGATCGATGACGAGTAGATCACTCATTGAACGTCCCCAAGCATCTTCATGGATTTGGAGTTACACATATTACGCAATGCCGATATATCATTCCTCCTAGTGAGGACCCTGCCAGAGTAATCTGCCCAGTCTTTGTCCCCTCGACAGCTGACCAACTATTGACGTCTGAATGCCTTCAATCTGTTTTCATCGATGGCAAGAGTGAGAAAGAGAGAGAGAGAGAGAGAGAGAGAGAGAGAGAGTAAACAGTAGGAAAAGAGGACACTCCTCTGATTCAGATTGTGTGCCAGAAAGTTCCCTCCTCTTCTCGAAAATATAGCCATGACTCACAATCCCTCCCCCCTTCATTAAAATCCTCCCATGCATGGTCTGTCGGTATAAAGAGGGAGGGGTGGAGGGGGGTTATCCAATCTGGCCCCACTCTCCTCCTCGTGAGTGAAAGCTCCCTTCTCTCTCGACTAGTTCGAGCTGCTTCTCACTTTCGATAGCCCATTTATCAATATCCATTTCCACTCCGAATTCCCAAATCCCTACAATCATCGGCTTTCGATGTCACCCCCGTCTTCTGGAGTAGGGACGTTAGAGATGCGTCTCTTCACTGATCGCCCATCGCCTTGATCTACGAGACAACAAAGAGACACTATCATCCTGAATCAGTACTCCTGCAGCGCTCACACCCCCGGCTGATCCCGATCTACCGTAATCCTACCGTATTTGCACCCTCTCGTCGTGCTTATCCCACCCCTAGTCCCACCAACGATATCCGATCCCTCCCGCTCTCTTTTGGTGGATGTGAAATGTCGATCCTCACGTGGCCTTCTTTTGTTCTCTCTCTTGGCCAACTCATTTCCGAGGGTCAACACTCATCGATAGACCTTCTTTCTCTTACCCATCTCGCCTTCGGAAACATCATGACTTCTGAGTCGAATAGATCCAGGAATGGTTGAGCAAATTTCATTCGAACACCTTCAAATCTAATCGATCTGTTTACCTCAATCTTCTGCTACAGTAGCCAGAAGAGGATTATCGTAGTCCTCACGTTCTATTCTTCGTTTCGTTCGCTCTCGCATTGTAGTCATTCACCTAGATGATCCCTCCTCCTCCTCTCGAGAATGACTAATCGGTTTAGTGCTGCTGTTCGAAAATAACAGCAGTTGCCGCGGCGTCTCCCCGGTTGTTTGCCGCTGCGGGCTTCCATCCTCTGCTCCCGATCTACTCATCCAGTTATCCTGCCAGACTTCCATTCTCTTTTATTCGCATAGCCTTTAGCCGACTAGACGGACCTTCAGAGCACCGGGATTGCAGAGAGTCTATGATGGGATATCTGTGATCAATAGAAGTTTCGAAATACTCGCCCATGATCTCGAGTAGATTCGTTCGCGTGTGTGTTATTGGATGAACAATAGGCAGTAGGGGCGGAAAAACAGGAGCCCCGTTCGTGGTTGGCTGATCCAACCAATTGGATCTCTCTCCCTCCCTTCTCCCTGGGTAGATCACTCCCTCCCTCTTCCCATCTCATCGATCAGGGGAGGTGGCGCGTGTAAGATCGTGGGAATCACTCGATCTTCCGCTTCCTCCTCACTTCTCTTCGTTCTCTTCATCAGTCTACGATCCATTCTCTGCTGTTATGTCGTTTCCACCCCATCTCTTCCCCTGTTGTTCACCAGTCGTCTCATTGAGTCAGTCTCTGTAGGAGAAAGTAGTCGTTTCGGTCGCGATAACCAGCCATAACAGACTGACTCAGCCGATCCTCCTCCCTATCCTGTCCCTGCCCATTGTAAAAGGGCACGGATATAAACGGAGCGCGATCTCCCATCTCATAGTCCCGTCGTTCTGTTGTTTCATTTGCCTCCGAAGTTTTCATCTGGGGTTCACTTTCGCGCGCGCCTTCCCAATATTTACCCGCTACTTTGTGAGAGAGATGGCAAATAGGCCTACCGAATAGATCCGCTCGAGATTCAGAGGGGTTCCTATAAATACCGCCCTCCTTTCCTCTTGCACCTTCCATCCTGTGATTCCCATTCTTCATCCATTTTGCGTCCATTTCTCGCTGCGCCGACGTTTCCCATTCCTTGCACACAACTACCGTATGCAGATGAAGACTGCCGCACTCCTGCTGCTCCTCGTGCCTCTAGCCATCGAAGCGACGCGCGCCAAGCGATTCGCCGCTCTCGCCTCGTCCATCGGAGGATCCGCCGGATGCGTCGTCACGGTGAGGATTACGGTCGCTTAGGGTAGAGTAGGTTACAGTATCCTTAGCTACCGTATTCTTTCGTACAGTACCCCATTGCTTACCGTATCCCATCAGGGCAACAAACTGTACGCGAACGGCTTCGCTCTGCGCGACTTGACTCCCGCCGAGATGAGCGAGCTCACCAACTACGAGACCGCCTTCGCCGACTACAAGAAGAAGGTCAAGGTACGGTAATATCGATTGATTGTATTACTGTACTTATCGATTGCCTGATTATCGATTTGCAGGCCGCCGTTGAGTCGCACCGCGAGACGATCAAGAAGCAGATGATGAGCATGATGCAGAACCAGAACCAGGGCCAGGGCCAGGACCAGAACAACAACCAGCTGGCGAACCAGGACGGAGACGAGGTACGGTAGTCAGGCAGGGGTACGGTAGATTATCGATCGCCTCGCAGAACATCGAGGCTCCCGCCCGTCCCTCCTTCTGCACTGAGGCCACCACCACGCAGTACTACTTCGACGGCTGCATGGTCCAGGTACGGTACTGATTATCGATTTATCCGGGAACTGGAGGGTACGGTATTAATCGATATTCTGCAGAACAACAAGGTGTACGTGGGCAAGACGTTCGCGCGTGACCTGACCTCCGACGAGATCTCCCAGCTGCAGGTTGGTCTTTGATCTTTAGTCGTTGATCTCTCGAGTCTTAATCGACTGATCTTTGATCTCTCGCAGGCCTTCGACACTAAGATGACGGCGTACCAGAAGCAGGTGCAGGACCAGATCCACAAGCAGGTTCGATCTCTGATCTCTCCGTCCAAGCTGATCTTTGATCTCTAGGTCAAGGGAATGTTCGGAGGCAACGACTTCTTCGCCTCGCTCTTCGGAGGAAAGGTCCAGGTGAGGAATTGGACTTTGATCTCTGACTCACTTGGATGTAGTTTGACCTCTGATCCCTCCCTGAACTCCAACCTGATCTTTCATCTTTCAGGACGACACTGAGTCGACGACGCAGGCAGTCGCAGCCCAGTCGACGACCACTGAGAAGCCCCTCGATGCTCCCGAGGCGCCCAAGTTCTGCGTCTCCATCTAAGACTACCGTATCCCACCCTCAGCTACCGTACCCCTAACCAAAGAGATACCGTACCACCAGTTTCCCTAGTCGTCTGACCTCACACACTCACACACACGCCCCTCTCTCGTCCCATACCGGTTGTCCACTCGTCCCACAATTACTGTAATCGATTGCGAATAAAGAGCTAACGAATTGATATTTATTAGCCTTAACGAGAAAGCACAACATAAAATAGAAGGACAACATTTAATTGTGGAACATAATGAGCAGGCAATATTGTCCTTAAGATTGCTGGGAAATTACTGAAGGGAAACAAGAGAACTCGTAGAAACAGAAATGAAGTGATAGGGTAGGGGGAAAGAGAGATTATCACCTGATTAGCAACACCGGCGGAATAAATAAGCTAAGCTCGTCCCTGAGTTATTTACAGTGAGTCTATCACACCATGTCTACTGCCCTCTTCCTCTGTACTCGCCTCCTCCTCGTCCTCCTCGTCCTCTTCCTCCCTCGCCTCCTCTTCCTCTCTCTCCTCCACCCCTTCCTCCTCTTCCTCCTCCTCTGTACTGATTTCTTCTCCTCTTCTCCTCAGCTGCCTTCAACTCCGGCATGAACTCGGTCATGTCGTGTCCACGCGCCTGCAAGGATACTGTAGCACGGGAGTACGCTAGTCAATCGATAGTAATTTTAGTTTTCTAGAATACTGCACTAATAGGTCAATGGTAGAGTAGATTTTAGAACACTCCTTTAACCTTTTGGTCAGTCGCCGAACTGGAATTCTCTTTGTTCATCCTATTACGAAACATGAAAATCAGAACTCATTGCACAGTCAACCACGACAGGTTGCCTGATCAAGGGATCGATGGCTACCGTACCTGATTGAACAGTCTGACGGCGGCCTCTGCAGTGTAGTTCATGCGCTCGATCATCGCGCGACAAATCATGTAGCTGCAAGGGCAAAAATCGATAATTGATTACCTACAACAACCGATGGCAGCAACAATTATTTTTAAAAATAATTTAATCACTCATTTACTCCCGTGAACACAAAAATACAAGAAAAGAATACCACATAAGATTAGGGAGGTTCGCAGCGACCACAAAATAATCCGACCAGAAAGCAGCTACCGTATCCCGTACCGTACCCGGTTCTGTTGACTCCTCTGGTGCAGTGCACTCCGATGACCTCGTACATGTAATACTCCTCCTCCTCTCCTTTCGCCTTCCGCTCCGCCTGACGAGTCTCCCACTCACGACGACGTCTGAAGGAACATTTACTAAAAATAATAATTTATCTACGCCCGAGGCGCGACGATACCATGAATACATTAATTAAGGTTCCAGATGGGAGGGGGGCTCTCCTGAGACATTGAGGGTTTTCGGAGGGATTAAAGAAAATTATATTTCAATAACAGATTAAATAGAAAGCGCTTCCTCCGATGCTTTACTTATTGTTAGTATATAAACTTTTTGTGTGTAGTAATATACGCCTAGTCATCATTTCAAAATCTCGACTAAATATTTCTTCAGCATTTGTTTCCTTACAATTACGCAAGCCTGAAGAAAACACCCTGTTTCAATTTTTGAAAATAACTTTTGCGTTATACAAACACTAATTGTAAAAAGCTTGAGTAAGCTGTTGTATCACCATTGAAAGGTTAGATCGCAATTGAAAAATCGTTCGCAATTCAATCGATAGCCCATTAACAACTGTAACCGTCGAATCGCGGACTGACTTTGCCTGCTGCTCGGCGAAGTCGTCGCAGATCTCGAGGAATCTCTTCACTTGGTGCCAGCGAGGCTCCTGGTTGTCTATGCGAATCTTCTCGTATCGAATGTCGAACGCCCTGCGGAATCAAATTCAATCAATTCAATTCTTTATCTGCCAGGATGTGTATTGAGGAAATTCTCAGAGAACCTACGATAATTTGTGGCCCCCATGGTCGCTAACATTCCCCTTTCACATCCTTCATAAACCACAACAACTACACAATTGTCAATAAGTGAACGGTCGTCTGCCTAACAGTCAACATCGCTTGGAAACGATTCGCTTGACAGTCAAAATATCAGGCTGAGTCATAAGTTTTTTCCAATTTGAACTTGAAAGCATTTCCGATATTCCGGTCTTTGATCCAAATTGATTTTAATTTTCATACTCACATACTATTAGTGTGTGGATACTCTCGTTAGCGCACTTTAGTGCAGACCTATTGAGAGTAGCTTCCGCTTTCTCAGAATAGATCTTTCCATTGAGTCGTGATTGGGCAAACTAATCAACACTATCGTGAAGTATGATGAACGTCCATCACGATAACGCCTGTAATTCCGATTTGCACAAAAGACCTGTACACATAAGGCGCAAATTTCAGAGTCGTGTTCATTTCGCCATGACCAAAAATGTGTTTCGTTTACTGCACATCCGCACACATTGGCCTATCGAAACCAAACCGATTTCATCATAAAGCTTCCTACATGAGCAGCTTATATTTGCTTTATGATGGGCTCTCATTATTACAATCACAAGCTGCAGTCATCAACACTAATATGATGAAATTTACACATCGAAATCAGTGTATTTCAAAGCTTCCTGATTAGATGATAGATGGAGGTCCCACATTTTTGTGTGTATCAGCATCAGCTACCCTCAAACTATCCCTCATTATCTTCATATAGTCATGGAATTCCAGAGAATTCGAAAATGGTACTCCAAGAATAACCACTAAAAGTCAAAATTTTGATCGGTTAGGTCAATATTCGGTTTTTTTCGATAAATCTCATTTTTGAAAAGGGGATGATGTGATGTCTCAAATTTCACTAATGGTAAAGTAGCCCATAGTGTAAGATTAAAGCGCCCCTATATACAAGCCAGTATCTTTAACACATAAATCAGGGAAGATAATATCTCCCATGGGATTTCTTTCCAGCTTGTATTATTTGTTGTTCCATAATTCTGTGATTGATCAGGCTAGCACCGATTTCAACCACTTTTTTGAAAGCACATTCCAGGGGCTTCTCAATAATGTATGTGAAGATGCCCAGCCAATTTTCACTGCAAAACAATAGCCAGCCCAAGTTTTTTAATATTTTGTTGGGAAATTCACTCATGGTTAACGTTCGATTTCTTGTATGATTTAAAAGCAAAATACAATTCGGACATATCATAATAAGTGTGAAATATACCCTCACTTTATGCTACGGATATGTACTGATGCGATTTCAAAGGCGCTTTTTAGGTGACTTTGAACTGAATCCTCAAAATTGGAAAAAACTTATGACTCGACCTAATATAAGAAGACATCTCTGTTTCGATCGGCCTTCTTTCCAACAAGAGCTGATTGCGGTCAATTGGAGCGTTGAGGTTGCAAACAAATCAAAGATGACTCTTACTCGAGAAACTCGGTCTCGTAGAAGAAGGGCAGCGTGAGGTCGATCACCGTCGTCAATCGGATGCCCCTCGACGAGAGGTCCTGAAGGGACGCCAGTCTCAGTCCATCTCACGTGCTCCCATGGTTTGTCTAACCGACGAGACAGAGAGCCTCCTTCAGTTATCGATCCAGTTACAGTACCTGGATCAGCGAGATAATCGTGTGCTCCTCGAGCTCCGGATGGCGCGCGAAGCGCTCCTCGGACAGGGGAGACTGAAAATTAAGGCAGTTTACAATCCGACCACCGTAATTCGATTCCAATTATTGCATGCTTGACAAAAAATCCTGGAATCATTTCTCAATAAACACAGTTATCGATCGCATAATCACTACTGTATACCTTGAAGGGGAGGAAGGGCGTGGTGGGCACGACCTCGCCGCACTTGGAGTAGTTCGCCCACTCGCGAGGAATCTGCAGAGCACGGCGGACAGTACTGTAGCTGCTCGTTATCGATTACCTTGTAGTCCTTCTTCGAGGGCTTCATCGTGATGGGAGGCAGCTTGACGGGGGACGAAGTAACGGACTTCTGAATGGAAGGAGTACGGTAGGCTTACGGTAGACAATATAGGGTTTTTTCCTACTGTTTTTTTATCTTGATAGGATAAAAAACAGTAGGAATATGGTAGACAATCGCTGGATGCACCTTTCCGTTGCTCTTCGTCGATTCCTTCTCGTACTCCTCCTTCTCGACGTCGTCGACCACTTTGAAGGGCTGAAAATGAAATGGTGTTGCTTCGCCTTTTAATCTTTCCTAACTTTGATCAAGGATATCAAATCGGCATTTCTCCCACAATCCCGCCAGTCCCAATCATTCGTAGTCGACTCATTGAGATCAACCACCATACACACTCATAATGGACTCAAAATGACGTGTCATAGCTTTGAAAGAAGGGTCGCCAGGTCAACACTTTTCTAGATTGTAAGTTTAGAAAGTAACGTCGAATGAAACTACGAATTTCTTGTAATACGCCCCACGAACAGTACCTTGGCGCACTCCTCGTCTCCCTTCACCTCCACTTTCTTCATTGCGTCGCAGAGACCATCGAGCTCCTGCTCCATTTCCGTTTCAACCATTTCACAGATGAGCAGTATCTCATATCACGCAGACATGAAGTCGGATAATATCCAAAAATAGTACCCTTCTGCGTAATTTAAAAAACTTCTGGGCAGTCTAGAAACATATTGTAAAGAAATACAGAAGGAAACTATTTCTGGTTATCATCCGACCTAGTGCTCTCATATAATACTCTTCACGGCTCTTCCTCTCCGCATTACCTTGCCCTTGACGGGGCTTCCCTCCACACTCTTCTCCACCTTTTCTTCTTCTTCTTTCACCACCTTTCCCTCCTCTTCCTTCACATCTTGACTCACTCCTCCCTTCTCCTCGCTTTCTTTCACCATTTTGCCGAACCCTGAACTGCTCTTTATTCTCACCTAGAACTGATCCAGATATCTCTGTGACCTTCGGACACATTCCAGTCATGCATTAACCTTTGGATAAGCTTTATCCATCAACGATCGAGCATAACAATTCAACAATGGGAACAGACAACAACGTTAACACCAGTAGGATCAATAAAAACTCCCTCCTTCTCCCTCTTCACTTCTTCATCTGCTTCGTGAATCTCTCCTTCATTACCGTATACTTCCTGATCTCGTCGGGAGTCACCGAGGGACGAGTCTCCTCCACTGCCCGAGAGAGATGCGCCCTGTTCACTGCGTCCACCCCTTCGCCCCGTTCTCTGAATCGATCAAACTATAGTATATCATATCCTAGATATTCAAATGATACTCTATCCCTTCACGCTATAATCTCGTTGGTCAGACGATTAATCAACGTAACGTTGATGAAGTCTAAGGAGCCACAAATCATTCGATGGCTACACGAACCTCCTCTCCTTGAGGGCGATGATACCCGCCTGGTGCACCACCTGCACAATGTCCGCGCCTCTGCAACGAGTCATACTAATGATTTAAAATTACTATTTTTTTATTATGTCCGCGCCCCTGTAACGAACAGCATTAAGTATCGTGGTCGCATCTTCTAAAGACGAAATCTTCAAGTTTTAGACATCGAGTAAGCACAAATTTTTCGAGTTTCTGAACCATGGAACAAAACAAGGGAAAGTGCTCACGTGAATCCATCCAGTCGCGCGTCGGCAGCGAACGCCTCGATGTCCACATCAGATGCCAGTCGGGGCTTCGTCCCATTCTGCAGGGATCAAAGATCACCATTGACCTAACACCAAAGCCAGTTATTAACCAAAGAAGAGCCGGAAGATCAAAGATCACTGCCCACCTTGGTGCTCTTCCTGATGATGTCCGCTCTGTCCTCGTGATTGGGCAGATCGACGAAGAGGATCTTGTCCAGTCGGCCCGGTCGCAGAATCGCCGCGTCAACCATGTCTGAAAGGCGAGTGAGCTCGTTTCCAAATCAGTTTTTTTATTGTCAAACATATCTTCGAAAATACCAAAATTATTGTGCAAGAGTAAGAAACGCCTAATGCGTGCTCACCTAGTGAATTTTTCTCTATTGGTGATATTGAAATGATCTTTGATCTCTGCGTACCGGGTCGATTGGTGGCTCCGATGATGAAGACCTGTTTCCGTCCCTCCACTCCGTCCATCTCCGTCAGGAACTGGTTCACCAGTCGGGCGCTCCCGCTGCCCTGAAGGCAATCCATTTTTTTAAATAATTTAAAATACAACTATATTACTCGTTGTGTCTAGTCATATACATGCCCCCCCCCCCCCTGGAAAGAATAAATTCTCCCTGTCCACCTCATGGCTGCTTCTCTTGGCGCAGAGTGCGTCAATTTCGTCGAAGAAGATGACGCAGGGGGAGGAGTCACGAGCACGCTGGAAGACCGTGCGCACCGCACGCTCACTCTCGCCCACGTACTGCAAGGAGGAGATTGGAGGGGGGGGGGTTGGCTTCGAAGATAAAAAACAATTAGAGAAAATGAATCCAGCAAATTGAACTACGCGTGAAAAGGAAAAAAATATTGGATTTGTTTTCTCAATTCCAATTAAAACAGCGAAGAACGAAAGATGTTGGACACCTTAGCCAAACGTAATTGAAATTCCTCAGGAAGAAACGGGTTAAGAAGGAGAACACGGGAAGAGGAGAGTGCGGACCATGTTTAGCAGTTCGGGTCCCTTAACAGAGATGAAGTTGAGTCCGCTTTCGTTGGCCACTGCCTTCGCTACGAGCGTCTTACCGCAGCCTGAACGGGAGCAGATCATTCGTGTTGAATAGAAGACCATAGGTGGGCGGGGGTTGAAGCTGGAAAAAGAAAACCGGGGGTGTTTAGTGTCAAAAGGGGGGGGGGAGGTGATCGTAAATGATAGTTTTTGTGACATTTTTCAAAAACCGGGGGTGTCCAATCCGAAAACCGGGGGTGTTTCACAGCTGGCTTTGATGGTGCCCACCTATGTAGAAGACACACAGGTTTCGCAAATAACGAGTTCATGGATACATCAGATAATAACGCATTAGAGGGTAATTCAAATAAATGTAGGAAAAATTCCGACACTATCAATTATCTTCCAGTCTCTTTACTAATCACAACACTATAAGACAAAAAAAGTATCGAAAATTCCTCGGAGCTATCGAAATTTTAAAAAAAATTAAAATAATAATTTATATCAACGAACCAGGAGGTCCGCACAGCAGGATGCCCTGTGCTCTCGTCGAGAGACCGAGGGCGGCGAAGTCTGACGGATTGCGGACAGGGCACTGCAAACAATGATTTCATTCGGGTTCTCTCCCTGAGGTTTTGCGAGATGTCGCAGTATCAAGCATTAGCAAACCGTGACAATTATGCTTCTTTGGTTTCGGGAAAAATAATCTGCCAGTAGAGCCGTTATTTGCAGTAATCAACAAATCAATCGATATTGACTCACGAGGATGCTCCATTCCAGTTCCTCTCTGATCCTCTTCAGGGCGCCGATGTCATCCCACGAGACGTCTGGCACGGTGGCGAAACCCTCCCTGCAGTCAATCGTCTGACTCCCTCCATTGCACTCACGCGCCATTCGACACGTGATACAATGACAATTGGAGAGAGTGAGAAAGTACCCCATTCAACAACATCGCGTTCCTTTTCTTTCGAAATGCAACTAGAGATTAGTAATCAGAATACTAATTGTAAGAGTGAAACATTTCAAAAAAAGAAAGTTCTCTCCCTTGCTCTTTAGTAGCACTTAGTAACAGTGAAATGAAACGGGAATCGAAGCATAGCAACGGTTGCCGTGTGCAGCTTCCTATCCTTGCTCTCATCCATTACTATGTTTACCAATATTTCAAAATTAGGAACAATTTCGAAATCTAAAGTCGACGATGAACACGTGTGTATCACCTCTTGGCGGATGGCTGGACGTTGAGGAGCGCACGGTGGAAGTCGTCGAGTCCGACGAGCAGCCCACCCTGGTCAGCCAGAGAGGACGGATCGTCTTCCGATGTGAGCCACGAAAGCACTGAAAGACACTAGGTCCGAGAACCAAAAAAATACCATTCTCCAGCATTGTCACATTAGGTTCCCACACTCTCAAAACGTCTTCTGCGAAAATACTGCGGAAGGGTATAAAGGTATTATTTTTGGTTCATATTTTGTATGCTCCCCCCCCCCCACCTACCCTTGTCCAACTCCTCCTTCGTCTGCTCCTTTGTGAGTCTCTTGAATGCCTCCCTCTTCTCTCTCTTCACCAGATTGTCGAAGATCCGATTGACGGCGCATTTGGCCGCCTCGCGCACCAGAGCGCACAGATCTGCGCCCTGCAACATTATCGATTGGACGATTGAATGATCTACTCAAGATAATCGTCATACCACGTAGCCAGGAGTGAGATGGGCCACGGTCGCGAGAGAGACCGTCTCGTCCAGAGGCACCCTCAACAACAATTGTTACCATTTACTACAAACTTGTTTCAGTGTAGCCGTAACATTCAGGTAAAGAAAACACAATACAAATACAATCAAAAATTTCAGGAGTCATTGGCGATTTCCAATGAGATGCTATATTGAGTTGATAGCAGAATACGATGTGGCGCTATGAAGTGCCTCCTTGCCAGAAATCGTCGACTGACTTGCACTGGGCGGTGAGGATCTCCAGTCGGGCGGCCTGGTCGGGGATGCCGATCGCGATCTCGCTGTCGAAGCGACCCGCTCTGCAAGAGAAAGAGTAATGGAGATCACTTTCCTTCCCGAATGCTGTTTCGTTTGTAGGAGGAATCACCGATTAAGAGGCATGTGGAGAAAGAGAAAGATAAGTATAACTATGCATGCTTACCTCCTGAGTCCTCCGTCGACGCTCTCGATGCGCGAGGTCGTGCCGATGACCAGCACGGGGCGGAACTCTGCACAAGAATCACTTTGTTTTGCAAATTCTCTCGCCACGCAGAGACGAATGTGAGAATTGATACAAATAGATAAGAATTGTGTCGAATTTTGTGGAATAATGATTTTATATTGATATATCATAGTTCAACCCACTTCCTCCGTACTCGCTCTCCTCGTCTTCTCCTCCATTCTCGATGGTCACATCTCCGCCATCGCCGAACTTGAGCTGCGCCTTCTTCTTCGTCTCACCGAACAGTTCTGAGATTAAGTTGATATCTTTCGTTCTCGATAAGATATTACATCATCCAGTTTTTTTCCAGTTCTACTACAGGTGCAGACACATTTCGGCGACTTTCATCATTTCATATTGTCCACTGTTCATTAATCTCGATCGAAACCAAGAGCATCTGGCATCGCACCATCGAGGGAGGAGCATATCTGGGAGACGACGCGTCTCTCCATCTCCCTCGTCGCCGTCTCCTTCTTCGGAGCGATCGCGTCGATGTCGTCCAGAATCTGCAGAGACAAATACCGTAATAAGTTCCTCAACACGATACATTTGGGCTGCCGACACCTCATGTCGACACGAGTTAACCAAAATAAATGTAAATGATCTGCACTGCCATTGATATGAGAGTAGCCACAAATCTCATCCGAGGCAAATATAGTATTTCCAACCGAAAGCCACATTATTTCAAAATTTACTACACTCGAAACGGCATGAACTTCAGTAATCCTGGATCGAACCACAACTACAGACACAATAGTTTCTTTCCAAGAGCGGCAAGGCTTTTAGTAACTTCCGAGAATCAGACTAGTTCCCCTGAGTAGATCCCCCCCCCCCCTGACCCCATTGTCCCGTTATTCATTCGTCATTTAATCGTCATTAATTTCCTGTTCTATTACAGTTTTCTCACACGTTATTTCGAACGAAATAGCAGAAATCTGTATATATATATATAAGTCCGAAATAAACACATCACTCACGACAATGCAGGGCGCGTTCTTCTTGGCCGTCTCGAAGAGAGTCCTGCAACAGTAATCTATAGAGATCTCAAGTCGTTTCTTTGACAATCCTCTATCCCTCCAACTCATTCCCACCTCCCTTCCCTCCACTGAGGGCTGTACGACCGAAAATACAGGGAGGGATGCCCCGAAATGAGTGTGGAATTAGAGGGGGGAAGGGGACCAGAAATCACGTCCTAAACCCTTGTTCTAGTGATCTCTCTTATGCTCTGAACCACAATTTCATGGTGAGCAATGAAACTTTCAACATATCTACCCGGTTCCCCCTTCTTATGAAGCATTCTTTCCTTGCCTTCTTCCCCCGGGCAAATGTCATTATTTTATTTGACTATTGTATACGTAAATGTCTACCTGATGCGTTCCTCCGTCTCGCCCGACACTCCCGACACCAGCTCCGTCACTGCCAGCTGCACGATGGGCACGCCGAACTCGCCCGCCACCGCCTGCACGAGATCTCCTTCCATTTAGCACTCTCTAATGGGGCACCGAAAACAGACAAAGATAAATTATAAAGAAAGTAGGACTTGCGCAATGCGCAGCCATGTATCCACCCAAATGTATTTATGTGAGATTACGGAAGCAAATCGTAGGAAAGAAACAAAAAATAATAAGGACACGGTTAAACATGATTATTTTGAGCCTCCTCTCACCTGCGCGAACATGGTCTTTCCGCAGCCGGGCGGGCCGTGGATGAGACAGCCCTTGGGTGGTTCTACCTGCAAAAATGGAACAATTATACTAAGCAGTTTTACGTTTCTGACTCTGAATATGACTCTAGATAGTATCAGGTTGGTGCGAAAGTCTTGCGGTTTTTTGTGTCCGTACTTTGAACTATCATAATTCTCTCGTCCCAAATCACAATGACTAACAAACATAGCAGTGTTTAGAGGTATGCTTGTACTTTACATGCACACATTTCAATCAATCCGATATCGCACTCAACGCAATAAATCATGATAAGCCCATTTGCAATTGATGCTCAAAATTTTGCATTAAATGTATTTTACTGGATATTTGTTGGCAAAATTCACGAAACCTGCCCATGCTGAAGTCGTAGAAGTATTACGTATACCCTTTCAGAAAATATGTTTCAACTGTGTCTCGATTAAGTTTGGACCGAATTGCATGCTATTGAAAATATGCTGTCGATGCTGGCTACATGAAACTTTTTCGGATTTTCTACATAGAAGACCAAGCATACAGGCTTCACTATGGGTGCGCTATATTCAACCACCAAGAGGCTTTATTCTCTGAAAAAATATTGGCGTCTGCACCTTTCTCGTTTCAGAAAATTTGAATTTCTCATTTTTCAAAAATATGCGAAATCAACATAAAAATGCAATATGTAGTCATTTACAGATCAATTCATTTCTCAAAAGGATGTAACTTCTATCATCCATGATAAAAAGTATGTACAGGGTAAAGATGGGAGCTTCATCTAACCACCAGGAATTGAGCATTCATGCTTCAGAGGAAACATAATATTGATAAATGTGTCGTTTTCGATGGATAAATTTTCGCAATTTTAACTTTGTCCTGCCCTCGCCTCTCCGATTGGGCAATGCTGATAGGGTGCGCATATGAAAGAGTATGCAAGGCCTCATTAGTAATTGATATACGGAAGGTCATCGGTCAAACTGAAAGGAAGATGGAAGGCAAAATATCAAAAAACCGCAAGACTTTTGCACCAACCTAATATAACCAAACTGACATTGAGAAGCGAGAAGGTTCGTGGTCGGGCTACATGCATCGCGAGACGGCAGATCTCCTGAATTTATTTTTTGAAGATAATAAATTTACTGAAATGTAGAAATTAAAACATTAGAGTTGCAACCGACCAGCTTCTGCTCCTCGCACCCTCCGATCTCCTTGAAGGTAACCTTCGAGTCGGTGAGTTCGAAGGAGTGCGCTGCCTTGGCTGCAGCACCGATACCACGAGGGGCCACTGCAGATATTTGCATTTTCGAAAACAATGTACTTGCAATGCTTATGAAAAGTCTAATATCGTGCAAAATTATGAATAAGCAGACGAAATAATAATGCTCTCAGGATGTCTAGCAGTGATCACATCCTAACATTCCGATATCGAAAAATGTGGCTTGCCTGACTCCCTCTTCTTCTTCTTCCCTGCAGGAGTGGGTGCTGGCGTGGCTTTGGCGGCCACTGCTGGCGAAGGGGCGGCGGGAGTGGCGTAGAGTCGTCGATTCGACTGATTCGCGCTGTTGTTGGTCTGGAGGAAAACGAGAAAGATTACGATCTTGCGTTTGTAGCGAACCTTTGTATCATGCTCCGCCACCATTTCGACGTCCTCGTTATCGCTATCGGAGATTACAACTTCCTCCAACGACTTGTTGAGACTGCTGCAGACATAAACAATGCAGTGTAACAACTCCATTATGTGTGGTCACAACATACGTCTCGTGCTTCCTTTTTCGACTCTTTGTATCGGCGTTTGTAGCCTCCACATCGACCAAATCCAGTCGTCTCAGCGCTTCTTGAACCATCTTTTCGAACGCTCTTTTCTTCTTTCGTTCGTATTCACTGCAATGCAATGTTGCAAGTCAGAAGTTGACGAAATCGTGATGTAAACACTTTTAGAATCTGCAAATGCACGTACGGATATTTTTGTTGGAGAGCGAACGCGATTTCATCGGAACCTTCTTGTTCCTCAGAGTTCTCGACGTGCTAAACTTGGAGGAACATTAATATATTAGAGAACAAAGCTTAGAAAACACGAATAAATAAAAGAAAATAGTATACCTCGCGTACGCGGTGCAGCAACTTTGGATCCGATGAGAAACCTCTTGGTCCTGGTGTCATCTTAAAGTTTGCGCAATCCAAGATTGAATTAGGAAATAGCAAGGAGTTGAAACAAGAAAAATGTAAACATCCATTTTCAAGAAAAAATAGATGGCAAAGCCGGAAATTATAAACTTAGAGCCGGGAAAAGGTTTGATTTATGTGGTGAACATCACAATGCGGGAGTTTAAATGTTTCAATTAATTTTGTTATTTCCAGATAATTAAGTGCTAATTAATTATTGATTAGTAATTACATTTAATTTTTTGTTATATGGCTGTTTTATGTACTTCCCATGTATTCATGGAAAAATAGGAGACATATCGAGGCCGTCCGCGTGTACCTCGTAACGGGTTTAGTTATTCTTTTAAGAAATATGTAATATGTCGTTTTCCCACTGTCATTTATTTAATTTCATATTCCTCTTCCTCCGGGCGTTCGTCCAACTCATGGGAATGTGCAGCGAGAAGCTGCTATAAACCGAGGTATGCTCTTACAACATTACATCCGTAACAGCTGTAGACCGTGGATGGGAAGAAGGGCACTAGGTCGGATGGGAACCATCTGATGAGAACCCACCCGATGATAACCAAGAAACGTACCCCCACTCCAGTGTATTCGCAGAATACATGTTGTTAGTGTGCGAACGTATTCTGAAAATCTAGGAGAAGGGTGCTTTTTGGTTCTCATCCGACCTAGTGCCGGAAGAAGCACAGTAACTCAAACTCATCGAGTTAACCTAAAACTTCATGTGTAGACTCATTAGGTTGTAAGAAAGTATTTCTGAAAATGTTGACCCACAATTTATATATTTTCCAAAGACAGATGTTTTTGATATTATTCATGATATATGGGGGTTTCGAGTCGAAACTTTCTTGAAAAAGAAACTTTCGACCTCATTTGTAATATCTCACTCGCAAGAAAATCCGAATGCATGCCAGAATTAAAAATTTGGAAACAAAATATGTGGCTTCAGTTCGAGAAACGTGCTAGTATGAGATGAAATTGAGCGGCTTGAATGTTGGGGCGTTTTTTTTCATTCCTCCAAATCGTAAAATACTTTAAAAATTTGGTTATATTTTGTAGAAAATATTAGATGTCTATCTAACGAATCGTCTTCACGAGAGACAATCGGTATGCAAGAAAAAATATCAGATCACTTCAATAAGTAGAAATTCATTAGCTTGAATAGTGCTCCATGGATCCATGATAGGTGGTGCTCTGATCTGAAGGGAAATCCTCCGAGAATGAATTTGAACTTCTATATAAATCTTAGTAGAAATATTGAACTGTGCACTGTTGAGAACCCCATACATGGGGATTCGCACACGTAGAGTGATTTTTAAAATTCTAGAGTATGATAATTACACGACCAACATTTCCTCCAATTTGAGATCACGACTTGAAACTTTCAGTGCATATTTTTTGTACAACTTGCTATCGATCTCACGTTAATCTTATTTTTTCGTAGGATTTTAATTTTTTATCTTTTATTTTCGGTCATTTTAATGACACATGACCTGGTGCATTCAAAAGATCTTGAAATTTGGAGTGTTATAAGCTGAAGCGAGTCACATTTTTTACGTGCGCTTTCGCGGAAATGTCGTATCCATTAAATTTCACGTGATGGTCCGTCGCCAAAATTCCAAAATATCGCCGGAAATTTCGAAAAGAGGGCCGGGAAAAATCAAGTTAACTAACCAATCCTACCGTACCCTGTGGAATGGCTTGTTTCAACCATGGCGCAGTGAATGCGTTGAAGGCGCAATATGAGTGTTGTGGATCGATGAGCCGGCGACTGGATTCAAGCCAAGAATGCAGTTTACGTTTTTGTAGTTGTACGCGCTTTTATTTCCGCTTTTCTAATTGTCAATCGATTCTGCGCGTAGGTCGCACTCTTTACATCCGAAACCATTTCTCCTTTTTATCCAATTTGCTCCTCCTTCCCTTGTCTTTATGCTAATGTATCTTCATATTTTTTGTTCTTCTACTCTTATCAGTTGTTAATATTTGTATATTTTCCAGTTTCACATTATTTTATTACTCCAACCGCGATTTTTTCGTGTTTGTCCGTCCGCTTTTATGTTTTGCTAAATGTTTTCCTCTTTCAGAGATTCTCAGTGAGTCTTAATTCGATGGTAATCTGAGCACTACTCACTGAGCGATGAGCGCTGCTCCTTCGATGCAGCAACCTGGTTCCCATCCGGGATCCGCCAGTGGCACGCCCGGTCCCGTCGGCACTCCCCAGCCCCTGCAGCAGCCCATGTCCAACCCATCCATGCTCATGCAGCAGCAGCAGCAACAGCAACAACAGCAACAGGTACAACCAGTTTCATTTCACAGTTTTCTCCTGGAGAGTGCTGCTAAATTTTCGCAATTAGCACTGTAATGGTCATAATAATTATAAATTTTTTGTCATGTATCCATTACTTGTTGTTCCTTGTTTTCAATTTAGTTATTACAGCAGCAGCAACAACAACAGCAACAGCTTCCACGACAGCCGCAGCCAGACCCCACGAAGGAGAAGTAAGTTTGTCTCTTGTATTTCCACTTCACTCAATAATTCAAATATTTGATTGCTAATTAATTTTGTGCTTTACCTAGTCATTCTTTTCCAGATTGGTAGTGAGTATTCACGAGTATCTCCTGCTGGCCGGTGCTCCGAAAGCTGCGGAGACACTCAAGATCGAGATGGGCCCTGTGAGTTGTTCTCGAATGCTCAAATACGTTTATCTAAGTTCGAATGCTCATTCACGTTCAATCATGCTGTCGATGAATCTATTGTTTATTCCGTTGTTCACTAAATTATGTTTCAGAACTTTCCGAACGCTAAATGGGCGACTAGCGGCGACCCTCCCGGATTCCTCGCCAATTGGTGGAAGTAGGTGTTCTTTATATTTAAAATTTTAAAATTTGATTTTTAAAAAAATTTAAATCGCCCCTCTTCAGTCTTTTCTACGACTTGTATTGTGCGGCTCCCGAGAGAAGAAACGACTCTGATTTGGTGCCGTCGCAGGAAGCCAAGTTTTTCCACGACTACGTGGGTTCACCGGTTCATATTTAAAATATTATTTATTTCCATTTCAGGTAAAAACACTCCGTATCTGTGTGGAGTGATAATGGTTTATATATTTATATTTCAGAACATGCCAAATAACATGATGAGCCCCATGATGAACGGCATGCATCAGGTAAGATATTTATTATTGCTGTATATTCAACCGTTTCTCAATTCAATTTCTTCGCTCGCTTTTTGGCTTGATCCAAGCGCGCATCTTCAGTCCTCTCTGATTGATTCTCTCCTTCGCTCATTTCTTTCTTCTTTTACCCTCACAGTCTGCCTTCTCTTATAGCTTTCGTAGGATCTCAGCAGCAATGTACGCTTGAGTGAGGTTAGGAAGAGTAAGGGAGGAAAGGAGAGGAGGAGGGGGATGGTTGTTTCTCTATTCGTCCCCTCCTATCTCTCCCCCTTCTCCCTCTCTGTATGAGAATCTCTCCCCCTTACCCCTTGTCTCGCGCTAGTCCCCAGTGTCCTCTCTCTCGCTGCTTCAATTGATCTGAGGAGGGAGATGACCCCAAAGAGGGGAGAGTGGTCATAGGCCCCACCCCTTTCCTTCTCTTCCAGCTAAGAACGAGTTATCACTCAGAACTTCTATTTGAAAATGGGAAAAAAACAGGGACCATCTGCCTACAGGAATCCTCTGTTTTGGCCCCGAGTCTTTGCTTGCTCCGCCCCTTCTCCCTGTATACGAAATGAGGAGAGAATGAAGTTGACGCACACAAAATAGAGATACGGACCACGCTTAATCAGTTCCGATTTCAGTTTGCCGGACCGGGAGGAATGATGGGACCAGATGGAATGATGGCTGGTGAGTTGGTGCTTGGTGCATTGAAAGTTTAAATATTTCGCTTGTGTTAATGTGATGAGCCTTCCGAAGGCACTATACAGCCATTTTCCTAAGCATTACCATTGTCTTCTTTTAGATTTGCTTTAGTTCTCTACCATTTTCTTGACTAGACGTTCGAGCGCACAATAAATTCTATTAATAGATCTTACGAATAGTGTTGTCCTCTAATTCTACAATTTATATTTGTTGTAAGTTTTAATAGTTTTGTTACTCAGGCTTCCCCGGCCGTTTCGCTCCGGGTCCGGGTCGAGGCGCGGGCCCTCTGCCTGTAGGTCACCCCATGGCCGGTCCATTCATGCCTGGGTACGACCCACGTATGGCGGGCGCAAGACCCCCAATGGGCGGTGCCCGACCCCTACAACAGCAGCAAATGACTCCTGGATCGTTCCCTGTCGCGGGTATGCGACCGCCGCAGCACATGCAGCAACAGCAGATGCCACCACAGGTACATTTTAATATTTGGCAGCAGTAAATCAAAATGCAATTGTACTAAATGAATCCTCATTTGACTATACGTGGATTGAATTTGGCATTGAAAGGTCTGGAAAGATCTATTCTTCGGACTCTAACGAGACATTCTTCATTTCTGCGTGACATCGTTGTTCGACAAGAAAGGCATAATCAATTTCAGGGGATGTACCGTCCTCCGTTCATGGAGGGAGGGGGTCCGCCCGGACCATTCCCCGGTGCACCTCACGGCATGGGAATGAATGGAGGAGTGATGGGCATGGGATCGCCCAGTATGCAACAAATGCAGCATCGTGAGTATTCACTTTCTTATACATGGTATTTATTTTTCATGGCTATCATCTGCATGATATAAATTTAAATACAAGTAGAGAAGTCGAATATACTAAAAAGATGTGACCATTCCAGCCGGAGGTGGTCCTCCGCCCTTCATGATGATGCAGCCTACTAGCAGTGCACCCATGCCTCCGGTTAGTATTGTTATATTGATGTCGTTCATACATCTTGATTTCGTTCATTGTATCACACAGTAATCAAATATGGACCATCACAAGATCAACCGATTGAATGTTCAAACCAATCATCCGCTGTTCAGTTTGGTTCAATGGCGCCGGGGGTCTCTTCCGAGGGCGGCATGACTGGCCCACCCTCTCATCCATCTCAGCAATCGGCCCACACTCCGCTTGGCAACGGACCAGCCTCTGCCGGCATGCCTCCAGGTACATCGGGTCAGTTGGATTTGTTTAAATATTTTTTTATTTGTATACAGCATTATTAGTCCATTTTGTTGAAACCTTTCAGCGAGTTGTACTTTTCAGAACAATTATTTCAATGTGTAAACATTTATAGGCGCACCCCTCTCTGCGGGAAATGCGGGAATGGGAGGAGGTGGAATGATGAATGGAGAAATGAAGAACTCGCCGCACACTCCAAGAGGAAACGGAGGCACGCCCGGAGCACACGGTCAGCATTTTTTTTTAATATAAAAAGGAATGTGATTCGGAGCCCGAAAGATGATGTGTTTCCCCATCCCTAATGGTTAGGATTGCAGGCGGTCCTGGTTCAGGCGCGCCTGGCTCGGTGCACTCGGGCGGAGCGGGCAGTGTGCCCCCGGCAGGAGACGGCATCACACCCAAGCAGGAGCCCATGGACACTAACCACGCCGAGGTTAGTTTGTGATCGTATTGCAATGATTTTATTAGAAGTGACGAGCTAATTCTCTGTTTGGTTATCGAATACGACGCAGACTTGAAGCATATTGCATGAAACTTCACGTTGGGCAACACACATAATTCATGACGACTACAATAGAATGATCTTACTTGCGCAGTTGTAGGGCGAGGACTCGTCGAAGGAAGTGGAGAAGATCAAGGCATCGTTAATATCGGACTTCAACACGAAGGACGAAGTGTCCGCCGGGGATTATAGCTATTGATCCCATCTGATCTCTTCCCATGATCCCCGTGATATGCATGTTCTTACTCACCTGATCACCCAACTCCCAGTAGGCTAGCAGTTGTACTCCTCTTCCCATTGCTCTACTCTAGATGTGTCTTCCCCTTCAGTTGCTCCATCGCCCTCTCTCAACCGAATAGACTCGACAATTGTGATACATGCCTTACCCTCTCGATTGGTGCTTCCTCTCTGCTAGTACGTAGTTATCGTGTCCATTCACTTCTTCTCCTCTTCGGTAGATCATCATTCTGTCTAGTAGTTGTCTCCCGTTCTCATCCCTGTCTACTTATTCTCGGTAGACGCTAAACTTCTCCCATTTATTGTCTCTGTGTCTGCTTTTTCCACTCGATCATTGCCCAGCTACCGTACCCTCACTTGGATCCCACACCGCGCCTTCCTCTCAAATTATACCGTATCTCACCCATTGCCTTGTTCGCTTCCCATTTTATCTTTGGATTTCTCAAATTAGTATCGCAATCAGAATTGGTGTACTACAGATAATTTTCGATCCCCTCTTTTTTCTAAGTCATAATAATGCATGGCTTCTGCTGTAACATGCTGCTTTCCTATTTCTTCTTGTATCTCATTAGATAATCTGTGTAATTTTGATAACTTATTCGCGATCTAAATTGGAATTTTTGCAAAACTTAAAACACATTCAAAATATTTATAATTGTATTACCCCTAATTGATGGACATAGACTGATCATATCATGGCTCTATATAATCTCTGTCCATTGCATAATTTCCCTGGCTCTCTCCCATTTTGTATCTGTACAAAAGTATATTTTATGTTAACTGTGTCACTTCTTCTTCTCTCTTCACTCCATCCATCCGACCCGATCCCTCATTCATTCGTGCTAAACCATGGTTGTATCCTCTAGAGGAGGGATGCCAAGGGGGACCGGAGACCCTCTCCCTTCTTCTCGTTCTCTCGTCGATCTCAGGATGAGATAGTGAGAGGAAAGGGGAGAAATGAACTCGCTCCCTTGTCGTCCCTCCGTTGCTCAGTGCCACCACTATCTCCCGCTCTAAGATTCCCGTAAAGAGCATTTAGCTGCAGATTTCAATCTTTCTAATTCCTTCGCACAGTCTCACCATTTCTCGTTCGTTTTCTGCTCTCGCTTTTATTCCATGCACCACCTCTTTTTTTCGCTTCCATCATTCGTTCACTTGTCTCTCCCATTGTTCATCCCATTTCCGATAGTGCAAATCATCTCTATGATCTACCTATCTCAGTAGCTATACACAGTATCAACACACACAGCTTTTCTTCGTCCGTTTCTGTATCGTTGATTCGATTCCGTCGACTCTGCCTTGTGTACCTCCCTCCTTTTATATTGTCTATCTCGCGCCTTCCCCCAGGTGTTACATTCAGTCAAATAAAATTTGCAAATATCAGTTGTGACCTCCCTCCGACGGGAGTTCTAGCACAGTCGTTAGAAATCGATGCAATATACTTGGAAGGCCGGAGAGGCTACGGTATTCGGGTGGGCCTACAATGAATATAAATCGATAATAAGAGGGTACTGTAGGTGCCGTATGTCCGATATCGTGAAGGGACTACTGGGTCTGCTCGGATTGCTCTTCGTGCTCAATCTGTACATGTCATGGAGCGGCATCGAGGGATACAAAGAGAATCGGATGGGGTTGCAAGAGCAGGTATGCGGTAGATGTTTAGGAGAGTTTCATTTTCTGCATTATATTACGTTATTTATTTTTAGTATCAAGTTAATCACTCTAAAATTGACATTATTTACGGGTGTTGTATAGTAAGTTCAAAAGAGAAGTTATGTTACTGTTTATTTGCAGATCCAGCAGTTGGAGCTGCGCAAGGATGCGCTACAGCAGAAAGTGTGGGAGATGGAGCGAAACGTGCACCGATACAACCTCCGACTCGAGTCTCTCGATGCACAGTGAGTTTAGACGATCCATTACTGTCTTAGGCGACCAAACATTATGTTTATTTTCTACCTTATTTTCATTCTCAAGCATCTGGTTTACTCTAATTGGTCAAATCGCATAGGCGATATTAATTTTGGGCATTGTATTGATAGAATGGGCTACACCTTCAACTTTACCTGTTATTTCCTCGGTCAAACTATCTTTTGAAGGGTGCGCGACCGGCTGCAGTTGCTGTCTAATCGCAAGAAGACGTCGCTGCCGATGATCTACTTCGTCACTCCGACGGGATTCAGACTGGAGCAGAAGGCTGACCTCACCAGACTGTCGCACACCCTCGCACAAGTTCGTTTCGGCCTTCTAGTTTGCATCTGTGCGAAAATCTGCCGATATCTTTCTATGTATTGATGTCAATTATTTAATTTGAGGAAATTATTTTCTATAGACTATATATGAGAAATAGAAGAAGATATAACGTTGCTAATTACTTTCTTTATTATGTTGACTCTAATCTGGGTGCGATCTACCGAAATCCTTATCGGTCTTAGCCAATCTAGCGACAATTTGAGCTTAGTTTGTTCCTTGCGATTTGCCCAGATTCTCATTTGATCAAGACATAATTTCGATTAATGTTATTTTTCAATTCAGGTGGCCAATCTGCACTGGATCGTAGTGGAGGACGCAGAGTCGACGTCCAAGTCCGTCAACGACATCCTCAAAAGGTATGATTTTCGATAAGAACCTTTTGATGCTAATTATCGATTTTTCACAGATCCCGAGTGCAGTACACACACATTGCCGTGGCGACTCCCTCGCACAACAAGCTGAAGCCGACGGATCCGAACTGGCTGCTGCCGAGGGGCGTCCCGCAGCGAAACGCCGCCCTCGCTTACATTCGGTCAGTTGCTATCGATAAATTACTCGTCCTGCTTTTCGTGCTAGTGAATTGTATTGTACATGCTTAGTATTCCCATTAAATTTCAAGATGTAGCATTTTAAAATCTTTCCTTTCCTTTCATTCGTCATTTTTCAAACTTTCATCGATGTTTCAATGCTCGCGAATCATGATCTATCCTTACCTTTATCAACTCATTTGTAAGGCTTTTGTTTAATTTTCTCACCTGAACTTGAGTTATTTTGAGAATTAATGAGTTCTTGCTCCTTCTGAACACAATTGCCGATTTTAGTGGACATTGTTGAAGCACATCACACAACCTCTTTTTATGTGAAATGTTTTGTTAAATATTTACAATTATATTTAAATTGCAGGAACAACCTGGGCTCGTCTGGGAGCGGCGTCGTCTTCTTCGGGGACGACGACAACGTCTACGACTGGCGACTCTTCGATGAGATGAGGAGAGTGAGGAGGGTTGGAGTGTGGCCCGTCGGCGTCGTCGGAGGACTACTCGCAGAACACGCACTCATCAATGAACAAGGTACGGTAGATTATCGGTTGCTATTTGCATCCACCAAAAATTTAGACGCTAGAATGCAGATTGCTGGTGAATCACAGCAATGCGCCATTATTGCGAGCTTAGTAAACACTATTTACTTCTGCAATAATTTTCGAAAACTGTGAATAGGTGAATCTTCCTTGCTAGATGAGTTTAACGAGAAAACGCTCTAAATTTCTGGGCAATGAAATTCCAATAACCACATCTGATGATTGACTCGTACAATCTAAAGATTTGGTGTATGTCTACTGAAATATCCGATAATTGTCGTAGAGAAATTGGTAGGTTATTCCATTGCTTCCTTGCAGGGGCCATCACTGGCTTCAATGCGATCTGGAAGCCGGAGCGGCCCTTCCCCATCGACATGGCCTCGTTCGCAGTGAACATCAGCCTGGTGATGGACAACAAGGAGGCCGGATTCAGCTACGACGTCCCGAGGGGATACCAGGTGGGTGTGAGTTGCAGGGGCTAGTGCCGTCTTGATTCCTTTAATTTAAAAGCGTATTTAATACAACGTAATAGGAGGTTGTTGGTGGAGTGTATGAGAAAGGAGAGGATATGATCAGAATTGTGTAAATTTAGAATTTGAGTATCGTGAATTTACTGTGTGCAATATGCGGATAGTTGTTTCAGGATTAGTGTATCAGCATGGTGGCTTTACAGGAAACGTTTTCTACCCTAAAAACAAGAAAGCTATAAATCTCAGGAGTCTCACTTCCTGCAGTCGTGCGGCATCGCGGGCCCTGCCGAGATGGAGCCACTCGGAGACTTCGCCAATAAGGTTAGTTAAACTTTCGAAGATGGATAATTATGAAGCCTGACCAGTCATTTGTACTCCATTTTGAGAACATTATGAGTGTGCGCGGTGGTTCATCTCTATGACATGAACCTCAAACGACACTATCTATCCTTTCCAATTTTTCTGGATTTTCAGTCAAAGTTCTCGTAGAAGGAAATATCTATTTTATGTCTTTTTTATAAATATAAATTAAATATCCGTTTCCGCAGGTGTTCGTGTGGCACACTCGCACAGAGAAGACGAAGTTGTCGCGGGCGGAGAACACCTCTCTCGTGGAGCGAGTCCATCTGACTCCCCTTCAGAAGGACGCCATCGGACTGGACTAGTTATCGATCGGATACTGTAGATTACGACAGCTCTCAATTTTTCACCCTTGCAATACCTCCTGATCATGCTGTTAGTTTGCTCTGAATTACCACACTTTCTTGCCACTCATTGTTCGCCTTACTGGAGTGCTCCCTTCCTTTCTCAGTCAGTCTTTCGGATATCACTTACGCGGGTCTAATTATCGATTGCCTTGTTCTTGCTGTGCTCATTTTTCACACCGAATTCCGGGTTTATGGAAGATAAATAATTTACTTTATTTATTTGCCAGTTTGTAAATGAACATCGGTTCGAGACCGTTTGAAATACTTGAAGTGCAGTAGTGGTATTCTGTTGATAATGTTCGTGCAGCAATCAATCGATATATTGCCAATCAATCGATAATCCATCTCAGATGGGAGAGCGCAAGGGTCAGAACCACTACTACCCGCCTGACTTCGACTACAAGAAGCACAAGTCCCTCAATGCCTACCATGGAGTGCACGCGCTGCGAGAGAGAGCGAGCAAGATCAAGGAGGGCATCCTCGTCATCAGGTACGGTAGCAATCTATGATTACAGTACTCTTTCATCATAACTGTTGGGAACTAGAAGTCGAGTTCTTAGGCAAGGTCATCTAAGAGTTAAAATGAACAATGTTTCTATGAAATTCGAGATATAGAGTGAAAATTGGAAAATGGTCCAACAGATGTATGGTTCTACAGTGATCCGTGTGTCGATTTATGTCTGAGATATGGAAAATAAATAAATATTGAAATATCTTGTCAGATTCGAGATGCCCTTCAACATCTGGTGCCTCGGGTGCAACAACCACGTCGGCATGGGTGTACGGTACAATGCGGAGAAGAAGAAGGTATGGAAAGAAAGAGGGAATGGTAGATCAAAGATATACGTTGACAAGAAGGGGCAGATGCCGATTTAGAAGTAGCTATAAAGTGTATGAAATTTACGGTAGTTGGGGTTATTGAGAGTGATGAAGAAGATCAGATGGAGGAATCCATGGAGTGGTCTAGTGTATGGTACAATGGGATAGAACTATTCAGTCGATTAGCTTAAAGTTGTTATTGTGATAGGTATAAGAAGGAAAGAAGTTTGCTGTAATATACTGAAAGACTACTGTAAGCTAATCAATAACCTCACAAGGTCGGAATGTTCTACACGACGCCGTTGTACGAGTTCCGCATGAAATGCCATCTGTGCGACAATTACTACGTGATCAGGACGGATCCGAAGGTGAGTGTGTCTGTTACTGTAGATGAGATTACGGTAGAAGGTAGGTCAACGTTGACCCAGACGATGGATAATTCGAAAAATCGTTAATTTTCAGAACTTTGACTACGAACTAGTGGAAGGATGTCGGAGGCAGGAGAAGCGATTCGATCCATCTACGGTATGGTGATATCGAGTTGATAATATTGTGCCGAGTTATTTTTATGCAGTTCTCAGAGTGGTAACAAAGAATTTAAGAAAAAAATTATTTTTGTTTTAAGGCATGATTGAGGATGATCATAATTACTAATAATTGTAGGTCGATGGCTCTGCTCCGATCGATCGTGGTGAACATCTCAAATTGGCGGCGGATGCGATGTACAAGGCGGAGAATGCAGAGGACGTGGGTTGCCCGGCAATTTGATGTTTACACTAGTCAGCGCTTTACAGTATGATGACTGTATCGATTGCAGGACAGGCAGAAGGGCACGAAAGACGACAAGAAGATCGACCACCTCGAATGGCTGCAGGAGCGAATGAGAGACGACTTCGCCGCCAATTCAGCCCTCAGAAGAAGCTTCAGGGTGAGCATTACAGTAATCCAAAGTACCTAAATGAAATTTGTAGGTTACTGTATGTGAGTCCTGTAATTCATGGTGACGGAATACGGTAGTCGATTACATTGCTTCAGGAACAGAATTTCCGTATCCAAGTGCCACACTAGGCAGTGAAGTTTATTGTAGATTGATTCCGTTGTTCCTGTCCGCGACTATTACAGCGTGAACCGTTTCTTGTGGTTTTTTTTAAAATTCCAATAATATTATTCGTAGAACGAGAAGAAGTCGTTGGGGGAGCAGCGTGCTCTCGATGACGACCTTCGGAAGAGGACGTCGCTGTCGATCAAGCTGCTGCCGGAGAATCCTGAGGATAAGAAGGTCGCCGGAATGATCACCCGATACAAACACGTCAAGTGTGAGTCACTAGTGCTACTAGAAAAGTAGGTAGAACAAATACGAAGGTGGTTTTATTTTGTGAAGCATTTGTATCCCTTACATGAAACAATTGTATTTACACATCTGGAAGAACAATTCCTTTTTACTAAAGGCTCTGAACGCTATGAGATACTGTGGTTCGATGGGTCATTTTTATCATTTGCAGCGTACGAAGAGCGGCAGAAGGAGGATCGAGAGTCGATCGCGAACCGACGAATATTCAAGAACGGAGATAAAAAAGGGGAAGAGGAAGAGCCCTCCTCGAGCAAGGAAAAACTAGTCAAGAGTCTCAAGGAGCAGAAGGTATAATGTAACACATGTTGGTGTACGGTAGCCATCGATCGATTGCAGAATCGCAAACTGAACGAGGAGTTCGAGCGGAAGCGAGGGGTGGGCGAGGTGTCCGGACTGACGAGGAGTGCACTGGGCATCGTCAAGAAGAAGCAGGTGCGTGTACTCAGTGGGGCTACAAAAACCAAGGATTATTGTAAGGGCGGAGTACGGTATGGGTTACTGTGGATCAACATCGATTGATTACAGATCAAACTGGAGGCAGACGGCGAGAGCGAGGTCTCGATGGAGATCAAGGAGGATGTGAATGGAGTGAAGATGGAGGACATTCCTCTCTTCGACGTAGTCGATGTCAAGGAGGTCAAGAAGGAAATGAAACCAGAAATAGCCAGCTCCCTCTCCGCCCTCGCCGAGTATTCTTCCTCCTCCGAGGAGGAGTGAGCATGTACAGTATTCCTCCCTACCGTATCCCCGTTCCTTCTACCCACCGTCACCCATGTACTCGATTACGCGGTCGTTTGTGTCTTCATCCAAATTGTATGAGAATAAATGTTATATCGTTTTTATGTATCGCCATAACAATAACAGGAAGCAACAACAACAAGGCAACGATTGAGGGGTGGGTAGATCAAATCTGGTGGTGGCTACAGTACTCTTTCAGTGATATTCAATAATTCTGGGTGTCTCATACGTGGAAATGGATGCCATTCTTGTTGAATGCGAGTAGTAGTTTGAGGAAGTCTTCGATGGTCATCACTCTCGCTCTCTTCTCTCCCAGTTCGCTCTCCGCCAGCGTCTGCTCGATGTGCGCCTTCATGTCGAAGTCCGCCGGCACTTTCTGCAGAGATCAAAGATCAATTGTAGTAAGGTGGAGAACATCCACAATTTTTAGAGTTCGATCGATCTCGTAACTATACATTTTTCAAGTAGCGTCGTAGATTTCTTGACAATGCAATCTATATCAACAACAAGTGTGTGATGCTCCACTCTAGATGAGATTGGTAAACTTTAGAAACTTCATATTAAGCATACAATAATCCACACTTCTCCGATTAACGACCACCCCCTTTCATTTCCCATCGCTCCCCACCACTGAGGGGTTGTTTGACCGTAACTCAGGAAGAGATACCCATAAATGAGGGGGTTGAAAGATGGAGAGGAGAGGGGTGCCCATCAATCAATGCTCTCACCC
This sequence comes from Pristionchus mayeri, assembly GCA_036245805.1. Taxonomy (NCBI): domain Eukaryota; kingdom Metazoa; phylum Nematoda; class Chromadorea; order Rhabditida; family Neodiplogasteridae; genus Pristionchus; species Pristionchus mayeri. The sequence goes on along the minus strand of BTRK01000002.1, from coordinate 16,581,693 downwards.
TGTTCTGGACCTTGGCGATGGCCTCGTAGTTCTGCCTCAGCAGCTCGATGATCGCTTTCTGATGGAAGATAGAGGAGAGTGTCTTGTTCTTGCGGAGGAACGCCAGTCGGAGCATGCCCTCCCACTCCTGAGAGTAGGACATGGTTCTTCCACTTTTCGGAAGTCGATAAATACCATTTACACATTATTGACAGTGGTTTTGACAACCGGTTGAACTGTTTTCTTAAAAGTTTATAATATCAAATCACCCGAGTAGTATCTGACTAGCCCAATACAAAGTTTGAACTGGCACCCTACGCGCTAACAATAATCAAGAAATAGACAACGTATCCACTACATGTAGAATAGATTGCTGGTGTTTCGAAATTTCCTTAAATAAAAGGTGAATCTGCAACTCACGGGGTAGCAGATGTTGGGTGGCGGGTTCTTCGGCTCGATTCTGACGACGGCCGAGTCGACTTGGGGAGGAGGACGGAACTCCGTTCGCTTCACCTTCATCAGATGCTCCACCTCAACGATTTTTTAAAATTATTTTAAATAATGCAATTATTTTTCCTTAATTTACTGTTGATTGCTTACTCATAAAATTGTCTACTACAACTTTTTAAGATCAGTACCAAACCATAGAGGCAATATTTTGAGAACATTATTTTTAAAAAAACATGGCAAGCCTCATACTCGTTTCGTTACGCGAACTTAGGATCACATGAGTATAGCTACTCAAATATAGTGAGGGATTCCGGTTTTAATAACAAACAAGAAACCTTGGCTAGCAGTTGGACGTTGACGGAGAGTCGCGAGTACTCCTTGTCGCCTGGCTTCGCAGTCAATCGATCTGCGAACTCCTTCTGGAACATGAGCACAGCGTATCTGAAAGGGAAAGGGGATAGAGCAATCGTTTTTTCATTGGAAACAAGGTTGAAAAAATCATAATTATGGAAATATATAATTTCAGTGGTCATAATCAATTCAGGATAGTATGCATCTTTTCAACAGTACCATAACTTATAATCATAGCCATTTCATAACTACAAGTGAAGAAATTCAAACAGTGACACACTTGTATTTTTACCAAATGTAACGATTTGCACCATTCAGTAGTTGTTAAAGGATTTATGAATCTATTCGATACAAGAACAAACAAATTTCGATGCTCACCTCGGGAGTGGTCTCTGGAGCAGAAGTCGGAAGACGAAGGGAGAGGAGATCTGGTAGGGGAGATTGGCGACGGAGACGTCGAAGTACGGCCACTCATCCGCCTTCATCACGTCACCCGCCCGGATCTCCAATTTGTTGTGCAGATGACTGAATGGATATTGAGTACTGCATTTCTGCCATAAGGTCCCCTAGGAATGGGAAACTTTGCCTATCCCTAAAGTTTCTACTTCTGTAATGATATTCTTGCATTATCAGTTCTAATGATTTAGAGATAAAACCCTCATAGAAAGACAAATGCCATCATATTTTCTCCAATAAGAATATATTTTCGATAGCGCATGACAGGTTGTTTTGGTTTAGATCAGAGCAGAGTGCGGGAATAAAACAGCTTCAGAATATCGAAAAGAACTCACGTTCCCATGACTCGCTTGTTCAATTCGGCAACCATCCTAGGATCGATTTCACATGCGATAACCTGAAGGAGTGGATATTTGTGTTGTACGATTGCAAACTGCATCGCCAAATTAGAGTTGCAGCAACTGACCTTCTTTGCTTGCTCGAGCAACTTCACAGTCAAGTTGCCGGTACCAGGACCGACCTCCAGAACTGTGTCAGTAGACTTGATCGCTGACTGAAAGTGAAGAGGAATAGCATGCAAGAATCCCTATTTTTTTGATTTTTTTTGGAAAATCAAGAAAATAGGGATAGGAGCGAGTACCTAACCTTTTCGATGATTGCGTTGACGATTCCAGGATTCTTGAGGATGTGTTGACCTTTGTCGGTGTTGAACGGCAAAGCTGAAACCGAGGATAGAAAAACTGCACAAAAGATACCAAAAAAGGTTGAATAGTAACCAAGCATACCTTGAGTGTTTGACGACCCAGCCTTGGTCTTCTTGAGTTTCGCTACTTTGCCCATTATGGCAGGACCTTAAGTGTCATATTAGATAATAAATTAGTACGATAGAAAACATAGAAAATCAATAAAACTTAAATTGAAAAAATAATAAAGGGGGTTGGCAACTTTAAACTGAAGATACCAGTCCGCTCATTGCCTGATTAGTCAATGAAAATACGGTAAGAAAAATCGTCAACCTGAGCATTCTCCGTCTTTTGAGCGACGATCGTTCCGACTTCGCAGCGTTCTCTCACCTCCGACGATGAAGCTAACGACTCCGGCGCTACTTCGGCGAATCATCAACAGCACCTACCACCCGTTCGCCGTCATCCCGAAGCCGGATGTGTGGCTGAAAAGAGAGCGCTTGCATCGTTTCACTGCGGTGAGCCAGCCTTTTTGCGCCTATTTTCCTGTATCTTCTACCTATTTTTTCATTGTTTTGAGTGGCAATACGGGACGGAGAGAGCAACAGTCAGAGCCTCGAACAGAAAGCAGGACAAGCTGTTTCACTACCTGGACATGCAGAGGGCGGATGCTAAGAAAACTGAGCAGTTTGTGAGCACTATAATTAACTTTCATCATTTATTTTATTTGATTCTTTGTGATCTTACTTGAATGGACGAGTGTAAATGGGATGTCTAGCTTTCGAATGAACGATTGGATGCTGCTCTCGCCGAGTACAACATGGAGTACAAGCACTTCAGGAACATGCTCGACCGGTTTGATTTTTAAAAAGATTAAAATACTATTTTCATAATATTCAAATGAGTAGTTGCTGCATAATGTTATCATTATGTTTTAAATAGTTCTCTTCTAAATATTACGGCTATAGACTTTCGTTGTTTATTTGCTCAAAAGCTGCCTTCAACCTTTATATTGAGGGCTAACATTCTCCTCGACAACACGATTCTCTCGCAATTGGCGATCTACGAGCCTCGTACTTTCGAGGTATTTATTAGCGTTGGCAAGTCGGCTCGTGCCCTCTTCGTTTCGTGTACTCTCTCACCGGTCAGACAGAGCGAGAGAGCGTGTGAAACGAGGAGAGCACGCGCCGATTTGTCATCACTAGTACTTATTATTTTTGTTTTTGACATTTCTTATGATTTGTCAATTCAGAATTACTTTTTAATGTGATAGCTTTAAAACACGGAAACAGCTTCAGGAAATTGTAACTAAAATGAAAGAAAGTCGAGAAATAATTTTTTCTGACATTAAAGTTACCCAACAAGGACGAAACCCTGATCTCACCCTGATCCCGTCGCGTGTACGAGAGAGTATGCAAAAGTGAGAGAGCGTGGATCATTTTCGGCTTTCCCTTGAGGCTATTATTGATTTTTTGCATTTTTGTATATTCACTCTATACTAATTCAACCATCGGCTATTCGATGGAGGACAAAAAATAATGGGTCAATTTCGTCCTTGTTGGGTAACTTTAAGATCTACGTAGTATTAGTAATTGAAAATAACGTAGATTGTTGAGATTTATGACAAAAGCAGCCATTCAAGGAATTTATGATATTTTTCGTGCATGTGTGAAGTTAGTGCTCAATATTTTTGTTCAAATTTTTACTGCAGGTTTCTTCCTTGCAGAGTATTGTCTCACTGGCACGGGCGATGGCTATCTCAGATGGAAGACCCATCGAGGAACTCCATCCAGAGTGCCCCGAGCACGAGGTATGCGAACCACACTCTCTCATTGTAGGGTAATATTTCGGCAAGTGGATAAAGAAAGTTTTTAACTGCTTACTACGACCAAAACTAGTAATTTTACTGAAAATAACTTGAGCTTACGGACAAACAACTTGCCGCAATAGTACCACACATTTGCAACACATAAAAATTGTATTCTAAATTTCTTCCAGTTTCAGTATAGACGGATTGATTAGTTCGTGAATTCCATTAGTCCATTATTGTTACCTATTATCCCCTTCATGTACCTCTACAGTACCCCTCTCGTTCAGGTGTCTCTAGACCAGTCTCTCTTCGGTCCTCCTCGCGTGCCTTCCGTCCGCTACGGTAGAGGAGCCGCCAAGAATCACGTCATCCCCCCTCGGAAAATTACCCCAGAAGAGTACTGATCTCAATCACCCTAATCAAGTGTTTTTGGTTGTATTGTAGACTGCCATAGAGCATAGTGAACTGTTTTCGTTTCTTACGATTGTTGATTTATGACTTGATGAAGCTAATGTGTATTTTGTATTTTGCATGAAAGGGCAATTCGAAAATCGAGGCGAAGAGGGATATTTTCTATTCGGTTGCTAGAAATACATTAAGAATCCCCAGTTCATTTTAGAAATAAAAAACCAGTAGGAAAATTGAGGTTTCTTAATCCTGGTTTGACCTAGTGTAGTTCGTGAGGAGACTTCATTCGTTCGAGACTCATCGACCTCATTCTTTCCTCTAGCCTATTCAAGATGTTATAATTTGGCGTGTATGTCCATGGCTATGAGGTATCCTCTCAGATGGGGCAAGACAGGTCGAAGAAGGACACGAGATGGGAAAAAGGGACGAAGATGCATGGAAGTGTTTGCACTCTCTCGAGAATCTCCCTGGATGGGGGAAGGGGATGTCCCTATCTGGGAGGGATGATTGGAGGGGAGGTCAGAGGGAAGCCACGCTAATTAGTGATCCACTATTCGCTCTCTGATTCCTTGCTGTGTAAACATTCCCAGGAAGATCCAGTACCTCGACCTTCGATCTATCGGTTCTCACGAATCCGCGCGGTCACTTCACATACCCTTTTTTACTCCTTTGAAATCTGAGAAGTTCATTCGTTCGATTTCTCCCTTCTTACTTCTTTTCTGTTCCTCTCCGCCTGAATCTATTGCCTATTATCCAATCCCTCATGAAGATTCAAGTTCCGTCCTTCTTCATCTGCAGATACAATATTAGATGAGAAGAGATTCGAACGTTGGCTTGATTTGATCCAGAGATTAGATTGCTTCATGGGCATAGCAAGAGTGTCCATTGTTATCACCACCCACGTGCTCGTTCAAGTTGTTTTCCAGGCTGTTTCCCCACTCAAGGGGGAGATGGTGATAGTCCACTTCTAGATGGAAGGGCGAAGAGGGGAGAGGGAGAACACACTCTATCCCCTATCCCTCCGAATCCACTCTAGAGATTTCTTTTAGTCCATCCTCACCTTTTCTCTCCCCCCGTTGTCTCTCATTGTTCCAATTACGTCGTCGATCGATCGATACAGCTCGCAGCTACAGTATGCGCGACGAAGACGACGTCGTGCCGAGACCAGGAATCGTCAAGGCGGGCATTCAGGCAAGTGTGTGGTCACATTTTGAATTATCGATTGGTTGTAGGCAGCACAGGGCAACGGAGTGAATCACAACAACAATCACAAGAGTCCGTCATCATGGAGGAGGCAACCACTGCAGAATGGTTCGAGAATCTTAAAACAAAGTGAAGATACTTGAATCAGTACACACACATTTCAAGCAAATGCGTGCAAAGTTCTCTGAATCGAAGCGACCATAATTGATAATCTACCGTACCCTCAGGCAACGTTCGTTCTAAGACGCTTTCGTATGCACGATCGATAGTGGCGAGTATCGAGGAGGAGCACGACTCGCTGTACACCAGTATGGACGAGGAGGAATCGCTACCAGAGACACCGAAGAAGACGGTGAGTATTGAGGTGCCATACCACGGGTATCTGGAGGGGGAGGAGGAAGAAGAGAGAGCGCAGATAGATTGAAAGTACAGGTTTACACTCTTCTAATTGGATGCTATCTTACTGGACGACACGTTTAGACCTTTTCGAATTAACTTTAGCTCAAAGATTCAAACGTAGCTGAATCTATGAGTGTGAAGCATAGAAAGGCCCTCATCGTCTCTCTTTTTTTCATTTTCTACTTGCTCGTCTGACCCTGAGTCAACCACTGTGCACACTTAGCTTAAATTGGCTGTCGAATGAATAAAAAGAAATATAACTTGGAAAGACCAAGATCACTTGCAGATCTCCGTTCCTCGTCTTCGTGTCTCAGTTGGTCCGATGCCCAATCGAGTGCCCGTCGTTCCGCCCGCTCCCGACTACTCCTCCTTCCCCTCCTCCAAGCAGCAGCCACGACCACTGCAGCAGCAGCAACGGCAGTTGCAGCAGCCCATCGTCAGTTCACAGCAAGAAGTACAGCAGCCATCCAATGGACTACAACACTCGCAACAACGGCAGCAGCTGCTGCAACGTGACCACGTGCAGATGCGCCAGCAGCAAGTGCAGGAGCAACTCAGCGCCATGCAGCAGGCGCAGCAGCAGCGACAGCTGCAGCAAAGCGTCGATGAGAAAGCGCATGATCTGCAGCAACGTTCACAGCAGCGACCGCAGCAGAGCATTCATCAGCAGCAAAAGCCCAATAGCTTGCAAGCCAATGGGATGCAGCAGCAACAACATCTGCAGCAGCTGCCCAAGTACACTGCAACGGAGAAGATTCTACTGAAGCAGTCCACCACTACGATTCGTGCTCCAAGCGTCAACCCGCCCCCTCCTCCTCCACCGCCTCCTCCGCCTACCGTAATCCCTCAGTCTCTTCGGGAGTCTGCATCGCGCGAACGCACAACAGTGCAGTACGGTAGCAGACAGGGTGAGTATTGATTGTTTTGTTGATTATGGTCTACGAATACCAATAATGTCGAGCGATGGCTCGGGAGATGAAATGATAGTGAAACCTAACTGAGCATTCGCTTCGGGAGTGATCAATGTGTTTCAGAATCCGAGTCGAGGTCGGCAGCCCCTCCCCCTCCTCCTGTCCGTCCTGATGAGGAGAGAATGGCGCTCGTGAGGAGACAGAGATCATCATCCCAGCCTCCGGAGCTAACCAGACAGAGGGTGATCTACCAATCAATATTTAGAAACTATCACATATTGCTGAAGTTAAAATGAGCTATGATTTTTGCATCTAAACAAGGCTCAGTGTATCGCTTCTCGTTGACATGAGAAAGACGGTTCTATAATGTCAGAGCATCAATTGTTCTGATGACTATGCCGCTCTGACCTACCAATCAATAATTGACGGGCAGTACTCAAACGGGCTTGATCTACCAATTGCAGCTTTGTGAGTTCACGCAGACATTCGAGAGTGGCGGGTCGAGGGGAGTGGCGCCGAGTGACACCGCATCCGTAGCCTCTTCCAGGGGTGAGAAAGAAGAACATAGTCGTCCACTCCATTCAGGATGTCTTGCACTTTTTAGAGAGCAAAAGTCTCTTGTCTAGAAGTAGAGTTGTGCAGAGACGAAAGTCTAGAGAATCCCGATTAGATGAGAAATCATTCTGCTTCCTCTATCTGACTGATGGAAGCACGCTAAATTAAGAGAATCATTTTTAGATAAGCCTTGCTTGAAAATTTTCCTTTCTTCACGAATGATAGACTACCATTAGCAGTTCTTTTCCGATGGCGACATCGTAAGCTCTCATCATTCCATGCAGTCTTTCCTCTGAAGGAGCACATGAATGGATAGGTTCTTCCTCATTCCTCCACCCCCCCCCTCTCTCTCCTCCTGTCAATAACTCGCCACTCCGTTCTGATCCGTTCTGCTCCAATTCCTTCTCTTGTTTGTTCTTCATCTCCTCTCAGAAGTTGGCAGAACAACTCTCCTAACCAGTAACCACATCTACCTCTCCTTCCCTCCCTCCCTCCATCGACTTCTTCCCCAGCCCATTCATGCCACCGACGCCCTTTGACGGTATCTAAACATAGTGACGATCGAACCTGTCAGATAACCAAAAAAGTACTGATCTTTTCCTAAAAATAGAGCGGCGTCGGGGGAAACCACAAAAGAAACTCTGGTTGAGTTTCACGATCACTATTGATATACTTTCGAAATGAACTTTTCAGTGATTCTGCTGATATTTCTTTGGAAAAAAACAATAAATTAATCTCCAGATGAAAGCCAATAATTGCTTTCCTGGTTCTAAAACTGCCTTTCTCCTGGGTTCTGCACATTACTGTAATTGCTCCAACTAATAGATAAAACTACAGTAATCTCTCTTCAGGATCCACAGCTTTCCTTGCCGCGGGCGTTCGTTCCGATCGCACGACGAGTCTGCGATCGCAATGGGAAGCAGCCTGCGTGAAGGACGAGCACGAAGCGAGAGTCAGTCTGCACTCTCTCGAAATTGCGTGCTCTCTCGCCGCTCTCTCTCTCTCTCTCTCTCTCTCTCTCTCTCTCGCGATTCCTCCGAAAGACTTGAGTAGAAATATTGGCAACTATGAGCTGCCATCGTTGAATGGAGGACTGGGCGTGTCTGTGTTCCATGCCACTCCCTTCTTTGGCTCCGCTTGGCTGGTAGAACACTCCATTCCACCCACATTCCCCTGCCCTCTCAGATTCTACGTACAACTCATAACGCGATTTGTCCTTCTATTCTTCTTTCCATGCCCCTGTCTTTCCCAGTTTATTCGTCCTCTCTCCCGTCAGACAGTGCGAGAGAGCGTGGTATATGGAGAGAGTCAGAGACAGTTCTCTTCAGGCGGAAGCTCTGCGTGTCTCTCGCAATCGAGGCTATTCCTTCCCCAAGTGGAGATCCAACGACGCCCTCTCTGCATCGCTAGTCGCCTCCAACGAGAAGGGTAAGACCGATCTTTGATCTTAGACTTTCGTGCAGCTATTCTAACATCATTGGTTGCTTTCCTATTATGTCGTCAGCATAAAGTTCTTCAGCATTGAATTCAAAGATTTTGAGGAAATGGGCAATAGACAGAGTCAGAAAGGAACTCGTTCTGCAGGCGCAGTGTACATTCCGGTGGACAGTCGCATTCCCGAGGACCGCCAGCGGAAGATGATGCAGACGGAGATGGAAGCGAGAGAGACAAAGGTATACTGTAGGGGTACGGTAGTCGATCGGGGTACTGTAGTAAGACGAGGTTCGCAGTCTAAATTGCCCACTATATTACAAGATTATCACAAAAAAGCAATTGTAATTCATCGCTTGCGAGTGAGTGGTCTGTTTTCAAGTATGCTTCAACGAAATTTCAAACACTTCATCATCTTCATTTGATGATATCCCGGCGGTCTCGGAACACTAAAAATTAAAAAAATCACGGATAATTTTTGAACTAGGTGCTTATCCATCTCGAGGCGCAACTCTCCCGCAAACCTTCGCTGCACAGGGGAAGAAGCGTCGACGCAGTCAATCTACAGGTGAAGCACCAATAGGTGACCGACTACGGTAATTGAATGTTAACTTACCGTATACCCTCACTTATGTTAGCGTTCCCTATAACCACGTTGGATACTAGAGACGCAGTCCTAGGGGAGCTGACGTAGGTACCATGATAACTTTTTATTCGATGTACAGTGTTGTAAGCTCGACAGCGATATGAAATCGATCGATGATCCATTTACCGTAATTAGTTCCTACCGTATTCACAGCTGGACCATTCTCCGTGGTACGATGAGCATGAGATTCGGGGAGGAATCGAGAGGGAGAGCATAGCCAATCTACAGAGGACGAGGGCACGATTCGAGACCCCTACTCGTATGTTCATTATTATTATTGTTGTTCAAATGTGCATAGCATCTCACTTCTGCCAATATCCTTGTCAGAATGGCGGAAGCAGTACGCACGGTCATGCCTTTCCTTCCTTATCCGGTGTCAATTGATCAGAGAAGGCAAAATCACTACTCAAGTAGCAATCGATTTCGCTCTCTTCATCGTCTGTTCATGATCTTTCACCTCTGATCTTCCCCCTGCCTCGAACACTGTTTGCAGTTTCTAATTCCACGCCGCGCGTGAGGCTAAAACGAGTAGAAAAAGCGGGCCATCTGACAGCTCAGCGCGTGCTGATTTCTCACACCCAAACACAAATCAGTAACTCAAACAGAGTAATCCGCCCCCTCCCCCCAATCCTTCTCTCTCAATCAGATTCCACTGCCAACTCCCGCCTGGCCTCTCCCCAACCCCCTCCAGTCACCACCCATCCAAGAAGACTCATCGTCAGTTGGTCTTTGATCTTTCATCGTCATATTGTTTCTTTTTTTGAATTTATATCTCTTACCACAAAGACCATTTACAACATTCCCAGTCATTTTGATCGATCATCTCTGAATTCACTCCATAGTTGATCTTTGACCTCTCAGATCGACGATCGTTCTTCTCCTCCTTACGAGCATCGACTGACTCCTCCCCAGCAGCAAATGACACGAGGTTAGCCCTCTCGCTCTCTCTCTCTCTATTGTTCGTTGATCTCTGCTCTTCAGTTGCTCCCTCTTCTCACCTCGGTTCCTCCCTCTCTCTCTCCTCTCGACTTTCTCCCGAAGAGGCTCGACTGGTTCAGTTCCTACGGCAGAACGCCCATCTTGCCACCAGTATGTATTTTTTGTTTTGTTTTTGTAATCTAAGCCACGCAACACCTATTGCTTTCACGTGGAGCGTCCAGCTGAAATGATATTTGTGAAACATATTTGCGCATTTGCTCCTCTGATGGATTCAATGCGAAACGCTGCACCTTAGCCTAAGGTGCAGCGTTTCGCAGGTCCTTAGGGTTGCAGGATCGAATTCGCGAGATTCGTTCCCTCTGGGGGGCTTCCCTTCCCCTCGAACTTCGCACTGGCGAGAGGTCAACCCTCTCTCTCTAATCGAATCTCGCACTGTCTATGCCAGAGGGTACGAATCTCGCACTCCCACCGAACTTCGCACTCGCCTCTTCCCTCTTTTCCCCTCGCTCGAGGGGGGAAGAGGGGTGAGTGCGAAGTTCGATGGGAGTGCGAGATTCGTACCCTCTGGCAGATCGACCTAGCTCGATCGAACTTCGGGGAGAGAGAGGGCAAGAGGTGCCAGTGGGCGTGCGAAGTTCGAGTTCGAATTCGATGCTGTAACCCTACTGCACCTTACGTCTCTATTCATAAATCTTAGGCGCTGATGTAATCTTCGATTTCTCTCTCAGGCCTGGGCATCTCCATTCCTCCTGATCTCATGCGTGACGTCATCACGAGCTACGCGCACTCCGAACCCGTGCAAAAGTACGAAGAAGTGAGCAAAATATGGATTGAGTAGTAATGACGTCATTGCCACTCAGTACCCAGCCAATGGCACATCTTATCGACGCACGGAAATCATCTCCAGGGAAGAGCAGGTACAGTACCCTCCACTCTACAGTAGCCCTGAATCGATTACCGTATCCGCTGGCTACCGTACTCGGTTCTTTCAGCAGCAGATCTCTCCGGTGGGATCTTCCTCGAGCAGTGATCGATACGGACGACGTGGTGCGATGTCTCCCACTCGCTTCCCTCGACGACACGAGATCGTCAGGGTAGTGCCTGAGAATCGAAAGGAGGCCGCCCAGGTTTGATCGTTGATACTGGTTGACCTCTAATATATCTAAATAATACGATTTTTATTCCTTGGGTTATGGTGTTTACTTATTGTCTAACAAATTCTTTATCTTCCTGTTGATCTTCCCTTGTCTCCCGAGTTAAATCCTTCGCAGGCTCTGGAGGGCCGACACGGGGCGGATCTCATCGCAGCCGAGATTCGACTGCAGAGGGAGAGGGAGGAGGATCTGAAGAGGAGTAGGTCACAGCTGGGCCTGCCCGATCTTCAGGTACCGTATCCAACGATTGCGGTAGTCTACTGTATCCCCGCTGCAGGACACCTTGCAACTGTGGCGACAGGGCTACCGGGGGCTGTCGACGAACTGCCTTGCATCTGCCAGCAGCTTCGACCACGGGCTGAATCACGTGAGGCGACGATTTGGAAACATCGCCAGGCATTTGCACCACACATACACTTTGCAGGAGTTCGGCCGCATGAGCAAGGCGCAGTCGATCACGGAACTGTCCTTCCGATGAGGGAGTACGGTGGCCACCCCATGGTTTATGGTATAAATATCGATTGATGTGTACATTATCGAACGAGACTATTGTTAGCGCTAGTCAATCCACTACACTCTTTCACAATTATGAGTTCGCGACGCCTTTTTTGCTCAAAAGAAGACTATGTACCGTTTGTATGCAACACTTCGCGCAAAGGACTGATAAATTATCGAATAATTAAATGTTCTGACATTTGTGAGTTAATTGCAATATTATTTTCAAATGGCTATTCAAATAATGTGCGATCAGAAATTGAAGATTAGTCATAATTTTTATCAGAGCCATCCTAGATCGGACGGAAGGGCCGCTTTTCTAGCTCGGGCAAATGACGAGTGAGTAATGAACGAGAGATAAGATACAATGTACATACAAGCGTCATAAGGACTGCACCACGACAGTTAAATTCGTCTTCTCTTCTGAACTGCTGCTCCAAAAAACGTGATATCTTCTCCTGAGATTCATTTTTAATTATTTCTGTTGCCGTTTTCAAATTCTATAGATGAATCCCTATTTTCATTCAGTAATACATATGTGAGGCCGTGTGATAGATTACACAAGTCGTAAGGGGAAGCTTCGGAACAGCCCAAATACAAACATAACAAACAAATGTTTCCCGAGTGTAGTTTTCAATGCTGAACATCGTGGTCAACTTCATTTTGCAAGATTCGTATATCAAAGATCTGTGTCATTTCAGACCAAACATTACTTTTCGAATTTCTGACCCTCTAAATACAAGGTGGAATCTTGACATCTCGCATGCCCGAGCAGAATTTCACGGCGCATCGACCATGTTTTCGTGATGTTTGTTTTTGGGCTGCTGTTCCGAAGCCTTGTTCAATCTATCAAACCCATATGTTTTTTATTAACTCTATTTCAACTTTATACCAGATATTGAGTTCTTTTTTGATTTAAGGTTATACTCAGCGATTGGAAATACTTCTCCAGCAGCAGGAATTCTATCTCCAAAGAGATTACCTTCTGCAGGCCTCATTTCCTCGTGAAATACGGCCATTTCGGCATCATCAACACTCGCTTCTTCAGTATTTCCATCTGCAATTTCACTCAGAGCTCCTTCTTCGTCATCTTGAATATTCTCGCGTGTTCTCTGTTTGGCGTATGATGTGGCCTCCAGTACTACTCTTTCAATTTCCTGCAAGAATATACCATTGTGAGGCGTCAGGTATCTACGAACCCAAGGAGAAAAAACAGCTCGCTACAATATATGAAGTTTTTCTTTTCAATTCCTTTTATTTTCTCTCCCTAGGCAGTAACCACCCATTTCACTAATAAAAATTTAAAATCTTCTATTGTTATCTTATATTGAGGGTATTTGAAAAGTCCATGCACTACTTTTTTTGAACGAAACTTTCTTTGCGAAACATCGATATAGAGAATTCCTATTGACTATAATATCGTTGCGTCTGTCTGTCTGTCCGTTATTCCGTTTGCGTGTCTGTCACACTTTTCGAAAAATCGTCCTAACTCGCTTCAAAATAATCCTAGAAGGGTAATACCTTGATCAAACGAACCCTCTCGGCGAGCTCTATAAAAATCAATAATGATTGCGTCATCAACGTGAAATATTTCATCATCACTAGGCAATATCCCGTTTTCTGCGCATAACTCGCTTCAAACTCATCATAGACCAACAAGTGGGGTTATCATCGGAACCGCCTCGGCGAGATCTTTCTTTTGCATCATCGATTGCATCATCATTACGCAACGATGATGCAATAATACAAAATATCGGCTCCCAGGCATCACCCAGACCTCGGACCTTGACCATTAGAACCCCCTGGCGAGTACTTTCAAAATGTGGTATTACATCATCATTACGTAACATCATGCAATAATCGTTTTTTGGCCGTAAATCGCTTTAAAGTGGTCTCCCACACCTCGGACCTTGACCATTCGACTCCACAGAGTGAGCTCTTTCAGAATTTGGTATTACGTCATAATTATGCAACACGATGCAATAATCGTTTTTTGGCCATAAATCGGTTCAAAGTAGTCGCCCAGACTCCGGATCTGGGCCACCATTCTCCCATGACCTCTACTTTAAATTTTGGCCTTACACCATCACTATGTTTTTTTCTGCAAATAACTCGCATTATTAGTATCGCTAACACCCAGAGATTCATTTTCCAACAGCGATCAGTTATCAACAATTTCGGATGTAGCGCTGCTACGAGGCCTCACGAGCCTTTTACAACGTTTTAAGCAGGCTTTCACCAGTCGCTTACAATTATATTTTCATGCATAAAACTGGTACCAAACGTTGTTGACTGAAATTCCTTGCGGAATTTAATCAAAAATACTTCCCAACCTGCTCTCACTCCCCGCAGCGTGAGCGTTGTGAAAGGCTCGTCATTCCAACTTTTTCGGATCGCAATCGGCGTCACGAGCCTTTTACAACGTTTTAAGCAGGCTCTCACCGGTCGTGGACAACATTTATCACACAACCCCACGAACCACGTAGCGACCGAAGGTCGCTAGTTGCTAATAGAATACTGCCAAAATAATTACTCTTTGAATGGAACGATCGCAAAGACTTTTGGAATACCAATATATACGTATATGTATACCTTTTTTTCAATATGCATCTTAAAATCAGAATCAAGAATATTCATTCGTCGCTTGTACTTCTCCATTTCATCATCGATATCAGCTATGAACTCCTCGCTCTTCCCATCAGCGATTGCGAGTCTCTTCTGCTGAAGCAGCAATTCGAAAAGCTTACTGCAAAGCTAATGTCATATATTGAAAAGCATTGAGAGAATAGAGTCGCCTTCCTAACGAAAGCTCCGCTGATTGAATAACAAAGAGTCGCAAAATGTAACGATGTGTGCCCTTAGACCCCCTTCAGAGCACATATTTTCATTTTATGGCGTCGTCATGCAACATCCTGCGAAATTCCGGAATGATTTCATCAGATGAGCGACTATGAGATTTATAAAAATACTTACTTGATCTTCTTTCGATTGGATTTGCAAAAATCAACGATATCGACATTCCGAGGAAACTGCAATATGATTTGTTTCAGATTCGGATGTTCAAATTGGAAATCTGTTTTTGATGTACGGATCATGTGTGAAATTGCTCGATTCTCTCTTAGATAGAAAAATAAATTTTGAATTCCCGCGCTCGGGCTTGCGGATCAGATAATTGGCGGGAATTCAAAAAAACACTTTCCTCATAGTGGTACTTTAAACATACATGTTTGGTTTCGAAGGGGTAAGTTTTACAAATCGTCACTCCGTCGTCTCCAATAATTTCTGATGTTTTCATGCGACAGATGCAGCAAGGTATATCCTCGGAGAACTTAAAAAACCAAAATTTCACTAAACATGTTGAACGAATTGAAAGTTATCTGACCTTTTTTTGGGAATCAGCCCATTTAAGTGCACAGGTTCGATGAAATTTATGGCTGCACGAGTTGAATTTGACTAATCTCTGAAAAATATTTGGTGCAAGCCAAACATAAATAAATTCATCTCGTCACCCCGTATTTATGTATCTATTTATATCCAGAGAAATTTTGAAGACGAAATCATTCCTTTCTTTGTCATGTTATATTTTAAACTTCACTTGTACGTATTTCACTACATAAACTAGAACAATTTGATGCAATCTGTTTATATCCAAATTATGTCAGCTTCATGGTGTACATGTTAGGTTTTCGTCATATACCTTATTCGTTAATGCGTCGAGGCAGATTCCACAAACAGATTCCGTTTCACCAGGGCTCGTGAATGATTCCTTCATATTGACATGAGCAGATAACGATGATCGATAAGCTTCACGAATGCGTTCCTGTTTATAATATTAATATTGATTAGACACATAAAGTTAAATTTAAGATTACCAAAAAGCTTAAACTGTGACTAGGTATGCAAATTCTTTTTGCTTTTGTCGATTTTACTAGTACAGATTCACAACCTTCATTTCTGTATGTTCCTTTAGTATTGCGATGAATCGGAAACTTCGATCCTCCAGCTTATCTCTTTCATCAAGGATGTCTTTGATGTACTCATAACCCTTCAAGCATCGATAGGCTATTTCTTCGTGCAGTGAAACTTGTCGCACATATTCGCTGTAATTACATTGTCAAGACTATTTTTGTACGAATGATGTGAATTTTTCAAAACATCTAGACAGTACCTCCCTTCATATGTTTAATCTTTTAATCGACTTACGAGGTGATATCAAGCATGTAGTTTATATGTGTAATGTGATCTGGCTTATTCAGCAGTTTCACTACATGGTAGTCTGAGGATGGCTGAAATTATAAAAATACTTTATTTTTAGAATTTTTCATTCATGTTTCGATTTCCATTGGAAAAATAGTAGTAAATGTTCGGAAGGCAATCTGGAGGTATGATTTAGAGGTGAGATTGTTCAGATACGGGAAAATATACTTTCCACACAGGTAAGATCTCTCGCAATATCCGCTTTCTAATGGTAAATTGTTCTAGCAAGCAACACCAAAACATCTGAGAATATTACGTTGTTATGAGATAAATTTGTTCAGTGGAGCCTAACATGCACACCGCAATTAAGATATTATGGATCCTGTGACAGGTAACCTGACGTTTTGCATGATGCACGGTCTTTCAAAAGTATAAGCGATCGGTTACAAAGAATTACTGTTTCTGAGCTACTAAAATATATACATCGTTCAACACAATAGGACAGCTCAAAAATAATTCAATGGCAAGAAAATTTTACCTGTCCTCCGCTTCCGTAACTCAATATCGCCGGAAGCTTCTGATTCTGTTCATCACGAACAGAGTTATTCGCAAGAGGGAAATAACAGACAGGACAATGCATTGCCAGCTGCAACGACAGTAAGAAAATATATTTAGTACACAAATTCGACAAGCTCATTATTGTAGATCTATTACTTATTGACTGTGCTGTATATCGCTCGCAAGCACTTGGAAAGGTTGCCTAAATCTGACTTTTCACCGAGTTTCATGCACGCTGTCCATGAAAACATAACTTTCTGATCGGTTTTGGTTTCCGTATATGCAAAGATGTTGTATCAAAGAAAATAAGACACCTTGCCGCAGCTTGATTCGATCCAATTGATCAGGCATGTTCGATGTAACACGTGAGTGCAGCTTAGAGTTACCTTTCGCTAAAATATTGCTTTAAAAGGTCTTACAACAATCAGGTAATTCCTGAAAATACACGTGTTCAATGATAAGCTTAGTACATATATTTTTTTCCGAATCCCAAGATAATAAATTTAGCTAATGCATGTTCTGCCATATATTTTCACTCTCGTTTGAGAATACATATGTCATATGTGGCTAAATGCATAATTTGATTTATGAAAGATTAAAAAAATCTCTTTATCTAATACAATACTGATTGCTATTGCTTATGTACGATAGTAGAAATTAAATTACCTTTGTATCTAGCGGCTTATAGCATATCTTGCATTTATTTGAATTGCTGACTTTAGATACAGTGCTGACTTTTGACGAAACGGGTGTCGCGATAACCTGATTAATAAGATGATGTCCACAATAGATTGTTCAAGGCTTCGGGACAGCCCAAAAACAAAGATCACGACAATATGGTTCCTGGAGTAGTTTTCGATACTGAACATCGCGGTCATCTTTAATTTGTTTTCATTCGTGGAATGGCAGCAGTCCAATCTTCAACAAATCAAGCATGATGAAGTTTACCACGATCATCAGCATCAAAAACTAACCCAGGAAACACTTTTTGTGAAGTTTTATTTTTAGGCTGATCCGAAGCCTCTGTAAGAGATGCTGAATCTATCGAGGACGGCCTCGTATATGAGCCCGTTCGCCTAAGAACCAGACAAAATCCGACTATAGTTGGCACCATCAAAAAATGGTAACTTTCTGAAACTTTGCGTTTTGATGTTCTCAAGTATGGCAATGACGATGGGCACATGTATTTTGATCGTAGGTCAACCGTTGATGCAGATGACGTCGCGACTAAACTAGATATTTACTCATTTCTCAAGCCTAAATACCCCTGAAATTAAGAGAATTGGTTTCCAGGGTCAATATTTTATCGCGAATATGATTATATATTTCATTTTTCAAAATTATTAAAAATAGCAGAGAAATTATAACTTCTCGTAGAGGCAAGGGTAATCGGTGAGAGTAACACCAATCTGACCGGAATGATGAGAAAAAAATTATTGTGTTTTTGAATTTTCAAAAATCCATCTGGATAAGGATTTATGCTAAATAAAGTGAGTGGTAAAAACGTCTATGGTTGAGTGGTATCGAGCTGGGACAGTAACCGTCAGCCGTGGGTTCGGTCTCCGCTGTTGAAGTTCTTTTCCAACACTGTTGAGTTGCATGTTAGTAATTTCTACACGTATAGGACTATTAGCAGACGTCATAGTGCCTTCGTTCTCCACATTCCCGCTTTCCGTAAGGAAAATTTGAAAGCATCGTTTGCACATAGAACAGCCAGACTCCTAAATAAGCTCCACTTAATTTGTAATCCTCTGTTGTCGGTAGAGACTGTTAAGATTCATTTGCTAAATCACCCAAATCTTCTATGTACTCTAGGAATAGAAATCAGAAATCTTTAGCAACTATCACCACCCCTCACCCTTTTCTATCTCTTCTCGACCCCCCCCCCCCCTCCATTCACATACCCCCTTCGATCTTCTCCGATCTCCTGTCACACAAGATTCCAATAAGACATACATTGGACAAGCGGCCACTCCTCCCGCTCACGAGGCTCCCTCCCCTCGACACTATCCTCTCTTGTGCGACAAGATTTGGAAGATCGACCCCCCCCCCTCCCTCCTTCTCCCTCCCCCACTTTCACGCACATTCTGCACCTGCCGACGCACCCGAGTGGTGTACGATAAATAAAAAAAATATGGTCTTCTATCTAAATCTGATGATTCTCATCTCCTCGATCCCGTGATCTACCCGAGTCTCTGCCTCGGGTTGACCTCTCTTCCCTCCTCTGCCTCTCGCCTTTGGGAGACAATGGGAAGGGAAGAGAGTGCAGACAGTCAGAGGAGGCAGGAAGAGGTCAAGGGATCGAGGGGAAGAGAATCATCAGATTTAGATACAAGATCACTCACTTTATTTTGCATACATCCTTATCCAGATGGATTTTTGAAAATTCAAAAACACAATAAATTTTTTCTCATCATTCCGGTCAGATTGGTGTTTCTCTCACCGATTATATATTATATTTTTTATCTACGCTCGGCGGCGCAACGGAAGACGAATAATTACTTAAGCGTTGTGATACAAGAGTGTTGACTCTCCTCACACTGAGGAAGAAATACGAAGGAAGGAATACGATAAGAAGGGAGGAATGTGGGGGATGGGGGGATGGAGGTGCAATCGTAAAATGAGAAGATCCAATCGGCTGGTCTCATCTGTCTTCGTCTGGTCTGATGGGGAGTTTTATCGAGGAGGGGGCACTCGATGTAGACCAGGTAGACTCTGCTCCGAGATCCAGCGTCAGAAGATCTCTAAATAGGGGGAGGGGGCGAGGGTGAAGGGTGGAGGTATGGGGACTATGGGAATGGGAATGGGAAGTAGTGGAGGGAAGTACTATTGGAAAATATATTTACTAAAATCAAATTGAAGAGCTCTTAATCTCTTTTTGTAAACAGGGATGCTGGGAGATGACAATACATGGGTAGGAAGAGCGTTTAAAATCCTAGAAACTCTACGAGAAAAACAGTGGTATCGAGGTGTCGATTTGGTTTTCTCAATATGAATTCCAAAGTTGTTGGTCCTTTCTCTTAGGGGAGCAAACAGGAAAAAATTACTTCTATCGAGTATGGTGTCTCCATACATAATCCTACGGGCCAGGACTAAATCATAAATGGCTCTCCTCTCAAAAAGCGCTTGAAGACCCAGGAAAGACAGACGTTGAGAATAGGATGGTAGACCAAGAGGATATGACGGAGACGGAAAACACCGATAGTATAGAATACGAGTGAATTTTTCTTGGATTTTCTCAAGCTTCTGACTCTGTTTTTTAATATGAGGGTTCCAGAAAGGGCAAGCGAATTCAATGTGAGTGAGAACATATGCTTTAAAGCATTTGATAAGGATAGAGGGGTTATTAACTGTTACTGCACGAAGCATAATATGCATGACAGAAGTGGCTTTCTGGACACGATCATCAATACTGGCAGAGCTATTAAGGGTGGTAAGTACTTGTGCACCTAGATCACGTTGTTGGGAGACTTGCTCGAGGACAACGCTATTAATGAGATATTGGGGAGCGGGTGAGGAACCAATGTGAAGATGAGTGCATTTAGATTCCGAAAGAGACAATTGATTGGATACAGTCCACGAGTAGATGGCATCTAGAGCATACTGTAATTGGGAAGTGCGAGAGGCTTTAGTATTATTGGTGTAGGAAACATAAATCTTAATGTCATCCGCGTATGCTTTTACACACACATCGGGGAAGGGAGCAAGGACATGTGTTATATCCGATATATAAAGGGAGAATAGAACAGGCCCTAGTACAGATCCTTGCGGTGCGCCGGAGAGGACAGGGAAGGACTTGGATACGATAGTACCTAATCTTACGGAGAAAAGCCTATCCGTTACAAAATCAGTGATCCAATTTAGAAGGTTACCGTTCATACCATAATGCAAACATTTAGAGAGAAGTTTAGGAAAGGGGACGGTGTCGAATGCACGAGAGAAATCAAGGTAAATAACATCAGTTTGCTCTTTACGGGAGTGGGCTAGAGTCCAGTCATTTTCACAATCTAAAAGATTGGTAAGAACAGATGCACCGGATCGAAAACCATGTTGGTAATTGGGAATGATATTGGAGCGGTAGAGGTAAGGGGCAAGCTTATTTTTGACAAGGCGTTCCATTGTTTTAGAGGCAGGAGATAGTATGGAGATAGGGCGATAAGAATCAGGTGACTGGGGATTCTTGTTTGGTTTGGGGATTGGGGTAATGAGTGAGAATTTCCATAGCGATGGGACAGTGCCGGTTTCCATACTAATGTTGAAGATATCACACAAGGGGAGGGAGAGGGAATGTGCACATTTACGAAAGACAATCTGAGGAATGTTATTATGGCCCGTAGAGCATGATGGTGAGAGCTGCTTTAAGGCCTTATACACGTCATGGGGGAAGAAAGATACATTTGTGAGATATGAGGTAGAGGGGTGAGAGGGAATGGATGGTAATAATCCGTCATCAAGTGTGAAGTGGGAAGCAAAACGGGATGCAAGGGCATTAGCTATGTCTAAAGTACTAGTTACGATAGTTCCAGAAGAATCGATAAGTTGTTTGGGGACAGATGGCTTCGGCTGGGTAAGAGAACGGATGTGTCGGTAGAGATCTTTAGTGTTTTTTAGTTTTTTATGTTCGCAAAATTGGTTCCATTTTTTAATTTGAAATAATAGATCTCTACTGCACTTTTCGTATTGAGGGCGTATTGAGAGTAAATGATACTTCGAGAACAAGGAATTTCGGTGTTTAATTAGCTTTTGAATATGAGGGGGATAAGAATGGATAGTAGGCTTAGGACTGTGATACGGTACGAAAAGAACAATGGCGTGGTGGACTACAGACACAAAGTTGGAATATATGTTTTCCGGGTCAGGTGCTTGTGAAAATGTTGTAAACCAATCGAAAGTGAGGAGGAAGGACGAGAGTTGGTCATAGTTGGCGCGAGCGAAATCTCTGACTAATGATTGAGCGGGAGGGATGCATGTAGAATCAATAGAGAAGGATATACCAAAATGATCGGATGTAGGAAAGGAGGGAATTACAGAGGGGTTGTGTACATTACCCTTGCCTCTACGAGAAGTTATGATTTCTCTGTTATTTTTAATATTTTTGAAAATTGAAATATATAATCATATTCGCGATAAAATATTGACCCCGGAAACCAATTCTCTTAATTTTAGGTGTATTTAGGCTTGAGAAATGAGTAAATATCTAGTTTAGTCGCGACGTCATCTGCATCAACGGTTGATCTACGATCAAAATAAATGTGCCCATCGTCATCGCCATACTTGAGAACATCAAAACACAAAGTTTCAGAGAATGACCATGACGAGGGCTCAGGAGGTACATATAATAGGTTATATTTAAATTATATATATATATATATATATATATATATATATATAAGGTCGGGCTTCATTTATCAAATGGAAAATGGGACACGGGAGAAGGCGGGATACAATTGTCTTTCGAGTCTCTATTTCTCACGATATATCGTCGGACAGAGGAAGTGAGAGAGCTTACTAGTACCCTGCACATTAGGGTTGGCAATTCTAAGACAAATTCGCAATCGCCTCGCTCTCCTCGGATTTCGCAATATGCAAGGGATTGCGAATTTTGACTTCGTGATAATGCAGTATATTTTAAATGTAAATGAATCACCGTATGCATTGTGATTGTCTTTGCATGATCCTCGCAAGATTGTCGAAAAAATATTCCCTTTTGTAGGTTAGTGTTGAGTTCGCCCACAAGCTGAACGTATCCGTAAATATGGGAAAGATATGAGATGGGCAACCTTGGCTATCATATAATCGTGAAGTTTTTGACGACTGAGGCAGTCGTCCACAAAAGCGTTGAATCTGAATGTTTTACTGAGCATCGAACTCCAGAAAGCGGACTTCACACATTTTGCACAAATGAATAAATTATTCTGCTAATTTTTCATCGATTTTCCTCACATACCCTAACATCATACGGACGATTTCTGGTCTCGCATAGTTACTTAAATATTTCAAATTTTTTTCTCGAATTTTCATGAAATATTCACTTGGATATGTCGAATATATTGGAATCGGCGGAAATTGAGATCTGCGGGTATTGAAGCGCTGGGTACAACGGAGGGCAAGTGATGTACAACTCAATAATTTTACCCTCGACGCCCTGGAATTAGATTAATCATAGTTTCTTTGAAAAAAGGCGAAACTTTGGTAAGTGGACATACAAGTTTAATAGAGTAGTTCTGGGGAGGAGGCACGTTTGTATCAAACCTGCAAAAATGCTTCTTTGTTAAATAAATACTTGAACAACTTACTCTTCTGACAATAGACGTATCTCGTCCTTCTGCGTTTCTATAGATTCAATCGCTGGATCCAACATTAACTGCAAAATATTTCTACTGCTAATTCCACATCTTATTAAATCCTGCGACAATAGATTCCATTTATGGTATATGAACGGGTCCAATTTAAGCCAAATATGTATGCAATAAATTAACTAGAGACAGCGAAAAAATAGACTTTTAAGTATTTGAATTGTAATAGGAGGGCATAAACTTACCCTTGGTAGTGTTTGTTTTTGCGCATTCTAACGCATTCTAGCTTTCCGATCTATGTCTAAACCTTCTTCACCTTCGGATAATCTTCGCTAGGGGGCATGTTTCGATAATTTTGACAACGAGTATTTATTTCCTCGATCATAATCTGGTGGTACCCAAGTATGTACAATTCGATTCAATTCAATTCAATTGTTTATCCGCCATTGTAAGTATACAGGAAATGTGCAGAGAGTCTTCGATATCTTGCGGTGAATTTGGTTGTATAGCGGACAAGGGATACCACGAATAAAACGCGAATAAATCTTGGAACGCTTCATTTTCATGCTTATGGATTGTTCCATCTGCTGATACAATCAAAACCATAATGATATGCTTTTATCAGCAACTTCATGCGAACGATTCCGAGGTGCTCAGAGTGGAGCTCGCCCTTGGATTGTCATCTCTACTCGAATACCCGCAGATCTCAATTTCCGCCGATTCCAATATATTCGACATATCCAAGTGAATATTTCATGAAAATTCGAGAAAAAAATTTGAAATATTTAAGTAACTATGCGAGACCAGAAATCGTCCGTATGATGTTAGGGTATGTGAGGAAAATCGATGAAAAATTAGCAGAATAATTTATTCATTTGTGCAAAATGTGTGAAGTCCGCTTTCTGGAGTTCGATGCTCAGTAAAACATTCAGATTCAACGCTTTTGTGGACGACTGCCTCAGTCGTCAAAAACTTCACGATTATATGATAGCCAAGGTTGCCCATCTCATATCTTTCCCATATTTACGGATACGTTCAGCTTGTGGGCGAACTCAACACTAACCTACAAAAGGGAATATTTTTTCGACAATCTTGCGAGGATCATGCAAAGACAATCACAATGCATACGGTGATTCATTTACATTCAAAATATACTGCATTATCACGAAGTCAAAATTCGCAATCCCTTGCATATTGCGAAATCCGAGGAGAGCGAGGCGATTGCGAATTTGTCTTAGAATTGCCAACCCTAATGTGCAGGGTACTAGTAAGCTCTCTCACTTCCTCTGTCCGACGATATATCGTGAGAAATAGAGACTCGAAAGACAATTGTATCCCGCCTTCTCCCGTGTCCCATTTTCCATTTGATAAATGAAGCCCGACCTTATATATATATATATATATATATATATATATATATATATAATTTAAATATAACCTATTATATGTACCTCCTGAGCCCTCGTCATGGTCATTCTCTGAAACTTTGTGTTTTGATGTTCTCAAGTATGGCGATGACGATGGGCACATTTATTTTGATCGTAGATCAACCGTTGATGCAGATGACGTCGCGACTAAACTAGATATTTACTCATTTCTCAAGCCTAAATACACCTAAAATTAAGAGAATTGGTTTCCGGGGTCAATATTTTATCGCGAATATGATTATATATTTCAATTTTCAAAAATATTAAAAATAACAGAGAAATCATAACTTCTCGTAGAGGCAAGGGTAATGTACACAACCCCTCTGTAATTCCCTCCTTTCCTACATCCGATCATTTTGGTATATCCTTCTCTATTGATTCTACATGCATCCCTCCCGCTCAATCATTAGTCAGAGATTTCGCTCGCGCCAACTATGACCAACTCTCGTCCTTCCTCCTCACTTTCGATTGGTTTACAACATTTTCACAAGCACCTGACCCGGAAAACATGTATTCCAACTTTGTGTCTGTAGTCCACCACGCCATTGTTCTTTTCGTACCGTATCACAGTCCTAAGCCTACTATCCATTCTTATCCCCCTCATATTCAAAAGCTAATTAAACACCGAAATTCCTTGTTCTCGAAGTATCATTTACTCTCAATACGCCCTCAATACGAAAAGTGCAGTAGAGATCTATTATTTCAAATTAAAAAATGGAACCAATTTTGCGAACATAAAAAACTAAAAAACACTAAAGATCTCTACCGACACATCCGTTCTCTTACCCAGCCGAAGCCATCTGTCCCCAAACAACTTATCGATTCTTCTGGAACTATCGTAACTAGTACTTTAGACATAGCTAATGCCCTTGCATCCCGTTTTGCTTCCCACTTCACACTTGATGACGGATTATTACCATCCATTCCCTCTCACCCCTCTACCTCATATCTCACAAATGTATCTTTCTTCCCCCATGACGTGTATAAGGCCTTAAAGCAGCTCTCACCATCATGCTCTACGGGCCATAATAACATTCCTCAGATTGTCTTTCGTAAATGTGCACATTCCCTCTCCCTCCCCTTGTGTGATATCTTCAACATTAGTATGGAAACCGGCACTGTCCCATCGCTATGGAAATTCTCACTCATTACCCCAATCCCCAAACCAAACAAGAATCCCCAGTCACCTGATTCTTATCGCCCTATCTCCATACTATCTCCTGCCTCTAAAACAATGGAACGCCTTGTCAAAAATAAGCTTGCCCCTTACCTCTACCGCTCCAATATCATTCCCAATTACCAACATGGTTTTCGATCCGGTGCATCTGTTCTTACCAATCTTTTAGATTGTGAAAATGACTGGACTCTAGCCCACTCCCGTAAAGAGCAAACTGATGTTATTTACCTTGATTTCTCTCGTGCATTCGACACCGTCCCCTTTCCTAAACTTCTCTCTAAATGTTTGCATTATGGTATGAACGGTAACCTTCTAAATTGGATCACTGATTTTGTAACGGATAGGCTTTTCTCCGTAAGATTAGGTACTATCGTATCCAAGTCCTTCCCTGTCCTCTCCGGCGCACCGCAAGGATCTGTACTAGGGCCTGTTCTATTCTCCCTTTATATATCGGATATAACACATGTCCTTGCTCCCTTCCCCGATGTGTGTGTAAAAGCATACGCGGATGACATTAAGATTTATGTTTCCTACACCAATAATACTAAAGCCTCTCGCACTTCCCAATTACAGTATGCTCTAGATGCCATCTACTCGTGGACTGTATCCAATCAATTGTCTCTTTCGGAATCTAAATGCACTCATCTTCACATTGGTTCCTCACCCGCTCCCCAATATCTCATTAATAGCGTTGTCCTCGAGCAAGTCTCCCAACAACGTGATCTAGGTGCACAAGTACTTACCACCCTTAATAGCTCTGCCAGTATTGATGATCGTGTCCAGAAAGCCACTTCTGTCATGCATATTATGCTTCGTGCAGTAACAGTTAATAACCCCTCTATCCTTATCAAATGCTTTAAAGCATATGTTCTCACTCACATTGAATTCGCTTGCCCTTTCTGGAACCCTCATATTAAAAAACAGAGTCAGAAGCTTGAGAAAATCCAAGAAAAATTCACTCGTATTCTATACTATCGGTGTTTTCCGTCTCCGTCATATCCTCTTGGTCTACCATCCTATTCTCAACGTCTGTCTTTCCTGGGTCTTCAAGCGCTTTTTGAGAGGAGAGCCATTTATGATTTAGTCCTGGCCCGTAGGATTATGTATGGAGACACCATACTCGATAGAAGTAATTTTTTCCTGTTTGCTCCCCTAAGAGAAAGGACCAACAACTTTGGAATTCATATTGAGAAAACCAAATCGACACCTCGATACCACTGTTTTTCTCGTAGAGTTTCTAGGATTTTAAACGCTCTTCCTACCCATGTATTGTCATCTCCCAGCATCCCTGTTTACAAAAAGAGATTAAGAGCTCTTCAATTTGATTTTAGTAAATATATTTTCCAATAGTACTTCCCTCCACTACTTCCCATTCCCATTCCCATAGTCCCCATACCTCCACCCTTCACCCTCGCCCCCTCCCCCTATTTAGAGATCTTCTGACGCTGGATCTCGGAGCAGAGTCTACCTGGTCTACATCGAGTGCCCCCTCCTCGATAAAACTCCCCATCAGACCAGACGAAGACAGATGAGACCAGCCGATTGGATCTTCTCATTTTACGATTGCACCTCCATCCCCCCATCCCCCACATTCCTCCCTTCTTATCGTATTCCTTCCTTCGTATTTCTTCCTCAGTGTGAGGAGAGTCAACACTCTTGTATCACAACGCTTAAGTAATTATTCGTCTTCCGTTGCGCCGCCGAGCGTAGATAAAAAATATAATATATAATCGGTGAGAGAAACACCAATCTGACCGGAATGATGAGAAAAAATTTATTGTGTTTTTGAATTTTCAAAAATCCATCTGGATAAGGATGTATGCAAAATAAAGTGAGTGATCTTGTATCTAAATCTGATGATTCTCTTCCCCTCGATCCCTTGACCTCTTCCTGCCTCCTCTGACTGTCTGCCCTCTCTTCCCTTCCCATTGTCTCCCAAAGGCGAGAGGCAGAGGAGGGAAGAGAGGTCAACCCGAGGCAGAGACTCGGGTAGATCACGGGATCGAGGAGATGAGAATCATCAGATTTAGATAGAAGACCATATTTTTTTTATTTATCGTACACCACTCGGGTGCGTCGGCAGGTGCAGAATGTGCGTGAAAGTGGGGGAGGGAGAAGGAGGGAGGGGGGGGGGGTCGATCTTCCAAATCTTGTCGCACAAGAGAGGATAGTGTCGAGGGGAGGGAGCCTCGTGAGCGGGAGGAGTGGCCGCTTGTCCAATGTATGTCTTATTGGAATCTTGTGTGACAGGAGATCGGAGAAGATCGAAGGGGGTATGTGAATGGACGGGGGGGGGGTCGAGAAGAGATAGAAAAGGGTGAGGGGTGGTGATAGTTGCTAAAGATTTCTGATTTCTATTCCTAGAGTACATAGAAGATTTGGGTGATTTAGCAAATGAATCTTAACAGTCTCTACCGACAACAGAGGATTACAAATTAAGTGGAGCTTATTTAGGAGTCTGGCTGTTCTATGTGCAAACGATGCTTTCAAATTTTCCTTACGGAAAGCGGGAATGTGGAGAACGAAGGCACTATGACGTCTGCTAATAGTCCTATACGTGTAGAAATTACTAACATGCAACTCAACAGTGTTGGAAAAGAACTTCAACAGCGGAGACCGAACCCACGGCTGACGGTTACTGTCCCAGCTCGATACCACTCAACCATAGACGTTTTTACCACTCACTTTATTTAGCATAAATCCTTATCCAGATGGATTTTTGAAAATTCAAAAACACAATAATTTTTTTCTCATCATTCCGGTCAGATTGGTGTTACTCTCACCGATTACCCTTGCCTCTACGAGAAGTTATAATTTCTCTGCTATTTTTAATAATTTTGAAAAATGAAATATATAATCATATTCGCGATAAAATATTGACCCTGGAAACCAATTCTCTTAATTTCAGGGGTATTTAGGCTTGAGAAATGAGTAAATATCTAGTTTAGTCGCGACGTCATCTGCATCAACGGTTGACCTACGATCAAAATACATGTGCCCATCGTCATTGCCATACTTGAGAACATCAAAACGCAAAGTTTCAGAAAGTTACCATTTTTTGATGGTGCCAACTATAGTCGGATTTTGTCTGGTTCTTAGGCGAACGGGCTCATATACGAGGCCGTCCTCGATAGATTCAGCATCTCTTACAGAGGCTTCAGATCAGCCTAAAAATAAAACTTCACAAAAAGTGTTTCCTGGGTTAGTTTTTGATGCTGATGATCGTGGTAAACTTCATCATGCTTGATTTGTTGAAGATTGGACTGCTGCCATTCCACGAATGAAAACAAATTAAAGATGACCGCGATGTTCAGTATCGAAAACTACTCCAGGAACCATATTGTCGTGATCTTTGTTTTTGGGCTGTCCCGAAGCCTTGAACAATCTATTGTGGACATCATCTTATTAATCAGGTTATCGCGACACCCGTTTCGTCAAAAGTCAGCACTGTATCTAAAGTCAGCAATTCAAATAAATGCAAGATATGCTATAAGCCGCTAGATACAAAGGTAATTTAATTTCTACTATCGTACATAAGCAATAGCAATCAGTATTGTATTAGATAAAGAGATTTTTTTAATCTTTCATAAATCAAATTATGCATTTAGCCACATATGACATATGTATTCTCAAACGAGAGTGAAAATATATGGCAGAACATGCATTAGCTAAATTTATTATCTTGGGATTCGGAAAAAAATATATGTACTAAGCTTATCATTGAACACGTGTATTTTCAGGAATTACCTGATTGTTGTAAGACCTTTTAAAGCAATATTTTAGCGAAAGGTAACTCTAAGCTGCACTCACGTGTTACATCGAACATGCCTGATCAATTGGATCGAATCAAGCTGCGGCAAGGTGTCTTATTTTCTTTGATACAACATCTTTGCATATACGGAAACCAAAACCGATCAGAAAGTTATGTTTTCATGGACAGCGTGCATGAAACTCGGTGAAAAGTCAGATTTAGGCAACCTTTCCAAGTGCTTGCGAGCGATATACAGCACAGTCAATAAGTAATAGATCTACAATAATGAGCTTGTCGAATTTGTGTACTAAATATATTTTCTTACTGTCGTTGCAGCTGGCAATGCATTGTCCTGTCTGTTATTTCCCTCTTGCGAATAACTCTGTTCGTGATGAACAGAATCAGAAGCTTCCGGCGATATTGAGTTACGGAAGCGGAGGACAGGTAAAATTTTCTTGCCATTGAATTATTTTTGAGCTGTCCTATTGTGTTGAACGATGTATATATTTTAGTAGCTCAGAAACAGTAATTCTTTGTAACCGATCGCTTATACTTTTGAAAGACCGTGCATCATGCAAAACGTCAGGTTACCTGTCACAGGATCCATAATATCTTAATTGCGGTGTGCATGTTAGGCTCCACTGAACAAATTTATCTCATAACAACGTAATATTCTCAGATGTTTTGGTGTTGCTTGCTAGAACAATTTACCATTAGAAAGCGGATATTGCGAGAGATCTTACCTGTGTGGAAAGTATATTTTCCCGTATCTGAACAATCTCACCTCTAAATCATACCTCCAGATTGCCTTCCGAACATTTACTACTATTTTTCCAATGGAAATCGAAACATGAATGAAAAATTCTAAAAATAAAGTATTTTTATAATTTCAGCCATCCTCAGACTACCATGTAGTGAAACTGCTGAATAAGCCAGATCACATTACACATATAAACTACATGCTTGATATCACCTCGTAAGTCGATTAAAAGATTAAACATATGAAGGGAGGTACTGTCTAGATGTTTTGAAAAATTCACATCATTCGTACAAAAATAGTCTTGACAATGTAATTACAGCGAATATGTGCGACAAGTTTCACTGCACGAAGAAATAGCCTATCGATGCTTGAAGGGTTATGAGTACATCAAAGACATCCTTGATGAAAGAGATAAGCTGGAGGATCGAAGTTTCCGATTCATCGCAATACTAAAGGAACATACAGAAATGAAGGTTGTGAATCTGTACTAGTAAAATCGACAAAAGCAAAAAGAATTTGCATACCTAGTCACAGTTTAAGCTTTTTGGTAATCTTAAATTTAACTTTATGTGTCTAATCAATATTAATATTATAAACAGGAACGCATTCGTGAAGCTTATCGATCATCGTTATCTGCTCATGTCAATATGAAGGAATCATTCACGAGCCCTGGTGAAACGGAATCTGTTTGTGGAATCTGCCTCGACGCATTAACGAATAAGGTATATGACGAAAACCTAACATGTACACCATGAAGCTGACATAATTTGGATATAAACAGATTGCATCAAATTGTTCTAGTTTATGTAGTGAAATACGTACAAGTGAAGTTTAAAATATAACATGACAAAGAAAGGAATGATTTCGTCTTCAAAATTTCTCTGGATATAAATAGATACATAAATACGGGGTGACGAGATGAATTTATTTATGTTTGGCTTGCACCAAATATTTTTCAGAGATTAGTCAAATTCAACTCGTGCAGCCATAAATTTCATCGAACCTGTGCACTTAAATGGGCTGATTCCCAAAAAAAGGTCAGATAACTTTCAATTCGTTCAACATGTTTAGTGAAATTTTGGTTTTTTAAGTTCTCCGAGGATATACCTTGCTGCATCTGTCGCATGAAAACATCAGAAATTATTGGAGACGACGGAGTGACGATTTGTAAAACTTACCCCTTCGAAACCAAACATGTATGTTTAAAGTACCACTATGAGGAAAGTGTTTTTTTGAATTCCCGCCAATTATCTGATCCGCAAGCCCGAGCGCGGGAATTCAAAATTTATTTTTCTATCTAAGAGAGAATCGAGCAATTTCACACATGATCCGTACATCAAAAACAGATTTCCAATTTGAACATCCGAATCTGAAACAAATCATATTGCAGTTTCCTCGGAATGTCGATATCGTTGATTTTTGCAAATCCAATCGAAAGAAGATCAAGTAAGTATTTTTATAAATCTCATAGTCGCTCATCTGATGAAATCATTCCGGAATTTCGCAGGATGTTGCATGACGACGCCATAAAATGAAAATATGTGCTCTGAAGGGGGTCTAAGGGCACACATCGTTACATTTTGCGACTCTTTGTTATTCAATCAGCGGAGCTTTCGTTAGGAAGGCGACTCTATTCTCTCAATGCTTTTCAATATATGACATTAGCTTTGCAGTAAGCTTTTCGAATTGCTGCTTCAGCAGAAGAGACTCGCAATCGCTGATGGGAAGAGCGAGGAGTTCATAGCTGATATCGATGATGAAATGGAGAAGTACAAGCGACGAATGAATATTCTTGATTCTGATTTTAAGATGCATATTGAAAAAAAGGTATACATATACGTATATATTGGTATTCCAAAAGTCTTTGCGATCGTTCCATTCAAAGAGTAATTATTTTGGCAGTATTCTATTAGCAACTAGCGACCTTCGGTCGCTACGTGGTTCGTGGGGTTGTGTGATAAATGTTGTCCACGACCGGTGAGAGCCTGCTTAAAACGTTGTAAAAGGCTCGTGACGCCGATTGCGATCCGAAAAAGTTGGAATGACGAGCCTTTCACAACGCTCACGCTGCGGGGAGTGAGAGCAGGTTGGGAAGTATTTTTGATTAAATTCCGCAAGGAATTTCAGTCAACAACGTTTGGTACCAGTTTTATGCATGAAAATATAATTGTAAGCGACTGGTGAAAGCCTGCTTAAAACGTTGTAAAAGGCTCGTGAGGCCTCGTAGCAGCGCTACATCCGAAATTGTTGATAACTGATCGCTGTTGGAAAATGAATCTCTGGGTGTTAGCGATACTAATAATGCGAGTTATTTGCAGAAAAAAACATAGTGATGGTGTAAGGCCAAAATTTAAAGTAGAGGTCATGGGAGAATGGTGGCCCAGATCCGGAGTCTGGGCGACTACTTTGAACCGATTTATGGCCAAAAAACGATTATTGCATCGTGTTGCATAATTATGACGTAATACCAAATTCTGAAAGAGCTCACTCTGTGGAGTCGAATGGTCAAGGTCCGAGGTGTGGGAGACCACTTTAAAGCGATTTACGGCCAAAAAACGATTATTGCATGATGTTACGTAATGATGATGTAATACCACATTTTGAAAGTACTCGCCAGGGGGTTCTAATGGTCAAGGTCCGAGGTCTGGGTGATGCCTGGGAGCCGATATTTTGTATTATTGCATCATCGTTGCGTAATGATGATGCAATCGATGATGCAAAAGAAAGATCTCGCCGAGGCGGTTCCGATGATAACCCCACTTGTTGGTCTATGATGAGTTTGAAGCGAGTTATGCGCAGAAAACGGGATATTGCCTAGTGATGATGAAATATTTCACGTTGATGACGCAATCATTATTGATTTTTATAGAGCTCGCCGAGAGGGTTCGTTTGATCAAGGTATTACCCTTCTAGGATTATTTTGAAGCGAGTTAGGACGATTTTTCGAAAAGTGTGACAGACACGCAAACGGAATAACGGACAGACAGACAGACGCAACGATATTATAGTCAATAGGAATTCTCTATATCGATGTTTCGCAAAGAAAGTTTCGTTCAAAAAAAGTAGTGCATGGACTTTTCAAATACCCTCAATATAAGATAACAATAGAAGATTTTAAATTTTTATTAGTGAAATGGGTGGTTACTGCCTAGGGAGAGAAAATAAAAGGAATTGAAAAGAAAAACTTCATATATTGTAGCGAGCTGTTTTTTCCCCTTGGGTTCGTAGATACCTGACGCCTCACAATGGTATATTCTTGCAGGAAATTGAAAGAGTAGTACTGGAGGCCACATCATACGCCAAACAGAGAACACGCGAGAATATTCAAGATGACGAAGAAGGAGCTCTGAGTGAAATTGCAGATGGAAATACTGAAGAAGCGAGTGTTGATGATGCCGAAATGGCCGTATTTCACGAGGAAATGAGGCCTGCAGAAGGTAATCTCTTTGGAGATAGAATTCCTGCTGCTGGAGAAGTATTTCCAATCGCTGAGTATAACCTTAAATCAAAAAAGAACTCAATATCTGGTATAAAGTTGAAATAGAGTTAATAAAAAACATATGGGTTTGATAGATTGAACAAGGCTTCGGAACAGCAGCCCAAAAACAAACATCACGAAAACATGGTCGATGCGCCGTGAAATTCTGCTCGGGCATGCGAGATGTCAAGATTCCACCTTGTATTTAGAGGGTCAGAAATTCGAAAAGTAATGTTTGGTCTGAAATGACACAGATCTTTGATATACGAATCTTGCAAAATGAAGTTGACCACGATGTTCAGCATTGAAAACTACACTCGGGAAACATTTGTTTGTTATGTTTGTATTTGGGCTGTTCCGAAGCTTCCCCTTACGACTTGTGTAATCTATCACACGGCCTCACATATGTATTACTGAATGAAAATAGGGATTCATCTATAGAATTTGAAAACGGCAACAGAAATAATTAAAAATGAATCTCAGGAGAAGATATCACGTTTTTTGGAGCAGCAGTTCAGAAGAGAAGACGAATTTAACTGTCGTGGTGCAGTCCTTATGACGCTTGTATGTACATTGTATCTTATCTCTCGTTCATTACTCACTCGTCATTTGCCCGAGCTAGAAAAGCGGCCCTTCCGTCCGATCTAGGATGGCTCTGATAAAAATTATGACTAATCTTCAATTTCTGATCGCACATTATTTGAATAGCCATTTGAAAATAATATTGCAATTAACTCACAAATGTCAGAACATTTAATTATTCGATAATTTATCAGTCCTTTGCGCGAAGTGTTGCATACAAACGGTACATAGTCTTCTTTTGAGCAAAAAAAGGCGTCGCGAACTCATAACTGTGAAAGAGTGTAATGGATTGACTAGCGCTAACAATAGTCTCGTTCGATAATGTACACATCAATCGATATTTATTCCGTAATCCATGGTTTGGCTACCGTACTCCCTCATCGGAAGGACAGTTCCGTGATGGACTGTGTCTTGCTCATGCGGCCGAACTCCTGCAAAGTGTATGTGTGGTGCAAATGCCTGGCGATGTTTCCAAATCGTCGCCTCACGTGATTCAGCCCGTGGTCGAAGCTGCTGGCAGATGCAAGGCAGTTCGTCGACAGCCCCCGGTAGCCCTGTCGCCACAGTTGCAAGGTGTCCTGCAGCGGGGATACAGTAGACTACCGCAATCGTTGGATACGGTACCTGAAGATCGGGCAGGCCCAGCTGTGACCTACTCCTCTTCAGATCCTCCTCCCTCTCCCTCTGCAGTCGAATCTCGGCTGCGATGAGATCCGCCCCGTGTCGGCCCTCCAGAGCCTGCGAAGGATTTAACTCGGGAGACAAGGGAAGATCAACAGGAAGATAAAGAATTTGTTAGACAATAAGTAAACACCATAACCCAAGGAATAAAAATCGTATTATTTAGATATATTAGAGGTCAACCAGTATCAACGATCAAACCTGGGCGGGCTCCTTTCGATTCTCAGGCACTACCCTGACGATCTCGTGTCGTCGAGGGAAGCGAGTGGGAGACATCGCACCACGTCGTCCGTATCGATCACTGCTCGAGGAAGATCCCACCGGAGAGATCTGCTGCTGAAAGAACCGAGTACGGTAGCCAGCGGATACGGTAATCGATTCAGGGCTACTGTAGAGTGGAGGGTACTGTACCTGCTCTTCCCTGGAGATGATTTCCGTGCGTCGATAAGATGTGCCATTGGCTGGGTACTGAGTGGCAATGACGTCATTACTACTCAATCCATATTTTGCTCACTTCTTCGTACTTTTGCACGGGTTCGGAGTGCGCGTAGCTCGTGATGACGTCACGCATGAGA
Source organism: Pristionchus mayeri (assembly GCA_036245805.1). Taxonomy (NCBI): domain Eukaryota; kingdom Metazoa; phylum Nematoda; class Chromadorea; order Rhabditida; family Neodiplogasteridae; genus Pristionchus; species Pristionchus mayeri. Next base: position 16,546,341 of record BTRK01000002.1, on the reverse strand, counting down.
TCAGGAGGAATGGAGATGCCCAGGCCTGAGAGAGAAATCGAAGATTACATCAGCGCCTAAGATTTATGAATAGAGACGTAAGGTGCAGTAGGGTTACAGCATCGAATTCGAACTCGAACTTCGCACGCCCCCTGGCACCTCTTGCCCTCTCTCTCCCCGAAGTTCGATCGAGCTAGGTCGATCTGCCAGAGGGTACGAATCTCGCACTCCCATCGAACTTCGCACTCACCCCTCTTCCCCCCTCGAGCGAGGGGAAAAGAGGGAAGAGGCGAGTGCGAAGTTCGGTGGGAGTGCGAGATTCGTACCCTCTGGCATAGACAGTGCGAGATTCGATTAGAGAGAGAGGGTTGACCTCTCGCCAGTGCGAAGTTCGAGGGGAAGGGAAGCCCCCCAGAGGGAACGAATCTCGCGAATTCGATCCTGCAACCCTAAGGACCTGCGAAACGCTGCACCTTAGGCTAAGGTGCAGCGTTTCGCATTGAATCCATCAGAGGAGCAAATGCGCAAATATGTTTCACAAATATCATTTCAGCTGGACGCTCCACGTGAAAGCAATAGGTGTTGCGTGGCTTAGATTACAAAAACAAAACAAAAAATACATACTGGTGGCAAGATGGGCGTTCTGCCGTAGGAACTGAACCAGTCGAGCCTCTTCGGGAGAAAGTCGAGAGCACTTTTTAGAGAGCAAAAGTCTCTTGTCTAGAAGTAGAGTTGAGAGACGAAAGTCTAGAGAATCCCGATTAGATGAGAAATCATTCTGCTTCCTCTATCTGACTGATGGAAGCACGCTAAATTAAGAGAGTCATTTTTAGCCAAGCCTTGCTTGGAAATTTTCCTTTCTTCACGAATGATAGACTACCATTAGCAGTTCTTTTCCGATGGCGACATCGTAAGCTCTCATCATTCCATGCAGTCTTTCCTCTGAAGGAGCACATGAATGGATAGGTTCTTCCTCATTCCTCCACCCCCCCCCCCTCTCTCTCCTCCTGTCAATAACTCGCCACTCCGTTCTGATCCGTTCTGCTCCAATTCCTTCTCTTGTTTGTTCTTCATCTCCTCTCAGAAGTTGGCAGAACAACTCTCCTAACCAGTAACCACATCTACCTCTCCTTCCCTCCCTCCCTCCATCGACTTCTTCCCCAGCCCATTCATGCCACCGACGCCCTTTGACGGTATCTAAACATAGTGACGATCGAACCTGTCAGATAACCAAAAAAGTACTGATCTTTTCCTAAAAATAGAGCGGCGTCGGGGGAAACCACAAAAGAAACTCTGGTTGAGTTTCACGATCACTATTGATATACTTTCGAAATGAACTTTTCAGTGATTCTGCTGATATTTCTTTGGAAAAAAACAATAAATTAATCTCCAGATGAAAGCCAATAATTGCTTTCCTGGTTCTAAAACTGCCTTTCTCCTGGGTTCTGCACATTACTGTAATTGCTCCAACTAATAGATAAAACTACAGTAATCTCTCTTCAGGATCCACAGCTTTCCTTGCCGCGGGCGTTCGTTCCGATCGCACGACGAGTCTGCGATCGCAATGGGAAGCAGCCTGCGTGAAGGACGAGCACGAAGCGAGAGTCAGTCTGCACTCTCTCGAAATTGCGTGCTCTCTCGCCGCTCTCTCTCTCTCTCTCTCTCTCTCTCTCTCTCGCGATTCCTCCGAAAGACTTGAGTAGAAATATTGGCAACTATGAGCTGCCATCGTTGAATGGAGGACTGGGCGTGTCTGTGTTCCATGCCACTCCCTTCTTTGGCTCCGCTTGGCTGGTAGAACACTCCATTCCACCCACATTCCCCTGCCCTCTCAGATTCTACGTACAACTCATAACGCGATTTGTCCTTCTATTCTTCTTTCCATGCCCCTGTCTTTCCCAGTTTATTCGTCCTCTCTCCCGTCAGACAGTGCGAGAGAGCGTGGTATATGGAGAGAGTCAGAGACAGTTCTCTTCAGGAGGAGGCTCTCAGAGACAGTTCTCTTCAGGAGGAGGCTCTCAGAGACAGTTCTCTTCAGGAGGAGGCTCTCAGAGACAGTTCTCTTCAGGAGGAGGCTCTCAGAGACAGTTCTCTTCAGGAGGAGGCTCAGGAGGAGGCTTTGATGATATCTCGGCGATCTCGTAACACTAAAAATAAAAAAAATCACGGATAATTTCTAAACCAGGTGCTTATCCATCGCGAGGCGCAACTCTCCCGCAAACCTTCGCTGCACAGGGGAAGAAGCGTCGACGCAGTCAATCTACAGGTGAAGCACCAATAGGTGACCGACTACGGTAATTGAATGTTAACTTACCGTATACCCTCACTTATGTTAGCGTTCCTTATAACCACGTTGGATACTAGAGACGCAGTCCTAGGGGAGCTGACGTAGGTACCATGATAACTTTTTATTCGATGTACAGTGTTGTAAGCTCGACAGCGATATGAAATCGATCGATGATCCATTTACCGTAATTAGTTCCTGCCGTATTCACAGCTGGACCATTCTCCGTGGTACGATGAGCATGAGATTCGGGGAGGAATCGAGAGGGAGAGCATAGCCAATCTACAGAGGACGAGGGCACGATTCGAGACCCCTACTCGTATGTTTCATTATTATTATTGTTGTTCAAATGTGCATAGCATCTCACTTCTGCCAACATCCTTGTCAGAATGGCGGAAGCAGTACGCACGGTCATGCCTTTCCTTCCTTATCCGGTGTCAATTGATCAGAGAAGGCAAAATCACTACTCAAGTAGCAATCGATTTCGCTCTCTTCATCGTCTGTTCATGATCTTTCACCTCTGATCTTCCCCCTGCCTCGAACACTGTTTGCAGTTTCTAATTCCACGCCGCGCGTGAGGCTAAAACGAGTAGAAAAAGCGGGCCATCTGACAGCTCAGCGCGTGCTGATTTCTCACACCCAAACACAAATCAGTAACTCAAACAGAGTAATCCGCCCCCTCCCCCCAATCCTTCTCACTCAATCAGATTCCACTGCCAACTCCCGCCTGGCCTCTCCCCAACCCCCTCCAGTCACCACCCATCCAAGAAGACTCATCGTCAGTTGGTCTTTGATCTTTCATCGTCATATTGTTTCTTTTTTTGAATTTATATCTCTTACCACAAAGACCATTTACAACATTCCCAGTCATTTTGATCGATCATCTCTGAATTCACTCCATAGTTGATCTTTGACCTCTCAGATCGACGATCGTTCTTCTCCTCCTTACGAGCATCGACTGACTCCTCCCCAGCAGCAAATGACACGAGGTTAGCCCTCTCGCTCTCTCTCTCTCTATTGTTCGTTGATCTCTGCTCTTCAGTTGCTCCCTCTTCTCACCTCGGTTCCTCCCTCTCTCTCTCCTCTCGACTTTCTCCCGAAGAGGCTCGACTGGTTCAGTTCCTACGGCAGAACGCCCATCTTGCCACCAGTATGTATTTTTTGTTTTGTTTTTGTAATCTAAGCCACGCAACACCTATTGCTTTCACGTGGAGCGTCCAGCTGAAATGATATTTGTGAAACATATTTGCGCATTTGCTCCTCTGATGGATTCAATGCGAAACGCTGCACCTTAGCCTAAGGTGCAGCGTTTCGCAGGTCCTTAGGGTTGCAGGATCGAATTCGCGAGATTCGTTCCCTCTGGGGGGCTTCCCTTCCCCTCGAACTTCGCACTGGCGAGAGGTCAACCCTCTCTCTCTAATCGAATCTCGCACTGTCTATGCCAGAGGGTACGAATCTCGCACTCCCACCGAACTTCGCACTCGCCTCTTCCCTCTTTTCCCCTCGCTCGAGGGGGGAAGAGGGGTGAGTGCGAAGTTCGATGGGAGTGCGAGATTCGTACCCTCTGGCAGATCGACCTAGCTCGATCGAACTTCGGGGAGAGAGAGGGCAAGAGGTGCCAGGGGGCGTGCGAAGTTCGAGTTCGAATTCGATGCTGTAACCCTACTGCACCTTACGTCTCTATTCATAAATCTTAGGCGCTGATGTAATCTTCGATTTCTCTCTCAGGCCTGGGCATCTCCATTCCTCCTGATCTCATGCGTGACGTCATCACGAGCTACGCGCACTCCGAACCCGTGCAAAAGTACGAAGAAGTGAGCAAAATATGGATTGAGTAGTAATGACGTCATTGCCACTCAGTACCCAGCCAATGGCACATCTTATCGACGCACGGAAATCATCTCCAGGGAAGAGCAGGTACAGTACCCTCCACTCTACAGTAGCCCTGAATCGATTACCGTATCCGCTGGCTACCGTACTCGGTTCTTTCAGCAGCAGATCTCTCCGGTGGGATCTTCCTCGAGCAGTGATCGATACGGACGACGTGGTGCGATGTCTCCCACTCGCTTCCCTCGACGACACGAGATCGTCAGGGTAGTGCCTGAGAATCGAAAGGAGCCCGCCCAGGTTTGATCGTTGATACTGGTTGACCTCCAATATATCTAAATAATACGATTTTTATTCCTTGGGTTATGGTGTTTACTTATTGTCTAACAAATTCTTTATCTTCCTGTTGATCTTCCCTTGTCTCCCGAGTTAAACTCATCCTTCGCAGGCTCTGGAGGGCCGACACGGGGCGGATCTCATCGCAGCCGAGATTCGACTGCAGAGGGAGAGGGAGGAGGATCTGAAGAGGAGTAGGTCACAGCTGGGCCTGCCCGATCTTCAGGTACCGTATCCAACGATTACGGTTGTCTACTGTATCCCCGCTGCAGGACACCTTGCAACTGTGGCGACAGGGCTACCGGGGGCTGTCGACGAACTGCCTTGCATCTGCCAGCAGCTTCGACCACGGGCTAAATCACGTGAGGCGACGATTGGGAAACATCGCCAGGCATTTGCACCACACATACACTTTGCAGGAGTTCGGCCGCATGAGCAAGACACAGTCCATCACGGAACTGTCCTTCCGATGAGGGAGTACGGTAGCCAAACCATGGATTACGGAATAAATATCGATTGATGTGTACATTATCGAACGAGACTATTGTTAGCGCTAGTCAATCCATTACACTCTTTCACAGTTATGAGTTCGCGACGCCTTTTTTTGCTCAAAAGAAGACTATGTACCGTTTGTATGCAACACTTCGCGTGAAAGGGCCATTGATAAATGATTTATTGGTTAGATGAATTGATTGATCTACACTCTGTCAGTTTGGTTGTCCGTGAAACGTGTGCTCAACTTTTCTCTTTCAAGCAGACAGAGACCTTATTTACAAGAATGGTAAGGAAAATAACAATCTGCAGAAAGAATCCTTTGAAATTCCCTGAGTAATCCGACTCTCGATGGTCTTGTTAGACTCTCGATGGTCTTGTTAGGCCTTGTTGTGAGAAATGCCCCTCCTTTGCACATGTTATCGTTAATAGTCGTAAAGAGAAGGGTAGAATGTCTTTGGCGGTCTCTATAGTCAACTGGGCCCAGTTCCTCTCCCTCCTTCAACTTTGCCTACCAGTCGGACCCCGTGGTGGGATAGTTTGAGGAAGTTCCTCTATGTAAAAATATGCTCTATATGCATATTCAAATTATGGTCGGCACTTTTGGAGGAGGGCGAGGAACAATCGATCTAAGCTGCCGTAGTCGTAGCGCTCAGAATTACATGCCTCTGTTGAGAAGCTGTGGATGAGTAAAAGGGTGAAGCTTCACAATCAGATTTTTTCTGAGATCACTAGAAGAGAAATGACGTAACCTAAAAACTTTTCCAAGCAATTTTAAACGTATCGTTCGAGAAGATCAGATATTTCTTTGCCAAAACAACTGTTCGATTTGAATGAATTTGATTAATTCTCCAAAGTTATTTTCGAACGATTCCTTCATTCTGCACTCACTCTCAACGGATGGACCAGAGCAAGTTGGTTGCTTCCCCTCTTTCTCCCCCTTTCGCTCGTATTTTTCGTGCTCAGCCATCTTCCTGATCCTCCGAACTCCGGTGATCTACCCTAACCTACCGTACTCCAGAGTCTCGCGGGCTCGTCAGTCCAACAACGCCTCGCTCAACCTCAACAACAACGATGTCCACCTCGAGGAGCAAGTGGAGACGTACAAGGTAACAGATGTGACCTATCGTACTCCTACCGTAGTCTCAATCTGACCTATCGTACTCTTACCGTACACTCAGAACTACGTGGAGGGATCGGGACGACTGATCGACGCGCTGAACCTCTACCAGACGAAGCCGCTGACCATCGTGCGAGACAAGCAGTCCTCCCAATCGATCGTAGCCACGGACGCCGCCGTGGTGAGACTACAGTAACCAGAACTACCCTACTCTTGCAGTTCACCAAATCATAAACCACTTCATTAGACCTATTATATTCATCTATATTCATCAACATCACAATATTTATACAATATTCATCGATATACCAAATGCAAATATCCAATATCCAACAATCGATTGATCGACAACTGACTATCGTATCCTACCGTATCCTGCAGCTCTCGCCCAGACTGGCTTCGATCAAGTTCGCCTCCGAGAGTCTGCAGACGACCTCGAACGTGCACAGAGAGTGGACGGCGCACGAGGTATACGGTATCTAACGTAGTATCGATCAGCTACCGTACCCTTCTCCAGTTGGCGCACTACGCCAAGACGAAGCCGATCATCGCCAACTACCAGAATTGGATGCGCGACCAAGGCAATCCCGCCATACAGGTGTTGATCGATCGATTGCCGTATCCTACAGCATCCCTTATCCGTTCAGGAGATTCGCACGATGCAAATGGCTCGTAACCAGTACGACGCTGCACTCGCTGCTCACGCGAAAAAGCCCGGACCAGACAAGAAGAAGAAGGTGCGTGTCCCACTGTCTGATCCGCCTGACCTACCGTATTCCTGCAGCTCGACCAGACCAAGGAACGCTACGATGCGATCAAGAACTCGCTGGTGACGACTAAGTAAGGACGAGAGGGAAATTATCTTTGATCTTTGAACTCTGATAGGTTCAACACGATCGAGAAGACGTACGACGAACACCGCGAGGTGTGCGTCGAGCTCTTCAAGGAGATGGTAAGCGGAAGAGTACGGTAGTCAGTTGTCGATCAATCGATAATGCAGAAGGCCTTCCACACGGGTATGGTCTCGTGCTCCGAGACTCCCTTCACTTCACTACTCGCCAAGTTGGACGAGGTCGCAAAGAAGGCGCCCAATATGTCCGCCGAGGACAAGGTCGACAACAACAATAACAACACGAAGGTACGGTCAGATGGAGTACGGTAGAGTACGGTATCGATCGCAGGCGTCGACTCCCGCCAAGAAGACCATCGAGGACAAGAACGACGCCCACAACAAGGTGGGTCTCGGAAAGAAGGAGTACCGTAGAGTACTGTAATCGATTTGAGACGCCGGTTCGCAAGCTGGTGGAGCCGCCGAAGGACGACGGGCAATACGAGTGTCTGGACAACATGAAGTGAAGACCCCTCGATGACCCCCCTTCAATCTCGACAACGAAAATTTCTTTCCTACTATAAACTGTTTGTGAAAGAATGAGATCGATGAGCTGTCGCATCCCATTACTGGGATAGTGTTGATGGATTGGGGAACCGGATGAGCATTACTCATCGGATACGGTGTCTGCGAGTATCGATTGGATGAGGATGAGTGGCTGCAAGTGCAGAGAGGACAAGTTACAATATTGGGAACGAGTCTGATTGAATGGGATGGCGAGAGAGCACGGGAAGATGAGAGTAGTGAGGGAAAGAGAGCAGAGATGATAGTGAGTGATGATAGGGGAGAGTCGGCCATTTCTATCGCTCACTTCCGCTCACCTTTCCGCCCATTTCCAATCTCTCCCCTCCTCTCTCCCACCTCCTTATCGAATATTTATCATTGGCGAATTTAGGAATTTTAATTTTAGCTGAATTTAATTAAATAAAAAATGTAAAAATCACTGAGTACTGTAGAATACAGTACTTCGATTTAAAATAGCGCGCTTGATCATGTCGATATTGATTAATACTTTCTGATGCCTCTTCGGTCGACTCCGATTTCCGTTTCTAATGTTTTACAATCTTTTATATTCCGTTCTTCTCTATTTTGGCTAATTTCAATGATCGCCGCTGTCTCTCTCGTGTTTAGTCAACGTTCCTAATCCGATTTCGCCGCTTGGTTCCTTCTCCTGCCCTTGTTTCCCTAATCTCGCATTCTTGTCATGCCTCTAGAGTTGTTCTCATCGCGGTTCTCACGGATTTCCTCCATCTCTCACTGAATTCATTACCGTGCCTATCTGCGCGTCCGATTTAGAGGTGACAAATGGTAATGAGAAGCGGTCTCAGGAGAAATCTGTGGGTGGGAGGGATGGATTGACCTCCTCGCTAGCCTTCAATTACCCTTGGCTGACAGACTTGGCAGGGACAGGAGGGAGGAGAGGGCGAGAGATCGATCGTGACTGGTCACTCAAGAGAGAGCATGGAGATGGACAGAGAGAAGAGAGGGAAGAGGACGGAGAGAGCTAGACGAGAGAAGGAGGAACGCCCGAAAGGGATACCCTCTAGGTCCTTTTACGCGCACTCTACTTAGTACTCTCGAGAGTTTATCCACTTTGTGTCCATTTCTCACGCCTGCTTAAACAATGCACTCTTTCTGTTCTTATTCTCTCTTTTCTTCCCAGTTTGCACGGTTTTTTCTTTGTTTGTGCTTGTTTATTGTGCGCGTTTTCTGTTTTCTTATCGTAAACTGCTCGTTATCCTTCCATTTTCTTTCTTCTTATTCATCGTCATGATTCGTGTGCGCGAACGCGAGATTCGTTCAGTTTGCTCACCCTTTTTTTCGCTGTCCGTCGAACCTAAGCAGGGAAGAATGGGAAATGCTGATTCTTCCCTCTTCTATACTGAACGCATTTGCCCTTTTACGCGCGCTCGTTACTCGGAATTCTTCCCTTGCTCGCTGTTGATATTTTATTAAATGTAAACATTGTGACTAAGTGCCTGCTTTTGCCGCTCCGCATGACTCAGTCACGGTGGTTTCCACTAGATTTCCTTCCAGAGCGCGAATTGTATCGTCCTCTCGCCTCCCCCGAGGGCATAATAAATTCACCCCCAGCACTGGTGACCATTGTTCTTCCTGCACCCATCTTGTAGTGTTCACTCCCTCCTTCAGTATCCACCCCACTCATTCATTAATTTGGGAGTAGTCGTATCCTCCTAATTGGCAATTTGTTATGCATTCTAGCAGAGCGGGTCATTGCATTTCTTGTTTCTGCTCTACTTGCTAGACTAGGCATCAATATTTTTTGCCTTTTATCGTTTTATTTTCTCTAATATATCATACTCCAGAACCCGTAACCTGCCATGATCCCATCTCTCTTTCCTCCCTTCGCACTCGTCCTAATGACTTCCTGTGATCGCTGGCTGTTCATTTAGACGCAACTCTCCCCTCCTTTCTCCTTTCTCTCTCTCTCTTCCCTTCACACATATGGGGAGTGAATCAATCACGAAACACTGATTGATACAATACTCGATCGATCGTATCGCAACAGCTCCTCTCACTTCTCCCTTTCCGCCTTACCCTACCATCCATCATCCCGCAATGCACAATTTATCTTATCGCTCTTTGATAATTTAAATGTCTAGAGGGGACAGCTTACTGTTGATAACGGATTGTGATTAGTCGACTATCGAACAGTGGGAGAGAGAGGGGGGGGGGTGGGAGTGGACGGTTCCTTCTCTTTTATCGGTAATGACGAAAAGAAGAAGAGATGAGATCATGAGGAGATCAATCGATTACGATCAATTCAATCAGCTCATTTATTCAGCCGCTCTCGAATATTTGTTGAACGTCTATACAACGGAGAGAGTTATTCTGCCCCATCTTAGTCCATCTCGACCGATCAATCTTCATTCATTTTGCGCGTACTCTCAGTGGGGATTGCCAAATGAGCCCCTCCCATCTCCCCCCCCCCTCCTCTCGTCTCTCTTATCGAATAGTCGGAAATCCCGTCAAGAATCGTACGATGATTAGCCACAATTTGCACCACATCGGAACGCAGCCCGCGAGTTTTGGTGTGCATGGGGAAGAATTAAAGGGCGCAGTCGGAGAGTGTATGGCAGAGTGAGGGATGCAACAGACGAAGATCGACCATCTGGTTGTGCGCTCAGTAGTGCGCCCCGTCTGGCCTCCAACTTCCTTTTTTACTTCCTATAGCTCGCTAATAACCGTTGCATAGCGGGCAATTTTCCTGCAGAAAAAAGGGCTGGTTGGTCAGTTTCCCTCGTGAGAGAGTGCCTCTGAATGGGGGTCAATCGGTTCTTGTCATAAGAATGGTTGGAATGATTCTTTCCCCTCTTCCCTTCTTCGTCTTCGCTTCTTTCCCAATTCACTCGTCGTTTCCATTCTTCTCCTCCTCTCGCTTCTCAACTCGTTTACTCGTGTAGTATGCAAGGAATGTGACCTCCACGTATCAATCGATAATCGCAGAGCACCGACTGATCAACCGCAGCCATCGCCCGCAAGCAATCATCTGATGAGCAGCAGCGGGGCGAGACAGGCAGTCTCCCACTGAGTGAGTCGCCCCTCTCTCTTGACCTACCCCAGTCTCTCTCTCTCTCTCTCTCTCTCGCAGCGAGAGAAGAAGAGGGAGTGGACTAAGTGCAGAGTGTGCATCTCGTATCCCCTTGTAGCCTTTCGTGTTCAAGTACACTCATTCCCGACTATCCTCTGGAGAGACGGGAAGGGGGGGGGGAGCGGAGAGGGGACAATACTAGCCATCCATGCCCATTCGCCTCCCAGAGGGGGTTATGCGGGAGAGAGAGGGAGGACGAGATTAGTACAGAAGGAGTGAGCGTGTTTGCATGTGTTAAGCCTGAGGGAGAGGAAATGAGAGATGAGAAGAGGCGACCTTTGAAGTGAACGGAAGGGATCAGGATGATGGGAGAAGACCCCAGAAGGGCCTGGTAACGGGAGGGGGAAACGAGCAGTTGGCCGGTCCTTTGGAATGAGTAAGAAGTAGAGGAGAAAGGACTGAAAGGACTGAAAGGGGGACGACTGTAGAAGAAGGGGAGGTGAGGGGGAGAGAAGGGTGTAAAGCTAGCCAGGGATGTGCGCCCATCCCTCTTTTTACTCGGCCCTTGAGTGAGAAGAGTGGACAGAGAGAGAGGGAGTGACAACTGGTGGTGATAGGGAGATGCGTTACGTGAAGAGGAGAGAGACACCCGGGGGCTACTCGAGGGGTTTCAGATTACGCGAATTTGAAGAGGAGTTACATCTCCTGAGATTACGAGTGTATGAACAAGCGCTTTTTGTTGGTCTAAGGCGACTGTAAGGAAAATTGTGAAGTTAGCAGGAGTTCCTTTTGCTCTGCGATTTTTTCATGAATTGTGCTGGACCCGTTTCTCTGAATTCAATTTCTGTCACATGGCAAAATATAAATGAAATGTGCTGGCTATTTCGTTTTTGATGCTCTCTATGCATCGGATTCCTTGGCGGTCGGAATCATCTCCGTCCCTCTAATCTCATCTTCCTCCCTGCAGATAAGATGCTGCCTCTGGTGGCGGTGTCGAAGACGAGACGGAAAGAGGGAGGGGGAAGGGGCACGACGCTCCTCGCATTCCTTCTCATCGCTTCCTGTACGTTTTCTTCATTTTAATAATATTAATGCATTTATTAATTATTGAACATTACCTTGCTTGCCCAGAAAAATGCAAATGGAAAAATTGAAATTGAAAGCATAGGTGGGCACCATCGAAGCCAGCTGTGAAACACCCCCGGTTTTTGGAAAATTTTGTCACAAAAACGATAATTTACGATCACCCCCTCTCCTTTTGACCCTAAACACCCCCGGTTTTCGATTTCCAGCTTAAACCCCTGCCCACCTTTGATTGAAAGTGATTTTCAGTTTTGTCTCCATTATTTTGTGTTTCACAGACTCTTTGAGTGCCTGGGAAATTCGATTTCTGCAGTAGTTCTGTCTCGGATAGTATAACAAAAATATGAATGAAAAGGTGTGAATCTGCAGATGCAGATACAATAATTATTTGAAAATTATGTAGATTAATTAATTAATTAAGATGCGGTGCACAGCGTGGAGTGTGGCTCCTCATCGGAGGAGGGCAATGAGGAGGGAGGAGAGGGAGTGATCGAGGAAGCTGCCAATACCTCCTACCCACTCTCCGCTGATGAACTCGGTGAGTCGGCTACCTTTCAGTGCCTTCAAATCTGTACATCTTTTCGTATGAATTAACGATGCACTGATGTGGTATCTAAGATGTTTGAACACGAGCGTGACAGTTGACACTTGACGTTCACACCTATATAAGCGAGCAATAGTCATACTCTCCCAGTGAAACCTTTTCATAGTGCTGCCTAATTAGCGAAGGAGTAATCACTTTTATGATTAATTAATCACTTACTAATGACCCTTCAGGCATTCCTCGCTGCGAGACGAACCACGACTGCGTGGCGAATGGAGTGTGCCAGAAGGGGAAGGACGGCCACGGACGATGTCTCTGCCCAGGCAGCTGCCCCTCGCGTGAGTAATTTACGAATTCTAATTGGATGATTGTTGATGATAAGCTACGTTCGTGGTTCGAATTTCACCAGTGTCAAATGGCCCTTTGAAAATCGTGGATGTCGATCTATGATTGATGATGCATTGGTTTAAAAACATGCATATCTCGGTCATTTCTTTACGACCGTATGTCTTCAAAATGCGTTAATAAGATTCTTCATAAACCATAAAGGAAAAAATAGACCATCCTTCGCAGACATTCCTCTCCGTTGCCGGCAGTACGATCGGTATCGCAAGGTTGAGAACGCGTGTCTGATGATGGATGAGAACTACACGAGGAGGTTCTCCCTCCACCAACCAGTCTGCCATGCGGTATACATTAGTATTATAATAACTAATTAATTAAATACTAAAAATATGTGAAAAGTTGGACCAGTACGACCTAGTCTGGTTCAGGCGGATGCGGGGACTTTCCGGGGTTCTCTCGCTTACCCGGAGGTCAGTTGACGCACCGCCCTGGTCGCATGTAGATGGTGCTGTAGTTTAGCATTAGTCAGCGCACATTCTAATGCTTCCGAATGCACTAGTGACACGTAGAATGAGTAAAGTCATACTCGTAGCGGGGGACCTCTGGATTCTTGACCTACCTTCATCAATCGAAGGTAGGTCAAGAATCTTTTCCAGGGCAGTTGCGCGTGTCCGCCGATGTTCGACCCCTCCGCCCTCCCAACGAGATTCAACACAGAGCAGAAGATGCTGCCGATTCGATGTGATAGACGTGAGTGAGGAGTGAGAAGGGAAGCGAAAGTGAAGGGATAGATGTTGTGATCGTAGTGCAGATTGATTGATTAGGTCGACCGTTGAATAGTTATTGAAGGGAGATGCAGATAATGGAAGGAGTTTGGGGCATGCTTATTCTACTGTTGTGCGAAGTGATAACGGAATCATTGGTGGTCTAGTAGACCAGGTCTACGGATATGAATAGACCTTGGAATTCGAGTTAAACACGAATCGTGTCTTCAGAGATGTTCAAGTATTACACCTTCCCTAAAATGCTTTCTTGGTTATTTGAATACTATCTGAGAACTGTGTCATGGGGATGAATGAGGAAGAAAATTGGATAATAGCGTCTTCAGGCGAGATGAACGTGAAGATCCTTGCCCATCACTCTCCCTCCGTCTTCCGAGGGGCGGAGCTCACGCTGCTCTGTTGCACCAACATGGATCCCAGCAGGATCGTCGAATTCTCTGCTGTACGGTTTTTCTATTTCATTTTTATTTGTTTATTTTTAACATTTAAAATGTAGTTATTTACCTAGGCTTTGTATGCAGTAGTTTAGCGGAACAATTTTTATTGATTCAGTTGAGAGTGAGATGTCAAAATAAAAATATTTATTACAGGTGCAATTCATCCAGAACACGACGATCGTGCGAGAGACGACCTCGACGCCCTTCGATGACGTCAGTATCGATTAGTTTATGTTTTATTTACTTCTTTTCAAGTTTTTATTCATACCATCCAAGGTGTTGTAAGCGGATATCCTACAGTTCACGTTCAACATAGTAAGGTTTATTGAATTGTATTCGTTGAGATGCACAAGCGGAACTCGCTGGAGCGTCTCTACCCACAGTGGTGCTGGGTGAGTGGGTTGAATTGGTGTGGCCAGAGGAGAGATCAAAGACCAACCAACAGGATGATGGTTTAGAACCTCTGAACCCGAATCCACAGGGCGGTTTGATACGGAAAATTTTCAATTATCCAAATTCGCTGGTTGGACAAGGCGAAAGAGTGTATGCGATGAAGAGAGTCAGACGGCTATTCCCATTGTCCGCAGGTTCTTCGCATAACGAACGCGCAATTCGCGGATTCGGGGACGTACTCGTGCAATTTGAAGATGGGAAGAGGCGAGGAGGTGGAGGACAAGATACAAGTCGTAGTAAAAGGTACGGAAGATCAAAATTTATTGATTTTAATGGTCGGGTACATTTATTGATATATTTTTGGATACGGTAGGGCTATTGATTATGAGAAATTATTGTACTCTCGCACCAGCCAAAAGAAGCTGAACTATGAAAAAAAGAATGATCTAGATTAGATTGATATCACAGGAACATTGAGGTTTCAGAGTTTCCATTTGAACCTCGCTTACATCTATCGCCAATGCCTTTCTAGCATCTTCTCCGTAATCACCAAAATATAATCGAATTGTGGCAATAATGCAATCGGTAGCTGCTGTTTACCGTAATCCAGGCCTCCTTCTCCCCTTGCAGAGCGTCGAATAGGCGCGATTCTGCACCCAGTCCGTCACCATTCCTCCCATCGTTCCTCCTCTATTCCCTCCCTCACTAGTCTCTCCGCCTCCCTCTCCATCCCCCCTCTACCATCTAAAGATGCTTTCCATCGTGAGAAGAAGAAGGCCCATCCAACCTCCTCAGGTTATCCCTCGATCCACCGTAATCCCGGTCGTCGTGGTGGTGTGCCTCTCGCGTGCGCTTCTTTCTGTCGTTCCCCCCTGCTTCTCTATCCTATCTCCTCCTCCTCCTTCCTTTCCATGAGCCCTGTCGTAACAGTGTTGTGGTGATTGGTTGATGGATGCAGCAGTCGAATTGGAATCATCTATTGATCTTTGAACCTTGCAGCTCCTCGCAGCATCCAGGACTTCAACGTCACGACGAACACGACGTTCGCCGAGCTGAGCTGGACGAGGACGGATGTGGAGCCGCCACTGGTCATTGATCTGAGGTGGGCATGACAATGCTTCAAACTATCAGACGCCTGAAGTAAACACTACTGTTAATTCTTATGGTTTTATTCAAGGTGGGTGGTCAATCATCCGCAAATGCTGAACACTCCTTTCATATTAGATGTCTGAAACCTGCACTTGCTTGGTGACAATATTGTCCGGAAATTAAGTCCACCATTGACAGGTTGGTGCGTCGCACGGACCGAAACGGGCAAGAAGTGTGGACGATGAAGAATGCGACCTCGCCCGTCGTCATACAGGTCAGATTATTATATTTTATTTTTATAAGAATATTAGTTTTTGAATCCTTGATACATACACTAAAGAAGGGGAGTGTGAGTAATATGAGCAACGCGTTCTTTACTACAAGTAATGTGATAACTGGTGCGGAAGGTGGAAAGGTGAGAGAGGGTGATACGGTAACATTGGCAGGACCTCCGCCCTGCCACTCCCTACACCATCTTCGTCTCGGTGGTCGACGGGCAGTCGGAGCCCTACAAGTTCTCCCAGAACTTCCAGACCAAAGATGCTCGTGAGTGACGACCTTTATGCATTTTGATAGACTCATAGGCTGATTAGTGCCACACTCACTGGCTAATATTGAGGAAGTGCTGGGGCGATTGATCCTAAAATTCAAAAACTGCTAGAAATTATTGAAAATTATTGTTTCGTATTCGCTTATCGATTCTAAGACTTGATTCTGGCTTTTACATGCGAGAGATTTCTTCGTAAAGTTGATTGCATTTTTTGAACACAGATCGAGTTGGATGTAATATGCAATGAAAATAGTTTTGCACTTGCTACATCCATTCAGGTCCGCATGCGCCTAAGCCCGAGGACGTGCACGTGCAGTCGGAGGAGAGCGGACAGTTCTGCGAGGTAGGAGATTGATTAATTAATTATACCAATTAATCTGATTATGTTAGTATGACATCATGTAATGGCCTCTGCAGGTGGAGTGGAGGAGTCCGCCCGTGAGCAATGGAAGGATCACCAAGTACTATGTGAGTGTTGCTTGTTGCAGACATGATTAACATCTTATTGAAATCACAACGATTTTTCGACACTTCATGTTATGATGTGGCGAGAATCGCACTTGGTTTAGTGCTTGATATTACGGCGTAAGAGTGAGATGGATATCAATTGACATGATTGAAGCAGGATTTATCTCTTTTACGAAAGAACAAAATGCCGGTTCTTCCTTCCCGAACCCTCATTCTGGCACTTCTTTAGTTTCTGACCAGTGGTCGAAAAGTAGGTCCAAAATGACCTAACGTGCCCGGTTTTTGGAGTCCAGACCAGTGCAAATGTAGCAAACGTACCCAGTTTTTTTAGTAATTTTTTGATTAAGATGTAAAAACATACCCATTTTCAGCGATTTCATGTTAAAATTTTAGAAACGTGCCACTTTTTATAATTTTTATGACGTACTCTTTCGACCACTGTTTCTGACCCACCCCTCTTCCGTTCTATTCCCACTCATTTCTCGGGAACCCTCCCTGTTCGCGTCGGTCATACAACTCTCTTCTTGGGATGGGAGGGATGGGAAATTAAAGATACGTGTGGGGAGGGGTGTGGGCCAGAAACCAAAGAAGTGCCATGATTATCATTCCTTGTCAGGTGCGCGTGGAGGGTTCTCTACGCACGATTCCTCCCTCTCTGGATGAGAATGAGGATGGGAATGGAGGCGCCCCTCTCCACTTCCCTCCTCCGAAGGAGGACAAGTGCGCCAACTACGACACCTCGGAGAACGCCGATAAGGGTGAGGGCTACTGTAGGAGTACTGTAGTTTATTCGGATGTACCCTAAGTTGAACCCTAATTCAAACTAGTGTATGGTTCTCGAAAGAATTGTTCGGTATAGTGTTTCGAATTGATTGCCTTCAACCGGTGGAGGGAGTGGCGCCAAGATGTGCATGAAAGCAAGCTGGACATGAATTCAATGGGTATCTCATTGTCCGTTGCAGGTGTGAATCCAGCCGAGTATCCCTACGATTTCTTCACCTGCAAGTATGGACCACTCAAGGTTAATTTTTAAATTGATTTATATTCAAGCTATTTTATCACTACGCAATCTACTGTTTTCTATGTGTCTGGAAATTTACGATTAGCATAGCACAAGCTACTGCTTAGTCAACGAAGGAAGCTTATGATGTCCTTCCGTGCGCTACAGTATCTTGCGGTACTGAAAGTAGTTATGATATCCCTTGCAGCCGAACCGCAACTACTCGGTGTCTCTGTGGGCGGAGAACAAGGCAGCTCGCTCAATGCGTGCCAACTTCACCAAGAGTTGCATGACGGACTATGCGGAGGTCAGCTATGAAAGATTATCGATTAATGCACCTGGAAATGAAAAATCCGTAATCAAGAGACTTGTTCACCTTAAGATGGGTGACTGTAGCTACCGTAACCTAGATGAAGAAAGTGGTTAGATTGCATCCTTTCAGCCCGACCACGTTGACATTCCGCAGACGAGGGACGCCCTCAACAACACCCACTTCACGCTGCGATTCGACAAGCCGCCCAAGGAGACCAACGGACCCATATCGTGAGTGATGTCGAATGTGACTGGGACAACCATGGTCCGATTGATTTTTTTACATTTGGCAATTTTTTTTATATAACTGTTTGGGGAAATGCATTAGTCTTATCTTATGCTCGAAAATGATTTTTTAAACGTAATTGGTTGGAAAAAAGATTTCCATTCAATATTTCGCATCTCTAAGGTGCTACTACATCGCAGTGGTGCCTCTTCCTGGCAACGTCTCCATCGATTCCATTCCCTCCAGCAGGTAATCCTTGCAGCCAAGTTTAATTGTTGTTGGGACCCTTTGGAAACTTGCCAAATCTTCATTTTGTTCCTATTAAATCCCCCGTGGCAGGGACATCATCATGGACACGATGGCGAACGCGTACGCGAACAATCTGCACGGCAACGCCATCGAGAGCAAGCGGTGAGAGTCTCTCCCTTCGTCGTACATATTAGGACAGATGAGAATTGTGACGTAGCCTTTCATATATCAAAGGTAGCATGTCGTCGTATTACTCATCCGACCTAGTGCCTCGTACTCTCTAGCACTGTCTCACCTGCAAGAGTGTGTTTCTTAGAGAGGGCTGGTCACTTCTTTGGTTTGCGAACCCAGATCATCAAGGCCCATTTCCACCTTGTTTCCACTCTCTCAATTCCCACTCGCTCTCATTTTGGTCAAAGCGGAGGCCACCCTGTGGAAAGGGTGGGAAATGTGAGGGGGAAACAATTGATGGAGATATTTGTGAGATCAGAACACTATTCACCATCATGAAGGGACATTCTACTGTCGATCTCCTCTTCAATTATCGATCCCCCTTCTCATCTTCAGATTCCTGGCGTACATCGCCGAGTCGTACTCTGACCTTCCCTACGAGACGATCATCGGAGATGGGCAATTGAGTGAGGGAAGCACGAACTGCAGTCTCACGTCAGTGATTTGCCTCGTTTTGATGATTTATTGATAGAAAATTTATAAAACGGGATAGAACGCAGTTGCAGCAGTTAGGAAGCGGGGATTTACAAGAGATTTGATAGGCTCCAGGGACTATCTAAAAAACAAAACTCAAAATAGTGTCTTACTTCAACGGGGAAACCATCAACGACAATGCAATTCTACATTTTCTATTTTCGCTCCGATATTGGGAGAATAGGGGGTTACTAAAAATGCTCTGACTTGGGAAGGGCGATCGCATTCGCACAGTGTCTTGAGCAATCAACATCTTACCGTATTCTTCTTCAGTTATCTGAGTCGTTTCCGTGATGAGGATGGCCCGTTGCGGACGGGTCTGAAGTACACCGGATTCATCGTCGTGCGAGTAGACAAGATCGGAAGGGCTGATGTGAGTTCATCTATTTTTTCACCTTGATGGTGTTCCATTGACCGGGAGTTTCGGTGCAATAGCATTAAAATTGTGTGCAACAATGATCCAAATTACCAGTTCTCTTTCCGGGACGAAGATTTAAAGTTTGGTTTATTAGCCAATATAGAAGATATATTGGAAGTAAAGTTGGGATGTTTTGTTGATGAAAGTTTTTTAAAAATTTGTAATCGTGTTCTCCTCAGGAGCCGGATCTCTTCATCCGTCCCTCCTCGTCCTCGAATCGCTCTCGTCGTCAGACGACGTCATCATCGGCTTCCGAAGCAGTCTACGGTTACTCTGACTACTTCAAGCCCGTCTTTCTCAGAACTGCCGATGGTGAGGATGTAGGATTGATCTTTGGAGATGCACCGTTGTTTAGCAGTAGTACAAAGGCTAGTTGAATATAAATTGCGTGAAGCAGGGTTCAATTTCCGAATTTTATTTTCCAGTTTCTAGTATTTCTGACCTTCAAATTTATTTTTCTTTTTTTTTCTTTCTGGTTTACCTTTCCGCCATACCCCCAATAGAGAGAGAAAAAGAGATGAGCCCCGCCCCCCTGCAGATTCCTCCTCGATGGGCACTCTCATCGCAGTCGTCGTCTCCTTCCTCCTCCTGGCTGTCGCTGCAGTCGGCGCCTCCTTCGCCGCCCATCGGTAGGTCCATGGATTGAACCTTTTTATTTATTACAAATTATTATCTTAACACCCGTTGTTTTTGTGCTGCATGTGTATTTAATGAATCAGGGTTTCGGCAACTTTCAGCGATTCAATCGCCAAAGTTGTTCTAATATAATTGATCTTAATTAGAGCAAGTTGGTTAATGCTGTCATGTTTCTGAGCATTCCTGTATTTTTTGCGACTTAGATTCCTATGAAAATAATCCTATTTTTTGGTACTGTGACTTCGTGCATCATCCATGCTATTACACTCTTATTTTTTGCAGATTCGGCGTACTCTCGCCCTGTCTCAAGAAGGGAGACGGATCTCCCCTCTCAACGGGCGCCATCATGATGGGCATCGTGACTCAGGTGCTCTTTAATCTCTTGGCTAGCGCTCTCACTCATGCTTTGGCTCGTATTCATTGAACTAGCGAATTCCTGGCACCAAAAGAAGTTGCACTTTGTGTAACCGTGCATCTCTCCTTTACCGTACCCTTTTACTCCGTCTATCCTTTGAGATCGTTTGAGAAATGGAGAAAGTCATACGATAATCTACCGTAGTCTCGCTTGCAGTCAGGAGAGCGTCATTCTCTGCTCAAGCCCGCGTACGGCGCCATCCCGGCAGAGAGTCTGCCGCAGGAGTTCATCATGAAGCACAGAGACTCTGACTACCTCTTCGCCCAGGAATTCGAGGTGTGCAAGAACGTGTTTACTGACTTACTGTAGACTTGTGAACTGCGATTCATAATCTTCCGCATCAAACGAGGTAGACTAGATGAGGAACGTGAAAGATTGATGAAATTGTTCTAGAATTATTTCAATTTTTTTGCTAAAGAAAGTACTCTGAGGGAATCGTAGTCCGTGACCTCAACTGATTCTTGTAGGCACTGCCCGGTCCCAAACTGCCGGCAACCGCCAGTTGTCGCAACACCAACAAGAACAGGTATGGTAGCGAGAGTACATTGCTGCGTATCGATTAGCACTACCCAGTGACCTACCATAATACGATAATCTTCAGTTGAACTTGCTGCATTACAGAAATATTCTATACTTTTTACAACATTCTTTTAATAATTCGTAGCCGTTGAAACTATTTCCTTTAAATAGCCATCGGATTAGACACATAAAAAACTGTACTTCTTCTTCAGATACAAGGACATCGTGGCCTTCGATGAGACGAGGGTCAAGTTGTGCAAAGTGAACGGAGTGGAGACGAGTGACTACATCAACGCCAACTGGATCAAGGTGAGAGAACAGTGAACAGAAGTCTATGGGGAAATAATGGCAAGGTATATGTGGTACTGCAGGGTGCAGTTCCTTCATTTTTTCTAATATTCTTGAAAAAGATAAAAAAAAGTATCAGGATTCAGTAAGCGGTGCGAGGTTGTGCGTGATGCATGAAAGTGTTCAGTCTTATGTAAAGTTAATATATAACACAAGAAAACCGTGATACAATCACGTCATTTCTTCAATGTGTTGTGCTCTTTCTAATAGACGATAGTAGGTGGAATACAAATAGCGATATCCGTTGCAGAGTTACGGCAATGGGAAGCGATTCATCGCCTCGCAGGCACCACTCGACGGGACAGTCACTGACTTCTGGAGAATGGCACGTTCCTTCATTACTTATTTTACTACTGTCAATTTCGATAAATGACCAACGGAAATAGACTTCTCGAAATAGTTAAACATGGCTTCGTTGGGCTATTCCATTTTCCGCGTTGTTCGATGGAAATTTATGCATTTTCAAACAATTAAACAACACTTTACTGGTATTAAATCAATTAAAATATAATTTGTCAGATCTGGGAGCAGGACATCCGTGTCGTGGTGATGCTGTCGAATCTCGTGGAGCGAGGGAGGGTGCAGAGTGCCAAGTACTGGCCTGATGAGCTGAGCACCCCGCAACCGTACGTTTTAGCTGTGATTAGAGAACGATTCATGCAGTTACTTACTTGGCAAGTTGTCACTTCTTCAATATTTTTTTTTCAAAAATCGATGAATTGCCAACAAGTTTTTTTGGAATGGAAACAGAAAATGTTCGCTGAGTGATTACAGGTTTCAAGCGATTCTCATACTCTGTATTGATCTAATTCCCAATAAGAGAGAGGTTTTCAGGGTGAACGTAGGCGGATCCTTCTCGGTGCTTCCATGCGGGCAGCAGTACATGGCCGATCACTGCATCCGATCCTTCGACGTGACCTACCAGGGACCACCACTGACACCCAATGGAGCAGTGGGCAGCACCAGGTACTGAGGGGGTGAGGGGACAGGACATTGAGAAGTGTGGGATTAGGAGAGCGAGACGATAGATCGACTAGGTGATTGTGAATTGACGGAAAATGCCATCTAAACTCTCACCGTACCGTCTACCGTATGCTACCGTATTCTGCAGGGCGTCTCCCGAGGCTACAGCATCGATCACCTCGGAGTACGCTAACGTGCCCTCCTCTCGCGGATCGATCGGGGCAGTGATCTCTGATGGAGGGAGTGGCAGTCTCATCGACATCAACCATGCTGAGAGTCAGTTTACATATTGTTTTTTTCCCACTTACAATATGCAACAGATTTAAAAAGTAATATGAAATGCTATATTTGCACTCTGATTTCGAGTTCACAGAGGCTATGAAATGAAGAGACAGTGATGGAGTCTCTCCTTGCAGCTCGTCGCATCGTGCAGTACCACTTCACGGCATGGAACGACTACAAGGCGCCCGAGTGCCCGACTGGTGAGTGGAGAGAGGAGTGAAGGGGAAGGAGGGGGATTGGGGTTGCACTTGGATGATTAGAAAAGACGGACATTGCTTCGATATTTGGCCCACTCCCTATCATTTCTCATTCCCTCCCCATCGGGAAGGGGCTGTGTGCACGAATATCAGGGAGATACCTAGATATGAGTGGGAGTAGGGGAGGGATAGGCCAAATATCGAAGAAGTGCCAACATACGGATTGCACGGAACTATAAATATGGCACTGATTCGATAACAACATTATCCTTGCTGCAGGTCTGCTGCGGTTCCTGATGAAGCTGCGGTCGCTGCCCGAGTTCGAGCAGCACGCGACCATCATCCACTGCAGGTGATCTTTCATCTCTTGGATTTATCGATTTTCAGTGATGCCTGGTCTTTTTCAGCACCAATAATATTTGCCTAGTCCTTTTGCAAAAAATATTGTTTTCGAACCGGTGATCTTACGCTTCAGGATTTTGATAATACACCAAGTTAGAGGGCCACATGTGCATACACATTTTACCCTTTGTGTCTTTAATTCGAGTGCGGCTTCGGCTGATTCGGGCTCATTTCATCACACAGCCAATTAATCCAATGGTTTTCTAAATACCTCATCAATGGCCTGTTCTTCAGCGCGGGCGTCGGTCGAACGGGCACTCTGATCGCCATCGATTCCCTCATCGACCAGTGCCAGAAGGAGGGAAAGGTCGACGTGTTCGGATTCGTCGTCGGAATGCGGCGACAGAGGAACCTCATGGTGCAGAATTCGGTAAGTGCACAGGGGAAGGCGATCGAGGGCTGACTTTATTTTATTAACTCTCCTAGATATAGCTGGAGATATAGTTATGTTATCGATTAGGAGTACGGTAGTCTTCGTTGCAGGAGCAGTACGTGTTCATCTACCGGGCCCTGGCGGAGCATCAGATGTTCGGAGAGACGGATCGGAGTGTGGAGGAGTTCGGTCGACACTGGAGAGAGATGAGCAGGAGAAAGGAGATGGAGAGGGAATTTGAGGTGAGTGGAGGAGAGGAGGGAACTAGGAGTGTTTGTGAACAAGGCTACGTTATCAAGGAGTGATTGTTTCGGTAATCACGGACCGAATACTTGGAAAGTAATTGATGTCAACACAACATCATTGTTGAATAAGTGTTAACGTCTCCCCTTCTTCAGCGTCTGAAGAACACGCTGGAGACGCCGCCGACGCACAAGTTCGCAGACAAGAACCAGGAGAAAAATCGATACCCGTCTGCTGTACCGTACGACAAGTGAGTGACACGGAAAGACCCAATCGATAACTGACTCCATTGCAGTAAGCGCGTGATTCTCTCGCCAATGATCGGCGGCCACGCGGACGCCCAGTACATCAACGCCTCCACTGTTAAGGTACCGTAGCCATTCTAAGTCTTGAGTACGGTAATCGAATACTGATTTTTTCTATTTTGTCAAATATTGATTATTTAAGAATCGGTGCAATTGATGTTACAGTCCCGAATATCGATCCGTACAGGGTCACTTCTACCCGTACATCCTGGCGCAAGACCCACTGCCGGATACGGTATTCGACTTCTGGAGGATGGTGATCGATCACAACGTCGCGACGATTGTGATGCTCACGCCAGAAGAGGAGTTTGAGAGCGATGAGAAGGTACGGTAGAAGGGAATGAGGGGGGAGCAAGATTAGTTTTTTTTTCATATTTAGTCGTTCATGTGATTGAGGTTGCGTGCTTACCTAGTGAATTGATTATGTTTAGAATAAGAGGCATTTTTGCCAATATGATGAAGTTTCGCATCAATATCAACAATGTAAATCAAGCGAGTGAGGGATTCATGTGTAGATGGTATTAAGAACGTGTATCTTTAGCCAGTGCATTTTGGCTTTCTAGTCTGATTAAATTCTTGCAGTACTGGCCGGGTAAGTCGTCGACGACAAAGTTCAACACGATCACGGTGTCGAATGTGAGGGAGGATCAGTGGAGGAAGGACTGCAGGGAGAGGACACTCACATACCACCAAAATGTATGCTAAGACTATTCGCTGTACTTTAAGACCTGGAACAAGGAAGATTATGAAGGAAGATCAAGATATTTTTTGTAATCGAAATTCGAATCGCTATTTATTTCAGTGGAATCGCTAAAATTGCTGTTGATTTTTAATTTTCATAAAAAAATTGAGATTCTGGTTTCTGAGATATCTGACAGTTTTGAACAAATAGTGAAATCGAAAATTTTCTCAATTCTCTTTGTTCAAACTGTGAATTCATTGAGTGACTCCTTCCTCAAATCTCCCTTTGCAGTCGGAAAAGCCGCGCACCGTGGTGCAGTTCTCGCTGGGAGGATGGGAGGTGAGACCTTTTCTTCATTTGTATGTGGAAAACGTGTAGACATATGATCATGGTTATTATTTAATTCATATTATTTACTTTATAAGCACTAGGTGGGATGAGAACAACTTGGTAATTCTGCCTTTGGTATATCAGAGGTGCCATGACGCAGTTGTTCTCAACTGACGTAGTGCTTTCTGCCAGATTCACTCTTGTTTGTCCTGTGAATGTACATGTGGAATATTTGAAAAAATTTGATTATTATTAGTGTATAGTTTGTTTGAATTTTTCTCAATCTAAATTGCCAGGTTGGTCGTGCTCGTCCCGCGGACAGCGAGGCGATGCTGTCGGTGATCGGGCGAGTGCTGGAGAGACAGAGTCAGCTGGCGGAAGATGCAGCCCCCATCCTGCTGCACTCGCGGTATGAGTTACTCCTTGTTTTTACATTTTTGAAATTGTTGTTGTTTTCGTAGAAAATACCACTGTGTCATCAGAAGTCCTTCATTTTATTGTTACTTTTTTGAGGTGCACTTTGTACTTGAGTTGTGGTCACTTTGCAGTTGGTGTTATGCTCACTTATTCATCTAAAATTGAAGAACCCGAGGCAATTGATTTCCAAACAGATCGGTAGACATATCATGTCCGATGTTGCGATTTGCCTGCTGGATTTGAAGTGGAACATTGATTCGAAAATAGTTTGTTATGGTCTAAATTCTGTTCTATTGATTGGTCAGGATAACTTGAATCAGGATAACTTGCGCATATCTAATTGCGGAATTGTCAATTAGTTACGTCTGTAGTCGAGCTACTCTTTGTCTCTTTGTCTCTAACGGCAAGAGAGTCAATCCCTCATTCTGTAATAATTCAGGAACGGTTCGACGGAGTGCGGTGTCCTCTGCGCGGTCTCGCTGCTCGTCGAGCGATTAAAGGTAATCATAGATTTATTTAATTTTTTTGTTTAAATTTAGAAATAAATTTTATTCATCCTAATATGGCACCAGACTTCATGATGGTTTTTTTATTTCTCCCAAAACAAATGTTTATTTAAAATGCTGTTTTTTAGGCGGAGGAGCGAGTGGACGTCTTCCAGACAGTCCACGGAATTCGACATACTCGACCGCAGACCTTCGCCACCATTGTGGGTTGAATTTGATTTTTTTAAAATCTTCCTATGGTTTTAAAATTCTTATTTTTTTCGTTTTTAGTGACATTTGTGAAGTCCGATTCCAAACGGGTATCCCTTAGGCTATACACTCCCTGTCCATCCCCTCTATTCCATCAAACTTCTACCGAAGGGAAGGGAGGGGGGGGGATGATGGGCCCAGGCCTTCAATTGGATTGCGCGAGGACGAAGTTCGTCGAGGGTTTTCCCTCTGCATTCTTCGCCCTCTTAGATGCATCATTCGAGTTGAGGGGGGAAATGGGATGGGGCAAGATGGAGAACTCAGCTAGGAGGGAGGGGGGGGGAGGATGAAATAGCCAGTGGACTGATCTCTAGAGAGATTCTCGCGAGTCTTCTTTGAAGGGGCGAAAGTGAGAGGGGGCGAGTGATATGTGTACGTGCAACGTTTGCTGCTCTGTGTGAGTCCATCGGAAATGTGTGCACGATTGGAGGAGAGAGGGAGACTCTCCTTCCCCTCTCTCCCCCCACTTTATTGTGTTCCGCGCAGCCTCAGGGGAGCAACTTTGCCCATATGTGGCCTCGCTCTCCCGACCACAGCGGCGACCTCTGATTTATTTGAAAGCCTCCGGAACACGCAAAATGTTTGACAGAGAAAAAGGGGAGAACGGGAAAGGGAAACGGATGATCTTTGATCTTTTCTTCAGGAGGAGTACGAATTCGTCTACGAGACGGTCCACTCCGTCATCCGACGACAGGCCGCCGATCGATAGCCGAGATGATCTACCCATCGATTGTCCCATAGCCCCGCCCCCTCATGCTCTTCTCAGAGTATACGGTAGTAGTCACTGTGCATAGTCATTCCCCCTTCCTTCTCTCGATTCGATCGCTTCTCTTGTCTCATAATCTGTGGTAGTGTCTAGACTCCCTTCCCCCTACTCCTTCCCATAATAGGCAAGGGACCAGCTAGGTGCGACTCCTCAGTCGCTCGAGTCTCCTTTCCTCCCTCGCCCCTCCCTCCCCCTCAATCTCCTAGCTGTGCCCCCATCCTACTATCCGGTCGCAGTCTAGCGTGTCCCTCTCTCCCCCTTTCTGTAGATCACCGAACGAGTTCTTCTCCCCCTCTTTCCTCTCTGTTCAGCTTGTCAACTCTTCGTCAGAGTCTAATCTAGATTGTAAATTCATGACCCACTCCCCTCTTCCTCCTTCAACCCACCCCTCGTCCGAGCCTCTAGTCTGTCATCCAACGGGTCTCGCTAATCGATCTCAGTCATGCATCTACCGTACCCTGCGATTCCCTCCCTCCCCAGTTACAGTATCCCTCACTCACTCCTACTAGCCTTTAAGCTGTCTCCTTCGTGCGTCCTCCGCTCATTCTGTTTAACTCGGTCGTTTGTTTATATTCCGTTTCTTTCCCTTGTTTTCATCTTTTCTCTTTAGTTTGTGTGGGTCTCTCCCCATGGACTCCTTCTCTTCCTCTCTTGCCGCTCTGTGAACTCCCCTTGTCTCTCTCTCTGAACCCCCACTGTCCTCTCAGGTTGTCATCCCTAGGAGCACGACAGAAACTACTTTCCGGATT
Organism: Pristionchus mayeri; assembly: GCA_036245805.1. Classification (NCBI taxonomy): domain Eukaryota; kingdom Metazoa; phylum Nematoda; class Chromadorea; order Rhabditida; family Neodiplogasteridae; genus Pristionchus; species Pristionchus mayeri. Next base: position 16,518,878 of record BTRK01000002.1, on the reverse strand, counting down.
TATCTGCCACCAATCGATAATTGCTCATCCTCCTGACCCGTAACGAGTAGACCTGGTGATGAGTACGGTATCCTCGGGTTCCGTGCTACCGTACCCCCCTTCTTTCCCTTCCTGTATAATGTACATCGATCGACATACCATTGTGATACCCTTTCAAAATGGCCGCTTGAATCAGATCAAATCTCAGTCAACATTTTTCATATTTATACCTTGTTATATCTTCGACATGTTTTTATAACCAAATAACCCCTTTTGTCCCGTTGTTGTGTGTGCTGCTAGAGAAAGCAAGATAAAAGAGTTATGTTAGCCCCGTTCGGAAGGAAGAAGAAATCTTTAGGAGATAAGTATTAGGGGCTGTATGCATTGGTGCTGGATGAGGTGCGCTAGAGTGGTTAGATGAAGGAGTGTCACCACTGTTTTGTATCATCCGAGTTATCGAGAAAGTACTTCTATTTGCGAACAAACCTTCTGCAGGCCTATTTACATGACATCATGGGAAATGTCCAATATATCTAAGAAGTTGCTGGAGAGCCCAGTAGTAGTTTATCTCTCGGTCAGTAAACTATTTAGGGAAGTTCTCCCATTTCACGCTCCTTCTTCGCATTTCCTCCACGAATTTGAAAGAATAGAGCAAACCTTTCCTCTCTCTTCTTCATCCGTGATTGCATTATCCTCCGACCTCTCTTCTCCTCTCCTCATCTCCATCCCATTGTCTTCCTTCTTCCACTTCACTTCGTCTCTCCTCCTCCTCCTTCGCAATTCTTTGTCTTACTGCAGTCACTGGACATTTTAAATATATTTCCTTGATTTTTAAATATATTTCCCTGATTTGCTCGAAGAACAATGAAGTGAAGACCCTACTCTTCATCTCCTTCACTTTCTCTTCTGTTAGACAGAGCGAGACAGTAGGAGGAATGGAGAGACGCAGGCAGTGTATCACTGACGCTCATCATTTTTCACCCGCTGTTGTTGTGTTCCCTCTATCCCTCTCGCGTCTATCACAGAGGGATAGAGGGAACTTCACTCCTCTGTTTCACGCCTGTCCCAGAGTGTAAAATTCGAACCTTCTTCTTCTCTTCACTCCTTCTGACCTTCCATATTTCTTTGAATTGAGCAACTTGAATAGCATAATTCTATCACAATCTGTTGATCGAGGTAATTCCCTGATTCACAAGGTGGAAGATTCCCTTTCAGGTAGTGTCATGGTGCTTAGGCTGGCAGCTCTCCTCCTTCTATTGCTCTTCTCTTCACTGTCGGAAGCAACGCAGCTGGTCAGGATCTTCGAGTTTAATTTCTAATCATTATGCCGAATAGGAGATAGAATTAGTTGAAAGAAATGGCGTAACTCAGAAAGAAAGTTAGAGGATCCCTCGATCCCACAGTTCGGTTAGAGCCGCATGAAAACATCAACTTCGAGAGTTCAACAAAGATAGACACTTCTTTGATGTCTTTGATGATGACCTAATACTTAATTAACTGATTAATCATTCATTCATTCAATAAATTAAGTGTTTCTCCTGCTCGATCTACGAGTTCCACCAGGCTCGCACTCGCTGTTCTAATCCCTCTGTCTGCGAAGGAGACGTCTGCTACACTTGTAATATTTTAACGAATAATTATTCTCCATTCTTGATTTTTTTTCAATTTCTGAATATGATCTGAATTCTTTCTAGGATTCATGTTCGATTCATTTATTGAGAGATTAGGTGAAAGGAGAATTTGGGTTTTTGATCACATCTTTTGATCACAATAAACAGCAACAGAGAGCCCTCAGTCATATCCGATAGTGTTGGCCATCAGTATTTGGCATCTCCATATCTCTAACTCTGTCTAGTCGGACAGAGAGAGTGCGAATTAATGAATTGAGTATAATCATGTGCTCTAATATCAACTAATTTCTCTTGAGATTTGAATGATGGATTTAGTTTACAAATTTTACATGATTTTTTCTCCCATAGTCTCTGTGGGCACGAGCTCAGATGATCACCGTCGGATGATAACCTTCCAGATGGTAACCAAAAATAGTACCCTTCTCCATTATGTTCACATTTGGTTCCCTAAGAATCAAAATGTTTCTGTAAAAGTTCTGCATAAGGGTCCATTTTTGGGTTATCATCGGGAGCGTTAGCATCCGACGGTGAGAGCGTCTCTGTGAGATTGTGACTGAATCGAGAAAATGCTCCACTCTTACCTCCTTCATGTTCTCCCTCTTCAGTCATCTCCTCCACTGGGTCTCCGATGATGCTTGCGGGCTGCATCAGCAACAAGTCCAAACTGCCCAAGCTCAATGACAACAGTGAGTATTTTGAGGGGGTGTATCACTTTAGAGCTGATCATTTTACAACTCTTTGTATTTTAAGTCAGTGAAGAATTCGGAACAATTCATTGTTGCCTTATGCAAAGTTCTAAAATGACCAGTTCTAAAGTGATGCACATCAGTATTTTGAATACTAGATTTTGTTGTACATCTTTCTAAATTACGTGTGCTCCGTCTGTCGTGATAGAGAAGTAAATATTTTGAAGAGTGCATGCTCAGAATTCAGAATGAGGCATCTAATGTAACATTAGATAGATGCTCACTCCACACGAATAGTCAGATAATCTTGATGACTCTGGGCATTAGGTCGGATGAGAACCATACTGGACTGGGGAAGGGTACCCTTTTCGGTTATCATCCGGAAGGTTATCATCCGACTTAGTGCCGCATCGGGCTTCAATGGTTCGAAAAATAATTCATGTCAACAATTACAATATTTGAGCTACTGATTCATCGGATCTCATAATCGATAAATTTTTGTAGTGGCCAATCGTATTTTTATTGATCTGATCCAGGTCGTTTCTTCTGTCACGCACTAGGCCCGACTGCGATCTGCTTCTGCCCGGGATTGAAAGTGGATGAGTCTCCTACCAACGGTATTTTTACATTTAAAAAAATTTAAAATGTAAATTTAATTCGAAATTAGCATATTCATCTCCTTGTAGGTACTACGATGTCACCCTACAGGAAGCCACAATTAGAGTTGTGCAATAGGTGAGCTGATCGAGTCATCGATTTATTAGGAAAGTGCTTGCCAATGATCTCGTACATTTCTAAGATTCTTCGCCGCTATCACTCCCTTCCTAGATCGACCTAATCTAATCAGTAACTTAGATTGGCAGCTTAATTTCTGTCTAGACTACGCAAGAGTCACTCACTTCCTTAGTTTACGACCCACTTTTATGCACTTTCAGTCGATTTAGACATTCCCAACTTTTTGATCTCCTCTCTCTCATGATAGACTAGAGGGGAGGGCCTAAAATGGAAGGGCTGATCTGAAATTTCGAAGATTGATCTTCTCCTTCCCCTTTTCAGATACTACAACAGCAGCAATCTCGCTGGAAATCTAGTGAAACCGCACGAATTCGAGCACATTATTATGGTTTGAATTATTGATTTTCATTAAATACATTGAAAGAAAAAATAAAAAAATTAATGCTCACCGATCCCGCGACACTTCGTAATCCATCGAAACACAATACCATATTTTTATATCTACGTTTTAGTTATTTTTATCGAATAGTTATCGTTCTCAAGTTCAAATATTCTAATTCAGGAAACGACCGGCATCGATAGTTACTACATTCGAAAGCGGTACAGGGACATGAACTTTGGCGAGATTCCAGAGACATTCCAGGTGAATACATTATCACTCCTATTTTCGTTGAACACAAGCCTATAATAGTTAACTTGCAATTTTTTAATCATATACAAAAATAGCAAATGATGAAAAGTACTGAGTGCGAGCAAAACGCTATTTTCGATATCTCTTGTGCACTTGTGCATATAATTTGCCGATAACAACGAAAGTAACTGCTGTGCTCAATCGTATTTCATCTCAGGGCGAGATCGTGAACGGAGTCTCTCTTCCTTCCTTCCTTCTCCTCAGTTTTCTCCTCCTCCTCTCACTGTGATTCAATCTCATCGAGTCTTCTACGGGTTCTGATAAACTCTTTCTTTCCCTCGATTGAGTTAGTCATCATTACTCATCTGTTTATAATATTTTTCCGATGCAGCAAATATTGAGACAAATCCCATTACGATGCCGCACCTGGACAACAAAGGGATTGTTTTTTTTTTTTTTTTTTAAATTTTGATTCAAATTGTGTGGGCAGCTGGAGTATTATAATGTAAATTTAGCAAGGGGACAAGTGTAGTCCTCCGCAGCCCCATTCCGCCCGTCCTTTCTTTAGCCCGCAAGACGCTCAGCAAACAGGAAGTTTCGCACGTTATTGCACGTTTGGACGTTTCCCCCCTCTCCTAGCCTGGAAGCACATTTCCTATGATATTCTAGTCAGCACAAACCTCCCTTCCTGCTACATTTGCGCTGCCGACCAAAGGAGAAGAAGCAGGAGGAAAAAAAGGAGGAAGTGAATAAGATAATCTCGGATTGTGCGATTAACTACCTCGTGTATCGAGAACGTTTCCGCGTTTTTGCATTCTCCCACTACAAATTCGCATTCCAAACACCATATTCATCGTTTTTTCCAGAGATCCTCAATGTATCACGGAATGATAAGAATGAGAAACTGGGGGGGGGGGGGGGGGGTGGTGGGCGCAGTAAACAGTCTTGTTTCCCAACTCTTCCATTCTCTGCAAGACTAAGCGGGGGGATGCGTCATCGATTCCTCTCTAGTTTCTGCCCCTTCTCCTCTCCCTCAATTCATGTCGTTTGTAATCTCCCTCGACCCCCCCCCCCCCTCTCTTTCTCTCTGCAAATCCTCTGCTCTCCTTAGGCAGTAACGAGGAAGTAAACACGATTCGAGGAAGGGGGAGGCTATTTCAAGAGTGCATCTCCTCCTCCTCCTTCCCTCTCTGCACATGTTGACTGCCCTTCGGAAGAGCGCAGCCAATCAGCTGACGAAGGGCCCAAATAACAAGGAACCGATGAGTGAAGAGAGGCCTTCCATTTCCCGGATCTGTGATCTTCCATGAGACTAACACTAGTAACAGCCAGGCACTTGGCGGATTGGGGCTTCTCATGACGTCACTTCCTGAACTTATTGGCTGTGTAATTGGTGTGAGTGCCTCGATTCCCTTTACTCGATGGCTGAGTCCGAGTGAGAGGCTGGCTGCTGTGTGTTGTGTGAGAGGGGCGGGCGAAAGAGGAGGAGAAGAGGAAGTAGAACGAGGAAGTTAGAGTGGCAGAGAGACCAGAGTGGGGGAGAAAGAAGCGAAGGAGAAGGGAGAGCAGTGAGACGACGAGTGAGAGAGCGGGCAGAGACGCAGAGTCATTACTTCCTCCTCTTCCTCCCTTCCTCCCCTCTCCTCCCTCTCTCCCACTCTGAACCTTGCAACTGATACAAGAAGCTGCTTCGCTCTCATTAGAGACTCTACGACTTCCTCTCTCGCTCATTCCTTTACCTCGTGCCCTTACCGTGAGGTTGATTCTCACCTTTGATAGAAGGTCATCTCCTCTCTCTCGCTCTCTCTCACTCCGATCCTAATCCATCGAGATAAAGGGAGACGATCTCTGATCTGTGAGGGAGGGAAGGAAGTGTGCTGGATCTTCCCCCATATTTCCTGGTTGCCCCTCTCTCTCTCTCTCCTCGTTTATTGGCTTGCATTATGACCGCGCTGTTGGGCGAAATTCTTCGCATATCATCGTTGCCGATCGAAGTTTGTGCTCGTATTTATGCATGCATATTCGCTTCCCCTTTCGGCACTTGAGCGATGCGTGTAGTGTGGCGAAATGGTGAGAGCAATAGGGAAATTGCTTGTAACATTGGATAGTGTGTCTGCTTGCGACGTTTCCCACTCCTCGCACCACCACTTCACCACCTCGAACTACCATGCACACACCGCTGCAATTCACCACCTGTCATGTCTGCTTTCCGTCAATTTCTTCCCTGGTTTGCAAGCACGCAGAAAAGGCCGCTCAAATAGACTCAACTTCGTAGTTCAATCGAGTTACAACTTCAATAATCCACACTCCACTTCTGGAGATTAGAATCTGTAAATAGTTCCCGATTACAAAAGTGGACCAGGAAGTGTCACTCTGATCCCCTCCTCCCTTCCTCTTCCTCTTCCCTTTATCAGACCAATCACTCACTCATTCACTCCTCTTCCTTCCCCTTCGCTGCGAGCGAATATCTCAATCTTCTTCCGAATCTGTCCGAGACTCCCCTCTGTTCCGCTGATCGCATAAAGTGTTCACAGTGTTTGATCTTCGAATGTTTCATTCATGTTTCGTTGTCCTCATTGCATTGCATCATCCCTACTCCATCCTCAGAATGATCTACCTTCTCCTTCTCCTTCTCTCCTTCCTTCCTCTCATCCGCTCCGTTGACGTTTCCACTTCCGTTTTCTGCAAGAATGAATGCAAGGAGTACATTGAGGTGAGCCATTGTGTGGTGTAATATGGGTGTGTACTTTGGCGACGTTTCTCAAATCACATCACACCATTTGCAGACGCCTGATTCGCTGATTCCTTACTGCGATGACGCCTTCATGCGAGCTTCGACTTCGTGTGGAACTGGTGAGCGATGGGGAAGAGATTGGATGGATGGGGATAAGCTCTCCTCTCTAGGATCCCACTCGCATTAGCCATCAGATTCCCTTCCCTCTAACGGAAGTCGTAGCTCGGATTCGGATACCGTCCTGTTTTCGTATATATCTCGGACCCATATCGTACTCGGAAGAGGGGGTGCAAGAGTGCTGTAAATATCGGCGCAGGCTCCGCCCCTTTCCCGAGTACTACGGTACTGCAGGAAGGGCAGCATAATCTACTCGCGCGCGCGCCTTTGCTCTCTTGGCTGCACGTGTGTGAATGGCCTACATTGCATTCACTTCCTCATTGGGTTGGAAGAAGGAAGGAGAGGGGAGGGAGAGAACGATCCCTCCTCTCCTTCCCTCTTCTGGGGGAAATAGACTGCCCTGCCATAGGGGAATAACACAGACGACGGCCTTCTAGGAAGTCCCATACACAACAGGGAGAGAGGGTGGGGGAGACATAGATGGATGTAGCATTGTGTTCGTAGAAGAGGAGCAGGAGCTCTTCAGAAGAGGCGGTGACAAGGGTAGTGATTAATCATACTAATTGCAGTGATAAGCTGTGATCTGAGCGAGGCGAATAAAGAGAGGATCACTCGGGCGCAGGCGAACTCCTCCTGCTGCGTCCACACCGTCATCGTGAGTATTCCTCTCCTTCAGAAGTGTGATTCACTCCCAAAGTCCATCCATCGTTTAACCTTCCACTGTCACGCCACAAGGGATTTGAATAATTTGTCAGCAAATCTTTCTGCTGGAAAATATTCCCTTACCCTGCACTCCGGAAAGTCCAACAACAGTTTCAAGCATATACTGCAGCATGAGGTTGAGAGATCAAAGTTCAAAGTTCAAAGATCAATCTTCGATTTCAGAAGCAGCACGGCGACTGCGACCTCCGATCAGTCGACACTGCAGACAAGCACGAGGTTGGTCACTCAGTCTGATTTAAACTTGAGATGTCGCATCGAGTCTCTGTCCTATGAATTTATGCATGAGTGCATACGTGAGAAGAGCAAGGAATAGTGACTGCATTATGCACATTTCTCCCCTCTTCTGTCACTTCCTTATCGGTTTAATGCCCTGCTTTGCCTCTCTTGGTCATCAATCTAGAAACGGCCAGAGATGATCACTCACCAGGGGGAGTCGTCTGATTCTCTCCTTTTATCATACTCACTCGTTCTGTCTGACAGGAGATAGAACATGAGAAATGGTGAGAGTCGGAAGACTAATGTACAGTATCAACAGGGTGATGTTGTCAGTGTGTAGCAGGAACTAACGACGTCGTCGAATCATAGGAAGGGAGAGACTTTAGCGAATAACAAACTGCCAGTGAGAGAGGTGCAAAGAATCCGCCCGATCGCCCCGATCAAAGATGCCCATCTAGTCGAGTTGCGGGGTTTAGCAGGGACCAGGGGTCACACTTTTGTAGCGTTGTATGATCGAAGATCACGATCATCTGATGATTGAAGCTATAGCCTATAGGCAGAAAGGGTTCGTTATCGTATAAACGAACAACTTTGTGGTTCACAGATCCGGTGTTCTCTGAGTTCATATGAAGATAAGATTCTTTCTCAGAGATCAAAGATTACTCTTGCAGGACCCATCCTCGTCCGCCCTCTGCTCCTCAGCACTCTGGATGCAATGGGCGATCGCCGGTCTGCTGGTAGTTCTCGTCTGCCAGAGCCTCTACATCATCTTCCTCCTCATCAAGTGTAGGCAGAGCTCCGCCCAGAAGATCAGCCAATGGTGAGCATCACTTACCGTAATCTTCTAGTCATCATCATCTAGCAAACTCTTCTATATCATACTCTCCAAACCGACATTCTGTAATCGAAATCGTACTTCTGATCTATTAGGTTGTTGCCAAAGTCCTGTGGTTTTTTGTGTCCGCACTTTGAACAATCATAACTCGCGTGTCTCAAATCTTAATCGCCAACAAACATAACATTGTTTAGGGGTATGCTTGACCTTTGTTCACACATATTTCAATCAAACCGATCTTGCCACCAACGCAAGAAATTATGATTTACCCAAATGCAAACAGTTGAGCAAATTTTGCTTTAAATTTATTTCTCTAGATATTTGGAAGGAAAATCCATGAAACAACTTCATATTGTTGGCTGAGAAGTAGTATTGATATTCTTTCAAAAAATAGGTTAGACCTGTCATGTGAGTGGGTTTGAACCAAATTACATGATTGCAAAAATATGAGCACACCCAGGCTGCATGTGACTTGTACCTTCTTTTCTGAATGGAAGACCAAGCATACAGGCTCCGTCATGTGTGCGCTGTATGCACCCGAGAAGAGGCTATATTCTCATAAAAAATATTGGAGCTTGCTTCTTCTCCGTTTCAGAAAATTTGAATTTCTTATTTTTCAGAAATATGCAAAATCAACACCGAAATGCAACAATGTAGTCATGTCTAGATCAATGCATTCCTCGAAAGGGTGTAACTTCCAGCATCCATGAGAAAAAGTGTTTATAGGGTAAAGGTTGGGGCTTCATATAACCACCATAGCTTGAGCATTCATGCTTCAGAGAAAACAGAATATTGAGAAATGTTGCGTTTTCGATGGATGAATTTTCGTAATTTTAACTGGATCCTGTTCTCGCCTCTCTGATTGCGCAATGCTGATAGGGTGCGCATATGAAAGAGTATGCAAGGCCTCATTAGTAATCAATATCCCGAAGTTCGTCTATCAATCCAACAAGAAGATGGAAGGCAAAATTTCAAAATTCCACAGGACTTTTGCAACAACCTAATCCCAACCGATATTTAAAATATAAATTTCCTGGCGGCAATCGTCCGACGTGGCCACGCAGCCCATCCTCCTCGCCCGGCCACTCATCCAGCCTTGAATCATCAATTGCTTTTACTATGCTACAGTATCTCCTTCGGTCCTCACTCCTGATCTACCTCCTCCCTAGTGATGACCCCCTCTCTCCCTCCTCTGTATGTATCTTCTGCCCTTGATTCCGTTCTCTCATATCTCCTACGGGTTTCCCTCTGCTCTACTCCAGGTATCTGTCAAATCTCCGTGTGTGTTCTCTTGCCCCCCATCGTTCGATCGATAATTCTCCCCCATTCACTCGGAGTGATACCATGCCTCTCCTCCTTCTCCGCCGCCCTTTGCCATTTCTCGCCCCCGGGTTACTGTACACACTCACACTCACACGCACACACCACACCACGTCCCATCCTTCGCACTCAAGCATGAGAGATTTGCTAACCAAAATCAGTCGTCGCGGGCTTTCATTGTATACGAATGTTCGTAGCGGTAGAGCTAAAGATGTAATAATAAAGTTATGAATTTTTATAAATTCGATTCCTGTGCAATGCAAACAGAATATTCGTCAACGTCCAAAGAAGAACGTTTTTTCCAATCACAGATGCAAATCCGCAACTGAGTCCAAAAAGGTGGTCCGGAACACAGATCGTCCTCTCTTGTTATTAGTCTCTGTCTATCCGGAAGGGCCGGCTGAAAAATCGCCAGCCTATCTTCATATCACACTCTCTTTCGTCAGTCGGACACAGCGAGAGAGCAGGGGAAATCGAGAGGTGCAGACAATTGCTCCGAATGGTCAGACTCCGATGCTCTCGAGTGATACTTGAGTGGACGGGTGACCACTCGGGAATGAGAACTCTCTGCGTCTCTCCAATACTCACACTCTCTCGTCTCTCTAACCAACGAGAGATCAGGGTATTCCTCCTTCCTATCCAGACTTCAATTGGGTTCCGATCGGGCAGTTCTGGGTTCCGGATCGCCAGTCGGTCTGATATAAATGCGAAGTGTGCGAACGCTGCCCATCAGTGATCGTCCTCTCATCATGAGCTCTCCACTCCTCTCCGTCCTTCTCCTCTCCCTTCTGCTCTTCTCCGGTACGCAAGCCTGTTTCCTCGGCATTGGGTGTGGCATCGGCATCGGACTGGGATACGGCGGTGGGCTATTCACACTCTTATCGGTTACGGTAGAGCACCAGCGATCGACAACTGATGATTCACAGATTTGGCTAATAGTAGAATCGCGTGATAGCTCTGCAGTGCTTGTTTCGTTTCATTTCTTCCCCCTAACCAGGAACTACCTCTTGCAGAAGAGTGTAGCCTTGATTGAGTGAGATTGAGATGAGGATGTTTCCACTCTACGGCTTCCCTCTCACTTCCTGAATTCAGCGAATTAGCGAGATGGAAATCAAAGATATGAAGTGACGCCTAATGGTCACGAGACTGCTGTGCACTACTTCTAGTCGTTCTTGATTGAAATCTCCGACTAAGATCTACACTCGAAATTCTCGCAATAAATCAATCGATATGTGCTTGCTTCTAGGTGGGTTCGGGTGCGGCTCGTTCTGCGGTGGGTACGGTGGTTACGGCGGATACGGTGGTTTCGGCGGGTTCGGATACGGCGGAGGCTACGGCTACGGTGGTTACGGTGGGTCCTACGGTGGCTACGGAGGCTACGGTGGAGCATGCGGGGGAGGAGGATGCGGAGGTTTCGGGCCCGTTTCATGAAAGTATGAGGGGCGAATTGCAGGTGGATGTGGAGGATTCGGCATCGGCATGGGATGCTTTGGCAAGAAGAAGTAGAGAGGAGGAGGAAGAGGCCACAGTTCGGTCATTCATCTCCATTCATCATCCTCACTTCTCTGGAACTAGCACTATTGCTGGTCAAAAACTTCTTCCCAACCCACTCCATTTAATATTTTGCACATCATTCGGCGATCTCCATGACAGCCTTGTAATAAGTATAAATTTCCGCGTCCAATTAATACTTGTAATTAGTAATTGCATTAATCGCCTTGGGTGATAAAGGCTTGTCTCTTGTCTCATCCCATCACTTCGATCACTGTTTGCCCACCGCTAGTTTCCTGCTTGTTCGCACACGTCGTTGTCTCCTTCAGGGAGAGAAGGTAAATAAACAAGGGCTCCAGAGGGAGAGAACAGGGGTACTTTAGCAGATCGGCAGGATCAGAAGGAGAGGATGGAAGAGAGAGGAGAAAACATGGAACAGAAGGGATTGGAAGATCATCGAGCTACAAGAAGCATCATAAATGCGTAAGTCAGCTTGTTCCCACCTGTTCCCACTCCCTCGAGATTGCTGTGACTATAAGCACAGACTTCCCTGTTTTTTTCACTTTGGCGATAAGGATTAAATACCACTGACGTCAATAATATTCTTGATGACGTAAAGAATTAGCACCTGCTCAACTAGTGCCACTGAGCGCCGGAAATGGCTCCAGACGCTCGTTTCCCCATTCTGACAATGATATTTTGAGTATCCTGCGTAATTTGCAAAATTAGCACATGCTTTCTTGAGAAAGCTTATTCTAGGAAGATAGGGTCAATAAATTGGCCATGTGACATGCACTGACTCAACGATCACCTGTTCCTCATAGGATATATCTCGATTCGATCATTACTCTCTGAGATGTGGGAGTTAGTAATGGAGTCTCCTTGCTTCCTTCCTTCTCTAGCTAGTCAGAGAAAGTGCGAGAGGGCATGGAATGAGGAGAGTAGAGAGATTGTAGAGAGTAGTGGGAACGCGGCCATAAATCGTCTGCGCACATTCATTCCATTTCCCGAAACGACGACGCACAACGAGGAAGTAATTTACAGCACATGTGTGAGAACTCTCCCTCTGCCTCTCTCCATACAGCACGCTCTCTCGCTATCTCTGACGCACGTGAGAGCGAGAGACACGAGGAGATCTGCGTAGTGTGAGCAGACCCGTAAACAGTAGGAGGAAGACGGTAACGAGAGAGGGTGGAATCCCACGACCGAAGCTCACGGCGACTGGGGGGAAGCACGTATACAGGGGAAAACAGTGATCACAGTGATTCTGATGAAACCGTCGCTGGTTCTCTGAGATTCTGTGAAGGAAGAATGAAAACAGTAGTAATATTCACGTCGTTTATCAACGTGAACAACCCGGAAGAGGAATAACACTTTGCGTGAATTTCAATAATTTACAAACAGATACTACAGACCACTTTGCAATACTCATGATAAGTATGAAGGTGAAAATTGTTTTGTCCGCAAGGTCCACTCTACGGAAGGGATTCATGCAATAGTTTCCCTTCATACAGAGTGTAATTTCACATTTTAGATAGTCTGCGGAGCATTTATAATCGAGAGGTTTCTTTCCACGAAGGGATTCATCACTTAGCATTGCTCCCGATCTAATTGTGATTCTCAAAACTCACAAAGAAAAGAATATCAACATAAATTTGCGGAAAGTTGGGTAAGCTTGCACTGAAGATGAAAGAGGCTACAACTGTGACAGGGTCCGTTCAAGCTAGATCCACTTCGCCCCGTGCTCCGACGAAAACTTTCGTCGTTCGGCCGTTCGTTTCTTCTTCCGTCTTCTCAAGTGCTTCCTTACTCGACTCTCGCATTTCTTGCCTAAGGGCACCACAGACTCTGAAGATCTGCGTGATCCACTCTCTGCCATCCTTTCCCTCCCTCCTCGTTCAGTGCATCGAGATAGCATGAAGATCGTGAGAGTCTCTCGGAGGGTCAACGAGAGGGAGCGAGTGTCTCTAAGCGGGGGTGAACAGGGCGAGGGATGAGCACGGGGAAGACGACCGGTCCAGATTCATGCCGAGAGGTATAAGGAGCCCCTCCTCCTCCTCTCAACCCTCCGAAGGCAGAAGATGAAGGGCCACTCTGATTACGATGCACCCATTGTGACTAGCGCATCTTGTTCTATCATTTTGCGCAATTCCTTTTTTTCGGACTTTAATTTACTGTTTTGAATATGATAATTGATGCTGCTTCGAATCTTGTGCATCATGAGTAGCAATATTGGTGATAGTCTCGTTTTTTTGTTAGACATAATACGAAATAGCGTCGTAGATAACATGAAACGTATTTGAAATCCTCACCTTTTCATTGTTCCCGACTTTTGTCGAAATGGTAAATTACTTGAAAAGCTAGATGTTGCTGCACAGATGCTGCTGCATCGGAGCGCGGGCGTGCTGCTGCTGGCACTCTCACTTGCTGCAGCTGCTGCAGGGAAGAGAGGAAGCAGCAATGGGACGGAGAACAGTGAGAAGGTGAGCGAGGCAATGCAGCACCTTGGATGACGATAGTAATTGAGACAATAATTGGGAAAATCGCGACTTATCAGTAAATCATTTTGGATTTTTGTATTACCCACGGAATGACAGAGCATTGATCCTGTCCGATAGATTTGCCAGTTGAGCATCGCCTGAAGCATTTTTGATTTTGTCCTTTTGCAAGTCGATTCTCTTGCCTGCTCCCTTCGTATGTTTCATAGTAATTCCCTCAACTTCTCGCTGTTTAGACTTTTCCAATCAATCAGATCAATGATCATGGTTGCCATCTCTCTCTCCTTCTTCTCTTCCTCCTTTTCTTCTCCTCTCTAATCCGATTCTTCGCGCCTTTCCTTTCTAATCACCGATCTATTTGTTGCCTGCGGGGGGAAGTCTGCACTGATAACTCCCTCTCTGCTCTTCTCTCGCAACTTTCAGTGCACTGCCACAGGGAATCTGCGCGCACTCTCCTCAATCTGCTCACTCTCTCGCCTCTTCTCGCATTCTAGTCGTAAGAGAGTGGATGATGTTTGCCCTCGGGGGGATCATCATGACCAATCTGGGAGCAGAACAATGGCCACGGCCATATCCTCCCCCTGAGGGGATGGATCACCTTTCAACGACCAGGAACTTCCGTGATTGAGGCCAGGGAGAGTATAGGAGAGATGGAGGGGACAATGAATAAGATATCATTCTCTAAGTTTATCAATTTGTCTCATCATCTAGAGAGTAATAGTGATAATATTTTCCGATGTTCTCCAACTCTCAGTCTATCTTCTCAGACGGAGGGAGTGTGCTTGAGGGATGAAGAAAGTCAGAGTGTCTCTTCAGAAAGAGGTGCTGTCTCGGGCGCGTCGTGCTTGTCCTTGTGCCCGTCTCTCCTTCCCCTCCTGCCTCTGCCAATCAATCGGAGGACAACCATCCTGCAGGTATCGTATACCGATGCTATCGAGAACTGAGATTATTCAAAAAAATATGAATTTGATTCAGATGCGCCTCTCAATTCTCTCCTCCTTCGTGTGGATGCGCGAACCAGGTATTATTGTTTTAAATTCATGATTCTCTTCAGTTCGTCGATATCTCGTAAGTGATAGAAGCCAGAAAACGAAGTCGTGAGCCTCATTCCCATTTTGCCTCATTCTCATTTGTTCGCATTCATTCTCACTCATTCTCATTTATCCTCTTTCATATCATTCTGGTTCATTATGGCTACCAGTCCTTGCTCAACCGTTATGATAGTACTAGCCAGAACCGTGAAAAGTATATTCATTGATTTTCGTATTACTTGATCATTCATCAAACACCCTATCTCTCCGTAAGGCGCAGCAGACTGTCTGCTCTCCCCACTGCCAATCTTCGTGTCTCTCCACGTGCCCGCCCACGATGACCATTGCTATCTGTCAGGTACCGTATCTAAATGACAATCACGAAATGGCTATATAAATATCGCGTTATGAGTAATGAACACTAGGGCGTATACTATTGGATCGTTTCGAATGCCTTCGTCTTAGTTCCTGCTCTTTTTGAAATCAAAATTTGAAAACTAAAAACAAAGTTACAGGCAACTTGCCAAGCCACTTGTCAATCGTCATGCCAGTTCAATGGAGCCATCAAGGTGAACAAAAAATAATTTCGAAATAGTACAATGTTTGAATTAGGTTATTCTGCCCGCTCAATCGTCTCCCTCCAACTGCGGACCCGTCTGCAGTCGTGCTTGCATGCGGTGAGAATATTCAAGATAATATTTTAGAAATATTTTCGAAACAGTCATGGTCTCCATGCCTTCATGCGTGTTTCCTAGCAATCGGTCTTGACCAGTCATGCATTGCTTACGATGAAGGTCTTTGCTGAAAAAGGTTGTTCTCTCCCTCCGTGATCATTCTCGATCTCAGTTCGTGCTCCTCCGTCGGTCGTCCCTCCGTCTGTCTCGAGCAGTGCAGACAACGCTGCGAGCCGCAGTGCGTAGATACCGCGCAGCTACAGACGACGACGCCGCAGACCATGGTGAGCTGTTGATGGATCACTTGTCACTTTATTCCACCGAATATCTCGACGTAAAAGCGACAAACGAGCCAGAAGAGATGTTATTGAATTTTCGATTTTTCCATGTTTCTGTATTGTGACAACAGCAAATGATTCATAGAGAGCCGATACTAAGGCATTACCTTGTGCGCCATCATAGTGTTCGATTGTTGGTTGCATCCGTAAGACATCTCCATCTCTCAGCATTCCTGCCCATCCGCGTGTCGTCCCTCGTGCGACAATCATTGCATCGCTACGTACGCCCAGATCGAAATCTCCATCCAATCATCCATGGTACCAGCTCAGGTTCGTGCCAGGAAATTGAAAGGGTACGGCACCAAGGTTATGGTACCATATGGCAACGTCTTTCGAAGGGCAGTATGGTTCCAGAACTACTACGACGATGAGCTATATCTCCCATTCAGACTGCCCCTCCTCCCACTCCTCCTACTCCGTCACCTCCCCCTCCTCCCCCTCAATGCGGCGTTCCCCAGTGCGCTCCCTCATGTGAACCATCCTGCTTGGTTCAGTTAGTGATCGTGCCCGATCCCACTACGACGACCCAGGTACGGTAGACCATGACTCTATTGATCGGGGAGACTGCGATTGCTATGCTATTGAATCCAATGCAGATACTTGGCTAGTTATGGGATGTTTGTTGATGGGACTGAAAAAATAAAAATAAATAAGTGGAACAACAATTCCAGGCTCCAACCCCACCCTCGATGCAGTGCCCAGTGGTTCAGTGCGCACCCGCTTGCGAAGCATCCTGCGTCCAGGCCTTTATACAGGTGTGGCGGGCATTTGAATACATGAAGGCCGCACTTTCCTCGTTCACGCGCCCATTCACAATGGATCAACCATTATATTTTTGGGGGAATGAAGAAGTAAGAGAGAAATCATTTCGGAAAATATTTTCTAGTTTTACTGGCTAAATGAAACATATCTCAAATAGGTAAAGAATACTCTCGATATGCCAACAATGGAAGACTGCAGGTTACTCAAAAGTTCTTTGAAGTCGCCGAAGCTCAGAAGAGAGAAGATGATATCTTAAATTCATTGTAAATGGCAAATTTTTGCTAGAAACTGCGTAGATGAAATGTTCATTCTCTTTCTTAAGATGGCACAGAGAACGAGAGAGTGAAAATTGTATTATTGTTAAAGGTGCCAGCGACGATGCAGCCCGTACAGCCCATGCAGCCGGTCCAGCAACCGCAGCAGCAGTGCGTGCCGCAGTGTCAACCGACCTGTGAGCTCGCATGTGTCAATGCATACATTCAGGTAGGTCACTGTGAGGAAAATCAATAATTGAAAGTGATTTCAGGCATCAGTAGCGCCCGTTCAAACTGCACTTCCCACTTACCTACAGGTAGGATTGAGTAGGGAAGAAAATAGGAAATGGCTCTGTTCATTCTGCTTTCTCTTCCTGAGGGAAAATGCAGAATGAAGAAAATCATTTTGAGGAAGGGACGAAGGGATTCTATCGGTGAGTGCCCTTCAGTGGCAGCGTTTATCCGTGATAGTGATAGACGTTTATCCGTGATAGTGATAGACGAGAGAAGGAAAAGAGGAACACGGGGAGAGATAGCAATCTATCGGCTCTAGCCGATTCAGCCGCCCCAGTATTGAAACAGCGTAGAAAGAAAATCTAATTGCATTCAAAAGGAGATACTAACGTCTGAATCTTTTATTCTATGGATCTGAACATGTTTAGTATTGACGATGCTCCTTTCCTTTCAGGTCTCTCAGACCGCCCCTCCTCCCTCCTCTCCTTCCTGCATTCCCCAGTGCGCCCCCATGTGCGATTCCATCTGCATCAACGCCTATCAAGTACTGCATTTTAGTAATATTAATTAAATTATTATTGCAATATTCTAGATTTAGAACTTATTGTGATCTAAGCTCTTAAAATAACATTCCTGCTCTCAGTTTATGAAAAATATTTCCGTCACTAAGAGCCTCTGCAGCCTTCGACCGCGACTCCTGCTCCAGTGCAGCAGGTGCAGCCCAGCTGCATGCCGCAATGTCTGCCCACTTGCGACCCCGTCTGCATCCAGGTGCAGCTGGAGGTGAGCGAATCGTCGATGATGGAAGGAAGTGCTCTCGTAATTGTTTCTTCGCTCACGTAGAGAGCGAGATTCCAAGTTGAATTTGGAGAATCTAGTCGAAGAGATAGAGAGGAAGGGAGAGTGGTAGCTGCGGAGAGTCGTGCTACGACTGCAGCTCGAGCAGCCAACGCATCCTCCGACTCCTGCGCCTGTGCAGCAGCTGCATCCCGGCTGCATCCCACAGTGCCAGCCGCTTTGCGACTTGAACTGCATCCAGATTGAGTTGCAGGTGGGGCAATCAAAGCGATACTGTCCGTATTGAAAAGTTGATATTTTATTTCAGGCAAAGTTGATTGCATATATCAAACACATTCGAAAAATTAGATGTTTATGAACTTAGTGAAACATATGCGCATCTTACTCTGAATATACAGAAAATTGCGCAGAAAATTGTGGTGAGATATGCATCATAAAGGGCAGTGATGAGAAATGCTCTCCCCATTTTTCGGCGCATGTGCCCTCCATTTCTTGATAACCTCAGATAGAGACGCACTCTAAGGAGAATCGCTAGACGAATAGTAAACACTAGCAGGGGCTTTTTCAGATCGCTCAGCAAGCAGCCACGACTCCCTCATCCACTCCCTCGTGCCTTCCCCAGTGTCTTCCCACATGCGATCCCCTCTGCATCCAGGTCCAGCTGCAAGAGACGCATCCTCATTCTTGTTATCTCATAGATCTATCATCATTACTCTAATTGCTTTAGCCAGAACTGTTGTGTATGAAGTCTTGCAGATCGCCCAGCAGCCTCCGACTACTCCTCCTCCTACAGTGCAGTGCGTCCCGCAGTGTCTTCCCAATTGCGATCCCGTTTGCATCCAGCTGCAGCTGCAGGTGCGACCCGTGCTGCCAAACTTGCTGCAACACAAGCATTTACCCACGTTGAATACCCTCCTCTTTCTCATTGTCTTTTATCTTCATTCTGACACTATCTGCGTGGAATACTCGTCTGAATCTCTTCTATTCGCTTTCTCGCGTTATCCGACCTGCGAGCGAGAGCAGTGAAAGGAGATGCAGATCGTGACTCGTCTGAATCACGTTTGATTAACATTCCCAATCACTAGGCTCGTTGTGCTCTCAAAAAGCGATCAGAACAATGAACGAAGTCCAATCGTGCAATGACTGCAGATCACCGTCACTCCCTCTCCTCCTCCTCCCACTCCCTCGTGCATCCCTCAGTGTGCTCCCTCGTGCGAGCCCCTATGCATCGCCCACTTCACTCAGCCTCCCATCCAAGTCCCCGTCCCAGCCACGCAACCACCCAGGAATTGCGTATCGGTTAGACATAATTATTATTTATTTATTTATCACATCAGGCAGTAGTGTTCAGGTGAGGATGGGGCCATATTCTTCATAGGCTGCGCTCCACCAATGGGGTCCAAGGGCTCTCCTGAGGTCATCACGCCAGCGAGTCTTGGGATGGCCTTGAGGGCGTGCACGATTGTAGGGCGTCCATACGGTAGTCGCACGCGTCCAGTGGTTAACACGCATCTCCCGTAACTTCAGCGCCCATTTTGCTTTGCATTTGAGGGCCTCCTTATTCCAGTCGCGTACTCCAGTGAGTCTCTCATTCTCTCATTCCTCATTCGGTCCTTGAGAGTCACCCCGGCCATTCTTCGTTCCATCTTCCTTAGTGTGATGCCAAGACGCTCTTTGTCACTTGATCGCAGAGTCTCACTCCCGAAAGCACGGTAGATTTGACGCAGCTATCGAAGAGGCGTCTCTTTGTCTTCATGGGGAGAATGCGGCTGGCGAGAAGATGAGAAAGCTTGCTCCATGCAGCCCGACCCAATCGAATTCGGTGTCCCAGTTCGGCAGAGGGATCAAGGGGAAAAGAGATCTTCCCGCCAAGATAGGTGGCTGAATCAGCGAACCAGAACACTTGATTGTTGATTACCACGGGTGTTCGAGTGGTGGTGCAGGATGTGAGGAGGACTATCTTAGACATCATATCATTTCCTTATTCTAAAACTTTTAAAAGGTAGATGCAAAGTCAGGTCAAGCGATTTTACAGTCGTGAAACGACTTCGCCAGGTGGTGTTGTTCGGCGAGGCCGACTACTGTATATGTACAATTATACATTTCTCTAATCAAAATTCTACCTCAGGCGTGCATGCCCGTCTGTGAGCCTGTCTGCATCCAGATTCAAATGCAGGTAAGAGAATTAGTTGCTATTCAATATTGAGCAGCCTTGCAATGTTCATACACTCATCGTGTCCATTCAGATCCAGTCCACTCCTGCCACCACTCCCCCTCCTCCATCTTTTCCCCCCCCCTCCTGCATCCCTCAATGCTCCCCAGTCTGCGACTCCATCTGCATCTCGGCCTACGCCGTGCAGCACGTGCAGCAACCGCAGCAGCAATGCGTCCAGGTGGGCTGCAAGTGCCGCTCTCCCTCTAATTTGCTCATCACAGGCCTGTCAACCCAGCTGTGCGCCGTCGTGCGTCTATGCAGCAGCAGCAGCAGCAGCAGCAATTGCAGCACCGGTAGCGCCCACCCCTCCTCCGCCACAGCTGCAGCAGCAGTGTGTGCAGGTAGATAGTTCAAAACGTTTTTTTCGAATGTTCGGATGGTTTTCGAATTCACATTAAGTATGCTTCAATGATAGGATAGAAGCGTGAAGATTCAAGCAGGAATGATTAGTTTGTCTTATCTCCATTAAAAACCAAAACAAACTCAGCCGTGCCTCCCACTCTGCGAGCCATCGTGCATCCAGTCACACGTCGCGCCACTTCCGACCGCCCTCACGACTACCGTACCCCAGTGCATTCCGGTAGATGATCGCGCACTGACTTTAATGTGCGAGCCTCTTCAGACGTGCATGCCCTCATGTAACCCAGTGTGCATCCAGCAGTATCTGCCGCAGTCGTGTCCGCAGGTTCGTCGAGTTGATAGATAAAATTTATCCGAAAATTTTTTTTCGGAATTTTCGGAAATTCTATTTCCAAATGTGCTTCAACTATTCGATAGAAGAGTGAACGCACACGTAGCAACGATTTTGTTGCCAAATTGAAATTTAAAAAAAATCTTTTATCAAAAATCGAAGCACGGGAAGCGTAGAGTTGTGAGCAACGCTTTGAAAACAACGATTGGCTTACTATTGGGGTGTCCGGAAAGTTCGTATAATTTTTTGTTTTTATTTTTTATTCAATGCTTTACAATTCTCAGTGAACAATGTATGCCCCCTTCTTTCTCACTACCTCCCTCCAGCGATTGGGCAGGGTCTCGATTCCTCTCTTCCAGAATGCGGGCTTCTTCGAGACCGCCCAGTTCACGAAAGCCCTCACAACTTCTTCTACATTCTTGAACTTCTTTCCTTTGCAGAAGTCAGAGAGAGAGCAGAAGCAGTGGTAGTCGCATGGGAAGAGATCCGGGGAATACGGTGGATGGGGAATCCTCTCGATCTTCAGCTCGTCCATTTTCTTCTGGGTCATCTCCGCTCGATGTGGGCGAGCATTGTCCATCAGAAGAAGAATTTTGCCCTGGTTCAGGAGTCTGGGAGGGACTCTGATCGCGACATCTTGCAGTTGTTCAGAGAAGAGGTCGGCATTGATGCTGGTGCCAGGGGCGAGGATCTCCCAGTAGATGGGGCCGAGCACTGAGAAGAAGAAGCAGAGGAGTTCCTTCTTTCCGTGCTCTTCCTTCTTCGGGACGAGCGTGGGCTTCTGATCTGCATCCACCCATTGCAGTCTCCTCACAGGGTTATCGTACGTGATCCACTTCTCATCTGTAGCGATGATGGAATTGACCCATCGAAGATTGGATCTACGATGGAGTAATTCCCGACAGACTTGAACACGATTTTTCAGCTGTTCGGAGGAGAGGTCATGGGGAATCACTTGTGGGAGTTTCGGCTTCTTCCCAGATCGATGGAGGATATCGGACACCGTTGATCTGGGAGTACCAGTATCCTTCTTCAACTCACGCACACTGGCCATGGGCTTGCGCTTCAGTGTGCGGAGAACGGGAGGCTGATCGAGGGAGGGAGGGCGTCCAGAGCGGGGTTGATCATCGAGACCAAACTCCCCTTTCTTTAAGCGGGAGAACCACTTATAGCAGAAGGGTATGGAGGGGGCGTCAGCTCCTTCCGACCGGGCCAGGGCAGAGTGGGCCTCCTTCACGGATCGGCCAAGACGGTAGTAATGAAGTAAAACTGCTCGGAGGTAGAGATGGGAGTCCATCACAAGAATCAATGTAGCAACTAGGAGACTGATTAAATCCTCTCACTACTCAACGTCAGAATGATGCAATACATTGTTGACAAACAGATTGCGCAATCACTGCATTTGATCGCGAACTGACTTTTTTCCGAAGCATTATACGAACTTTCCGGACACCCCAATACCATCATCAAAGAATTTCAATCACATTTCAATCTATCAATTTACGACTCTTCGCAGAAGAACTTTGACATGGATCACTGCACATCTAACTACTTATGGACTCCTCTTTTCAATCATTTCTTTGGCTCTAACATCTGGCTTCTCCTTCATTCCAGGCTTGTCAACCCTCTTGTCTTCCAATCTGCATCGAGGCGACTCCTTACCCCACCACGCCCTTCCCCTCTACTCCCTTCCCCACCACTCCCACACCAGCCTGCGAACAAGTCCCTCTTCTACTTTACATTATCGATTTTTTACTGCAGAAAATCAATCATTTGCTTTATTGTACAACTTAACAGTCGCTTTTAATACTCCTTTGCCACAGGGAACTTATCGTTGATTGATCAGAATGATACTCATAACCCCCCCGGGAATATCGATCGATCGACTCTCTGATCTGCCCTATTGATCGTTTTCAGGCATGCGCCCCTGCGTGTGAACCGGCGTGTCTCCAAGCATTCGCCACGGTTTCCCTCGAGATCCTCTCTCAGGTAGGTCATTATTCCTTATCGATGAAGCAATGCAAAGGGTTTTCTGATGAAGCAAGAAATTCAAAATTAACCTGATAGCGACGCGATTTCCATTGGATTTAGTCGAGAACAGCAAATTTACATCTGAAGAGCGCAAAGTTTATGTTTCAATGACTCCAAAGAAATGCAAATAGCCGTGAGATATTTATTTCCTATATCATATTCCTGCATGCATTAATAAATCTGAGAGCTAACTTTTCAAAATGGTTTTTCTATTTCTGTAATCACCCCTCTCTTCAGACTCCTCCGGTGATCGCTCAAGATGCCTCCATCTGTCCCTCTCCCTGTCTCCCCTCCTGCTCTCCCTCGTGTACCTCCCAGTACACGACTCTCGGCCCCGCACCCGTACCCGTGCCAGTCGCAGCTGCACCCGCGCCCCACCAGTGTGTGCAGGTACGCAGATTACGGTAGCCTGACTATTCTCCGGATGCAGATCTTTTCACTGGCTCGACAGTGGAATACACTCTGGCTGCAATGGGAAAAAATACACACTGAAAATCGCAATTTCAAGAAACGACTCATGGAAATGAACTGTATTCTATGCTGACACATAAAGCTTCCATTTCAGCAATGTGCTCCATCTTGCGACCCCCAGTGCGTCGAGATGTACCTGCACCTGGACGCCCCTCCTGCAGCCCCGACCCCCGCGCCCTTCCCCACTCTCCTACCTGAAGGATGCATCGCGGTACCGTACCCTACATCTACCATAACTAAACAATCTACTCAGGAGTGCGCACCCCGCTGTGATGCTGCTTGTCTGAACGTGTACCTCGCCCCTGCCCTTCCCTCTCCCGCTCCTCCTCCTCCTTGCATCGAGCAGTGTCTTCCTGCCTGCACCCCTGCCTGCATCGCTGCCCATACGATGCAGCCAGACATGCCCCTCCTCGCTGCTCTCAAGACGGTCAGAGATCAAAGATTAAATCTTGAAGGGCAATCATATTTTGCATGCAATGACGAGAGCAAATCAGTTCTCCAAAGATTATTTATAAAAATGAGAGATCAAAATCGCATCGCAGACCTCCCAGCCCTACTCGATTCCTGCCTCTCCCTGCCCCGTCGAGGCCTGCGCTCCCTCCTGTGACATTTCCTGTCTCCAGGTTAGAGAAGGAATTGGTATTTAATCTCCATTTTACTGCTCGCTTGCGTTTCAAACTGAAAAATCCTCTCAAGAATCTCGATGTGTTTCACCTCATATGCAAAAGATCAGTGACGAGGGAAAACCAATACTTTCTAATGCGCCTCTTGAAAATACCAACACTAATTTTGCAGTCTTACCAGCTGCAGCAGGCGCAGCACGTCGCCAGTGTAAGTGTGCAGCAGCAGCCGCAGCAGCAGCCCGTCCCCGCCCCACTGCCGCTGCCCTTGACCACGCAGGTGAGGACTCTCGAAGAGCAGCTAGATTGAAGAAGAGAAGATGCTGCAAGTCCAGAGCTGCAGCTTCTACCTTTTGTTCTTGTCTAGAATTCCGTTGTGCATCTCTGCTCATACTCGCAGCCTCAATCGATCGTAAATCGATCGTAGTGAATCTGAACCTTTCTTTCTTTTTTGAACTGCTGCAACGGAATTCCGTTGTTTGGGATTTCTAAGATACATCCAAAAATTATCAAAATACCTTTTCCAGTTGGCTCAATGCGCAACAGCCTGTCAACCCACGTGTACGCCCGACTGCATGGCACAGTACCAGTTCGAGATAATCGTTCCCCAGGTGCCTACCGTAATCCTACCGTAAGCTAGTAGCTGGGCTACGATATCAATTTAGTACCGTTTTCTTCGGTCATCGAAGAATGGATAACCTTTTGTCTACAGTGTCCTAGCCTGATCTTCAGGCTGATTCACGGTGTCTCCCTGCCTGTGAGCAGTCGTGTCGATCAGCATGTGAGACGCAGCTCCAGCCACAGCTCCAGTGCGCTGTCGCATGCCAGGTTTGCTGCTCATTTTAAGCAAATAATAACCAGTAATTAATGAAATAATTAACACTTTCTCATTCACAAATTTGACTTCCGAAAAAAAGGAACGAAACTGTGCGACTCAATGGATGCTGACTATTACAATTTTCGAATCGATATTCACAGACTACAGTAATCTAATGACTATTCTGCTCAGGAGACGTGTCAGTCCCAGTGCATGCCTGCAGCTTGTTCTACTTGCACGGCAGAGGAAATGCAGATCGAGGTAGAGATCAAAGATTTAAAATAGAAGATCATTGACTACAGATCCGACTCGACTCGCCGCTCACCGAGACAGTCACTTGTGCTCCAGCCTGTGCCCAGGTACCGTAACCGTTCCTTCAAGGAGATATCTAGTTTGCAATCCTGGCTTATGTACATTATTGCTCGCGGCTTTACTGTTTCTCTACTGAAATTTTACAAGCTTGATTTAGAAGAATGCACACAAAGCACAGTGCGGTATATTGTTCACTAATCGATATGTCAACTACAGTAACCATTCTCTTCAGGAGTGTTCGGTGCAATGCGCAGCGCACGCGGGTGCCTCTCCCTCATGTGTTCCAGTGTGTAGACGGGCGTGCGACACGGCCTGTCCCCTCGAAGTGACCGACTGCATGAGTGAGTACTGTAGATTATCGATTATTGATATTTCCAATCGATAATTCATACGGCCAGACAATGGTGCAATTGGTCGATATATTGGGTGAGTCCAATCGGAAATATACCTGAGGATTCGTTTTCCCGAAATTGGTTTCATTACACACCTCTTGCTTCGAAAATCGCTATGCAAGCGGAACAAACTCAATAAGTTTCACATAGTGAATATCTCAGTTCCGCGACGATGTCAAGCAGTACTTTTTCATTTTCTTTAATATGAACAAAAAAATGCCACCTGATGGAATTGGGATGGACGCATCCGCCTATCGGCATAATAACACTATATTAGAACGAGCTTTTGTCACTCTCCTCTTCACATACTCTCTATCACTGTTCATAGAGAGTGAGAGACTGCGCGAAAGGAAGAGAGTCTTGTGCTGAAATTAATCTCTTTATATTGCATTCACCGCCAAACAGGGCGAGAGAGTGTGCGAAACGAGGAGAGTCCCTTCTGATCTCCCCTGATTCAGGGGGAATCGGCGGTCGTCACTGCGACTGCAGCAGCGATTTCTTCTCGTGCGGCAGTCGGCAGTGCTGCAGATCGAAGAGGAGGAAGACGAAGAAGACGAGGAGAGAGATCAGAGAGTAGAGAGGTACTGTAGAGGGGTACTGTGGGGGGATTACTGTAGAGGTACTGAAGATTATCGACGAGAGAGGTACTGTAGAGGGACACTAGGGTAAGGTAAGGTGCAGCCACGTAAAGCGATTTTTCGTAAACGACTACGCTAGGTGGTGTAGTGCGCTTAGGCGGACTATTGCTACACGTATCCCTGCTATCCAAAGTGCTTCTAGGGAACGTTACATTGCGCGACCGAAATCACTGCCAATTTACCGACCCCGCGTAGGGACACTAGGTCGGATGAGATCTAAATGTAAGGGAGAAATAGCATCTTACGACAATGAAAGAGATTACGATTTAATGGATTAACAGCTCAGTTTACCGAGGAAAGGTTTGATATGGAACACGTTTGATATGGAACACGGGCACAAAAGTAATTAATTCATGTATGTTTCACAACAATCTCTTATCACTTCAGAAATTTCATTTTCGATTAATCGAAGTTCAATCCTGGTATCAAAAAACAATTATGAAAAATTTATTGATGCAATAACTTTGCTGATGTGCTCTTTTCAGAGAAGGCCGAAATTGCTCCACTGCTCATTGAGCCCCTCCTCCATCTGATCGTACAATTCAGTTTGTACTTCACCCCTCTCCCCACTATTTATCATGTCACTTCTGTCCAAACCAAGTGAGAATGACGATAGTTCCTTGTTGAAGTTTGCGTCACGTAACTGCTCGGAATAACCTTCTAGTCACTCAAACTTTAATCTATTCTTCTATTTATTGTGTGGAAGTGGAATCTTGCCGATGAAGTTTTCCTTGTTCTTTCAAGCCGCACACATCAGAGTTGTACCTAGACTTCAATTCACAATCAAGCAATCATTTGTATACCATCTCGATTCTCTGAAACTGAAGCGTGGGGGGATTGAACAATAAGCGACAATCTTGCATGCATTGCAATCGATGGCTTGCTTACGATTCAACTGGGTGTATCCTCAGATTGTATCCGTCCAACTTCCTCATGACGTTTGGCGCATGACGGCCAGTGGTATTACAAGCATCGTATTCCTGCCTCTACAGTAATCCATTCATTCTTAGTATCAGTTGCCGATAGATTGGCTGCATTCATCATGCGAGGCCACATCATCGTGTGTAGTGATCATTGCATGACTCAAGGGAGATTTGTTTAGAATCGTAGGAAGAAAAATGGCAAATATTGCGCACATCCTGGTTAAAATTAGGCCATCTATACATCCCTAATTTTCTCTCCATTGAGCGAAGATGGCTAGAGGTAAGGCCCTCTGACGCAGGTGAAAAAACCCCTCTGACGCAGGTGAAAAAACGAGCAAAACCAAAAGCAGTGTGTTGCATTCATCACTAATTTTCTGAAAGGGGGTTCATATTAGTTGAACCCCATTTCAGAAAATTAGTGATGAATGCAACACACCAGGGTCCTTTTGAGATGTTCTCTGCGTGCCTTCAGGGGGGGGGGGGGGGCATTCGCAACAAAAGAGTGCTCGGGAGGGAGGATGCCCCCGCGGAATTGCTTGAGTAGGCCACTGTTGGGGATTTTCGGTCCGAAAGTGCGAATGAAATGAGGAAAATCTGGGTGCAGCACTCGCCAATGCTGTCATAATCAGACGACTTCGCCTGACAGCAAAACAACTCGCGCTAATCTGCGAAATCGCACGATTTACCGTAGGCGTTGGTTGTCACTCATTGGACTCAGTCCGTTGATGATTCGCATCGGAAGTAGGACGTCGCCTTCGCGAAGATCGTGCTCAGAATCTGGAAAGACCATTGACGATGAGCAACGATAAAGTCACAGTCAGCTTCTAAAAGCGCCCCGAAGCATTAATTTTTAGTCGTCGGCATTTCGCCGTGACATAAGCAGACCAAATCCTGTTAGCTAACACTTTTAGCATTCCAATCATCAACTGGCTGATTTGCAGCCATTCTGCTTTCCTGACCCCATACGTAATGAAGTCAGCAGGGGAAGGCGAAACGTAGCCTGATTTCGTCCGATGTTGTGACCTGGCTACCCGTTTTAGCCCCCACTCTGCAAATACGTCCAACCCACACTTCTCAAGCTTCGCCATGTCACCATTTCCTCCCTCGCAGGCTACTCGAATTTCAGAGGGCTCAAATATGAAGTGATGACTGAAGCATGCAGGCGCAATTTATGCCCTTATGATAATGGCATTACGGAATGACTTTCCCATCCTACTCATTTTTTCTAGTAGGCGTTTGAATTAGCAAAGATCTGATGTGTGAATATCACACGTGCTTTATTCTGAGAATTGAAAGAATGAATCCAGCAACAATTGTGGGATTTCCAGTTATTGTGCCGAAAACAACCGATTGGTATGATACAAATGATGACATAATCTGGTGATCTTTAGGTTTCCAGGCATGTGGATACTGTATATCCAAAGCAAGCTTAGTTGGACAGAGGAAGTAGGTGTACTCGAGCAATGTGCGCCTCGCTAACGAAGACTTGCAATTATGCTGCGTTCGACAATCATTGCCGGATATTTATTACTCTTCACTCCAGACTCCATTGTAGTCATGCGAGTGCTGCGAGCTCAGCACGCTTAGCAAGTCTGGGAAAACGTTGGAAACCATCGTCATTCTCTGCACAGGTGTGGGAAAAGATGAAAACGATGGAAGTGAAAACAGACAGTGATGACGGTTGTCTGCGATTTGTTCATGCACCATTTGCTAGCTCTCCCATTCCCGCAATACATCCAGTCCGAAATCTGATGTATCGGGACAGAAATGAATTCTTCAGAAGGGAATCCCTTTCTATACCAAATCTTACATGCAAAAGGTATGGTGTTGTTTTCCAGTCCTTCCTTTTCTGTTGCAAGGTAGAGTAGATACCTAACATGTAAGGGAGGAGGTTTTCACTTGGGTTTTCATCCGACCAGAAGGGATGGGGGTTCCTAGAATCTATTTATTGTTCTGGCACTGAATTGAAATAAATGAGTAAATAGTGGTAATATAATTGGCTGGCCGAATAGGACAACGCGAGAGCCCCGTGAATAATTGAGCATTTGTCTTTTTGAGAACTGTGGTTGCCTAATCGTCCTTCACTCTCAGGCTCCCACCCTCTCGGAAAAACATGTCTAAGAACAGGTTTGTTTGGTTCGGTCGTACGACCTGTCAAATGCCTAGACCCGGATCTCATTGACATTGAATTCTCAGAACTTCGAAAATTGTAGCATCATTCGCCTCCGAGCTCTGGTAGACAATCGCCCAAGTTTGAAGTGGGAAGCACAATTATAACTTTGTCTTCGTAGAACTTTCATTATCCACATGTGGTGCTGAATATGATTACTATTCCGAGTATCTCATAACCAACCTTGGCAATTACGTCAAATACTTCATTATAATCTCATTCCAGTCCTCCCTCACACTTTTCCAGTTCACTCAGATAATCATTTGCTTCCAATTCCTCCATCGTCTGTAGATCACTCGACGCAAGAAGGGGGAGGAGGAAGGAGAGGGGGAAACCCAGACTCCTCCTCCCTCTTCCTCCATCCTTCTCAGTATATTCAGATCCAGCAGGGATGCGAGTGGTATCATTCATCCTCGTCCTTCTCCTTCCTCTTCTCAGTCACTCCTTCCTCACCAATCGTCGCTTCAGCTCGTATGACCCTCTCGCCGAAATGAGTGTACGATCTTCTCCTAATATTTATCTACTGTTCCTTTCCCATTATTCGGTTCTCCTCCTGTATTCAGTCATTCGTTCACTATGAGATTCGTTCTCTGTTTTGCCTAACAATAAGAAGGTCAAATGTTAAGTGGTTTCTGCGTAACGTATTTACCGAGTGCATGCTTCCTATTTTGTTTCCCTATCTAAACGCATAAATGAACAAATGAGGCAATTCTAGACTAACAATAATCCTGATATCTCTCTTTTGGATTCGCAGACTGCAAATTAGGATAAATATCACTGTTCTCCGTTCCTCAATATTCACCTGATCTCTCTTCAGACCGATGATAACCGTGCTCAATTCCTCCCCTCCGTCAATTCCTACTGCTTCTTCCATCGTCTCAAGTGTCGACGACTTGCGAGTACTGAGAAACGGTTCTACCCCCAGTGACCTACCCCCCGATCGATAGTTTGTTCTGCCGTATGTTACGTTCTTGATTGATAAATCAATAACACATAATTTATTCTGGAACGATTCGATTAAACTTATTTTGTATTACATCTCCTACATACAAAGAAAATAAATAGGGAGCACTGATGCTCGGGACAAAGAGAGTAGGTCAATGTAGGACAATAACCAAGTATGCTGCGAACCGAGATAGGGGAAAGAGAGCCACTCCTGTTGATTAGAGTCAATCTGAGACTAACAAGGGACGGAATTGGGGGAGCATTAGCGGAACGGAATATTACCTGGTTCGAAACGGCGCACGGATCACTAGATGGAAGGAGGGACTTGCATATGAAATGCATCCAAGTGTGGGGATGGGGCGAATGGGAAAATCATAACAACAAAGAGAGAAGGAAGGGGTGGAGACGATACCCTGAGATATCTGATTATTAGGAGAAAAGAGGGGCTGAATGATCGGAAGAAGCGTTGACTCTCCTACTTTCGCACACTCTCTCGTCACTCTGACGAGGAGAGAGAATGGAGATGGAAGAGAGTCAGCACTCCTTCTACTCAAGGGGATTTACACATAATGAATAGTTACTATAGAATGCAAGGTGGAAACAACAGACACACAAATACTAGCACGAGCTCGCATTAGACAGGTTACGGTAGCTAATGGGACATACAACATCAATCGGACTACGACGGCCGGATGATTATTCGATAGATCATGATATGTGGGGTCAGTTTGACTAATCGACAGAAAGAGCTCTACGAAATATGTTGGCATTCTAAACGAAGGAATGCAATACATAACAAATCTACATCTAGTATCGATTACTGTGCGCAAAAGTGGGCTCATGGCACGATCGGGGGAGGAATGAGGAATACTGTAGCGCAAGGGGTGGATATCGATCTATTGATGGGGAAAGAGGGGTCTACACGGACTAGCTTTGGCTTATTCTGACTTTGGTGCCAACCCACTCCTACAGGCAGCGGTGGGTCTGAAAGTCTCGAGGTATACTGTAGGTCTAGCGGGAACAGGAGGGCACCACCGGCGGTAGGTCAACGGGGTATGGGGTACCAGTACCAGTACCGGAACCAGGGGCAGGTACCAGGGGTGACTACCAGACCTGGGTCTGGCACTGCTGGTTGCGGGAGAGGATGGAGCGGACGTCGGAGGTGAATCGAAGGGCGTCGAGGAAGGGGAGGAGGTTGAGGAGACACTCGTCGTGCGGGTCGGAGAACCACGACTGGATCGGAATCGCGTTGTCTGCAAGGAGGAGTGTTAATTATATTAATATTATTATTTACCGGTAGACTGATCGTAAACACATTTTTATTTTATTTTTCTACCATGCCTAAAACGAAGACTCGAATTGGCAAACCTCTTCTCTTCTCATTCAAATATCTAGGTATTGTGAAGCGAAATTTTACTGTCTGTGAAAGTTTGAATCTAACAATTTTAATATTTGCTCTGTTCAAAAAAAGGATCGTTGGCAATTATATACGACTGGAAACCCACTGTTACCTTTTCGGACAGATGAATAACGCAAACAAGGGAAACGGAAAGGAAGGAACGAGGAAGAACCAGCCAACCAGAAAAAAACCGGTGTGTACCAGTTTCAAATAGCCCGATAGGCTCGTCAAATTTCGCGTCACAAATTATTCACAGTGGTTGATTGTGGGTAAATAGATGTGGCTCACTTGGGAATTTCCTGTACGCTCCGGGTGAGTTGTCGAGGATGAAGATGGAGGAGAGATCGGAATGGATCGCAGAGAGATCCTTCGTGTACCCCCCGTAGTCCACCGTACAGTGCTGCCGGAAGTACCTGCAAGAATCACTATTATTATTTTTTTTTAAACATGCGATACCTACTATCGACAGATAAAACTCCAATCGTAAAGTAAGATTAGCTTTGGATTAATCAACCAAAACATTCAGACCATGTGAAGAATTTTTTCATGAATATTTCTTAATACAAAGATCTTTACATCCTTTTGTGGTTAACCCATTAACTTGGAACAAATTTTCGAATAAATAAAAGAAGGATAGAACGCCAAATAAAGAACTTTCTTTGGAACAGAATGGCGAGACGAAAAATGATGTCAATTTCACAATTTCCAGATAATATCGCAGACAAAGAACTTCCTCGATTATTGGCCACACTCGGTCATTTCTATGTTTACTCTTCCTACGTTTCATATATGTTCATATTCTGTTCTTGAAAGTGCTAGGGATATAAACGTTAGGCCAGCAGAGGAGATATTGAAAGTATTGTATCGGTTAGGAATAGGGAGTAGACCAGTTACCGAAGAAGTGCCCTAACATCTACAGTAAGCCAACCTTCTGTTGAGGAATCCTCGTCCTCGATCCAATCGATCGGCCACATGCGATCCGTAGACTTCCATACTCGCAGTGAACACGACGAGATCGAACCTGCACAATTTCCATTATGCAATGCATCGATAGATCATGGAACATGGAAAAATTAAGAACCGAGGGAGACGGAGAGACAGCCAACTCATATTTTTGGAAAATAACAGATTCTAAAAAAGTTCAGAAAGTCCCGTGGAATTGTTCTAAGGGTTGGACCTATCTGTGAGCAAATTCTCTGAGCAGCCCAACAATGGGGAATACCTTAGATACAGTAGGAAGATTCAAACTAACCATTGAGATACGACGGAGAGGAAGTAGTCTACGTGTGGTCGAGCGTGCACCGAGAAACGCACCGGATGCCGATCGATCGTCACCTGCGGAGATTACGGTAGGGTACGGTATTGGGATAATAATTAAGACATGATTCACTTCATGCTAAATTATTTTCGCCTTTAGCAAAGCAGACAAGTTGTTTCTGTTTCATCTATCCTGGCACAACAAGTCGAATAAATATTCCGCATGTTAATGGATGTTTCAACGTTTTCCTGTTAACAAAAGTTCTCATAACAATTTGGAGTAAGCAGTATCAACACTAATACAATCAATATGATCATGTTAATCTATCAAAGATGAATGAATGAATGAACGAATGAATGAATGAAAGCTCCATTTCAAAGTGGGAGGATAGAATCAAACTGACTCTGATGGTGAAGTCCGGAGGTGTTCCCGGAGCGACCATCGGTCTCACGATTCCGTCGTGATGCGAGTGGATGAGAGTCTCATCCAGATCCAGCACCAGGATCTTACGACGAACCACCACTGAACAACCAATCAATAATTAATATATTCAAAAAGGAATATTTTAAATTCTAGTGAAAGTGCAACATATCCATAAGGTTCAAGTGAACATCTCGTAAAAATATGTGGATGTTTGAGGTCAATTACTTTTAGAACTAGTGAAGAAACATTTAAAAACTTGAGGTATATAAAATACAAGTAGCTGTTAACTCACCCAACCGATGCGCCGTGAGTGGCGACAACGGAATGTGCTCGTATTGGACCACTTGTCGTTTCGCATACTGAAAGTATTCAATTGTTCTCCTAAGTAATGTCTTTCTATCCATCTAGCAAGAGAGTACAATATTTTCTAAAGGATGCACAACTTCGATTGAGAGGCACTTCCTTCGTGTAACCTAGCAACGCCCTTGGAGAGAAGTAAAGTAATTATGGGAAAGTACTCACTACTCGATGCGCTTTCTTCGCATTGAACAGGAAGAATTGCGCGATTGTGAGGAAGGCAGCGAAGAGAAGGCCGCACAGCGATCGAACACTCCTCACGACGCGTCCTCCCATCGAAGGATTACCCACCGCGTCCATCTGAAACAACATTACGCTATACATTTACAGCTTACTAAGCACCTGTGGCATCACATAAACAAACTACTAAGTACAGGTAAAGATGGTCGGCATTGCCAAAATCAATAAGAAACAACGGACCTTCAAGTTGGACGTTCCGTTTCGCCGCATCAAGACAGCATGCGGCCACACTGCGTCGACTGACAAAATCCGGAAACCTGGGAAAATACGTCAATGAGTGATAAGGAACAAAGCAATATTACGTAAAGGCAATAAACATCAAAGCAAACTATCGAACGATTTGATACACGCTTTTATGTAGCTAGTGTTTGGCTCTTCGCCAATTTTTGAATAACCGCGCGGAAAAACCCTGCCGAATTTCGAAAAACTACTGTAATGTAAAAAGTGCGCTCCCTTCGGACTACCGTAGTTTCCACTACCGGCAATTCGAATATCTCTTTCCCTTTGTTGATCTACTTTTATCGATCGAATTTGACGGTTTTCCCCGCGTAATTTTGGTTCGAATCGATCGCTCTACTGTTGATGCCTTTCTTTAGTAACAAACTATAATTATTATGCTTGTATTTATGTTTGTGTGTATTCGGCATGTATGTGTATCGATAATTATCTTTCATTTATGTTCTTTTCATGTTTTCAGCCTTAAATTTATGAAATTCTTATTCAGAAGAGTCTCTCAGTGGGTGCGTAAGCCACGGAGATGATCTCGACAAACGAAGAAGAGAAGGTTCGTTCGTCTTTGGTCGTTCTTCCATATGATGGTCGCTTGACAGGGTCGAGTGCCTGCCTCGATGGAGCTCGAGCAGAAGGAGAGTCTGATTGAGCGGCAGGGCGAGGGCACCGAGAAGGCCCCCATCCCCGCCGTGAGTTCCTTGCAGTCTGCTTCGTATTATCAACTGTGCAAACGTCGCGCTTATGAGCTCTCCCCCTCTTGTTATCATTCAAATCACTGCTAATTCTCGCTGTTTGGATGGCCACATGCCACTCACTGCCACTACTCTCGCTGACCTTCATTCGCCACTCTCGAACCATATTATCTGGCGGCTCACACACACTCAAAATTGTCCACTCGCTCGGAAAGAAGACCGCTCCCTATTCATTTCAACCGCGCACTCGACCTTGCTATAGTCAATCATACTATACGCTATATAGTTCTCACTCTCGCACCTACTTCCCCGGGACTCTGATTCGGTCGCTTGATGAAATGCCTGGAAATGGGTCTTGCCTCAAGGCATTTCATCAGCGCAGTAAGCAGTCTAGTGCGTCTCTCCTCCTTCCTCACTGACGAAAGTCCCCTCCCTCTGCCCACTCGTGTTCCTTCTTTTTCTCAACTCGCACGTGGCCAGTCTCGAGTCACGTCATCGGGGGGAGATATCATTCAGTCGCTCGGTAAACACCCGATGATACTCGTGCGATTCTCTCAGTTCAACTTGTGCCCCTCTCTCTCCCTCTCAACTTTTCTGTTTTTTTATCCGCTCTAAAACTGGCACATCCTCTAATTCCTTCCTCCCCAGGGCTTCTCTAGCCGCAGATCTAATCTCGCGACGTGCTTTCTCCATTTCCAATAAGTCTTCCCAGTGCATGCTTTGATCTCCGCACGCATCTCTTATTGTCCTCCAATCTATCACTTCTCATATCTATCAATCCCGACCACGTGGTGGATTGCAATGGAGAAGAGGAATCGCATCCCGTTCCCCTCTATATCCTCCCTCCCCCCTCCTCTCGACCACTGACCGGGAGGAGAGGGGAGGAGCGGTGTAAGAGGCCCCTTGCACCCCCCCCCCCCCCATCCCATCCCACCCACTCGTCGTCCCCCGTCTGCGTACCAGTAGACACGGTCCCTCCTCTTGAGAGGAGGGGGGGGGGGCAGGGAGTAAGAGAGACTGCCGCTGAGTTCTTACTGTTTGACAGAGGGATTTGCGTGATAACGATTCCTCCCCTCTTCCTACGTCCCATCATTCCACTCCGCTAGGCTCATGCTGGTTGACATTTCCACACTTCATCTAGCTTCGTAGTGTCTGGCGCTGGCATTCATTTGTTCGTTTTGTTCTTTAATCACCCTTTAAATGTTCCTGAATCGCTAAC
This sequence comes from Pristionchus mayeri, assembly GCA_036245805.1. Taxonomy (NCBI): domain Eukaryota; kingdom Metazoa; phylum Nematoda; class Chromadorea; order Rhabditida; family Neodiplogasteridae; genus Pristionchus; species Pristionchus mayeri. Next base: position 16,483,147 of record BTRK01000002.1, on the reverse strand, counting down.
TAGTGTGGCTAATTAGTTTCCATTCGGAATCTCTAAATGACTATGAGCAAGGGAGTCTACAGTATCCACACCCAGACGGTATGTTCTCACTAGCTGTAGTTTCTCGCCACCAAATGGTAGTGGTACGCGATTGGTAAGGGGAAATTCTCCCAAAGGCACTTCTCTCGAAGCCCGACCAGTCCAGAAATAGCACGTAAATGTCCAATCATTCGTAGTCAATTATGAGTGTACTTGGTGGGTCATCTCTATGAATCGACCTCTAATAGGGGGCCTTGACGGGCTTCGGGAGAAGTATCAGAGAACGAGGGATGTGCTGACTGGTAGTGGCCGATAGGATGTTGTGCTATGAATGCAGATGGTCAGTAGCGAGTGGACAAACAGTGAGGGTGCAGTGTGAATGGAGTAAGTTGAGGAGTGACGGGTCACGTCTCATCTTTCCCCTTCTTCCCTCGTCCCACCCATCTATCTTCTTCCTCTGCCCACTTTCTTTTTCTTCGTCGAGCAACGTGCAGTGATTGGAGCGAATCCGCCCAATAGCCTGCTAACGAACTGCCCATTCATACTTTCGTTGACGCTGATGTAGTCATTAAAAAATAATTATTGATTATTTTGGTAGTATTTGCATGGTAAGCTACAACAGTGAACCACGCACGGGAACCTCACAATAATCGTCTTTGCTCCCCCCTCTTGACACCTTTTTCCCTCCAATCTCCCCCCTCTACTCGCTACACCTCTTTCCCCTCTGGTAATCTGTCCGTGCACTCTTCCCCTCTCTCGGTTATCACCACTCCGCCCTTATCATCGTGTTTTATTCGTCCACTCGCGATAGTCCACCGGGTCATTCCCCTCTCTAGGCCCATCCCCCTCATGGCATCAGCCGCCGAGAAGGAACCCCTCAGGGGGGATGTCGTCAAGCAGCCCATTCCCGATGTTGGTAAACACGAAAATTGGTTTTATTGATTTAAATATTTTTAAAATCGATATTGCAGGGCAAGCTCACGGGTCCGCTGCTGCTGGCAGTGTTCGCAGTGACCCTCTCCTCCTTCCAATTCGGATATCATATAGGATGCATCAATGCCCCCATGGAGGTACGGTAGCGAGGTTGCGGTAGTGATTGATCGAGAACTGATTCCAGCTCATCACCAAGTTCATCAACGGCTCTCATGCCAAACTCTTCGAGAACCACCTCGACGAGGGAGAGGTCAAGATGACCTGGTCAGTTAATGTAATCAGTTGGTGATAGAAGTTAAATACGGTAGAAGGCAATCGATCGATAACGCAAGATTCAGCAAGGAATAAATGAGTTTCTTTTGAGCTAGGTGAAGGCGATTGATCGTAGACACAGCAAATCAATCGAAATCTCTTGCAGGTCCATCGCCGTGGCAATTTTCGCAGTGGGAGGCATGGCCGGTGGTCTGGCATCGGGATGGGCGGCTGATCGATTCGGAAGAAAGGTACGGTAGAATTCGTTCTAGTTTATCACTAACTAAGAAAGTTTAACTATAGATCTTATCAAGCCTAATTTCATACTAATCGATATTTAAGGGCGCGCTCATGCTCAACAACATCATCGCCTTCATCGCTGCCGTACTGATGACTGGCTCGTACTACGTGAACGCCTACCCGATGATCATCCTTGGACGACTCATCATCGGACTCAACTGTGGTACGGTAGTTAGTGATCGAGCGAAGGCGGTTACGGTAGAAATTGGTTAACTTCTGGCAATGCTTGACAAACACTCCATGACAAATTTTAGCTGTTATGGAATGGTCTGCAATCAATGTTGATACCGTACCCGCAGGTCTGTCCTCTGGTCTGGTGCCGATGTACCTCACCGAGGTCTCGCCCGTCAACTACCGTGGAATGCTGGGGTCGATCCACCAGCTGCTGGTCACCATCTCCATCCTCGTCTCGCAGGTACGACTAAGTGATGATGAGTTCCAGTTTAGAACACTTTGATAGACCAATGAAACATCCGTGCTCATTGTCATAACAACTGTAATCTTACTTGAATTAGATAATGGTAAGAATGCGAAATAAAAGGTTTTGATGATTTGTGAAGGGGGAGGGGCACTTTTCCAAATTTATATTTTTGGATATGTTAAAGATCCCAAGTGATTTCAGATCCTCGGCCTTCCCTTCATCTTCGGAACTGCGACCCGCTGGCCATACATCTTTGGTCAGTGCAATGAAATTCCGTTTTTCGTTTTTAAATTTTTTCATGAAACGAGTTTTTCAAAAAAAATGGGCTTTTAAAAAATCCACTCGATCGATTCTGGTTTCAGTAATCCTCAATGACTGTCAATGAAACAACAAACCAGCCAGAATGTATCTGCGAAAAAGTATAAATATATATTTCTCTATACCCCCCCCCCCTTGCAGCCTTCACGGTGGTTCCCTCTGCGCTGCAGCTGCTGACGCTGCCTGGCTGCGTCGAGTCGCCCAAGTACAATCTAATCGTGAAGGGACGAGGAGAGCAGGCTGAGCAGGACCTCAAGAAGCTCAGAGGAACCGATGATGTGAGTGCGAAGGGGCACTTCTGCCAATGTCCGGCTAGTTGCAGTTAATGGCCACTCATTCGTAGTCCATTATGGGTCTGTTTGTGGTGGCTTCGCTAGGAATCAACTTCGAATGGCTGGGAATGGCAGGGATTCGGTTTTTCTGATATAAACGCAAATTGTTCGTTAGTCGAACCTTTCCATCTCCCATTCTCTAAGAGGTAGAGAATAGATAGAATTCGGACTGTTACGGCACTTATCCACCTTGCGATTACGGTAATATCTCTTGTTAAGGTTGTGGCGGAGATCGATGAGATGAAGGAGGAGGCTGCCACCGCAGCTAACCAGCCCAAGGTGCGGTAGTTTATCGATTATTATATTCAATCCAACCTTAATCAGATGCTCTGCTCTCACTAGTCCATCCCCCACTCCCTGGCTGTGTGGTAGATGTAGTAGTTCAAAGTGCTCCCCTCATCAGGTCTCGATCGCAGATATGTTTGGGCCATCTCTTCGTAAACCTCTGCTCATTGCTGTTATGATGATGCTCTCGCAGCAGCTCTCCGGTCAGTTTCCTGCTTCAGGGGCTAGTTGTTGAGTTGGCCCGATCGTTTTCTTGTACTGTCTGTTCATACTTTTTCGATTTAAAATCTAATTTAATATAAATGTAAATAATGTCTGAACGAATTCAATCTCCCTCATCCCCTTCTTCTCCTCTCAGGTATCAACGTGGCGATGTTCTACTCGAACGAGATCTTCAAGGGGGCGGGACTGGCTCCTGATGCTCGCACCTACGCCACCATCGCTATGGGATCCGTCAACGTCATCATGACGATCATCTCCGTCTGGCTTGTCAGTTGTCGATTCACTCGCGAGAGTTGCATTCACTACGGTAGCCGCCTTCTCCGAGAATACTAAATTACTGGTCTTTTCGAAGGTGGAGTATATGAGTTTTCAGGTCGACCACCCCAAGTTTGGCCGCCGCTCGCTCCACCTCGCCGGTCTCACTGGTAAGAAATTAATATATTGAAAACACTAACTCGGTCGATTTTCTGTTCTGATCTATCGTAATCTTCGTCCTGACATGGACATGGTCAGAACTCACATATTCCGATCTGTACAATATTTCAGGGTTGGGATTTAGTCCCCATGGGATTCTCAAAACTGTTTGCGAAAGTTCCAAAATGTTCCTGGGACTTGACTTATGAACGTTAATAAGTTTTCCATGCAAAATCCTTACGCAATCTCTGCGGCACTCTTCATCAGCCTTTTACACGAACGAACTAACAGCGGCGGTGGTACAGTGGTAGTGATGTGAGGCGGTGTGGCGAAGGATGTGGGTTCGTTCCCTCCCCCGTGCAAAATTTTTTGCCCATTTTTGGAAGGTTGTCATTGCAAGTCCAATGTTCATACGTATTGAAATGTGCATGTTTTGAAAACTAACTGCTACATTTGAATTGATCTGGAGTTGAATAAAAAATAAAATATTTCGAAATTTCTGAATCGTGATCATTCGACACACCCTCTTACTCTTGCAGTTTTACTCTTTTACTGTAAATGAGCTTCATTTACCGATGTTAAAATTTGGAACGTCTTTCGCTATGATGATGATAACAAGATGGATCCTCTATATCTCCCTGTACATAAAGATGAAAGCAGGTTCGTTGGTTTCGAAACACTTTTCTCGAATCTCTCGAACATAGCAATCGAAATGTAGCCGTAAATTTTCAAAACATGCACATTTCAATACGAATGAACATTGGACTTGCAATGACAACCTTCCAAAAATGGGCAAATAATTTTGCACGGGTGAGGGAGCGAACTCACACCCTTCGCCACACCGCCTCACATCACTACCACTGTACCACCGCCGCAGTTGATTCGTTCGTGTAAAAGGCTGATGAAGAGTGCCGCAGAGTTTGCGTAAGGTTTTTGCATGGAAAACTTATTAACGTTCATAAGTCAAGTCCCAGGAACACTTTGGAACTTTCGCAAACGGTTTTGGGAATCCCTTTTTTTTTTTTTTTTTGAGGGACTAAATTTTTTAAATTTTTTGAGGGACTAAAGTTTTGAGGGACTAAATTCCAACCCTGAAATATTGTACAGATCGGGATATGTGAGTTCTGACCATGTCCATGTCAGGAATGCTCATCTCCTCCCTGTTGCTCACTGGCGCCCTCACGCTCTTCCTCTCGGGACAGAAGGGACTTCCCGGACATGAGAACCCCTGGCAGGTACGATAGTCCACCTTCTTGTTCTCTATCACAGAGAATCTATCAGTTCCTCGCATAATCGTGCGCGTAGAACTAAGATAATACAAGATCAGATGGTGTTAGACTGCAAGCCAAATGTAAGACAGATAGGTTCATTACCAATCCCTTGCAGTCTGCCTCGTACGCATCGATCGCCTTCGTCCTGCTTTTCGTCATCTCGTTCGCTACGGGACCCGGTGAGTGCGGGGATTACGCTAGGAGCAGGGTGGATGTATTGATTGGTACCACGTTGGGAAAATTCATGTAGCGATTGAAGTAAATTAGTATTGATCGATATTATGTGGTTACCGTACCCTCTTGCAGGTGCGATTCCCTGGTTCTTCGTCTCGGAACTCTTCCACTCGAACGAGCGAGGAACTGCCAGCTCCATCGCTGTCAGTTTTAGTTATTTTTTTTCCTAATTTGTGACCATGAATTGTGACTGGGTTTGCCTTCATTAGATAATCCCATAGTGAAACGCGAGAGTGCCTCGCTCTAAATATCTTGAGTAGCCGATTCTTGTTTGTTTGTAGTGTTGGCAAATGTTTACAAGGAAACAAGTATTTAGTCGGATCTAAATATTCAATGAATGGCTGCAGGTGGCAGTTAACTGGACTGCCAATTTGTTCGTTGGTCTCTGCTTCCTTCCCCTCAACAACGCGATCGGCCAGTACTCCTTCCTCGTATTCTGCGCCTTCCTCGCCTTTTTCATCGTCTACACCTACAAGTGCGTCCCCGAGACGAAGGTGAGCGAGGGAGAGGGGTACGGTGGGTGGTGGATCATTAAATGATTTATCTTTTGTTTAATATTGCAGAAATCTGTGGAAAACATGATTTGAGAATGTCTCTCCAAATTTATCATGTAGAATTAGCTTACACATGCTCCTTAGTAGTAAGTTAATTGTATTTTCCCCCTCAGGGCAAGTCGGTGGATGAAGTATTGGAAGAGGTGCACGGAAGAAAGGACAGGAGTGACAAGTTCGAAGAGGTTGAGATGGACAACCGAAACTAGAATCACTCCTGACTACGGTAGGCTACCCTATCCCCTTCACTCTATAGTCTCCACTCAGTACGCATGCATACTCTATACACTTTCATGGTAGCTTACACTTTGTGATAATAATGCACAAAATGTCGTAGTTTACAATAGGCACAGTTTTACAATTTTTGTAATCGAGCTTTATTATCGCCACTCAATTGTAAGAAGAGATTCAAAGTTGTCAAGTTCAATTCTTCTTGCAGGCACTTTAACATTGTATATTGTATGATATGTATTCTCCCCTATCAGATATTGAATTGTTCTCTCATGGTTCTCGCATGTTCTCTCTATCTTTCCCTCGCTTCGCATGCTACCAAAGTTTAATAAAGGATTGTATATGTAAATATGGCTAATCACTAGAGAGGACGGGAAGGATACCCGGGAGTAGATCAATTTGTGGATAATGGAGAAGAGGGTTACTGTAACCGCGGGGGATAGCTATTCAATCGATTGATGTATACGTGCCCATTCAAAGTGATTTTATTCAGTAACAATTATCATATTTGAATCACTCTCTTTCCCATTCAACGTTCTCTCTCCTCTTTCTTTGCCCCTCCCCCTCTCTCCCTCTCCCTCTCCCTCTCCCCTTCTCCATTCACTCGTCCGTCTTTCCTCCAGAGAGCGCGGTCTTCTCCCCTCTCCTCTCCTTCCTCCTCGTCCCTATGGTGAATGATAGAGACCCTCCTGTCTACAGTATTCAACGATACTGTACTTTTCCCTATCGTACCCCTATTGTACAGATCAATATGATCTTACTTTGCTCAAACAGTACCCTTACCGACGCTCACAGCAGAATCACTGCACTGTTCACTCTCACAATTTTCATGCGTTGCGCTACAGTATCTCATGCGTCGCGGAAGCCGTTGTTTTTGCATCAAAATTTCAAACTATATTTTAAAATATTTTCTTAGTGTTTTTAGATTCTTAGGCGTGCCCAGTTTACTGAAATCAATACAAAATTGACCAAACAGTGCTCAATTTATCAATAACAAGAGGGAGTGTAAACATTAAGGGGGGTCGATCTTCCGAAGGAATGGTATCGTTTTGAAACTATTTATTTATTGTATACAATTAGTTACGGTCTAAATCGCAAGAATGATCCTTGTTACTAATGAAAACGCCACAAATAAAAATACAGCAGCTCATTTTATAAAACACGCCGATGAAAAATTACGGTAGTCTTGAAATAAAGTCAGTTCCAGTTTTTTTGAATTTACTAGGCTCCTGGCATGGCATGATTGGGACTTTTTTACGGAAATCATCTCGTGATAGCATTTTCCGGAAGTGCATTATTACGGTCTTGATGTTACTGTGACGCTAACAATCGAATGAGATATCGTTCGCACGTTCCTTATCAAGACGATTTTCATTATTGCAATGCTTTGGAGAGATAATGAAATTAAATGTGTTTAAAAGCTATTTTTACAATAATTTGTCAATGCTGGAATGATCGGATTGACAGGTATACACCAAAGTTCAACGATCATCCTTTATTCCAGACTCCGTAAACTATTGATTATGATTAATCAAATAAGATATTTTTCATACTTAAATGGTTAATTGTTATCTATCAATTATTTTTAAATTGAAAATCGGATAGTTATACAGAGGTCAGAGATGGTATACAGAGGTCAGAGATCAGAGAGCAATTACTGAAGTTGTGATCATAACAACACATTATTTAAATGCCGTAAAAATAATGAAAGTGAAATTGAACGTTTTTCCAGAACTATCCACTTGAGACCGTCAAATTATTTGACAGTATCGATTGACGTGAAATTAATTTAATGCGATTCATTGCGCCAATCGGTTAACCTGTCAATAGAGTGACGAATCAATCGAATGAGGGATTCGATCGATTCCCAATCGATTGATTACTCGACTGAACATTCGAGTATGACCGCTCAATTCGACGAATGATGAGGGAAATGAATCGACTATCGAGGGGAGAGAAAGAGCAATCAATTGAGTAAAAAAGGAAACTCGATAGAATGAACCCATCCAATCACTCATTCACTTTTCGATCGGAGAGAACGGTCAGCTCTACTCCCTCTTCCCCCTTCTCTTCCTCATTGTAGAGTCTCTGTCTCACCGGAGTTACTCTAGCTAAAGAGCCGTACTGTGCTCATGGGACAACTTGAGTATTCTAACACGCTGTGACATACTATTAATGAACAATCAATTGACCGAGAGTACATCTCGTTCAAGGAATTCTACATAGATGAATGGAGATATTATCGATAGAAAAAGGTTGTGTCCTTTGAACATGTGATGGTTCCTATTTCAGATTTTGAAGATAGTTATACATACAACTATTTCACTCAATTTTGCAATGGAAAAATTTTACAAAAAAATAATGAAAACATCTGTGGACTAAGTCGATAAGGCTAATTTTAAAGGAAAGTTCAGATGCTACAATAATTATAGATCAGAAATTCATACTGCTTATTTCATCTCGCAATATCCAATTTGATTCGGATCGAATTATCAGAATCAAATCAATTGGAATCCAAAATCCAATGAATCAAATGCGAATCTAATGTCGAATCTGTGTTTAGAATCCAATGAATCTAATGCTAATCTAATGTTGAAAGTTATTGCTATATTTTCTAAATTATGCAAAATGAATGCCTCCGCTTGCTCAGAAGGTAAGGAGAGTTCAAAGACAGATGCTAGATCAACAACCATCATCATTCGAACCTCTCCAGAACGAGCGGATGGATGTTGTCGATTACTTTACTCGTCGCCATCTTCGAAGGAAATCTATGGAAAGGAGCGCAGGAAGGACGTCGCCGTCGAGCTAATGAAGATAACAACCAAATCTGAGAATGAAAGTGAAACACATTTCGACGTGTATGGGAAGTCGCAGCGTATTCGCAGCGGCAACTCGTACATTTTCTCGTTTCGAATGTTCTATGATAAAAAAATTTATCTGTCAAAATGATGTATCACTAGAGACGAAGGCGAGATGGGAGGGAAACCCGTGAGTAGATCAAAGTGGAGAGAAGGAAGAAGTGGGAATGGAAGAGAAAGAGAGGAAACTTGGTGAATTGCGGCATCAAGAGGGAGAGTAATTGAAGGGGAATTGCAAGAAAGATCTCGTCGTTGTTTCTTACTATTCATTTCAAATAAATAATGGGTGTTACCTAGTGGCAATCTTCATTGATCACGTTATCGATTGGGCATTGAGGAATTATCTAACTACTAGTGGATACTAGTGATACCACGAAGGAGTGGTACTCATCGCTACCAGGGTGCAATATTGTGGTGCACATGGTGTCCTACGAGGGTACGGATTGGGTTGATCTGATGGAATTGGATGGTCGGAGGAGGGAGGGAGGACGACGGGATGAGGGACACAATCGACGACGACGGGAAGAACGACGAATCACCTGGAAAGAGAGAGATCAAAGATAAATCATTCTCATATGAATATAGCATTGAGAAGATATGGGCGAATGTTAAAATATCTGTGATGCAACAGCGCCGTAGGATACTGTAGAACTACAGTAGCTCACCTGCCAGCTCCTGTAGAGGATTTCAGCGGAGAGAAGAGATGCAGCGCATTCGAAGAAGCCGTAGATGGAGATGTAGAAATAGTAGCGGCGAAGGGGAGGAGAGAGAACGACGTAGATCGAGACTGAGGATTATTGATTGACTGATTGACACGGAACGTTGATTAATTATTGTATTTAGATCACTCATTGACTAATGTATTACGATTAGTGATCGGTTACTGAAGGGTGATTCGATTCCAATTATATTTTTGTAGATAGCGCAGTTCAAAGATCGCCTATAATAGAAAAGAAAGTGAGGGAGCCAAGCTCTCTCTATCATTATTGCATTATCGATACTAATGAGGGAGCCATTTCTCGCTCCCTTCGGTCAGAGGATGGGAGAAATTTTTATTATCGAAAGGTCAAGATCAAAGTTCACAGATCAAAGGCCAACTCACCACTAGCAAGAATGATAGTCCTCAGCAGTTTGACGATGAAGTAGGGAAGGAGGAAGTGACGTCGTTCTCGATTTAGGGCGAATCTCAAAGAGGATACTGATATTTTTATTGTTGTTGTTATAGTTATTTTCAAAGAACAACTGATTTCTGAACTAAAGGATGGAACGCAACCAATGAATGAAGTGTCTCAAACTCGTCAACTCCGAAGTTCGTGCATTCAACTCTGACACTTCAATCCCCACTTCCTAGTTCATGTTTGACATGCCCGTTCTCTTGGACTCCCTCTCTCTCTCTTTCGTTTTTTCGAGAACAAAAGAAAGAATTGAACGGAAGAAAATCCCCAACTTTAAGTGCAACCAGTTATGATCGCAGTCTGAATGCACACTTTACAGCCTCGATGTGTCGTAAAGAATGTGCGAAGAGTGCCTTACACTTGCACATTATCTTTCACCCTCACACTCTTTCTATTTCCTTCCATTTCATCGTCTAGAAAGCGTCAAGAGAGTTAGACTACAACATATTTTGAAAAAATAGTAAAAATTGTGTACATTTCCCTTTGCATAAAACTACTATCCCTATCAATGTTATCGAAATCAGCGATTTTTCACAAAAGTTATGGGATGGCTTCGCTAAAGATCGCTTCATTCAACGTGTTTTCCCATCACAATCAGTCTGAACGAATAAATTATGTCTAAATTATGTCATATCTACATCTACTCACTTTTGCAGCAGTACGAGGGCGATCACCGTGAGCACTCCCGTGAGGGCGAAGAAGGAGAAAGCTGCCCCGATGAGGAAGCACGAGACTGAAAGAGGGATACGGTAGGAGGTACGGTAGAAGAATACGGTAATTAGAATTACTGTCGTTAGCAGCACTTGTATGCTATTTAGTTATGAAGACTTCTCGTTAGCAGCGTACTCTTGCACTTCGTATTCTAGAGAAATGCCGACTACTATTCTAGAGAAATGCCGGCTACGGAGGCGCACGCTTGGAATTGCTATTTCTAAAGACCCCATTCGAGACTCTTGCTTGTGATTGTTTCAGGCACTGGGAGTGCAGGGGGGATTCCAGGAATTCATAGGAAAAAATCGAAAATGGTAAGAGAAAAACGTGCCTCAGTTTCACGAAAACTAAATCATAACAAGTTAAGCTTCATCAATAATCTGAAGGCGACTGAGTTGGCATTAAATTGATACAGATCTCAGCTCAATTTAAAATAAATGAATGGTTGATCTTTGATTTCTTACCAAAGTCGAGTGGCGAAATGAGCGCGTGCACGAGAACATTCGCAGTGACGATGAGCGGAGTGCCAACCCACGCCGCTTCCTGCAACAAACGGAAGGATTACTGTAGGCCACTTGATCGTCAGCTGATGTGCTACATTCGTCACGGGACCCCAATCTAGCGCCCTTCCTCATCGTTCTGTTTTTCACTCTCTCCCCCGCTCATTGCTCATTCATGTAGCGAGTGCTTTGACGAAATAGCTTTCCAGTTCATCTCCGGTAGATGACGAAGTGGATTATGATTCGATTTGAGTGCATCATCGATGGAGTCATCGGTGACTCATCGTCTCACACAAGATTCACTAAACTTTCCACATTTTCATCGTAGGAAGCTACAAATGCTGTCTCTAACTGATTCGACCTGTGAGAGACCACAATGATAGGAGGGTGCGAGATAAATTTCCCGCATAGGAGGGCGCGAGATAAATTTCATGCATAATCATTCAGCGCCTATGAGAGAGTTCGCGACATGACAGATTCGAATATCGGTATTTCAAAGATTTTTAGCACAATCCAATTCCTAGCCGACTCTCCTTCAACATCGCTCTATCAGGAAAGGAGGGGAAGATATGACAACGTAAGCGAATAGAGCAAACCTAGCAACGAGCAGTTTGAGATGATGGCTAGAAATGGAAGAAGTGCGTAAATCGCTGGTCACCTGCAGGTAGACGATGGAGAAGAGAGAGCGTAGACTGTCAACATCGTGATCCATCATGGGAGAGCATCGTGAGAAGGGGCGGATTACGTCATAGCAAGGCAATCTGAGAGACAATCCAGTGAAGAAATAGAGAAGAAGGGGGCCCGAAACAAGTGGGAAGGCGGGTAATAATGATAAATCTCCCGAGAGGAGAGAACATGATGTGGATAGCGTGGCGCTCTCGCTCCATTTCTCTCCCTTCCTCCCTTCCCTCTCCCCCACCCTCCCTCTCGTATCCCATTTATTGGAGGAAATAAAAGAGATGAATGAACGAAATATTGCAAAGAAAGGAGGGAGGGAGGACTGGGGGAGGAGAAGGTTGGCTGGAGTGGTCTCTGCCCTGTGAGCAGATCGAGAAAATGGGTGGTTTCGCTGGTTGCAAACATTCGCCGGAAGTCCGTCATAATTGCATCGTTCAGCGTGTTTGTGCGAACGTAAGCAATGCTTAGCAATCTTCGGAAGAAAAGAAGGAAGGGAATGACGAGAGTAAAAATACCGGAAAATGATTGAGCGCGCCTAGCTGCGGGCCTCTTCGGGGCTATTGTCGGAGGAGAAGGGGGCTGGGGGGGGGGGTGAATCGACGCGTTCAAAACAATGCGAAAGGAGGAGGAAAGCGCGCGCGCGTCGGCCCATTCAGTCGTCTGGACGTCTCCTAGATACGACGGCTATTTCGAGGACTATTACACTTGTGAGGAGAGGATGTAGGAAAAAAGTGCAGGGTGAGTCTTTTGAAAATATTTTTGATTAACCTCGATACGAACACGCGCCTGAATGCGAAGCGAATGGGTCAGTGATGACAAATATTTCAGTTTTAGGCCCGGTGTTCTAAACGCGTGAGCGTGTGAGAATAGGGAGAGAAGAGAGTACTCAATTGTTCTCGGTATGAGCAAGACTGCTGCTGAATACTCGATGAGGGAGATGATGATGGCTAGAGGAAAGGGAGTGGAAAGAACACGGAAATTGCTCTCGACTACCAGCATCCCAGCTATGCACCCAACATTTTCTGGAGAGAGAGAGGAATGAAGAGATTACTCGAAGGCGGATTTCATTCCTGTTTACCAAATGGATGGAAATCGATTGGAAGGATGAGTGGGAGGAGATCGACAGTAACTCGAGAGAGAGGATGGAATCGACTCATCTCTCTCTCGAATGGAAGGGAAAGACGATAGGCAGATTCCAGCCAATCTGAGGGGATTGCTACTAATCTGAGTGGGTGGGGGAAGGGTGTCGGAGATGAAGATGGAAGGGAAGGAAGGGGAAGGAAGGGGAAGGAAGGGAGGAGGGGAGTAGTCCTGGTGAAAGGACCAGCCACGGATATGTATGCTTCGCAGAATGTTGGATTCAAAGGGAAATTAATTAGAGGAGTACAGGCAAATTTTCGAAATACGCAATTTTAGAGCTTAACAGGGGGCTGACAAATAGTGAATCATGTCAAATCTCAGGAGTAATAAATTCAAAAACGATGAGTATTGAAATATACTCCCTCCAAGATGTATCGTTCTCATAAAGCAGAGACTAGTTATTTCAAGGTTCAAATCGGCAAAAGGACAGAGCGCCAACGAATTTCGTACTGAATGCTTCGTGACGAGCGGCTACATATGGGATATGCATGAATAGTCAGAGCTGTTTTGAGAGCGCGCTTCCAGAAAGACTGCCCTTCTCGCGGTCATGTCTCTTTTCCCAAAATGAGACTTGAAGTTCATCAGAGCACTCAAATTTCGCAGGAAACTACAAGAGAGTGCGTGAAACAAGTGCTGAATGTCGAAATGGAGGAGAGAAGGAGGAATGGGGTTGATGGATGGATGAAGAGTTGTCACTGATGTGTGAAAACAGTGGAAGGTGTGAGTGTGTTCATGTGATGAGATACACAAACATGATCTGTTGACGACGCGATCATCTTCCCTCCCCTCCCTTCCTTCCTCCCCATCGTCAGTTGTTGCCCCAGTGTTTCGACCAATCTGTCACGGAGGAACGAGGTCATGATGAATGAGACTGCTGAAATACCTGTTGTTTTCGATTGTAAATACCTTCGAAGTGCTGTTAACGGCTGATTCCTGCAGGATGTTACTTATGATAAATGATAAAGTTCAAGAATTTATCCAATCATTTTCTCTCGAACGTATTCTCATGGCGATCTTATGATTTATGACGACTTTTTTAAAACTTTGGTGTACAATTTCACTCCTCTTTTACGGGTACGGAGATAATTCCATCATACTTTTATCACACATCAATTCAATGCATTTCATACCCATGTAATCTGATTTTCAGCTCTGCTATTGTATTGATCGCTCAGACACCCTTCTATCACCATCTTCAGAAGTGTTGTAACGATGGCCAACGAACTGTCTGGGGAAGGGAAGAGAGCGCAGGAATGCGGATGGCATCTCCCCTCCCGAGGGCAATGATGCCCTCTCGCCCTCCTCTTGAAAACCATCTCTGTTTGAGCGGGATCATCCAACAAACTATCCTTCTCACGCGCAAAAAAATGAGCTGAGTGAACGTCAAACACGTGTTTTTTATACTCTCCTACTGGTAATTCAGCCAGAGGGCGGAGGGACAGGAAGAGCATCGGGGGGTATAAGAGGAGAGAAGGAGGCAGAGGGGGCATCATCTGCTCCCACTCCAGAGTACAATGAAGAGCCTCTACGCACTTCTCTCCACTGCACTCATTGTCACGGTGGGATTGCCTTCATTTATTTGATTACCATTTCGATCACACCTTGAAATGCGTCAAAGCTGATTGTTCATTAGAATGTACGTATACTCCTGTTAGGAGAATCAAAATTTAAAAAAAAAACTGTATCAGGAAAGTAAGGAAAGTAACATTTTGGACTTCAGGCGGCGCCTCAGTACAACAGCAACAACTACAACAATAACTGCGCCCCGGCTTGTCAACCAGCGTGTCAGCCTTCGTGTCAGGTACCAATGAATCGTTCCGATAGCAGAACTAGGAATCAACCGGTGCCCACTTGCAGACCCAATACCAACAGCCGGTGTACCGAGCACCGACTACCCAGCAGTACCTTCCCCCAATCATGACTCCCCGGCCCGTGTACCAGGTTCGGTACTCAACACTTTCTTTCAAGCGTGGTTCCATATCGTCCATATTCTTACTTCTTGCAGAACCCCCAGTGTGCTCCTTCTTGTACGCCAATGTGCACTCCCCAATGTGTGGCAGCCACTACCCCGGCACCAACCCCTGCTCCCATCCAGTACCAGGTAGTACCATGATCCCAATTTCTCCCCGAACCCGAAGAAAAATTCATTGTTTCCTATTCAGCCTTCGTGCGTTCCGTCTTGCATGCCCCTGTGTACTCCCCAATGCGTCGCCGTCACCACTACTACTCCCGCACCCGTGTACCAGGTGCCACAATTTCCATTGGTACCGTATGCACCCATCCTTGTTATAACTTTTCTGAACCGCCCATATTCTCCAGCCGCCCCAGCAAGTCGTTATATGCGTACCCGCATGCATGCCCATCTGCGCCCCTCAGTGCGTTCAAGCCACTACCACTACCACGACTACCACGACCCCTGCACCCACTCCCGCACCCATCCAATTCCAGGTAACTCTTGCACTACTGATTTAAATCTATCCGTTTCCCCATCTTCAGCAGACCATTTGTGTCTCCTTGTGCATGCCTGCTTGTTCCCCTCAGTGCGTGGTAGCCTCAACCACTACCACGAGGACTACCACACCCGCACCCACTCCCGCGCCGTACCAGGTAGGAATGGGATCCCTATGAGGGACATAGTTATGCAGTGGAAATATGTAATAAATGAATCCGTATTCCAGTGCGTCCCGGTTTGTATGCCCATGTGCACTCCCCAATGTGTGGCAGCTACTACCCCGGCACCAACCCTTGCTCCTATTCAGTACCAGGTAGTAACATGGTCCCAAATTTCCTTTGAAATCGTAGAAATTCATAGTTTCCTATTCAGCCAACATGCGTCCCGGCTTGTATGCCCGTCTGCGCTCCCCAATGTGTGGCAGCAACTACCCCGGCACCAACCCCTGCTCCCATTCAGTACCAGGTAGTATCACGATCCCAAATTTCCTTTGAAATCGTAGAAATTCATAGTTTCCTATTCAGCCAACGTGCGTCCCGGCTTGTATGCCCGTCTGCGCTCCCCAATGTGTGGCAGCAACTACCCCGGCACCAACCCCTGCTCCTATTCAGTACCAGGTAGTACCATTATCCCACAATTCTTCTGAAATCGTTGAAATTCATAATTTCCTATTCAGCCAACATGCGTTCCCGTGTGCATGCCCATGTGTACTCCCCAGTGCGTGGCAGCGACTACCCCGGCCCCAACCCCCGCCCCTGCTCAGGTACCAGAATGATCCCAGTAACCAGAACTGAATGAGCGTGGCACAATTTGCAAAACAGCTGCTATTTGTACAATTCACTTATCACTTTCTTTCCATTTTCATAGCTCGTCAAACAATCCCCATTTGCAGCAACTTCCGGTGATTGTTCAGCAGCAGTGTGCTCCCTCGTGCCAGCCTGCCTGCCAACCCCAGTGCACCCAGCAGAACCCAGTGAATAACGGAGTATCCATCAAGATCCCCATGATCATCAGAGTGAGTTGATGTTATTCAGTCATCTCAGATTGACAAGTTCTGGAACTTGGTTCCGACCAACATGCACATTGGCACCATTCGTACCATTCTCCTTGGTACCATTTGTATCACGTTTCCATCCCAGGTGTCCATCCCTCTCTCTACCGCCTCTGCCTCTCCTGCCCAGTGCAATCCCGCTTGCCAGCAGACTTGCAACCAACAGTGCGCCCAGCAGAACTACGCCCAGAACCAGGTACTACACTCTCCTCTGGATCCACTTGGTATCATGGTACCACACTCTCTTCTGGTTCCACTTAATAGCATGGTACCACACTCTCTTCTGGTTCCACTTGATAGCATGGTACCACACTCTCTTCTGGTTCCACTTGATAACATGGTACCACACTCTCCTCTGGTTCCATGGTATCATACTCTCCTCTGATTCCACTTGGTACCATGGTACCGGGTACCAGTACCCATTTCAATCCTCTCTCTTTCAGTGCCAGCCCGCATGCCAGACCTCTTGCTCTGCCCAGTGCTCTCCCAACACCTACACTCCCACCCTTGCCCCCATCACCTCCACCATGGCCCCGATGTACCAGCCCCAGCCCTCCGTGGTCACTTGCAACCCCACCCAGTACCAGCAGCCGCAGCTGCAGCAGCTATTCCGTCAGCCGGTGCAGCAGCAGCAGAGCTGTGGATGTCCCCAGAACTACGGAGTGTGCGGCAATCGAAGCCTGTGCTGCAGAAGAAGATAGATCGAGGGTTAGATAGGAAGAACTTGTCTGTACAAAATGAATTAAGCCTATTCTATTCATCAGGCCTGTCCGAGGCGATAAATAAATTAATTTTCTACTGGTTCTCGTAATTCATGGAAAAGAGAATAATATGCACATATTCTAAATCTTGAAATGAATATCCGACATCGTTGCCAGTGGGTAGGACATGATACCGGAGAAGCTTACAAGAGTTCATGTGATGAATTTTTCTTTGTTTTTGCAAGCTCGGTTCATGGTAGAATCAGTGCATTCTTGTGCTTTGTAAAGTAGATTACGCCCTTATTGGTGATCAGAAAATAACTTCTTTCGCTGCATGTCCACCTAAACAGTTTTCCCACTTTTTATTTTTTTATATGTTTTGAATTATTCGTAAAAAGCACAGAAATTCGCAGAAGGGCGCATATTTTTAGTATTAGCATTATTGATTTGAATTCGCGGTTTATTGGAAAATATCGCCCGTGCACACGCCCTTTTCCCGGCTTTAAGATATTTAAAATTTTTGCAGAAGTTGCCCTTAGTCATAATGCCTTTTCTATAGCATATAATAGTGACATTCGTCGAACTAGACATATTTCGATTTCAGTACGGTGAACAGTAAGATCGCTGGCATTTAGTGGCTAGGTTTTAGCACGGTCGTTTCAGTTGACAGACATCTAATCTTAGCAATTCTCATTCTTCCCGATTCGACAAATTCTGCAATTGTTTTCCATATTCTGCGCACAATTTAACCCCGCTTGCATTTCTGTATTTTCATGATGTCAGACAAATTTTCTATAACATACTAACAATTTTTTCAACGCATATAATTAGAACCATAAATAGTTGTGTTATATCGGGTTATGCAGGGAAGAACAAGCAAAAGAAGAACGAGAATATATTTTCATCTTTTGTATGCTTTCATAGTCGCAAATTCTATTGCTTGGCAATTTTCTTGCTTTCGGAATCGATTTAAATAAACGATTATGAAACTGACGCAAAAGACCCGCGAGTGTGCGCTATTATCAGCCAATAAGGATTCAAACGAGCCTAGCCATAACGAAAGGTATTGCCCGTGCATCTGTTTGTAAAGAACAACAATTCCAGAGTGACTTCTTGTCCCATTTGATTGCAAATATGAGTTGTAACTGTGCCGCTCCAGAGTTATGATAAGAGTGATGAGTATAGTAACTTATTTAAAAAACTTTCCGCAGATTTTTTCATTTATTCGTGATAAAAAAAGGCGATGTCAACAACCCCTAGAGAAGATCACTCGGCTTCATTACACACCAGCCCTGGTCTGGCAGGGTTCATGGGTGAGTTGATTATACAAATCATAGTATGTGCAACCAAGTACACGCCTTGCCTCTTACCAGAAATGATGAGATAATTAACATTATAAAAAATGATATTAAAAAAACATTTTCACAGAGGACATGGAAAACAACGAGAGCGTTACAACAGTTAAGCAACTTTCGTCTGGATATATGGAAGTTGGCAAGGTATCGTCGATATAGCGGAACGTTTACCGCAAAATTCCAAAATGTCAAGTTTTGGGAAATTTTTAAATATATTTTTATATGAAGTGATGGGGCCTCTGAAAAGTAGGCCGTCCAAGAATTTACTGATACATCAATTCTACATAGCGTTATACACTTATTGGGATGGATGTCCGAATTACAATTGTGTAGCTAAATAATTTGAATTCCGGATTTTTTTATAAATTTTAGGTTACCTTCAACTTGAATGACGTGTTGGGCTATGGATCGATGGGAACGACAGTATACAAGTACAGTTCTCAGCATCATTTTAACTATAAACCGTTGCATCCTAGTGGAGCTAGAGAAGAGAGAGAGAGAGAGGAGAGGGGAGAGGGAAGAGGACACTCAGACTCCTCCCTTTCGCCAGTCGGCTCTCTCTCTATTTGTTCCTGTAGGGTCCCTCATCTACCCTCTCTAGTACTTATCTAGGATACGTTTCAATCGCACTGTAAGAAGCTGCTCTATTAGCTCATACACTAATCTAATTCTGCATTTACCACGGAGAAACGATGGGATGTTCTCACAACGATACATTTGGTAAACATAATTGCAGAGGAAAGCTAAATGACGCGCGTGAAGTGGCTGTGAAGCGGGTGCTGAATCAAAATCAAATTCAAATAGATCGAGAAGTGAAGGCATTAATTGAGACAGACTCTCATGATAATGTTATTCGTTACTTTGACATGGTGAGAAGAGCATCATGAACCATTGAAAGGTCTTATTTAGGAGTCAGACTCATATTTCCACTACCTCACACTCGAATTGTGCATTGCTACGCTCCATGATTACGTAGAGAAGAAATCGGAAATTAAAGAAAGTTCGGTGCTTGCTTTCGCACCGGTAGAAATTCTTCGCCAAATATCGAAGGGATTGGCTCATCTCCATTCCAAGACCATAGGTATGGATACAATTCTCTGCGGAAATCGAAGAATTAGCGACAACACTTGAGTTCATCGTGATCTCAAGCCTGAGAATGTTCTCTTCTGCAACAGAGGTGGAACGATGAGAGCAGTCATCTCTGATTTTGGTCTTTGCAAGAAGCATCGGCCTGACATGTAGGAATGACTCTCTCCGAATTATATGTAAATATGTGTGCCCAGGCATTCACTCTCTAAGGGAAGTGGAACAGTGGGCACTTATGGATGGACGGCACCCGAAGCTCTCAAAGGAGAGAGTACGGTAGATGACCCTT
This sequence comes from Pristionchus mayeri, assembly GCA_036245805.1. Taxonomy (NCBI): domain Eukaryota; kingdom Metazoa; phylum Nematoda; class Chromadorea; order Rhabditida; family Neodiplogasteridae; genus Pristionchus; species Pristionchus mayeri. Next base: position 16,463,369 of record BTRK01000002.1, on the reverse strand, counting down.
AATGTGCGGCCATAATTGAGATTCCATCATTGTAGTCCTATCCGATGGACATCTTCTCTCTGGGATGCATTTTCTACTATGTATTGACTGGGGGTTCTCATCCATTCGGAGATCCTATCCTTCGGACAAGCCACATCTACAAAGGATTGTACAAATTGAGAGGACTCAAAGATGGTAGGCCATAAAAATATGTCCTATGATAGAGACATGTTGTTAGAACACTTAGTTTTTCTGAATTTATTTTCATTTAGTATACTATTTTTCTCGAAACTAAAAGGTCGCAGAGAGTAAACGTCTCATCGCACTCACCCTCTCGGCCTTCCCCGCTAGTCGCCCCTCAGCCATCACCATTCTACTTCATCCCCTCTTCTGGGGAATGAAGGAGCAGCTCGATTTCTTCTGTATCGTCAGTGGTTTCTATTTATCTTTCAAGGCAAATATTCGTAGATAAGACGACGAACGCATCACATTTTTGAAACATTTCTGTGATCTTCCAGAAGATACACTAATCATTCGTAATCACAAGTTTTTATGTAGGTATCGGATCTATTGGAGGTTGAACAACCCAAATCCCAACTACGTATGAGGCTCGAAAATAGCTCGATATCGGTAGTGAATGCGAGCTGGAAGAAACCAATAAGCGAAGCACTCATTAACGGTATCATATTTGCTCCTATGCTTTTTACTCAACGTAATAATAGGAACTTGCAGGCTATTCACTAAATAAATATTTAAATTTAGAAATGGAACAAGTACGTAAATACAAGTGTAATGAGATTTGCGAACTATTGAGATTAATCAGGAATGTGAAGCACCATTATAGGTATTCTTTTATCTCCTTTTGTGGGCTCTTGAAAGATTTCAACAAGTTAATCAAACTAATCTGATTTCAGAACACTAACCCCGAAAGCGCAAGCCATCCTTGGAAATGATCCCAACATGTTTGCACATTACTTCACTACCAGATTTCCCCGTGTTAGTTACTCAAATTTTACATTTCGGCTTTTCAATTAGTCTATTTTCTTTCAATTCAATCTCACTTTTTTCAGTTGCTACTGCATGTATACGAGGCAATGGAATACTGCTCGGACGACCCAGAACTCGTTGTTTACTATTCCGACGAGGTTAATATGAGACAGAGCAAAAGTCTCCTATTTCGAATTCATAACTGAAATATTTTGCATTTTTAAAGGTGAGAGCTCGAGTGAAAGCAAGTAGTGAAATGGAAATCGAAATGGAAATGGAAGTGGAAGAAGATGGCTTGAATTCGAAGGTGCATTTTTTATAGAAACTCAAAAATCACAGTTGATAGACTGTCAAAAATTCGTGTAAATCACCTATCCAGCCTTTAAGATAACGGGTGATGCAACTGCCCTGCCATCCACTCTTGTTCAGACATCAACTCCTGGCCGAGGTGTAACTGTCACTGATCAAGCAAGCATGATTACGGCACCAAAGATTAAAGAAGAGAACAAAGTGTCACAGAAACAATCTTTCAAATCTAAGAATTCGAAAAAAGGATCTCACAATACAGTTAACCCTTAAATGCCCTTCTACAGTCGTCACTGTATGTTTACCTTCGAAAACTTGATCTGAGATTCGTGTTACTTATTGAATCGATGTGCTTCAGTAGTGAAGAGGTTTCTATGCATTTTGATGTGCCTAACAAAAATCGAGTTCATGTTCATGACTGGAAAAAGCAAGAACAACAGTATTGTACGTATCTAACTTTTCATGTAATACTAATTACTTTTTTGATAAAAAATTAATGTAAATTTCACAATTTAAAAGATTCGAAAATACAGCATTGAACGTCACAACATTTTCGAATTGTTTGCACACATGCCCTTGCATGAATTGTTCTTATCAGAGAAGAGAAGTATTAGTAATGCGACGAAAGGGAGAGCGTGTCAATCTGTCATGCCTCAGACATTGATTTCTGCGCATATATAATATGGTTATGCTTCTTATGGCTCTCTCGTAATTTTTGCTATCTCACTCCAACGGAATAAGTGAATGAATAGTTTTACCCTCTACTTTTATGCATAATATTTTCGTGAGATTTCGTACACAATATTTTTTGAGAAATGGTGAAGCTAGAGGAAGAATCGGAGGAATTTTATCAAGTAGAACCTCAGAGGAGGCAATTACTTCATTCCTCCATTTCTGGTCCACTTTATTCGCTTCTCTTACAGCTCATGCAGACCTTGTTATCCCTGCCCGACGATATCGTCTTCCAGATCGTTCAGCAAGATTGCATATCTTTTGAGGTTGTCTATTCCCATAATTTAATTTTGAATGAACTGTAACCAGGACCGGATGAATCTCCGTCAAACGTGCAAGGCCATGGAATCTCTGGTGGCGAGAAGCGATTTCTCTACTCTTCCTTCGTCCCGCAATCTCAAAATATCACTGGTAATTTTCAAGATAGAAACCGAGAATATGAAGAAGAGAAGAAGAGTTCCAGAAAAATTATATATTATCGAAAGTTCTCACATATTGAGGTGCCCACGTTCGGTTCAACCCCCGGAGACGATGGCCGATCGACATATGTAACAGGACTGCTAAGGGTAATTAAAGTTATCGTTGTGATCCGAAAACATGGGATGGGGGTGAATCAGCTTGTAACTCGACCGTTTAAATTTTGACGACAAAAAGTCTGGTATATCTTGTCGTGACGTAATAGTTCCCCACTAGTTCGAGTGTCTCTATTCACACAAGTGTATCAACTCTACACAAATTTCAGAATTTGGAGAATATGAATGGTCCGCTAAAGATCCCGCGAAACCGTCACAGTTCGTTCGTTAATCTGATAAATCGTCTATTTAAACGAGCACATTTAAATTGGATACAGCTGTCCAATGTGAGTCAGATACGTTAAAATTCTGGCGTAAATTAAAATTTGAATTTTCAGTTCGACTTCAGGTCGAATTCGACGGAGAAGCACATGAATGTTGGTCACCTACTTCAGCTCGCAGATTCATTCGGCTGTGAATATCTGACTATTCGAGGATGTGTGGCAGACTACGATCCGAGGTCAGTCCGTTATGCCCATTCTCCATCGTAATTGCGTACGTCTTCAGAATGCTCGATGTTATTTGCAAGCTGAACCCTCGAGAGGAACTCGAACTGGATCTGGAAGGCACTGAAAATTCATTCATCAAAGAGGAATACCTACTTGGTCTCCCTCCTGTGGCTCGACTCACTTTCCAAGTCGATCCACAACATTGTGTATGGTATTTCCAGAACTTTGTGAGAAATTCGACATTGACTCAGGTGGGGTCTATTTGAGGTATCTGGTGCCACTCTTCTTGCTCTGGTGAACAAGCATCGCTTCGTTAGACTATCTGCAGACATTAGAATGACACCGGAGACTTTCATGAAAATGACGAAGGTTTGTTTCTATTGACACGAGCTACAGGCCAAGTGTTAAATGGGCCAATCAATTAGGAAAAGTGATCGTTTCAATTCAGATCGTCGAAAAGAGATCCCACTACGTGGACATAACACTTGGCTTTTCTTATCTAATGACTTGCCTAACTCAAATCGGCATTATCTGGAATGGCCAAACACTGATCACCAACGAGTCAACGTTTAAGGTTAGTCACGAAATTTGATCAATATCATTTTCATGAAATTCTCTCACAGTTCAAAGTTTGGCAAACAACTGTATCCGAGTATGTCCATTCTTCTCTATGTCCATTTACTTGCAACATGAATATTGTTTCAGATTTGTGAATCACTCGCTGACTCAATCTGTCGTAAGCCATCGAGGATATCGGTGAATTATAAGATCGAAAATGAATCAATGACTATTTCCATCGTCGGATTAACCACGGATCCCGAATACAACGCGAAAATGCATAGTGGGATGAAAATATCCAAAAGAAAATCGAGGAAATAGTTCACTCTCCTGACATTGAGAATGGTAAACTCGCTTTGAAATCACAAATTCCTTCCCATGTTATGATTCTTTATCGTGTTTTGTGTTGTTCTGCACTGATTTGGCTAGAATCCATAGTTCCTACATGTGCTCTGTGGTCATGTATGATCTAATTGGCTAGAACATTTTATTTTATCCATTTTTACTTGAAGAGCGATAATCACGAATAAAATCAGTCAGCGATGAATGGTGTTGTGTGAATACCTTGTCTCCTCTTCGTGCACTCCTTGTGCGATAAGGGAATGATAACAAGTTTCTTGCTTGAAACTTCTTCCCATTCTGTTCAGTAACCGTAACCCTCCGATTCCGCAGCTTCTCTCTTTCTGAATTTATACTTTACTATTTTTTCTTTTGTGCAGTATCTAAATTTAAACAAATTTTTGACGGTATCTTTTCTATCGTTCATTCATTTTCCGAAGAAATGGACCAATATGAATGAAATTTGTAAATCTTGCGACTATTTTTAAAGAATAAACGATGACGATGGAGGAAGTGGATGAAGTAATCGACTACTACAAGTGGAAGAATCATGTGAATATCATCGATAAGCATTGAATTTTTCGATTATGCATATTTAGAAGTTCAGCCAAACATTGATTCCAGAGGCATCAAAATCCGTTCAGTTTACCGCGGGAGCTCTGCATCAAGATAATCGAGCAGGAATGTATTTCAATCAAAGTTATTAGGTTGTTTTTTCATCGTTGATAAGCCATTATCATCAGGATCGAATGAATCTCCGTCTCACGTGCAGAGCATTGGAATCTTTCGTAGCGGAGAGCGACTTCTTCTCCACTCTTTCGCACTCTAAATACGTTCCTGCGTCCCTCCTTATACGACAGGTAGTGAACACATTCTAATTCCAACTATTGTTTTCCATGACTTCCTGAATTCCAGCAAATGCTCATAATTTCAGTACGAGACATACGATAGGAGTGTCACTGCTTACACGTGGAAGACGCAAATCATCGGGCTTCTTGATGTATCAGCATTATTCGAATTTTGATTGAAATTCAACATTTCTGAAGGGACCAGCGGAGATGGATGCGAGTTCAGTTACCTCCTCTCACAGTGCAGCTTACTCTCATCTCGTAGGCCGACTCTTCCGAAGAGTCTTCTTCGATCAAGTCAAATTAAGAGATGTGAGATTGATCCTTTTTTTGCTTTAAAATTTAACCAATGCCTATCCTCAGTCTCGATCTCTCTCTGGCTTTGTCTCTCTGGAGAGATAAGTTGTAATATCATGTCGATACCATGAATAACTGATCGGTTTGCAGCTAACGTATGCTAGAGAAGTGACTGAAGAAGGACGATTAGATGTGGATCTTCTTCTCCCAGGATACTTATCGTGCAACAGTCTTTCCATTCGAGTGAAGCTGAATGACTACGATCCGAGGTTAGGAGTAGGGTTTGCTATTCGGAGCAGAATTGCGATATCGCTTCCCCTCCCCTCCTCAAGTTTCGCAATATGCGAAGGGGAGGAATTGTGCTATCGCAATTTTGATCCGAACCTAGTTAGGAGTACGATCATTGTGTGGTTTGCTGCTCATATTCTGAATACGGGTTTAATCAATGCATATTTCAGAATGTTTGACATCATCACACGATTGAGGCCAAGTTCAAAATTAAGCCTGGATATTGTATGGGAGCGCACGTACAATGAGATTTCGAATGTGCCTCCATTGACCGTCGACGATAATCTCTTATTGACTCTTCCACCTCTTCCTTCACTCAGAATATCAGCGCACCCCTCTGCTCTCAGTGTACGAATATTCACGATTGAAATTTCTCAAAATACTCCTATAGTTTCAGAACAAAACGGGGCAACGAATGAACATAGGGGCCAAAAATTCGAAAAGGAGAAACTAATGTCTTTGAGATTTCGGATGCAACTCTGCTCGCCCTGGTTGCTAAGCACAATAGTGTCGTGCTCGCCCTTGGGCCACTGAGTATTGAAAAAGAAACGTTCTCCAAAGTGACCAAGGTGAGAGAGAGAGAGAGAGAGAGAGAGAGAGAGAGAGAGAGCTGAGAACTTATACAATTTTTCTTTCATCCATTCCAGACAATCGCCGACAGTGACCACTACCTCGAATTGACCATGCATATTCAATTATTGATCGATTGCCTTCGTATTCTGGGCGTTGGCTGGAGTGAACGAAGATTCATCAGTAACGATCCTTCCGTTAAAGTGAGTCTACCATAGATAGTGAATAGATATCACTTCCAATTGTTTCTCACGTTCGTAGAAAGTAGAAATTTAAAAAGTAGAGGAAAATGCACAGACTATGACTGATACACTTGCGATTTCTGCAATTTCAGGTAGTCTCTTCTCGACATGACAGTGTAAACGACGTCTTCGACTTCACCATCAAATTGTGCAGAACGACGATAACTGTTCTCAATCTCTTCGTCGACAACGTCAATCAAAATTTGATTGTCAAAATAGGACAAGCGAATCGATTGGCATGAATACTATAGCGAGTGTACATAGCTATGAACAGTGTTATCTGTTTCCTGTAAATTTTGCTTGTTGACTAAACAATTCTTGGTATGAATAGTGTGAAAGCCCTGAATGAAGAGGAGGTGAAGATGACGAAGTTACCTCACGCAATTAATTCAACTAACAAGAAATAGTAACACAAATAATCATTCTAAAAATGAAATAAAAAAGATTTTATGAAGTGAATGTCTGTAAGAGAACAATTTGTTTAAAAATTGGAAAATACAGAAAAATAATTTAAAAGATGTAGTGCCTCATGCTGGAATCGAACCAGCGACCTTCTGTTTACTAGACAGACTCTCTGCCACTGAGCCAATGAGGCAGATGTATGTGGAAATGAGAATGTAAACCAAGAAAACAAGAAATCCCATTCATTCACATTCATCTGCATCATCATTTCCATTCGTAATTCATTCAAATGAAGAGATTCCACTCTTTCGCCTCTAATCCACTCACTTTGACTGGCCACTTCCAATGTAAATCGACTCGTTCTCGCCTATAAAACCACCGTCGATCGGTCTCTCCTCTCACACCTAGTCGTCGACATGGCCCAGTCCGTCCCGCCCGGAGATATCGCCACCCAGCCTGGCACCAAGATCGTCTTCAACGCCCCCTACGATGACAAGCACACCTACCACATCAAGGTACTGTACCCACCCCCTCTTCTCCTCTCCCTGTAGGATTCCTTGCTCTCACTTCGCTCCCTCGTCCTCACCTCTTCCATCTACCGTTGCCTACAGTAACCCTGCTCATTCCAGGTGACTAACTCCTCTGCTCGCCGCATTGGATGGGCCTTCAAGACCACCAACATGAAGAGACTCGGAGTCGACCCCGCCGCTGGAGTCCTCGACCCCAAGGAGAACGCCCTCATCGCCGTCTCCTGCGATGCCTTCGCCTACGGACAGGAGGTATTACCTGCCACACTAATCGTAGACTGAGCTCCACCCCTTCATCGCATAGAATACCATTTCTAAACCTGAATTACGGTTTCATCTTCACCCCATCCTCTCCCCCCTCCCTCCGCCTTGCCTATCTTAGACTGAACATCCACCCTTTTTCGTCTACGGTACTCCCCCCCCCCCGCCTTGCTATCATAGACTGAACACCCATCCTCTTGTTTACGGTACTCCCCCCTCCTAGAGTGTGAATGTACCGTACCCCTATCTCCCCATTCTGCATCGCAAAGGCCTAGATGAACTGTCGACCTCCCCTTTATATTCCGTTCGTGCTTCACTGCTAATTATTCTCAATTCAGGACACCAACAACGACCGTGTGACCATCGAGTGGACCAACACCCCCGATGGAGCCGCCAAGCAGTTCCGCCGCGAGTGGTTCCAGGGAGATGGAATGGTCCGCAGAAAGAACCTCCCCATCGAGTACAACCCTTGAAGGGTGCCCTTGAAGGGCCCCTGATAAACAAATAATCGAATCTTGCTGTATTTGCACATGATATTGAGAATGGGGGACAAATACGGTATCAACATCAATGACTTATTCTCACTTCAGTTCTCTTCTTGTTTGCTCGGTTCTCTTCTTGATCTCTATCTCGTGCTCTTGCCTCATATTTAACTCTAGCAGTTTCTGTTCCTTCTGTGTATATCTTCTCTCGTTAGGACTCTAAGTCATCGTCATTCTCCACCCCTCACGTGGGCTCAGCCAAGTACAAAAAGTCGGGACAGCTTAGATCGTTTTTGCGGGAAAAAACGTATAATTTCTGCAAAGTTACTAGCACACCTTTTACTAGAGTAGCTCGCGATAAGTGGTGTGACTGCGTAGGTGGTTAGCACGGACGCGAGTCGATACTCAAGGAAGAGATTTATCACAATGAGAGCTGTGACTTTTGCACATTTTATGTCTCGCAACGATTTCATTAATTATAATGTGCTGAAACGGTGGCCAATTTTCCCGCCCGAGGCCCGCTCTAGCTATACTTTTCTTGTTCAGTGGGATATATTCTGAGCCCACGTGTCCCTGTTTACATGAGTTAACTTATCTACCTAATTTACTAGTGACCTGTCCTTGCCTAATCATTTTCTTGTGTCTTCCTCACTTGGGTCAAAAGGGACAATTTATTGCGCTGATTCTTTTGCCCTTTATTTTATGAGACTGTCTATGGTGTTTGACTAATTAATCTGGACAATGCGATTGCAAACGAGACAAGGATCAAGGGAATGTCTGGTTTCCTACATGATTCATTCAATTGGACGGCAGAGCATACAAAGAGCCATGAACGAATGAGATGAATTCGCCTCATGCATATCTAATTAAAAAAGCATATCTAAATTCCGATTACTCAAGCGAGTGCACATTTTCTACACGCTCACCCTCTTGTTTGTCATCTTGCTCTCCTTCTACTCCTTATCTCCTCACTCCTCGCAGTCACCACGCCACTACTTTCCCATTCCATTCTTTCGCCATTTTTGCAAAAATACGCACTTTTGCTTGTTTCACGTTATGAAATTATACCGAATTTCCTGAATTTTAGTCTCATTTAGCATTAGGAATGTTTCAAAACTAAAAAATTCTCATAATCAGCTTTTAGATGGCAAGTGAGCAAATGAGTCTATTCTCGCTGCCTCGAGAGATATTGATGTCCATAATCGAAGTGGATTCGATCACTCTAGAGGTAGATTCATGTCTGCAGATTCTCTCTAATTGTAGCTCAGTTAGGATCGAATGAATCTTCGTCAAACGTGCAGGGCATTGGAAGAATTGGTTGCGGACAGCGAATTTTACCCTATTTCATCACTCATCATTGAAAAGGTATTCTCTAATGAAGGATTCTCAGCAAACACGGGTTGAGCGATGTTTCAAATAGGGAGAGTACTCTCTTAAAGTTGTGTGCTATCTCGTTCGTTGCTTGCCCTTCAAGGTCACTGGCACTCAGCCAACTAGTCGTAATTTGCGTCAAATATAAGATATGAATATTTGGTTTTGGGGATTCCAGTGATGTTTTGGTGAGCCATAAAACTACCTTGTTAGATTTTAAGAGTCAAATATGCTGATAGTCCATCTTTAATTTTACAAAGTTTTCCAATATTTTTAGACATCAACGCATGATGAACAGCTTGAATCTGATTCATATCTGACGGGAATTGAAGGACTCATCGATGTAAGGTTGCACTCGTTCGAGCAATTGTCTGACTCTCCTCAGATTGCGTACTCTCTCGCTGGTTAGAGAAAGCGAGATAGCACGTAATTTGGAGAGAGTCAGACGATTACTCACTCGTTCGTGGAATACTAATACGCTTCCTCCTTGTTTAAATTGCAGAGTTCGCTAGTTGAGTACTGCACGATTCCTCAAGGTCGCCACGGTTCTTTCATTCGCCTGATGAACAGACTATTCCGAAAAGCGCACTTCGATGAGATTCAACTGAAATCTGTCAGAATATTATTGTAATCAGCATTAGCCCATTCACAAGTTCAAGTTGTAACTGCAGAAATTATTCAGTTCAACTTCCGATCGAATTCTCCCAGTAATTTGATGAATGCGGATCAACTACGGGAGCTGTCAAGTCTACTTACATGCAATTCTCTCAGAATAGATCTGTCCTGGCCCTTCTATGATCCGAAGTGGGCAATTCTCGTTCGATTTAATGTGAACAGTGAAATTGGAACTATTTATTTATTTATTTATCATCATCGCAACTCAATTCTTCAGAATACTGACGATCATCAAGGGTCTGAATCCTCGCGAGACACTGCATTTCCACTTCTCCTCTTCAGTGAACTTCGACCAACTTCTCCTTCAGAACCTTCCACCTGTTCCCTCGCTCACGTTCTTCACTACTGGATGCTTCTTCAGGGTAAACGGGAGTTGAAGGCTATGGAGATCCATTTGCACTATCAGTAAATACTTATCCATTTCAGCTCTCAGATACTACCATCCTAACACTCGTTGCAAAGCATCGTTTTATTTCACTTGGAGAGATGCCGATGAACCTTTCACCTGAGACACTCCTCGAAATAGCAAATGTTAGTCTGTTTATAATTCCGTTATTCTTCAAGAATTGACTAAAAAATGAATGGTGCCTGGAGTAGGAATGAAACGTGGCCACCTAAGTGTATGGCAGTACGTCGAATGAGAACACTCTTCTTCTCCTCTGCACACTCTTCTTTGCTTACTCCTAAAAAATGGACCCTTCTGTAGGACTTTCACAGAAGCATTTTTGACACTTTGGAAAACAACTGTGAAAATGCTGGAGAATGGCACTTTTTTGGTTCTCATCCGATCTAGTGCCAAGTATCTCAATTCAGATAACCTCTGATTCTGGCCACATCCTTCTGGTCACTCTTCTTTACTCGCTCCTAATGGAGATGCTTCAGTTGATCGGAGTTTCTTCTAACGGGTCGACTCTCATCAGTTCACAAGCTACTGTCAAAGTGAACCTTATGATATATTCATTGCATATTGTTAAAATTTAGGTTTGTACTACGAGGCATGCAACTCCTGCGTACCCGCACTCAGACTACACTATTGAATTGTGCAACACACATATTTCCATCTTTAGACTGAGTCGGGAAATCGCATCGGGAAACGGAAGATATAATGTTGTTGTAAGATTTGGAATTAAGGATGGCGACTCGCGAGAGTAGTACAGTGAACATGACGAAAATATCCAAACAATAATGCCCTCCTACTTCCAATCAGTGTCTCCTTTTCGAAATTGTATTGTTTTCAAGGGTATGTTATCAGAAGCAGTTTATTCAAAGATGGATCCAATTTCAAAATACAATTTCACAAAACATTCTAATAAAATTAATTTGGAGATGGATTGAACACAACTTTTAGTCTGTTTTCAGCTTGTAGACTTTCTTGAATATACATTTCGCAATTCTCGCAGCTATTTGCACCAACAGTGATGCAGTGCACAAGAGGGCAGATTCTGCCACGGCGACAACATCCAGGTTGTAGTACTCAACGAGACTCATCTCCATCGACTGGGGACGAAGGGTGGAGGAGGCTCCTGCAAATACCAACTGCGTTCGTTAGCGCGTCTCCTAAATTGAAATGATATTCTGATCCCAATGAAATGATCATGAGAAGTCGTGTTTGGTTCAATCATGGAATACACATTGATTTTTACGGGACAAACAACATGAAATTAGTAATACTCACCGAATTCCGCAACGAACTCGACATGCTTGATCAGCTTTTCGCGAGAAGAAAAAGGACGGTTATCGAGCATTTTAGAAAGTCGCTCAGCATTCTCAGCGTATCTTTAGCTATCTTTTTCTTACCATTGCTACTGCTTCATTCACGATCTATTCTCCAGAACTTCCTTGATCACTTCAGCAAGCCTCATTCCATCATTGAGCTCGAATTTATCGTAGACTTCTCCTAGCCCATTGAATCGCATTATTCCCGCATTTCGAGGCTGATCGCCAAAGATTGGAATGAAGATGCCTCAATCATTATTTTATAAGCCAGTTCTCTATTCCTCAAAATATGGAGAATATACAATATCATAGTATGCATCGAAGCGTTGCCTACACTGAATCTGATTACTCGGAGGCAATGCGACATCGCACAGTAAGAGATTCATTCACCAGGAACTCCAGCATCTCCTGCACTGATCCCATTCCTGCGTGAGTGATGAAGGCAGTGACTGCCTTGTGGCCTGAATAAATGATCGAAAAATAGAAAAAGATATGCTTGTCTCGATCTCATTTGTCATCCAACAGTTCAATGGATCACTGTAATGTGGTTTTAAAATTCATATCGATGACGAATATCGATGACTCTCGCCGAGGATGGAGCTGCTGATTCGATGAGAGGCTCGGAATTCGTGAGCACTTGAAGGAGGAGCAAAGGCAACACTCAATTTTTCATCCTTTCATATGCATGGCCTAGATCTCCCCAACGATAAGAATCTCCGAAATTTTCACATTGATATCTCCATTACTAACAGAGCTGACGGTAGTTTGCGGGGGAGCCAAATCAGGGTAAGCTCAGGCAACGATCGAGAGAGCACGCGCCTTGAATAGACTTCTCCTCTTATTGAAACATATTTCAACCGGGCGCGCGTTTGCCTTTACTCCTCCTAGCAATGTTTGACAAACTATGAGTTGATATCTAACAAATTTGGAACTGGGTCGGATGAGTACTATTACGAAATGCCGCATTTCAATTATCAGGTCTAGTGCCATAAATTTGAGCAGCGAATCAATCCGTAAACATTGGTTGTATGTGAAATCGTTGTTGAAACTTTCAAAACAAAACAATAGAAATGTAAATGCGAAGCACTCACCCAAAGTAATCGGATAGTCAGCACCGAATTGCTCTTGCAACACTCGATTATTTGTTATCACAAATATTTGTTATTCGCGGAATACCAGGCAACTAGCTCTTTACATGTGGTGTCGGGTAACAAAATCCCGAGCCGCATAAAATCTTCCACATTTCAAACTGACCACATTGTGTCCAGATTCCACGAGAACATCGGCCACCAGACCCAGGAAGGCGGAGTGGGAATGGCCGAATTTGGGGTTGCAGACAAGGATCTTGTAGGAAGCAGAGAAATTGGGAAAGGCGAAGAGTAGAAAGAGGCATATCATTGCCGAATTTTGATGAATGAAATGAGGTGATCGATAGATTTCGAGAGGATCACTCCAGACATCACACAACCATTGGAGATACTCTGGTGTGCCACTCCAAGTGGCGCCCAAGCATGGTCGCCACTTGGGATCAAGTAAATTTTCAAGTTGGCCCCAACTTGATCCCAACTTGGGATTCGGACAGAGATACGAGAGAGCGTGTAATAAGGAGAGAGAGGGCGCCCAAGTGGCGACCAAACTTGGGCGCCACTTGGAGTGGCACACCAGAGTAACAACTGATAAGATATTTGATGATTTTTATTCGCTGAACTTGTCGATCTTTTGATCGCAGAGACTGAGGAATGCACCTAGTTTCTTCACTCTATTATTCAGATAGGGCAGATCGCGATCGACCATAAGAATTTTCGAGAAAAAAAGTTATTCCTCCATATCTTCAATTTGATCTGTTCCTTTGCTGTGCTGTACAGATGGAACAATATTTCAGAAATAATCTCTTTATCGCCTCGGACAGGCCTGATGAATAGAATAGGCTTAATTCGTTTGTACAGACAATGTTCTTCCTATCTCTCCCTCGATCTATCTTCTTCTGCAGCACAGACTTCCATTGCCGCACACTCCGTAGTTCTGGGGACATCCACAGCTCTGCTGCTGCTGCACCGGCTGACGGAACTGCTGCTGCAGCTGCGGCTGCTGGTACTGGGTGGGGTTGCAGGTGACCACGGAGGGCTGGGGCTGGTACATCGGGGCCATGGTGGAGCTGATGGGGGCAAGGGTGGGAGTGTAGGTGTTGGGAGAGCACTGGGCAGAGCAAGAGGTCTGACAGGCGGGCTGGCACTGAAAGAAAAAGGATTAAAATGGTAAATGGTGCCATGGAAACATGTGAGCCAGAAGAGAGTATGGTACCATGTTACCGAGTGGAACCAGATGATAATATGGTACCTGGGTCTGGGCGTAATTCTGCTGGGCGCACTGCTGGTTGCAAGTCTGCTGGCAAGCGGGATTGCACTGGGCGGGAGAGGCAGATGCGGTAGAGAGAGGGATGGACACCTGGAAGAGAAGAGGGGTACCAATAATGTCTGGATTCATCTGGGGTTGGAACCGTGCACCCGATTCTGACAATATGAGTCCAATGGACAATATAAACTCACTCTGATGATGATGGGGGCGTTCATCGATCCTCCATTGTTCACAGGGTTCTGCTGGGTGCACTGGGGTTGGCAGGCAGGCTGGCACGATGGAGCACACTGCTGCTGCTGATCACGAACCACGACCGGGAGTTGCTGCAAAGGGGGCGGAGCTGAGACGGAGATCGGAATGCGGGAGGGAAAAGACTAGGAAAGATGAAGTGTCTGATATTTTTCATGCATATCTAAAGCGTGCTGGTTCGTGCTGGTTCCTGGTGTCCATCTTGGTACCTGAACGGGTGCCTGGTACACGGGGGCGGGTGTGGTAGCGGCGATGCACTGGGGCTGACAGGCGGGCTGGCAGGCAGGGGCACACTGGGGAGCCTGTAAACGAAGGAACATGCAGGCTACTGTGGATCGGGTGCTGTGGTACCGAGGTCTGGTACGGTACCTGGTACTGGGGGCGAGGAGTGGTGGCAGCGATGCACTGAGGCTGACAGGCGGGCTGGCAAGCAGGGGCACACTGAGGAGTCTGTAAGCCATGCCTGGATCGGCTGATGTGGTACCGGGAGCTGGTACCTGGTACACGGGGCGGGGAGTGGTCGTGGTGACCTCGATGCACTGAGGAGTGCAAGCGGGCATGCAAGAGGGGACGCACTGGGGCTGAAGCAACATGATGCTCACTAGGAGATTCAAGCGAGAATGTTCGTGGTACTACCTGGTACTGGATGGGAGCAGGGGTGGGTGCAGGAGTGGCTGCCACACACTGAGGAGTGCAAGTGGGCATGCAAACCGGGGCGCACTGGAACCAGGAAAGTGGTGTCAATGGCTCAGTGGAAGGCTGGTCCCGATCCATGGGCGATGACTTTCCTACCTGGTACGGGGCGGGAGTGGGTGCAGGCGTGGTCGTGGTAGTGGCTGCGACGCACTGAGGGGAACAGGCAGGCATGCATACGGAGACACAAATGGTCTGCTGAAAACGGGGCAAGCGATTGATTGGCTTCGGGAGTGCCAGAGCTACCTGGTACTGAATGGGAGCAGGAGTGGGAGCAGGGGTAGTGGCCTCTACGCACTGAGGGGCACAGACGGGCATGCAAGCGGGTACGCACTGTGGCTGGGAAAAAGGGATGGTTCACAAGAGGGATAAGCAAGGGAGGGTGCACATGGTACCGAAGTAGATTGTGGTACCTGGTACACGGGGGCGGGCGTGGTAGCGGCAATGCACTGAGGCTGACAGGCGGGCTGGCAGGCAGGAGCACACTGGGGGTTCTGAAAGGAGAGGGGGAATAGCGAGACGTGCATGGAAGGGGTGGTGGGTCCTGTACCTGGTACACGGGCTGGGGAGTCGTGATGGGGGGAAGGTACTGCTGGGTCGTCGGGTTCTGGTAGATCGGCTGCTGGTACTGGGTCTGCAATCGGGCACCGGTTGGATCCTTGGTTCCGGTACCAGAGAGTGGTACCTGCTGGGTGCACGAGGGCTGGCACGCGGGTTGACAGGCAGGAGCGCACTGAGGCTGGGTCTGAAAGATGGTGGTGAGAGGAATCGAAGGAATCGTATGCCTACTAGGACTAGTCATGACAACAACTATACTATGAGGGGAGCACACACAGGGGTTAATGTCACACGCACTATTAGTGATTACTCTTGCAGGGAGTGTCTACAGTCGGCTGCTGTAGGCACCTGGTACATCATGGGCTGCTGCTGCATGTGCTGCATGTGCTGCATGGGGTAGCCGCCCATCTGGTACGGCATTTGCTGCATGAACCTCTGCAGGTAGGGGTAGTTGCTGCTGGTGGTGGGCTGCGGCTGTCGCAGCAGCGGGGCTGCATGCACGATCAGGAGCTGGTCGTTGGCCATGTCGATGCAGTGCTGGCTGCAGGCTGGTTGACAGGCTTGAACGCAGGGAGACTGGTAGGAGGGCTCGAAGTAGGAAGAGGGACCGAAGTGACCACCCAGCTGGGCACCAATCAGACCACCCAGACCGAACGGGGAGACCTTGAGCATGATTAGAAAATGGAAATTGAGTAGTGGGTAGAGAAAAGAATAAAATTAAGGAGTCAGATGAACTGAGAAAATGCAAACTGAATGCTGAACTTATTAGCGAAACTCAAAGGAGTGTGAGCTGAGCAAGAGAGACTAAAATTGAAGGAGGTTTAAGAGTAAGATAGAGATGTAGATAAGTCAGTCAGTAATCGATCGCTTTGTCTCTCTACCGTATACCTGCTGGACGGGCGAACAAGCGGGCTGGCAAGCCTGCTGGCACTGGTTGTTGCAAGCGGGCTGCTGTTGCTGGACGGGCGCGCACTGCTGCACACACTGCTGCTGGCACTGTCCGCACTGCTGGTCGCGCATCACCTGCTGCTGAAAGGAAGTCAGTTGGCGATTGGAGGACCAAGTTACGGTAGGAAGAAAAGCGCGATGTTAGGCGTGGAAAGGAAGGAGCGGGGGGTTAGGGCGGTACCGACTGTGGTACTCACTGGACCCATGGTAGTGGGTGCGTAGGAAGTGGTAGAGTAGGAAGTGGGAGCGTAAGAAGTAGGCGGGTACGGCGTTGACGGCGAATAGTAGGGAGTCGACTAGAGAGAGATAGAGGAGAGGAGATAGGGAAGGAGAGTTACGGCAGTCGTGGGTTCGGTACCTGGTAGGGAGTCGTGGACATGATGGGGGCCATGGTCGAGGACTGGATGGGCGGGAGCTGGCCGGGAACGTTGTACATCTGCCAATCGATATGGGGAGGATACAGTAGACGGGTTACGGTAGTTCACTGGGTCGAATTGGTTACCTGGTTGTTAATCGTCTGCTGGGCGAACTGCGCATCAACGGGAGTCTGCACGTAGGGAGAGGCGCTGGAAGGATACGGTTAGGTTACAGTAGGATTGGAGTACGGTACCAGGCCTGGTTGCAAGTCTGGTCGCAGTTGGGCATGGCCTGGGCCTGGCAGGACTGGGTGCACTGGGAGTTGCACTGCTGTTGGAGCTGCTGAGGGGCGCATGCGGCGGCGCAGTTGGAGTTGCATGCCTGAAGAGGAATGGTTTGGCACAGTTGGGTAGTTGGGTTCAGTACTGGTACTAATCATTCGTGCAGATATGAAACATCATGTGTGAGTCCAGAAAAGATTCGTTGTAGCTATGAAAAGGTACTATAGAGTAGGGTACGGTACCTGGTTGCACTGGTTCTGGTTGAGCTGGGGCGGGCACTGCTGGGTGCACTGCTGCTGGCACTGGGGCGCGCATTGGGCCTGCAATTAGGAATAATTAGTAATTAGTAAAAAGAATTTATGGAACCAATGAGAGCGCTGATTACTCAAGAAGCGATTCGGGCGAACGGTGGACTAACAGTTTTGCCTCGGGATCCAGTTCCTCCCCTCTCTCTAGCCCCCTCTTACTTTTGTTCTTCCGCATCACCACGCTTCTAATCACTTACTCGAGATGGCAAACAAACAGAGAGAAGGGGAAGGCCGCTGATATTGATATGAACTGAGAGATGAGAACTGGATCGAGAAAGAGGGGGATTCGAGCTACTGCTGTACTGGATTCAAGAGCGCGAGATATTGGGAAAGATTTTGAAAGGCCATCTCTACATTAGTCATCACCAATCAATCAAAAAGCATTCACTGAACCTAAACCGCAACAATTCTAAATGATCCAGCTAGGAACCCAGATGGATGTGGTACCCAACCCAGCTATGTACCTGGGTCATCTGGGAGGCGCAGGCGCAGTTGGAGGACGAGGCCATCACGGGTGCGCACTGGCAGGAGAGGGCGGGGGAGGACTGGCAGGAGCACGAGGGAGCAGACTGCTGGGCACACCCACACGCTTGACGACGGGATCGAATCTGAGAGGAAGAACGGTTAAAATGTTTTCACAACGCAGCTACGTAAAGCTAGTGAACTTATGTTCATTAACCATTTCATGCGAATGACGCGGTTTCATCGGAATATCGAAGTCGGTTAGCATTGAGAAAGCGCATTGGAATAGTTCAAGAAAGATAGATTGTGATGTTAGAAATGTACAGTGATTACTATAAGTAAATTCTATTGTTTTTACCATAGTCCATTTCCGCCTAAATAATTTTTTTTCATTTTCGCGGCATCAGCATTCATATTTTTTGAAGAGCGAAATCACAAGCGAATTGAAATCGGAATTCAGTGTTATATGGATCCATGAAAACAATAATTAATGAGTAGCAAATGCTCACAGGCTCAGCATGGGCGATGAGAGCAGCAGACGCAAGCAGCACGAAGAGAAGCTTCATTCTGCTGGTAGATCACGAATGATGCTCCTGCCCCTCCCCCAGTCCCTCTTATACTCCCGTCCCCTGAGGGGCATCCCGACCAGTCCCCCTGCCCCACGTCCCTGATCAGAGCTCCGCCCGGCCTTCCTCCCCTCCTCTCCCCCTCTCTCTCCCCTCCCTCCCCTCCCTCCCCTACATCTGCCCTCAGGGATACGCGGAGATACGTGAAGAGTTTCCATTGTTTGAGGTAATCCTTGTTCAATCTCTGAGTAGGCAAACACAGTTACTAGTACGTACTGGGAGCACATGAAAACTGGTGTTTGACGCCTCGCTGAGAGGTTTTCTCGCGTGAGTTTGTTGGTCGTCTACTCGTTGATTGCCCCTGTTCAAACAGAGATAGTTGTTGAGTGGGATGGCGTGAAACATCAGAGAAATTTCCCTTCCCCGAGGGCTTTCAAAACAATGCATTCCGACGATGTTCTTTCCTTGATCCAGACAGTTCTTATGCATGCTTACACCGTCGAGGAAGGGCTTGAATGAGGGAGAATGAGCAGATATGAGCAGATAAATGCAGATATGGGCCCTTGCCATTCATCGAGAGGGATGTATTTCTGGTTGGGATGACAGTGTTATCTCGGTGACGAATGTGTGTTGGTGTGTAGCAGGCTGATTACTCAGTGACAAATCACCGAAGACGACGTCACTCGTGCAAACACAGATGATTACTGCGAGCAGGAGTGTTTCCGTTTGCCGATGATTGCACTGTCACTGGATCATTACCGTTGCTCCGTTTGCAATGTAGCATGAAGTAGTTGAAGCTAGTAGGGCCCCAGATTCAGATTCTTGCCACGTATGTGCTTTTTACAGACTTTCTCGGCTGCCCGTGACCTTCTGATTCCAGTGAGGAGCAATCTTTGATAGTACAGTGGATCCGATGCCGACTAACTTCCTCATCTTCCCCTATCTTATCAGTTATCAGATCCGCTGTTGTCTTCCCTCCTCTGCAAGGGGGGCCAGCTCCTAATCCGTGGTGTTCGGCGTGCCTTTCTCTTCTCCTTCTTCTTCTTCCTGCTTCGCTATTTTGACCTACTTACAATCGCTTGCCTCAACTCTCGTCGATCAAACAAAGGATGATGACGAAAGGAGATTCGCTTACTCATCAAATAGCCGCCATTCACCCGACTACATTCGTGGGTTCACATCGGGACTATGACTCTTCTTGATCTACCTTCTCCCTCATCGATTTGAGAGACGAAAGAGTGTATGAATTGGAGAGACGCGTTTTTCCCTTCCCGTCTGCGTGAGATCACGAAGGTATCGCTTTACTCGCTCGTCTCAGAATAGTCTCGACTGGTTTTTCGAGTGCTCGTGAACTATGCCCGTGCGAGCGTATCATTTTACAGTCTATGGGATTCATTTGCAGAGGGCATTGTTCAGGAGTTGAGGCCACTCACTCCGTTCATTGTAGAAGACGAGTTTGCTGAATACGCAACAAGAGAGGCATAGCGAACACTCGAAAATTGGTACATAGCGGAACAACGTGCCTATCTAATGATCTCTTTTTTCCTCTAACTTATATTTTTCATTGAATTAAATACATTTCAAGTTAAAATTGATCGTATTCATGAGTGATAATTGCAACTAAATTCAGTTTGAAAATCTTTGAACTCTTCGTTCTCTCGATCAAACTCTGTTCAGTTTGCTTTCAAGCTCTTCGTCCGTGTCCCCTTTGCCGATCTCCTCTTCTTCTTTCTCTTCTTGCAATTCACAGAGGCGGAAGATGTCCCTTGATTACACAGTGATTATCACTCATCTCGGGCACGCGTCTCTTTAGATATTCCCCCTTGAAAAAAAGTCGTTCAAAACCAGCTTATTAATGATTTGCAATTCTCTTCCTATCAAGATATATCGCATTATCACTATTTCGCCGCTATCCTATCCGTTTGTAGAAGGAAAATGAATAATCTATGATAATTTATACGATTGTCTTTGTAATGTGCTGTACAAGCGGATCCATTCATTTTCATAAATATTTATTATCATCGAGGTGACATATCTCTTATTATGAGCACAGTGGGAATGGCAAGCGGACAAGTAGAGAGTGGGGGTATAAGTAGATTATCGATTGACTATCGATCGGGTAGATCATAGTCGGAGTCGTCGCTTGTTCTCGCAGAGGGCGCTGCATGACTGTGAGCACGCGGGCGAACAGTTACTGAAAGGGAGGAGAAATTATCGATTGAATGATCTACTACATTTTCGATAAAAAATTTATCAATGACAAAATATGCATGGAACTACTTCCTAGGAAGAGAAAGGGAGAAATGAATTTTACGCAACTTCCTAGAATTTAGCGAGTGAATGTTTCGTTCCTTGAGTTGTTTGCCAAAAATAGCATAGTGTAACAATTCCTAAAAATTTGCGAACTTACGCGGGATTTTGTCCACTCTGCACACATTGTCCGTTGCAGACTACAGAGCATGCGGACTCGCACGAAGGAATCGGACAGGAGACCTCACAAGCTGAGTGACACGCGGGAGAGCATGTGGGAGCTGCAGAGGATAAATTTCAAAAATTAATTTCTAGTGTAGTTAACGATACTTGTTGATGGCGAAGATATCTACTTTTCTCCTTTCTCTACTCCTTCCTTGTACTCTCATTTTACTCTAACCGACAAAAGAGCAATCGAACTGAGGAAAATATCTCTCTCACCTCTTCCTTCGCACTGCACCGCACACTGCGTAGTACAAGGAGATCCGCAGTCGAAGGCCACGGCGGTCGGCGAAGGCTGAAATCCATCGTCAACACTACGCCTCTCTGGCAGCTCTTCTCACCGGCTGCTGAGGCTGAACAGCAGGAGCGACGGGCTGCAGCTGCACGTTCATGTAGACTGCAGCAGGCTGCGGCTGCGGGCTACAGAGGGACGCGCAGGAAGTATCACAGGCTGCAATTATAAATATAATTTCTTCGAAGAGAACCATGCAAACTAGAGGAAAAAGGGAATAGTGCAGCTAAAAGCATTACCTGCTCAAAATTTAGACATTTCCTATTCGATTCTCTCTCCAAATCTCTTTCATAGTCGGAACGTACACTGCATGCAGCTGGATTCTTGCTGGACGCAGTTTGACTGGCAGGCTCCGAGACAGGCAGGGGCACACTGCTCTAGTGGCAGTTGTTGTTGTACTGCGGGCGCTGCAGGTGCGGCCGCAACGGCTGCAAGTCATGGCCGGCTTAGGTATTTCTTCGCTAGAATTGATTCTTCTCATTCTGCGTACTCTATCTGGTAAGACTAGATCACTCCGAATGAAGATAACCATTTCTTGAAATGAAATCCCAATTATGGCGCTAAAATGTCAACACAACTTGTGGAATATAAAAAATATATAGCTCACGGGCGGGCTCGGCGTAGGTGGTGATGGTGGGCACGGGCACTGCTTCCACCGAGGGAGACTGCGCGGGAGTTCCGTTAATCGTGAACTGCACTGCCAGTGGAAGCTGCAAGAAGAGACAGTAGCGGTTGCAGATAAACCCAACAAGAAGCTGCCTGCATCCAGTGTTCATTGGGTCTAATTATTCGTCTAGTCTACGCCTCTACTCAGACTTTATTTGTGCCCCGATCCTCAAATGCTGTTGCTGCTTCAGTGGTCGTACCTGCTGAAGACACTGCCGTTCGCACGTCGGCTGGCAGCGTGGATCGCACGAGGAGGCAGTGGGCTGCTGAGATTGAGTGGATTAGTGCAGAGTACATTGAAAAATGAGAAAATAAGAAGAATGATAGTTCACTTCAGAGAGAGGAATATGCACTCCTCGCTCTCACCTGAACGAGTGTCGGCTGCGTGAAGACAGGCTGCGGTGCAGCAGTCATGTAGAACGGCTGCACTTGCTGCACGGGCTGCATCACCAGTTGCTGCTGCTGCTGCACAGGCTCCAAGACCATTTGCAGCGGCTGCAGCGGTTGCTGCACAACCGGTTGCGGTTGTTGCGCGACTGGTTGCTGTGGCTGCTGAAATCACTCCGCCACCAATCGATAATCGTCACCATGACCAACCTGTCCGAGCGGAGGGCAGGCAGCGTTGCACTGGGTGTTGCATAGTCGGCCGCAGTGGTCCTTAAAAGACTGACTTTGCCAGGAATTGCAACGATACACACTCTTATGTTTACTTTCCGAAAAAAAATGGTTACAGTTAACGTGTATAATGTAAAAGCACCTGGGGCAGTCTGGTGACGCATTGGCTGTTGCAAGTCTGCTCGCAGAGAGGGAGACAGTCGGGAGAGTAGAGGGAGAGGGCGGGCAGAGGATCGGAGTGAGAACACTCGTTCACGCACACCTACAATGTGAACTCTGATCTCTTCCCTGCTTTGTTTCGTTGGCTGTAGAGGCATCGGTGGAAGATGGAACGTTGAGGTGACGAATTTTAGTAGTAGAATAATAAACCAGTATGAACCTCAGCACAGATGGGCTGGCACTCGGTGATATTGGTGCGGGTGGAGGTGCAACCGCGCATGCATGTCTGTGAAGAGTTCAAAGATAAACTCGGCTGAGTGTTAGTGGTTCTTTTCAATAGAAATAATCTTCACTGCTTAATAATTGATTTAGATCTCACGAATGAGGGAAGGACAAGATGGGGGGAGTAAAGATCAAATCCGAACCTGTTCGCAGGGGCACTTGACTGATTCGATGATGATGTTGATCTGCGAGTGCTGCTCGACGCAGTGAGGAGTGCATGATGGTTGACAGGGAGTGGGACAGAAACCGGAGGGAAGCGGCTGACAAGAGAAGAAATGACTCCTTCATTCCGCTCTCCGGTAAGATCGCAGAATTAGGAGAGGAATTAATGATTACGCCAACACGTCAGAAATCACGTCAGAATTTTAAAAAAACACGGTATATCACGAATTAATACCTTTCAAATTGCCATTATTGGCCAAAATAAACCAGGAATGCGAACCTGCTTGGTCGTGGTTGGGGGCGGTAGAGGGGCGGGAGTCGTGGCAAGGGGGGCAGCAGTGGGCGGGGTCAGCAGACAACTGGGTTGACAGGCCGGCATGCACTCGGGGATGCATGAGAGCTGAAGGAGTGGTTATTGCCAAGGAAAGAGAATGACAGTCGATTTAACTAATATATTCGAAATGCGAGATGCATGAAGTTCAAGCAAATTTGAGTTTAGAGTTATTGTTCAATGGTTAGTACTGAAGAAGGGGGAAGATAGAAAGAGTAAATCACTTTCTATCATTGTTTATTATTTTACAAATCTCCTTCTACTTCAAACTTCGCACCTGGGGCGATGCGGGAATCTGGACTGGTTGCTGTACGTTGATTGTGAATGAGGTATTACGAGTAATCGCCTGGAAAGAAATTATTATTACTTGCAATTTACTATTTTCATTATTAATCAGAAGCCTTTGTATCACTATCGATTGGCGAGTACTGAGTTATCGATTGGATTGATTAGTCTACCGTATCATAACTGTTATAAGGTGTACCTCGACGCATGCTGGAACACAGACGGGCATGCATTGTTGAGGGCAGTACGTGGTTACGGTAGGCAGAAAATCGATCGTTGGTTGAGGCGGAGGCGGTAGGTGTACGATAGGACGGAGGAAGGTTATCGATTGGAGGACGCACTGATCCTCACATATCGGCATGCATCTCGATGGACAGACTGGCTGGGGTAGAGTAGCCGGTTGGGTTACGATAACCGGCTGGGTTACTGTAGTCGGGAGAGATGGGGGAGGAGGATAGGCGATGTTAGCCAACATGTTAAAGAGATGAACACAGGCCGGGTGGCACATGGGACGACAGGGGATCGAGCAGAAGGATTGGGGCTGGGGTTGGGGCTGAGGCTGAGGCGGGGCCGGAGCGGGTAGCGTCAGTTGCTGCTGTACCTGGGAGATGCAGGATGGCGTGCAGGCTGGTTGACACGCCTGAGGGCATTCCACGGCCAGCTGCACATTGAGCTGCTGCAGAATTGATGAAGCAGTGGCTGCGGGAGCAGCAGGAGGTTGCTGCACCGGCTGCGGCTGCAGAGTCGCATAGTAGGAGGTGCAGACGGGAGTACACGAAGGCATGCACGGGTCGATGCAGGATGCAGGTACTGTAGACTGAGGTGCGGTAGCTCCGCAGGACCCGTCGGTACAGGCAGGCGAGGGGAACGAGGTGGGCGAGGAGGGAGGAGGAGGGATGTAGGAGAGGGGAGCCGGTGCTGATGGAGCAGTGCAGATGGCACCGGTTGGGCACGGCGGGTACTGGGATGCCTGAGGAGAGAATATGGTGGTGGAACCTGCGGGAAGAGGGGAGGGCCCAGTGAAGGGAGAGTAGGGTACGGGTTGGTACTCGGGGAAGGGGGATTGCTGCTGTTGGGCACAATTAGGACAATTCTGAAATTGAGAGAGAACGACATTATAAATGACATGGCAAGAAAGTCGTCCCTAAATTTATCTCCGGTCAGATCGTGGTGAGAGAACGTAGATAGAAGAGAGCCATTTCTTGCGAATTCAACACTCAGAGACATTCAATGGTTCACTCCAAATGCATCCTTCTAATGGGTAGGATGAGGAACTCAAGGAGGGGGGGGGGGGGTCGGTGGTACCTGAGTGGGTTGCTGCACGGGCTGCACTGGCTGCTGCGGTTGCTGCACAGGTTGGAAGTCGATGATGATTTGAGCTCCTTGAATGAGCTGCAGACAACTGGCCTCACAGCTGGGAAGGCACTGAGAGGGACAGCCCTGCTGCAAATATGTGAAAATTTTATCGTTATTAAGTAGACTGCTTTACAGAAGGGGTAACACGAATGAATGCTAGTGAGTCCCACCACGAAGATATTGCTCTCGCAATGGGAAACTGTAGCCAAATTACCCCAAAATGATGCAAACATTTCGTAGAGCGAGTGAAACATAAACGAACTAGCCACTACCCTGCGCTGTCAATGAACTTTGCGCGTATGTAAATAGCCTCAGAGTTGTCTGTGAAACTTCGGACAAAGTGATTCATGATCGGGCTACCGGCTTCTATTACACACACATAGTGGCTAATTAACCTAATTTTTCGTGTTACTCCATCTTTAAACGATGAAATTGATTTAATGAGGGATCGTAGGAACGCTAGGCAAGGATAGGCTCTCTCTTCACTTTGCTTTCATCTGCCAGAAAAATTAGAGAACACGATTGTAATTTCTTATTGTGTGATCCCTATCACTCACCACAATCGGTGCCGGGGTAGTCGTGGTAGTCGTGGCGGGTGCTGTACAGGAAGGGAGACACTGTGGTTGGCACTGAGGGATGCATGTCTGAAGAGATAACGTGATTCAGTTAATGCTTGTTTCGGTTTCCCTGAACTAGCGATTCTATATGTTGATATTGCTCAAAGGATCGTTGATTTTCTGACTAGACCTGTGCCGGTGCCAGAGTGGGCGGGGCGGTGGTGGTGTCAGGGAAGAGAGAAATACACGAGGGCTGGCATGTAGGTTGACATTGCGGCACGCATGACTGCAATGGTAAACAGTTTCTACAATAATCGAAATAATATAGAGATTGCAGGGCGATTTGGGATAAACTTCGAGTAGCATCCGATCGAAATTTGCGGAGCTAAGAAACAACTCTATCGATACCTGTACTACTGCGGGCGCTGCAGGTGCACGCGTCGTTGTGATGATGGGCGCGAGAGTGGGAGCGGACTGAAATTGATGAGATGATGAGAGATATCCTAGAAACCCCTGTCAAATTAACAGGAACTTGAGTAGAATCGACTTACGATTCTTTTTACAATTATTGGAAATGTCGATGGTGTGTGGTCAACGAGAAGGTGGGGCGGAGTCTCACCGTGGTCGCAGCCGGCTGCGTCTGCTGCACCTGCTGCACGGTCGTGGTGGGAATGGGAGTCGCAAGCGAGCACGTGAACGAGCAGGTCTTCTGTAAAAGATTCAACATTTGTGAATGTTGATTGCTCCCGAATGGATAAATTTCTTAGACAAGGTCTTCTCTTCGGCCCAAATAATACAGAGATTTCCAAAACACTACTAGAAGGGGCAAGGAAAGAAATTCTTTCTTCAAAATGCGTTATGTCTCGTAAATCAAATCGGGAGAGAACTCACAATTAAGAAAGTCGCATCTTTCGAAATCGTCAATAATCAAGATCAATCCTGGTACCGGAACCCTTTCGTACCTGGCAGGTGGGGGAGCATAGGGAGGGATTGGGCGCGCGCTGATTACAGCGTTGCTCGCATCGAGTGGAGCACGGAGACATGCACGAGGGAGAGACGGAGACGGTTACGGTAGCCACCTGATATCGATTGGTTTACAGTATTCACGCTATTTGGCCTTTCGATTGGGTTACGGAATGATTACAGTTGGTACTCACTGGATTAGGAGCGAAGGCGAGATTGGAGCACTTCTCAGAGCAGATCGACTCGCATCTACATGGAATCAATCAATCATTTTTTTTCTTGATTCCTTCCTATTCTTAATGAGTAAGCGTGTCTTCAACTTCCGTTCCATTTCTCATCATTCAACTCTACCCTTACCGAACCTAGTACCAGCCCATCTTACCAGGATGTGGTTACTGTAACGGGACAGGTATCGCATCAGCTCACCTCGCAGGGCACAGAAGGGGTTGCGGGGCGGAGCCAGCACAAGTCGGGCCGCAGATGCGAATGCACGAGGCAGTGCACTCGAATCGCTGCAAGTCATTATAATGAAGCATGTAGACAAGGCTTCGCATCAAGTGCCTTTCTTATTTTTCGTTTTATTTCGCCAAATTCGAACGGTCATGAACCAAAACGAGGACTGTTGCTCATGAGTAAGTGATCATTGAATGACGCTGGTCCGAATCGTTTTAAAGTTTCATTTGAACAAAGATGAGCAAATTTTTCAATGACGGTCTGTAAAATTGTTCAGAATTAAGAAGGAGCAAAAGTGAAGGTCTACTCACAGCATCATTCCTGCTGCACTGTGGGCTGCACGAGGGGGAGGAGCTGCAGCTGCACGAGGGAGAAGATGACTGCACGGTGTAGAAGGGACGGGAAGACGTTTGCTAAATAACGGAAATGGTAGTGCAGCGGAATGATGAGCGAGGTGCAATGTTAGATGCATTATGCTTACAATTAGAATATAAGTGTATTTATTTAACAGGGGAAAGCAGAAAGCACATCACTTGAGGTGAAAGCGCAGAGACTTTAAGCGAAGAGTGAAACGCACCTCGCACTTGCACAATTGTGGGCACGAACATCGCTTGTTGCGAGTGCCCCAACCAGTCTGAAATGAAAATATTTACTCCATTACTTGCCTAATGTTATCTATTATAATAATTTCTCTGTTTCGCTATCACTAAAGATCATATTAGTGATAAGACAACATCCGCAGGGAGAGAGCCCTTTCTCTCCAATCCATCGGCCAATTCCCCCGATAAAGCAGATGAGATCTGCTCTGTTTGCGTTCGTGTTCTCGCCTTTGGCTGATTAGCCTCGTGGCTGATTCGGCGCGAGCTCAAAAAAGGAGAAGCAAAACGAGGAGGGAAGAAGGAACTCTCTTCAGTCTCCACACTCTCTCGCCTATGAAAGAATACGAGAGAGTGTGCGGAATGAAGAGAGTCAGAGGGGATTAGACCGCGAGCAAGCCAGATTAGACAAGGGATCGTGTGGATTCAGAAACACGCTTCCTGTTATTGGCACTTGGCAGCTTCTTTGATGTTTACGCGCGCGTGTTTCTTCTCTCTTTGTTTCCGCCTTGGATGAAGGAAGGATCGGAAGAGCGAGGAAACAGAAGAGAAGATCGAGTGATCTTCGAAGACTTGCTAGAAGATGGATGGAAGACGGATGATGAGGATTAGACGTATGGTTTTTTGCAGACATTGATGCTGTGAGATTTCCCTGCGTGCCTTCGAACATGAGCGCGTAACATTTTGAAAGTGTTCTCGAAAGCCATGATATCATTTGATTTTTTTCATCCGAAATATTGCCTAGAGTGTGGTAAACTTCCATAAATTCACAAGATTTCTATGTGTACCCTAACAAAAGCGTGTTTCAAATTCAAAGTTATCTCGAATTCCATGATAGTGTGCGATTGTCATCCGGAAACCTTGTCTGGAGTGAGGTACATTTTCAGTACATTCGTCACCTCGGGGCGAGATTTCGAAACAAGTGCACTGTCTGAGAGAGAGAAAGAGATGCCGACGATTCTCGATTGTTTGTATCCATTCAGAGGGCGGAATGTGGGGATAGATCCAGGAGAGAGAGAGAGAGAGATTGACTGGAGGCGAGAAAATGAGTGGACGAAGAGGAAAAAGAGAGATTGGTACCGACAAAAATGCCGTGCTAATTGTATCTGTACAGCGCAAAAAAAGAATGTAGCGGTTGCAAAGGCGAGATCAAATTGATGTGGATAGGTCCGGATAATATCGCGAGATCTATCGATGAAGGAATTTGACAACTATTAATCGATCGCGATAGGATACAAAAAATAAATCAATGAGATGTTCAGATAGCAATATCGAGAAGCCAAAACTCTAAGATTGGATTACATCAGAAATAATCTTGGAAATATAAAAAAGAAAATATAAGCAAATGATTGGAATGATAAAGATATGAACGAGAGCATTCTCCAATTAGTAAAGCTTTCTATTCAGATTTGAAAGAAAAGCGAAAATATTTGAATAATTTTAAAAATAATTGCATAAAGACAGATCAGACCGACCTCCGCGAGAGCTGCAGTAGTGACGAGTAGTATGCAGAGTGCTGTCCTCATGGTCGCCGAAGGGAACACTCTGGGGGTCTTTCTCTCTCTTTCCTCTGGGGGCGTGAGAGTGAGTGTCACTGGCTGATCTCCCTTTCTTGCCTCCCTCGCCTCTTATAGACGGAGTAGCTAGAAGAACGCGAGAAGAAGAAGGCAAGAAGAAGCTGATTAGATCATATCACCTTCGCCCCTTGACTCCGCCCCTTTTCGGGGCCGAAAGCGCGCAAGATTTGATGCCGATTAGCGCAAACGGCTCTGTTTGAGCATGTGAGGAGGACAAAATTGACAGATGAGAACCACAGCTTTATTAGGACAATGCATGCATATTTAATTGAATAAATTGTTGAATAAATTAGGAATTATTTGAGGTAAATCTAAAGCTTTCGTTGTCTCATCGGGGCTCGGGCTCTTTTCCTTTGTTCCTTCGCATCTTGTGAATCGGGGCAGAGAGGCGCACAGGCCTGTAAAAAATAGATTTCTCTTGAAATTCAAATATTTTAAAAACTTAAAATAATAATAAACAAATGACGTCACCTGGATGCAAGTAGATGCGCACTGTGGCTTGCCAGCTCCTCCACTGGTTCCCTCGCACTTCGAAGTGCACTCGTCGATGCACTCACGAGAGCAGTCCTGCATAGAATACGATATCTTGGGGTTACTGTATGTATGTTATCGATCGTCATCCATAAATATCAGTTTTTATCATGTTTTTGTTTGTAAGAAAAAAAAGAAAGAATAATTGATACCCTCCGAGTTCTCCCGCAGATAACTTCATAGTGAAGCATAACTGAACTTGCGCGAGCAATTCTGTTTTCGAGAGATTAAAGTTCGGACTGTTTTTCCCACGTAAGAAAGCATGCAAGAGCTGTTTCTTTATTGCAATCGAACAATGAAATGTGTCACACATTAAGTTCTTATGCATAGTATTTCTTGTAAAACAACAAGCTTCATAGAGTAAAGGTGTTTGCATGTTGATCAGTGCAGTTCGGTGATGTCAATTGCTTGGAAGGAACTAAATGTATCTTTCTGTCAAAAAATGTATCTTTGCTTCTATGGAATGTTGCCCTCCACAAGCATGTAGATACGGGCATAAGCGGCTAATGGCCAATGGCACAGTTGTTGCTCTCTCTCTCTCTCTCCTTCCTCAAACACCTCATTGTTTATCACCGTTCGCATCTCTTGCTTCTCTCCAAATCTCTGCTCCCCCTCCTCTTCTTATGATCATTTTCGCCTTATGGGGGATAATTCCCTCCCTGAACAGTCTCTTTTCGCACTGTTTGTGTCTCTCCCTCCCGATGGCCTCAGGGCAAGACGCCATCGCTAATTCGCACTGAGACACACTCAAATAGACACGGCGGAGAAATTGGAGGTGAATGAAGAGAAAAGAGGGGAAGTTCGGAAGTGAATTGTGCGGGCGCGAGCGATTCGATATCCCTTTCGAGTGCCGAAAATGAACGGAAGATCGGCGGGGATATTTTGTATTCGGAACTTTGCTGGTCCTTTAATGATCAATGTAGTCATGACGTAAATAATGGTGGCATGGCATCGCCCTAACCCACATGTCTTTCAGGTGTTAAACATGGCGTCAGGAGACCGTAGAAAAGGCTTCGTAAGAAATGACTCTCTTCATTCTGCGTGCTCTCTCATCCGTCTGATCGGCAAGATAGTACGCCGAATGAAGAGATGATTTTTGCAAAGTCATCCCTATTCCGAACCCTTCCCTCACCTTCTTCACCGATGGCTTCCTCGTCGTTGTAGTCGTCGGGACTTCGGAGATGGCGCAAGTCTCGACGCACGCCGAGTCGCACAACGATGAGCATTCTGAAGACCCCTTTGTTTAATTAATTTTAAATTTAAATATTCTCGAAAATCGCACTCTCGTCGCTGGAGAGGCTGCTCAACGAGCACAGCTGCATGCAGGAGGAGTTGCAGCGGGATCTGCGGATGGCAGTTAGGTTGAAGTGGTTTCAGTCAGAAATATGAATATAGTGTGAAACAGAACCCACCATCGCCCACGTATCTAGGAAATTGCTGCCCACTTTTGATTGTGTTTCACACTTTTCGTAAAGGATATGGAAAATTCGAAAAGGACAATTCCGATAAAAGTCATTTTCGATCACATAATTATCAAGGCATTTCGAGATCACAAATTACAAAAGCAGTGTCTTTGAAGTTCTTACTTGCACTGTTCGACCTCTCCTTCTCCTTCTGCAGTCACTAGCAGTCTCATGAGGGAGAGAGCTGGGCGGAGGGTAGTACACGAGAGGGCGCAGTCGGGCATGCACACTGCGTCGCACGACAAGTCCTGAAGACGATTCAGTAATTAGATGAGAAAATATTAATTAGACGTAATTAAATCGGGAATTCAATGGAGATGGCTTCACAGGAAAGGACTCCCCTCATTCTGAATGAGCTCTCAGCAGTCAGATCGGAGAGAGAGCTCACACAATGAAAAGATCTTTTCTTGCGAAGCCATCCATAATCCATAGATACCTGCGGCACTACGTCGGATGAAAATTATGATGCGATATATCAAAGACAGAACCACATTATAGTTCTCATTCGGCATTGTGCCATATCTGCTCTTTACATGCGGTCACTTGCACGAAGATTCAAAATTATTTTCTTGCCTCACACTCGTGACCTACCTTCTTCGTGGCCGTTTTAGTGATCGCTAGTTTGCCTGCATTCTTTACGTTGTGAGAGCACGCGAATCTGCAATAAAGTAAATCAGATAAAATAACAAAAAAATGACGGGTTTCTTTTTTCAATGATCGCTGATAGTTAAATGATTCTATTTTGCTTGTGCAATTCGAAAAGGTTTTTTTCCACTCCACAATTATTATGCAAGAGAAAATGTATCGAATTTATTCTTATGCATTGTGCCTTCAAAAAACTCGTAAGTGAACGCATTTCTCAACTCGCCTGCACGTGTGTGAACAAACGTCGGGGCAATCCCGTCCTCGCGGATTCTTACCGCAGTCTACAGTGCACCTACAAGGAGTGAGTTGTTCTTTGATCTTTATACGTTGATCTACTTCCCATTCTCAAGCATAAAATGGATTATCAGACGAAATATCACAGTGGATAAGAGAAAGTCTTCAAGAATATTGCAAAATGGAATGATCATTTAGTGGTAATTTGTTAAATTCTCATTGATTCCAGTTGAAAGAGATTGTTCGGAGTGCTCGTAGAACGGTCAACTGTCATCAAGAAAATATTCCGAGACTGCTCTTCGGGGGGGGGGGGGGGGGGGGATGAACATTCACCCTTCACTCTCACTCACCTCTCCATACACGGACTCTCGCAGGCGACTTGCTCAGCGGGGCACGGGCAGCGAGGAGCACGACAGTGACACTGCAGAGAGGGAGGATGCGCCTGCAACGGTACAGCCAAGTAACGAATGAGCAACACTGCATCGGCTATATTATTTATGGATGGATGACTTAGCTAAACTCTATTCATTCTGCGTTCTCTTACCGTTCTGAACTGCGAATGCGTATCTGCGAAAACGGTGAGACTATATTTGTGCCGAATCCATGCCCAACAAACGAGTGACCTACCTGCGTGGTATTCTCACTGGGCACGAGTGTGCAGGTGCACTCGGGAGGTCGCCACCACTCACACGGACAGTCGAGCACCACGGACTGAAATCATTAATGATGATAAAGATCATTGATTGCGACAATAATAAAAAAAACTAAAATTATTGCAGTGTTCTGCCTGTAGAATTAGGCACGGACATCATTTACAGCAAATTTGCAAGCACTAAAGCTGATGAATTGTTGAGTTATTATATTTTCGAACGACCACAGAGATATACCATTGAAAAAATAATTTCCTTGCTTCTCATCCATTTCGTGAAGCAGAACCGAACAGAACCCATTTTCCGATGTAATATTGAATCGAAAAAAGAGACAATGAACAAACTTCAACAACAACGGTAGTCAGAAGGCCGATGAAGATGAGTTTGAGCTGCATTGAAGGGCACTTACACCTGCCAATCGATAATGTTGATACGGTAATTTGCATATCACGCGAGACTACAGTAATCAAACAGCGTGAATTCTAGGTAGATGGGAAAGACACCTGGTAGGGAGGAGGAGAAGGAAGGGGGGAGGGAATCAGCCCTTCCTTCTCCTATTTCCTCGATCACAAACCGACTTGGGGCAAGTTGAGCTCGTTCTTTCTTCGCGCCTTCTTCGGGCACAAATGAGTGGGTGAAATTGGAGATTCCGGGAGTGACCAGATTGACCTGTTCTTGACTGGAATGGAGTGAAGGAGTTGCCCCATTTCTCCCCCCCCCCCTCCAACTTCCTCTTGCACGTTGTCTCAATACTATACCTTTATCTAAGAATAGTAAACAAATAAGTAGCAGTCATGACATCAATATGTACAACAATTGAGCGGATCTGCGCACTTGGTGCGGCTACAGTGCCCCATGGTGAGGCGAGGATTGGTAAAGTTCGTCTAGCGACGACAGCACTGGCCACCGCACTGGCTGTAGCCGGTCTGGCACTGGCACGAGGGAGTGGTCGACTGGCACGGGATGACGATCTGCGCTGCCTGAATATGGGTACTGTAGGTTACGGTATTGATCGAGTACAGTTTCGAGAAGCTACCGTACCTGTTGGCAGGTCTGCTCGCAGGTCGACTGGCAGATGGGGATGCACTGAGCAGTCGGTTGAGTCTGGAAGGAGTACGGTAAGTAAAGTTCGGAGGGTCAGACAAAATGGTTCGGTAGGGCATCTAGCTGACCTGTTGACAGGTCTGGACGCAGGTCTGTTGGCAGACGGGCACGCATTGGGTCTGAACGACGAGGATGGGAGCAGGAGTGGTGGTGGTGATGGGGGCGAGACAGATAGAGGCACAGGTAGGCTGGCATGCCTGATGTAGGGCTACGGTAGGAGGAAATATCGTTTGACGGACAGATATTGAGTAGTTGCTAATTGTAAGTAATCGGAGCTAGAAGCACCGAAATAAAGTGCTTAGACTTGATTGTGTGCTCATTGTACGAAATATGGATTTCAGCAGATTATAGGTTTCCGGTGTTTGACCTACCTGCATGCAGATGGGAGTGGCGCAGGCCTGTTGGCACTGGGCGACACAGGTGGGTTGACACTGCTGCTGCTGCTGCTGCACGACCACGACGACAGGGGCCTGCAGCAAGAGGTTTATCGATTACGGTTGCAGAGACTGCTGATCACTGGCTGCAGCGATCAAGGTCAGCTCACAGTGGAATTATGATCGTTTAATATGGATGACCCATGCAGATTGGATAATCTTCAAGCCAATCACAGGCCACTCTGTGAAACATAACATATTTGAACCCGCTCTCTAATCTTTCAAAATTGGGGAGGTATGGATGATCATTTGATGATTTGCGTGAAACCGGTTATCCAACCGGCCCATATCACATCCTCCCCAGCCGTATACCTGAGTGGTGGTGACGGGGGTTGCGAGGATGGCCTGGATGCAGATGGGCTGACAAGAGGGCTGGCACTGGGCAGGGCACGAAGGGGCCGAGTTGCACACCGGCGCACACTGCTGCTGGCACGTCTGCAAAGTATCGATCGATTGGCCACCGTATGTCTGTAGGAGCACGGTATGATTGATTTTTTTTCTATTCAGAGCAAGCGATAATAGCAACTCGTGAATCTTTCTCAAGTGTCTACTCTGTGAAGAATACCTGAAAGGTTGATTGGTGCGTAGAATAATCGATCGGTTTCAGTAAGCACCGTTCCTTCGTGAGTACTGTATAATATCGATTGGTACCTGGACGCAGATGGGCGTGACGCATGCCTGAGTGCACTGCTGCTGACATTGGTTGCACTGGTTCTGCTGTTGCTGAAAAGTGGTGAGGGTAAGTGAATAATCGATTGTAGAGAGCTACAGTAATCATTTCTGATCGCACCTGGATGATGATGATGGGAGCCTGAGTGGTGGTAGCGACGCAGACGGGCGCGCAAGTCACCTGCGGATACAGTGATCTATCGATTATGTTGGAAAGATGCAGGAAGTATCAGTCTAGAAGGACAAACAAAGAATTCGCTGGCTTACGATTTTGCAATCATTCTATTCCTATGTCTGCACATGCCCCTTTTCTCATTCATTTCTTCAAAGAGGGACTGTGACAGAGTAGCTCTCTTCATTCTGCGTGATCTCTCTCCGATCTAACCTGAGAGAGAGCACACAGACTGAAGAGAGTAATAGGGAAGCCATCCCTATCCAGAGGAGAAGAGGGAAAGAATGGGAAGGAGAGAAAGGGAGAAGGTAAAGAAAGGGGGGCTTCTTCTCACCTGCAGACACTGTCTCACGCAGACGGGAGTGGCGCACGAGGCACTGCAAGCCTGTTGGCAGCCAGAGCAAGTCTGCACCTGAAGGAGAATACGAATATGCTTCACGATAAGTGAAATTGCTCAACCCGCTCAGATTATTAGTCATAGAAGGATGAATATTCTGTTATAAATAAAGATGATTATTTCTCGCTGACCTGAGGCGCGCACTGCTGCTGGCAGATGGGACTGCACATCTGCACGCAGGCGGGTGTAGAGCACGACTGGGCGCATTGCTGAATAGGGGGATTCCTTATCTCATTACCACCATCTCACTCAAAGCGAACAGCCAAGCCTTCTTAACGAATGCGATGTACTAATATTTTGCCCATGTACGTAGCCAGATGCGAAAGAAACATAGATCGAAACAATTCACAAGGCTCCATCGGAGGAATGCAGATGAATGATGCGATTGCGTAGTGATGATACTCTAACCTGTACACAGACGGGCAGACACTGGGCAGAGTTGCAGTTGCAGTTCGAGTTGGATGTAGTGCATCCACACTGTCGCTTGCCTCGAAGAACCACCGAGGAGTTCTTCGACTCCTGCAGGGGAAAGATCAAATATCCATGTGCCATTGTCTCGGCA
The DNA here is from genome assembly GCA_036245805.1 of Pristionchus mayeri. Taxonomy (NCBI): domain Eukaryota; kingdom Metazoa; phylum Nematoda; class Chromadorea; order Rhabditida; family Neodiplogasteridae; genus Pristionchus; species Pristionchus mayeri. The sequence goes on along the minus strand of BTRK01000002.1, from coordinate 16,427,364 downwards.
ATATAATTTTAAAAGATGCAAAGTTTTTTTTAGTGAGCGTGTGCGTGTCCATGATGCCGAGTGAGCTTACATACGAATTGAATTAGAGATGGAATGCAAAATCGATTTGCTTACCTCAACAGCCATCGTGGAAGCAACCAGGAAGAGAGCGAACAGAGCGTAGCGGAGCATCTTCAGTAATTAATTATTTTAATAATCAGGAGATTAGTTAACGACGCGATAAATGCGAGATCATGATGCAACAGGAGGCATAGAAGTATAAAGAAACAAATATTGTAGGCCAGTCGATGCAAGGTAGCGATACTGATATTCCTTCCCCCACCCTAATTTGGCTATAAGAGGAGGGGGAGGCGCAGCGGTATCGTTACTTCATATCAAATTGCAACCTCTAGAAAGAGCTCAAGCGCACTAGATACGAATGAAGGAGGATGCTGGAGTGATCTTCCCATCGCCAAGGGGCGTCTTTTATACACTGAGAAGGCAGCCTTTTTGCGACCCTCCAGAAGCTGAGATTGAGATGGGAGAGAGAGGGAGAGAGAGAGAGGGAGAGAGAGAGAGAAGAGAGAGAGGGTATCCATACGTGAGGACAGAGACCGGTAGGGAACGAGAGACGATAATCTATCTCGAGGAAGCGATACCTCGAGAGTCCAATCCGAGCCTGATCATTGCAAGGGCTACGGTAGGATACGGTATGCCTATTTTAATGTAAGATTTGCCATCGTCAAGGAGCACGACGAGATAACTGTAGCAAATTCCGACTGAACAGCCACTATTGATAACAATTTTTTGCAATTGAAGGTGGCTCTCTAATCGTAATGCTGACTCCATAGTAGTTTTTCTCTTCTCAAACTCCAGATTCAAGATCCAAAATCCCACGATGGATCGGGATTTCATTGCAACTTCCCGCAATTCGATACGCAGACTACAAACACGCTAATTAACTGGAACACTTCCCCTCTATCCTTTGAACGTTTGTTTTTTACAGACTCTGTTTCCATGGTGGATCTCCCCGTCTGTTTACCCGCGTCAATAATCGACCCGAACCAGAGTAGACAAGCAAACGGCGAGTCTCCGATCTGTTTTTCTGCTCCCAGCTTAATCTCTTCCTCTCGTACTTTCGCCTGTTTGCACTTATCTTGTCACTCCCCTCGTTATCTGTCTAGTCGCGAGAAAAAGTTGCCCCCAGGAATGTGCCAAGTGCTGTGAAATGAGCTTGTGTCTCTTCAAGATGCCTGCTCTTTCGTATCTCTGGCAGCTGAGAGATCATGAAGAAGAGAGAGGGAGGGATCAAAGGAATGCAACAAACACATCGATGGAATGTGCATCTGAGTCATCGATGTTCATCTCCGGAAACCCTTCTTGGTTCGGATTCAGTGTTCGAACGAAAACATACATTGACAAATTGCTGACGTAATTTCGTTTATATTAGTTTGTCGACGCAAAATATGATAATTTTCAAATTTGTACATGTCGAAAAGGAATTAAAGAATACAAAAGTATTTCTCGAGCCACAGATAAACATCCTGTAACGCCCAACCGAATTGGGAAGAGGGACAATGATTGAATCGCTCGCTATCTTTTCCAATTCACAGATTTCACATGTAAATTTCATGATTCCAGGGTCAGCGATCGAGTGAACATGCAATAGCGAAATATTTGACAAATTTGAAATATATTTTCCTCAGTTCCAATATTTGATTCTGCAAATATCGACGAGAAATAAATACTTTACATCCTTCAAATAGATAAAGGAATCGTATTTTCAATTCAGAGCGGTTGCTACCAAATTAATAATTTTTAATTTCACCATGTATTTTATCAACCATTCGTGTGATAAAATATTTTGGCTGCACAATGTGCATTGGCCCTTCTTGCGTCTTGAATTTGTTCATTCATGTTATCAACCATGGGATGTATTGGGGTGTCCGGAAAGTTCGTATAATTTTTTGTTTTTATTTTTTATTCAATGCTTTACAATTCTCAGTGACCAATGTATGCCCCCTTCTTTCTCACTACCTCCCTCCAGCGATTGGGCAGGGTCTCGATTCCTCTCTTCCATAATGCGGGTTTCTTCGAGACCGCCCAGTTCACGAAAGCCCTCACAACTTCATCTCGATTCTTGAACTTCTTTCCTTTGCATAAGTCAGAGAGAGCGGAAGCAGTGGTAGTCGCATGGGGAGAGATCCGGGAAATACGGTGGATGGGGAATCCTCTCGATCTTCAGCTCGTCCATTTTCTTCTGGGTCATCTTCGCTCGATGTGGGCGAGCATTGTCCATCAGAAGAAGAATTTTACCCTGGTTCAGGAGTCTGGGAGGGACTCTGATCGCGACATCTTCCAGTTGTTCAGAGAAGAGGTCGGCATTGATGGCGGTTCCAGTAGGAAGGATCTCTTATTAGATCGGAACAAGTAATGATAGAAAGAATCAGTGAATTTCCTCATTTTCTTCAAGGGAACGGGTTTGTGCTTCGCATCGGTGTCGAAACACTGTTGTCTCTTCGCTGGGTTATTATACATGATTCACTCCTCGCACATGTCTATTATGGAATCTGTCCATCGAAGATCCGATCTACGATGGAGCGATTTCCGACAGTAATTCAACACAACTGTATCAAAATATCGGCTATACTTCACCACTTCAACAAGTGTAGAAATTACGAGACTGATCCAACCCACATCCCACTTAACGTCAGAGTGACGCAATACATTGTTGACAAACAGATTGCGCAATCACTGCATTTGATCGCGAACTGACTTTTTTCCGAAGCATTATACGAACTTTCCGGACACCCCAATAGATGGTCCGATAAAGCGAGATACGCGAATAGTGTTCACACTTCGGTCAACAACTCGGACTTCCTGGCTCTCGATTCGCGACTCCGAACTCTCTGATACGGAAGCAATCGCGATCCGTGTTTGCACGTTGACACTTCGAGTGAGAAGGGAGGGTAGACGAGGGAAGAGAGACGAGAGGGGAGAGAGATAGTCCACTCCGTCTAGTCCATCCTGTCTCTAGCGTGGACAAACTGAGTAAGAAGGAACGATCGGTGGCAACATCCATTGAGATAGATTGATCTGCTCTCCCTTCTCTGCAAATGAACATTCCTAAGCAATCTCTGCATACGTCTGCTTCAGTTTTTGCGTTGCATCACCCCCCTGTTTGACCCCTCGTGGGGAATCCGGTCTGCTGCTCTCTTCTGATAATCACATCTCTTCTTCCTCGATGTGCTCTTCAGAATCGAGAACCGGTCATGATCCCAATTGCACGTTGCACAATGCGTGCGTGTGAATGATTTCCGGCTCTGGCGCTCAAATATTTATCTCTCTCGTTCTCCGAAATCACATTATGTACAGATACGGGATGCGTCACGGGCGGTGCATAAATTAGGGCAGAGACGAGAGGGGCCTGTCGGACAGGAGGAGGGGGCGGGGCTTAGCGTCTGCAGCATCCGCCGCCGCAGCTGGAGAAGGCGACGGGGCAGGACTTGCAGGAGTTTCCGCCGAAGGAGGGACAGGGCAGGAAGACCTGGTTGTTGTTGCCGCAGCCACAGCGCTGCTGGCAGATGGGGGCACAGATGGCGATGGGCTGAGTCTGAATGAGGAAGGATGAGGAGACGGAGAGAGAGGATGACCACTTCAGGGGTAAGCCTAATAGAGTTAGTATCAAAACAAATTTGCCTCATTGGTAGGATTAGACCGAAATTCTGATAACTGTCTTCTCATTTCTCTCATACACTCGCTAGAGGGTGTAGAATGAAGAGACAATTATCAGCACTTCGAACACTCTTGGTCAGTGGGGGTTACGGGGAGGGAAGGGCAGTAACGAGAGTAATGAACACACCTAGAGGCGGCGGGACGATGAGAGAAGTGAGCACATCAAGCAGGGAGAGGAGGTCACGGGAAAGAAGGGTTAAGGGTTGGATGGGGAATCGATGCATGCGGGAATTCAGAATGCCATAGCAAGAAGGATGGGTATTATTAGAGGGGTAAGAAGGGCTGAGGATGAGTAATAGAGCGCCATGGGGTCGAGTACAGTAGGAGATGAGGTGCGACTAAAGCGATCGATCGATTGAGAGATCGGGAAAGAAGGAGGGATGGTTGGGTACATCGATGGGTTCTGGTACCCAGAATTTGGGTACTGGTACGAATTGATGGAGTTCTGGTACGAGGATGGGAGCTGGTAGGGGCGCTGATTAGTAGAGGTCAGTTGGGTGAGGAGTTCTAGCGTCATGTCAATCGAGTTAGTGGATGGAATGGAGTTAGGGGATAGATGGAGGTTGATCACATCAATCTCAGTAGCTGAGGAATCGCTTACGGCTTGGCACGACGTCATGCAATTGTTGTTGCACGAGTTGCAGTTGTTGTTCGACTGCGCGATCAGGATCGGCACCGAGAACTGCAACATCGGCTACCGTAGTTTGGGTGGTTCGGTGGGTCAGATCGACTACAGTAATCTAAAGAAGGAGAGTGCGGTAGGTCAGATGGCTCACCGAGTTGCACGAGTTCTGGTTGCAGTTGCTGTAGCAGGCGGGCGTGCACTGATTGATGCACGACGAGACGCACGAGGGAGTCGAGCAGATGTTCTTAATTAGCATTAATTAATTAGATAATTAATTATTTAATTAAAATCTTACGGAGCATTGCTGGGAGCAGCTGGGGGCGCACATCGACATGGAGGGCGACTGCACGAGGATCACGGGAGGAGGAGGCGCGCACGACGACTGCAAATCGATTACCGTAATCTTGCGATGGGGCAGTTCGAAAAGTCAGATTTATGATTAGGGCACGAACCGGGCAGGCCTGGACGCAGGCTGCTCTCAGAACGGGAGTTCCGCAGGAGCCGCAAGAGTTACCGCACGAGTTGCCGCAGTTGTCTGAATGGGTTGGTTGGAACCGGATCCAGGAATGGAACCAGAGATGGTACCATAAATAACATCATGGAAAAGGAAGTGACGTACTGTTGCCGCCGCAGACGTTGTTGCAGGTGGGCATGCACTGCTGGATGCAGATGGGAGTGGAGCAGGAAGAGACGCACTGCTGCTGGCACTGGTTGCACGGAGAGGCAGCGATGAGGATGGGCTGAGGAGAGGAATTGATTAGTGATTGTAATGCAGTGGACACTGGAGATTATCAAAATGAATGCAGACTAGAGAGTAAAAGGTGAAGACGAAACACAGCTGAATCAGTTTCAATTTTGCTTTTGCTTTTAGTCTGAGCGATTAGAAAGAAAGGTCAACTTACAGGGGGTTGGCACACGTTGTTGCACTGGTTGTTGCACTGTTGGATGCAGATGGGGGTGGAGCAGCTAGACTGGCACTGGTTCTGGCACTGGTTGCAGACGGGGGCGAGGAGGATGGGCTGGAATGGGCAGGATATTGGACTTGAAGCTTCACTTTTCTACAAAATCTGTCGTTCTCATGAATATGAATTGCGTATTCGAAGCCAATTGAAGTGTTTGGATTAGCAAGAAATTATTATATTCATTCTGAGATATATTTCAATGATAGCACCTGTGAGAGAGCGCGCAGAATGAAGAGAGTAATATCTAGCTAAACCTTCCATAACGCATTCTCAAACTCACAGGGGGCTGGCACACATTGTTGCACTGGTTGTTGCACTGCTGGATGCAGATGGGAGTAGAGCAGCTGGACTGGCACTGGTTCTGGCATTGGTTGCAGGCGGGGGCGAGAAGGATGGGCTGAAATAAAATTATTATTGATGTAATTGTATCCTGTTGGCTTTCTCTATTGATTCTCACGCGATAAATGTTCGTGAACCCGAAATTTATAAGTGAATACTCACAGGGGGTCCGCAAACGTTGTTGCATTGGTTGTTACACTGCTGGATGCAGATGGGGGTATTGCAGCTCGATTGGCACTGGTTCTGGCACTGGTTGCATGCGGGGGCGAGGAGGATGGGCATGGGCTGCAAGGGCGTTGGTTGGTTGCTGCGACCGATGCGATGCAGCAGCTGCAGCAACTCACAGGGGGTCCGCAGACGGGGGCACACTGGTTGCCGCACTGCTGGATGCAGATGGGAGTGGAGCAGGAGTTGATGCACGAAGACTGGCAGGAGTTGCAGGGATTGGACTGGATGATGGGCACGATCTGCAGAGGAGGAGAATAGTCGACTCCTCTGGCAAGCTCAGTAACAAGGAGTTTTGTGAGCGAAATGGATTTTAATTTTATTTGGTGGAAATCTCTGCCCCCGTGAAACTGAACTTCTAACAATTCGCTTGCAGGTGACTGTTTTGTGAAACGCAACTGAAGAGTGAGAGAAACAAAACCAATTCTCGAAATTACGAAGGTGAAATTCTATTAATTATTCTTTAGTTTGCATACGTTTTCCTCTATTATGGAAGAGGCGAGTGAAACTGTGGAATGGATGTTTCCTAGACGTCTCAACTAATCTCGACTCGATCGCGGAAGCGGCACTTCTTCCCATTGTTTGCGCAGTTCGCAGAGTGATCGAGAGAGCATCGAAACGCCCCTCGGGGGCTCAAGTGAGAGACACCTTTGAAGAAAAACTTTGAAGAAGAACGAGCTCCCGAATGATCGCAAGATCACATAGACCATTGCACAACTCCCAGCAATCATTCACTGGTTCTTTCCAGAATCACGTGCAGTTCGATTATGCTTCATGATTATTACAAGCGCAGTTGAATATTTAGCTTTATAATGATTTCTAGTCTCGTAACTCAAAAAACTACACTTAATATTTAAAAAAATACTGAAATTAGTTAATTAATTAATGAGTACTTACGGAGCATTGCTGCTGGCAGGAGGGGGCGCACTGCTGGACGCAGATGGGAGTGTTGCAGCTGGACTGGCACTGCTGCATGCACATCGGGAGACACGAAGGCACCGAGGAGGAACAGCCACAGCCGGACTGCAGAGGGGTACGGTAGGGATACGGTAGGAGTACGATGGGTCAATCATTCGATTTTATTGCTAAATGTTCTACATCGATGATGATGGAGAATGATCCTACAGTAGGACTGTGGGGATACTGTAGGGTACGGTACCTGTCCGAAGCATCCGCATTGCCTTCGCACTCTGTGCAGCAGCTGCTTGCCCTCTCCCTCCTCTGCAGCGGCTGCAGCTGCTGCGAGTCCCACCAGTGCGACCAGGCAGAGATTGCGGAGCATCTGCAGAGATTGCATTGGAGGTTACTATCAAAGAAAGCAATACTGGAACAGAAATGATGGTGCAGCAAGACGAGAACGCTGTGAAGCTCAATATGAGTATGCATGTAATGGAGTAAAAGGCGAAGGAAGGGTTGCAGTAACTGCAGCCCCCCTCTGCAAGTGGGAATGAAAATGCGAGGAAGTGGCGGACGCGGAAGACACGTCGTCGAGTGAACTGGATCACTCGTCGTCTGACGCCCCCTTTATACCCTGAGGGGTTGGCACGCCACCTCGATGGCACCCTCCCCCATCCCTCCCCCAGGTCACACATTCCACACAGACTGCGCAGAGAAGCTTATCACTCTCTGGCTCTCTCCAATCAGCGCACTCTCTAGTCACTCTCTAGCTCAGAGAGAGGATGAAAGAGAGAATGGAGTGAGAAGAACTTCCGTTTATCACGAGAGAGAAGGGGAATTTGCCCTGAGGAGGAAGGAAAAACTCGCCCCTCAGACTATCTCAACTTTGATCTTCGTTAATTCACGTATTGTTTGGATTCGGCATCAGGCGCAGCTTGATTTTTCAATTGATCCCGATTGAAAGGAGGAAGGAGTAGGTCATGATTGAATGAGGACATGTGATAGAGACGCAATAAATAAATAGTTGGCTTCTTCAATGTGGATGTTGCTTGATCTTTATTGCACTTTGTTTGATTAGTTCTTTCTTGCAGGAAAGGCAGGATCGGGGAAAGCATCATTTGCTATCTTTCAGATGATCGTTTCTCTACGGTTCATTCATAGCCTGAGGAGTCTTCATTCAGTCTTCATTTTTGCTTAGTCTTCGTCTTGGTCTTCATGCTATGTGAAGAAGGCTGTTCATTATTCTCAAGTGCTTCTTTCCCTTGTTCGTTTCATCTCTGGAGATTTTCCCCTTCCATGAGCCGTTCCTCGATCTCTTCAATCTCTTCGGATATCCCTGGGGACGTGTGTTTAGCCTCTCTCTCCCTCCGTCTCTCGACCTTTTTTCCCCGACCCTCGATCCATCCACTCAAACAGTTTCATCATTAGTCAGGAGGACATGGGGCGAATAAACTGCGTGGACTGGTCTTCCCTCTTCAAAATCGTCGCATGATTCATCATCGGAAGTCTGGAAGTCGTCATCTGGCCGAACTGTTTGACTCCGAGAGTGGAAGGGGAAGAGAGGCCAGCACGGAACTCGGCAACAAAGAAGGTCGAGTTCGAAGGTAAACCTCTTCCCCTTCACGGAATCGGAATTTATCAGAGGTCGAGCAAACACTGCATGTACATGCAAAATGCTCATCATATGTTCATCCGAAGCTCGATTGATACTCGAGCCTGATGTCCTCGTGTTTCGATGATTTTTCAAGTTGATTGAAGAACAAATGATCCGATGATTAGAGAGTTGGAAAGAAGAGATTATCTAATGAAGACATGTCTACGTGGGGACAAGCACCATTGGACCACGAGCAATGCAGAGAGATCTTGTGCGAGAGGAGAGAGACGATTCCGGCCTGTTCCGAGGTGAATGTCAACGCAGAATCGGATAAGTTGTGTTCTGAGGCTCACTGGAAAAGAAGGAAGGGAAAGGAAGGCGATTCACACCGTTGGCTTCTCTCTAGTTTGCACTATAGTTTCCATTCCGGACCATTCCCGTTTGAAGAATTGCAGTAGGTTTTCTTGCGTTTTATATGAATAATGGTGACAATGATAGATATTTAGTGATAATCTGGGCCCAAGATATTTGTATAGGCATAGGGAAATTGTTCTTGGGCCCAGGAAGCTTTCTGGGCCCAGAGAAGCATCATCTCACAGCATTATCTTTCAAATGTCTTTTCAGTATGATTTTGCATATGCACGTTCTCTCGACCCAGAGAACTTTCACGGGCCTTTGCAAAATCCTTAGCCCCAACATCTTCAGATATTTCCAGACAATATCCGTGGTCCCAGACAATCACTACATAGCCATAATGAGATACGATTTCTGAGATGAGGTGGCATATGAAATTGTTCGTCTTTTAGCCTTGTCTTACTCATAATTAACTCAATATTTACACATGTAATTCATCAGTTTGCCCACACTGGTTCACGCTCTGAAAGCGATGGAAAACCAATGCTGACTCTTCAGCTCTGATTGCCCTCCTATGTTACATCTCTCGTCTCGCGTGAAATCCAGATGGTCGTCATCTACGAGATCTCCCCTCTGATTGTCTTCCGTGAATGAGATCACGTCGATCTGTGATCCACCCTTCTCACTCTCACGTCGAGAATCAAATAAACACATCGAGAGGAGGGACCGGAATCGAGAGAAAAGAGAGAGTGGAAAGTAGCAATCGGCGATCGAACTAGAGTACCGGGAAGAGGAGGCTGTCGAGGAGGGCAATCAGTAGATCATAATTCGATTTTTTAATGTTCCTACACATCTCGTACAGCCGATAACCAGCGCCAGTTCGAAGAGAGCTCAATAAAAATATATTCTTTAGCCCAATAAGGATGAATCGAAAGAGATTTTATGCATGAGATGGAATGAACACTCTTCTCAATTGGACTCCAGGCACACCTCTATCAGTCGAAATATAACGTGGAGTTGGTAGTCCAAATTGTGCATGAAAATTAGCTAAATTCTCATCAGGCGACGATTCAGCTACATATATGAAAAGACGAGTCCGAGATATATGTTCGTGAAATGAACCATAGTGGACACTGAAGCAGGGGTCTTTGATGTTTTTTCCTACTCTCTTTCCTCCTAATCTCACCTCTCGCCTATACAAGTGTAGCACACTACGTACACTCTGATCTCCCGTTCATGAGTGTGCCCACTCTATTGTGATGCGAGGTCCGCCTCTCTCCACTAATCGTACTCTCTCGAAGGCTAGAGGAAGTGAGAGAGCACGGGAGATCGAGAGAATTAGACAACTTCTCTGCTCGAGTGTTATCGAGCCCTCCCTGTCACAAATGGAGCATAAAGGCATGCGCTCTCCCAGGTTCCAACCAGGAGTTGCAACTCTCGAGATCCTCCTATGAGCTTGAATGTTTATAATTTTAGTTATTTTATAACGTAGTGCTCATAATTTCAAGTATTTCAAAGACAGAATTGTGTTCGTTCTCAATATTTTGTGTCAAATGTTAGTTAATTTCCAGATGGCGGCAGCGAAGTTCATCGGACGGTTTCTGTGCACTGAATCGGAGAATTTCGAAGAGTATTTAAAAGTATTCCCTATTTTCTAATATTTTTACAAATACAATGTGAATATAGTGAACTGTATCTTACGATTTATTCGGAATGATTTAGAGAAGGTGTTTTACCTAACAGATGTTGAAGACAACATTATTTGTTTACTTGAATTTATCTTGTTCGATTTTATCTTCCATTAAAAAACCATGGTTTCAGGAAGTTGGATTCGGTTATTTTGTGCGCAAAACAGCCATCAATATGAGCGTGACTATCGATATCAAAATGCAGGTAAGATAGATACGATTCAGGTCTTTACTAGTGATGCCAAAACGGCGCGCGCTCTCCTCGTTTCACACGCTCTCTCGCCTGTTAGACAGAGCGAGAGAGTATGTGAAACGAGGAGAGAGCGCGCCGTTTTGGCATCACCAGTCTTTACATTTCATTGTAGCTGACAATTTGTGTAATGATTTCGTTCAGGGAAAAAAGTGGATCATCTCACAGGAATCGACATTCAAGACCATTTCCCTCGAATTCGAATTGGACAAAGAGTTCGAAGAGACGACTGCTGATGGCAGGAGATACATGTGAGTACTGTAACTCCGTGTTATCGATCCGCTCGTGAGACTAAAATAACGAAACCTTGTCACAGGACCCTTGTCACATTCACTCCTCAAGGCAAGCTCATTCAGAGGCAACGGAAGATTAAGGTGCGGTAGCGACAGATCGTTCGGGAACTGGATTGATTACTGTATTTATCGTTGCAGGACAGTGACAAGGACTGCACGATTACTCGATTCCTGGAGGATGAGGACACTCTCGTTATCCTCATTGAGTACGGACCAGTCATCGCGAAGAGAACATTCAAGAGAATCAAGTAGAGGCCAGTATTGATCTAATAAGATTCCAGTTTTCCTCGACTGTGAACATTCCTGATAAATTGCTTGGAAATGTAATATATGCTTGAGATTGTGTTTTTTTCTTTAAAATTTTTCGTATGCACAGTCCTAGAGAGACATCACGATCACGTGCGCAAACTGAAAATATCTCTTGCAAATGTGAGACATATCATGAATCATTTCAATACACCCAAAATAAGTTAAGTGTGACTAGTTTGTAAAAAAATACACCAAATTGAAATCACCTGCTCACTCATTTCCACTCCTTCTCCTCTTCCCGAGTCGCCCGCCCTCCCGTGAGTCTGCTCTCTCCCTCCTTTCTCTACACTTTCTTCTCCAGATTATCAGCATGGATCAAGGCGAATTAGTTCATTCCCCACAGGAGAGCAACTGTACACCTCCGGCCATCTCTCCCTCTGACTCGTTCGCCGAGTGAGTGACGTACCCAAATTCGAGCAAGACTCCGCCCATCACAGGTCTTCGACTCCCTCCTCTTCCTCTTCTCTCCTCGAAGAAACTCACGAGACCGCCCCGCTCGAGCTGTGCGGTTAGTCCATTAGTCATTAATGAAAATATCATTCGAAGCAGAAGTCGTAGGGTTCACTTTGACTGACGACCGCTCTGATAGGGAGATACTGGTGGAAATGAGCAAGAGGGCGGGGAATTTGAATTCAGAAACACGAAGAGATAAGGCGTTCTAGGTTAGTTAGAACAAGATTAATTGATCCCACGGGGATTTGCATGTGTGAATCGTCATTTTTGCCTGAGCGAGAAACTCAGAAAAAAATTCCAATATTCGCTTGTTCTCAGGCCTTGAGTTGGACATTCGAGTGGCAGATGTCTGCCCGGAGTCTCATTCAGTCACTCACGATCTACCCAAGGTAATCATTATTAATGCGATTTTTCATATTATAATTTTTTTTTAAATTATTCTCATAATTATCTTTGATTTCTGCAGCAGTGCGCTCCCTTCAAGAGGATGCGCAGCGAGGGAGAGGGATTCGATGTCGTCGTCAACGTTGGAGGCCATTCCATCCCTGCCCACAAAGTGATCAGATATGCAAATTAACAAGATGAATCAGCATAATTCGACAACACTAAATCTCAGTCTCTGATTGCTATTATTTCGATTTTCCCTATGCAAATCTTCCCAGGATCTGCTGGCAGCCCGATCTGAGTACCATGCTCAATTTCAAGGAGTCATCGATGGGTGAAATCGATCTGAAGGGAGGTGAGAGATCAAATATCAACTTATCCTGATTATATAATTCATCTTGATGCTTAATTTGTGCTGCTGCTTCAGGAATCGATCATTCATCACTGCACAGCATAATAGACTACTGCTACACTGGACGTGTGATCATTACGGAAGAGAAGGTCTGGGCATTGCTGCAAGGAGCTGATTTCCTCTCCATGGTCAGCTACCACTGATCACTCACCTCTTGACAACTCAACCCTTCCAGGATCAGGTGGTGGCAGAGTGCGCCTCGTTCCTCCGCGCGCGCACGACCATCAACAACGTGCTGCAGCTGCAGTGTGATCTGCAATCCATCGGATTCTACGGCCTCGACCAATTTCTGCCTCGCTTCTGTGATGTACGAAAACATACGAGTTTCAATGAACAATAAGCGGTTTCAGGTCAATTTCGTGCCCTTCAGTCGGACTCAGTCCTTCCTCGAACTCTCCTTCGATGAGTTCTCCTGCCTGCTCATGAGGGACACCATTCATGTCGACAGTGAGCAGCAGGTATCATTTCTGCAACGCGTGACAATAAAACGAGTTCGGCTTTTCCATCCGGCTTAAAAATGCGCTAATTGTGGCAGGTCTTCGAGGCGGTCGATCGATGGGTCAAGCACGATACGGAGCGAAGCCAGTTCGGCCCCAGGCTAGATCTTGTGGGGATCACTCGTCAATGATCTATTGTATTATAGATTGCTCAAGAGCATTCGGTTGTCTCTCCTCCCCTCCCCATTCATCTCTGGTACAGTCAAGAGAACCAAATGGGTCCAAGAGTCAGATGACTGTATCGCCATTGTGAATGCCCACAAGGTTGGTTCAACTCTTCATGAGAGATCAAAGAACATGACCAGACGTTTCCCCAATCTTTGCAATTCAGGCCGGCGCATCCGTATCGATTACCACCAAACGCGGATGTCCCGACGCCCACGCCATCATCGCCGTGATGGGTGGGACTGATCTTTGATCTTGAGTTATCAAATACGTTTTAGGCGTATCCTTCACCGTTTCTGACCCTCTTCCTCCTCTCGGATTTTACGACCCAGTGGAGGATAGATGGACCTGTGAGACAAAATCCTCTAAGTTTATAAAAAAATATATTCTTTGAGGTGGTAATCTGGAGCACGACGATGCGCCCAGCGCATACACTCACTATGTGGTCACAATCGGGCATAAGGTGAGAACAGGGCTAACAGTTGAGTGACTGAGAAATTGAGAGACTCGTTTAAAAATGTCGAAGATTTATATTGTATAATGCAGATGTACTTCCTCGGACCTGCTTTCCCTTGCATCTACGACGTAATCGCGAACGAGTGCCACGTAAGAAAACTGCCCGATTTTCAGCGCATCTTACGAATTTCATCACGTATAAATCATCGAATGGCATTTCAGGAGCCGATGCTCGAGCTGAATGAAGAAGAGGACAGATGGTACACGAGCAGAGGATTAATCGGGAACAAAATGTAAGTGCTCTCAAGATTTAGGCAAATTATAATTTAAAAATATGCCAATTTTTTTTCTGAAACGAAATAATTAAGCTATGTCGCTGGGGGATGCTATGTGGAAGGGGATGAATGCCTCTCTACGTGCTTCTCCCTCGATACGACTAATCTCGCAGCAGGTGATTCATTGAAATATATGAACTTTTTCTGGATATAATGTAACGTATTAACTTCAAAAAATGTCACAATGCAAATGATTGGTCACAAAAAATAAAAACTCATGCAATTCACTTTGAGCCAAGACGAGACATGCATAGCTCACGCTTCAACTTCTCTGATCTTCTGTTCTCAGGGTGGAAGGAAGTCGGTGAATTGAAGGGAAGTCGCATGCTCGCGGCATCGTGCATCTACAATGGAAAGATGTGGGGTGAGTAGTCGTCGCTGAATAATAATAATAATAATAATTTATCTACGCCCGAGGCGCGACGAAACAGTAAGGCACATGAGTGATCAAATAGCAAGGAAATGGGAATTGACTCTCAGTAAATATTCAGTGTGAGAGAGTATGGCGATTAAGGGGTGGTTCAGTAATCGGCGCTTTAATACTCGTATGTTGGGGGCGGTTCGAATTTAAAATTTTAGAATGGAATACCATTGGATTGGCTACCATTGGCCGCATTAACTGCGTGATTATCGAATATCAGTGGTATAACATTGATACCCGTTCATTATTGGGTGTTTCCGGACACAATCCCAGATAATGGAATATATTTCGAATGTGTTAGCATATACGTGTTTCATTAGGATTGCTCTTTCTTCTCGTGACCAGTCATTTCCTCGAAACTCATGGCCCGGGATCCAGCTGCTTTCTGGATTGTCGCATACGAGTCTTCGGATCACAATATCCTTGCAGTCTTCGGAGGCCAGACCGTCGGTGAAGACATCATCGATACCGCAGAGGAGTACGATCCAGTGGAGGACGAGTGAGAAGATTACGGTATCCGAAAATGTTGGTATTGATTGTTTTGCAGGTGGAAAAGACTCCCATCGATGGACTACAAGAGGAAAGATGGCATGGCCATCGCATTCCAGGACAAGATCCACGTGGTTGGGGGGTGAGATTTAAATGATTCTTTCATGTTTTCTAAAATATTTTAGTCTTTGCAAATACTAATGTTTTGGCTATTCAGCAAGGACAGCCTCACGCGCGGAGCTGGCTATTCTAAAGTGTGCGAGCAATTCGACCCGAAGACGCAGAAGTGGACGAGGCTGGCTAACACGAACCATCCGAGGTACGGTATCTAGTCGATCGCGAACTGAGCCCATTTGCTTCAAGATGCGGGGACGACTTGGCAGTCTGCAGTGGCCGTCTCTTCCTCATCGGCGATCCCGCACTGCCAATTGAGGAGTATCTTCCCGAAGCGGATCAGTGGGTGGAGCGCGCTACCTGCCCCATCGCGTGAGTTATCAGCATACAATTTATTATCCATCAATCTAAATATGCACTGTAAGTAAAACTGATTTTGAATGGATTGAAAGTATTGCAAAAAAAAATTGCAGCAGAGAAGACTTCCCTAGTGGCTATCACGTCGTCACCCTGCCCATTCCCGCCTCCTTCCTCACTTCTCCTTCTGCTCTCAAGGTACATTGCTTTATCTAATTGGGGTTGAGAGTCAACAGCAGTTCAATAAGCCAATTTATCCATAGAATGTAAGATACAAGAAAATATCGAGAGATTGGCTCACTCTGTTCCAATAGGGAGACCTTGAATATTATGTCGCTCTAAAATACGAATTAGTGAATTTGACAAAAATCCTTATGCCTTTTACTTTCAGTGATTGTCCTCTGGTGATCTGCGATCCCCGTCTTCTACTCGATTCCCTCCATCAATTTCCCCATCCTTGTAGTTTCCTCTCTCTGTCTCTCTCTCTCTCTCCAGATAGCGCCCGTTGCCTCAATCCCACACATCCATTCGCTTTCTCAAGCAACCCTTCGAGCTCTGTTTGTCCACCAACTATAGTTATCTCTCAGAACCAATTCAACCCGATGTAACTTACATTGTATTACGTGTAAATGTGCAATTGCATAAATGAGGAGTCTCCGGGAAATATTTGAATTTGACAGAATAAGAGAACTACTTCATCGATTTTTAGCACAGAATTATACCAATAGTTGAGCTGAAATAGATAGTGCATCGATTGAAAAAATGCACACAATGGCGCAGAATTGACTCCCAAGTGTCGCAGGGATGGCGAGACAGTCTAATACGAATTCGCCACTTTGCCCATCTTCGCCTCCTTCTCTGCCAAGAAAACATTGAACTCCAATCCATTTTCAGCCCCACCCACGCAGAGAGAAGAGCCAGAGTTTTTTTTAATGGAAATATATGCGTAATGATGAAATCTTTGTCAGTACGTACACGAACTGCCGAGAACTCGATATGACGTCATGCCGCTTCACGACGTCATAGTGCTCATCTATCCTAGTGCCAGAGAATCTCTTTCCCATCAGAAGTAGGTCCTCATCCACCTCCACGAGATGATCCAGATCGGAACTGATCCGATAAATACCGACCCTATTACTATGACGACTGATGAGTACCCAGAAGAAGTTAGCACTGAAGAAGGGATAGGAACATCCATAGTTTACACACTATTAAAAAAAACAAAAAAAATTGCACGGATGGCATGAACCGGCTGTGCACCGAATATCTCAAGCTCATGTTTCGTGCGAAGAGAAGGATGTGAACATATTTAGTCCTCCAGATTGTAATGGCTACGGCATCCTATCCCGCAGGCATACGGTATTATGAAGATTATGGTAGCTTATGGTACTCTAATTATCTTTATTAATATCAAAATTAGGTGAAGGAAATGAACGCGAAGCGACTCGCTGGTAAGCAACGTCAATGGTGATCATCGAGGGCGGAGACGATGGGGTGGCTGGTGTAGCTGTATGGTGCGAGAAAGAGTACGATGTTTGAGAATCGTCGTCCTGTTCGAAATCTCACGAATTCCCACTTTCTTGCTTTTACCAATCGTAATCATCTTGTAAGCTTAAATGAGCGAAAGTTGAGAAGCACACTGAGAGTCCAGTGTTTGCCCCTTGGTTGCTTCCCTTATTAGCGTTCTAATCCTTAGCGATACCTTAGTTCTTGCCCTTATTGTACTGTAAATTGGATTACTTTTCTTCCTTCCCCCATTCCCCACACGCGTCCTCTACCCTCAACCCTATGTACCACTCCAATCTTTTGCCGGTCACGGAGCGTCGTGGCGGGCGCTTGTGAGCCAGTTTCTAGGCCGTAGATGATGGAGGAGAGAGTGAGGGAGGGCATTTATGAATGTGACTAACAACAAAATGTTTGAAATAATGAATTCTTTATCAGTACATACACGAAATGCCTACCCGACTACCCCGTATCACTCATTAGAGGGGAGATTCTCCCTCTTCAGACGTAGGGTCTCAACCATCTCCACGAGATGATCCAAAGTGCAGCCGCTCCGATGAATATTGATCCAATTGCGATGATGACTGAGGAGTAGCCAGAAGAAGTGAAGAGAGCACTGAAGATGAGGTGGATTGGTGTAGTGAATGCGCTACTAGCGACTGGCTCATTCTATTCTACGTGGAATCATAGGAAGGCAGGCAGAATATGAGTGGAATGAAAACAATACACTGTGAATATCTTGCTGTTCAGCCATTTAGTTTCAGTAATTTGAGCGGTTGTTCTTTCTTGCATATATGCTTAGTTTTACATAGTGAAAGGATAGAAACCAATGAAAGTAGGGCTGCAAACTCACGTCGCCGCGAGTGGAAGAGTGACGTGTGCGATATCATCGCTGATGTCTATCACTGCTTGCATCAGACTCTGAAGAGAAAATCGATAATCGGATACAATAACCCCACTTTCAGTTCTTCTTATACTTTTCTAACACTTTTTCATTAGTACTGTGCTTTGTGGAATCAATAGGTTTCATCATATGTGGAGCGCGGAAAATAGATAGTCCACCTGATCGATATCTCCCAGTAATCGAGAGTAGATGGTGTCCAGACTGAGCATCGCAGAGGGAATTGCGAATCCAAGCGAGAGGGAGATGGGAATGAAGAAGAGGAGGAAGGGAGTGGCCTGGAGGAATTAGAAACATCGGATTCTGAGGAATGAAGTTTTTTTTAAATTCTCATCAGTAAAACTGACTTTATCTGCAATATGATATTCCCAATATAACAATAATAATTTGATTTTAAAATAGTACTCACAGAGGCAGAGAAGCACCAGGAATACTCATCGGGATCACATCCAGTTCTGGTAGTTTCTGAAATAATTCCATTCTTTGCTCAAGTTGGTCTTTGATCTCTGACCATTGAACAGAGCGATAGGCGAGTCGGGATTGGGATAGGGGAAGGTGAGGACGGATGCGGTGATGATGACAAACGTCGCCACCAGGAAGAGCACGCGCGTTGAGATACTGTAGACACACCATTGATCGAAAAATGATACTGTAGGCATGCCATTAATGGCCTACAGTAGAGCACCATGATAAAAGGGAACATAAAAACGAGGAATTGAATTGTATGAAATGACTCTCTTCATTCTGCACGCTCTCTCACCGATCAGGACTGCGAGGGACAATGGAAAATGAAGAGACGTCTTCTTGCACATCCTGCCCTACTGGAAACGAGAAAAATCGATAATTACTCACATCCGTCCGAAGTCGCCGAAGACGAAGCCCAAGAAGAGTAGGATGGCCATGACACCAGTGCAACTCTGTTTGATGGCCAGGATGACCACTGTCTCCTGTCCACTCATCCCATAGACAGTACTCATGATGGGACCAGTTAGACTGCAACGATGATAAGTAATGGAGACTCGATTACCGGGAACATTTTTAAAGTTATAAAAAATGTTTAAATGTATGTGTCAAAGAAAGACGTTGTGAAAGAAGGAAATGTTCGGTTATGCTTCAGAGTTATTTCAAGGCTTGCCAGTTCTGCGTCTTGCCAATACTTGAGCGTCTCTTTCAAATAAAATTAATTCCACTCTACTATTAACTGCCCTCCGTTTAAGGAGAAGTAATTACTTCAAAATAGAAGGAGCTGGATATGGAACTATTTGCAAATTAAGTCATGTAATCTCACACTGGAATGGAGGCGGGGAAGATGCCGACGAGGCATTTCTCCACTATTATAACTCCGATGAGAAACCAGGGAAGAGAGAGAGAACAAAGATGAGAGAAGGAAAGACGAAGGGAAGAGAGGGAGAAGGAAGAGGAAGTGGAGATGGCGCCGTCTGAGGAGAATTCATGAATGGAAGTTGTGACTTCATGGGTAATCAATGACGAAAACCCACCCTGGGTTGGCTAGATTGTAGGTATTAAGGAGTGTTTTCTAGTGGAATGCTTCTTTAGCATTTACATTGATGATTCCCAGCTCTACTGAGAACATAAATAAAGAAAGGAGTGAGAGTGGGGAGAGGAATGAATCAGCGTTCCATTCTCACCGTCGACTTCCTTCTTGTGGACTTCCAATTTGAAGATAATGACGAAGATGACGACGATATTAGTGAGGAGAGCGAGCCAGATGGGAACTGGAATTGAAATATATCATTCACCAGGAAAACGGTGATCCTTAGATTTGGTCATTCTGTATGCTTTCTCATCTAACCGACGAAAGCAAAAGCAGATTGAGAAGACAATTTCTTGCGAAGACATATCATCAGCATTCTACCGAAGTTTCCTCTCACCTGTGTAGATGTGCACTTTGATGTTGGGAAGGATCTCGAAGCCGGGATAAGGAAGGCCAGAGAAAATCAATTGCACTACTGTAATTATCGATTACTTTTAAAGTTAATATCTCGGCGGGAATATATTTTCGGAACAATTTTCTTGTTTCCAAAATCAGTCAGACCAATTATAATGTGTGTTTCATCGTGGCGAGATAAAATAACTCAAGCTAATAGTAGAAGGGAAGGAGACGTTGACCCTGTGGAAGGGATAGTATATCGGAATGGTTCATCAGCTCACCAGCTCCTGTTAGAATGCTCAGTAGATGTGCAGAATGGACGAATGCGAAGGCAGTCGATCGATTCTCGAGTGAAGACTGACGAGAGATCAGAGCACGAAGAAGGGGAGAAGTACCTGAGAAGGAAGGGTGATCAGAGGGAAGATGGTGGGGTGGGAGAGCGAGAGGACCATCGGCAAACAACCATTACTGCATTGTAATTCAAAGCGAACTGCTCAAGTTGATGAAAAATATTATGAACCACTGACTGAATCCGATGCCGAAGAGGATATAAGCAGTGAGGAGAACAAATCGTTTCTCGAAGGGGAAGAATTCGACAGAGAGATAGAGGAGACAACCGAGGAGAGTGATGAGACGACCAGTTAGAAGGGCAGGCCTCAATTGCATTATTTTACAAGTTAGAAATCCCTGACATTTTGATGTGTGGTACTCACATTCAGATCAACACCTATTGTACGGATGTAAACGGTCTATTTTACGGATGTAAACTCCGTAATACGAATTGTTCACAGTATAAGATAAATTGAGATTCATCATACTTGATATCCCCCATCCAATGGGCGACGAGGGCGAAGGCGATGGCAGCGAGTGCATGGGCGGCCTTCGAGAGAGATGAAGCGAGACCGAAGAAGGAAGAAGTCGCTGCCTCGTCGATCTGAATAGTGAGAGATTGGAATTGATCGTCCATCGTGAAAGAGTAGATCAAATTCACAACTGATAGGGTAAGTCAGAGCATGCCTCACGAAGTGCTTTATCATCTTTCAAATCGGCGAGAGATAGTGCAGAACGAAGAGACATTTCTTTCGAAGTAATCCCTAACTGTACTGGTACCATCAATTTTAGAGGTTGTCCCTTCATGCATATCATCAAAACTCTGATAGGAAACTGTAGTCCTCAGTAATCCCCCAGTTCCAAGATCACAAATCGTCTGTGTTTGTTCACTTTTTCGCGTGGGCGCCCATGGAAAAAAACGAGCAGAGAGAGCAATGAACTCGTTCTCTATATCCATCTCTTAATGAGAAAATTGTATGCTTTTGCAACTCAATGAAACATATTTCTTTCCAACCGATAAATTGTGCAGAATGCAATTATGTTTCGTGTGTCGTTAATCCAATGCGATCAAAGCGAAAGCGCATACATAATTGTGAGTCATCCTCTCTCCATTTTTCGTTCGAATGAGTTGTCATATTTTTGCAAATTCAAATGGAGAAGGTGCTGCATTCTGTCTCTTCACTCTCTTCATTCCGCGTTTTCTCTCGCTCTTTCGCTCGATGGCCGGCGATAGACTGTGCATCCAATAGAGGAGAGATAATAACAGAGAACGATTAAAACTAATGACTAAAGAGCAAAGATCATTCTATCACCTGGTGCATGTACGGCCATTCGCCCACGTGGAGAATCGAGAATTCGACAGAGCAGAGGAAGATTGTGAGAGCAGTTACGAGGAGGGAAGAATATTCAGCATGCTGAATATGAAAATTTTTAACAACATAACATCAACGGTATTCACTCTCAGTAGCTACAGCAGAACTCTCGAAAGCGTTGCTTCCCCATCATTTGAATAAATCTTACCCAATGAACGCGACAGAAGGCCATGCGTTCCTGTGCTCGATCAACCTCTATCGAAGAGGAATCAATGGGAGTGGGAGAAGTCACGGTTGGAAGAACAACCAATATCCCTGCTGCCCTTTTTACGAGTCAGCGATTATGCGAACAGAGCACATCAAGTCCACGGCAATTTGAGAGAGAGAGCGAGGGCAATGCGAGGACAGTCGAGGAATTCAATGAATGAGAGACTAGAAGAATACTTATGGAGTAACAGTAGGTTTGCTGATCTTTCTTTTGTCGAAGGAAGCAGTGGTTTGCTGTAAATTTGCTCACTAACTTTTCCGGAGAAGCGCACTATCCTGAAGGATATTCATCCGACCAGGAATTTAAGTTTTTTTCTTGAATTTCCATCTTAGATTTCACGGTTTCGAAGCAGCAAGTGAAGTTGGTGCAAACAATTCTTATAGGACAGTTCTAAAATTATACGCCAGAACTAATGGTGGCAGACACAGAGTAGAAAGCGGAAAGGAAGAGGAAAACAATGAATAGTGCGAAACAAAGGGAGATTTACAAAATCTGCGCTCTAACTGGTATACAGGGGCATTTCGGGTGCTAGATAATTCCCACTCAATTCATGCACAGATTCGAGTTGAAATTGTGACGAATTGTGGTCAGTCATTTCCCACGTCCAATCAACAAACAGTTCGGCTTCGATCCACAGACAATCTACATGGATTGGTTCCTCACTGAACTCTACCATTGTATGAGAAGAAGCAAAGTTTGAAAAGAAGTGCTTCGATTTCTTTGAGAAGCATAACTTTCGAAGGATCCCTTCGAAGCATTAGCTCACAAGTCAACTCGAGATCAAACATCCGTTGCATCGCCTCTTGCAGTGAAATTCGCAGTGAAACAGAATCAGGTTTTGTTGAAGATGACATCTGTTTGCAACGCTAATCTCGCATAACTCCGTAAAATATACTGGTTAATCTGGTCCTTGTTTTGTTGCACAATTTGTTTCCTTGTTTAACTCTTGCAATTGATCTGGTTACTGAAGATGACTAGTCAATGTGGCCAATCTGCTATTCAACAGAGTAGTCAGCCCAATTACCGGAGGGCACATTGTGGTCTGCATGGACAGCAGAGAGAAGAATCGTAGGATCTGTCATTATTGAGAGTTGTGCAAAATTAGCCTCTAATACCGAAGTAATCCGGTAATAGGCGAACAGTAATTTTGTCAATCGAATTTCTCCTAATCCTCCACTGCAGCATCAGTTGTCGACAATGGCATTCATGCTGCAGCTGCTGCCTTCTGATGCTGCAATCAGAGCTGCATCGCTGCAAGTACTTCAACTTCGTGTTTCAAGGACGAATGCAACGAGACAATTCTATGCATTTCAAATTAAGGTCGAGACAAAACAATTTTGAACTAACCAAACATCTTTTATGTGTGTACATTTCCAAAAATCACAAAAAGATGGTGCCTCATGCTGGAATCGAACCAGCGACCTTCTGTTTACTAGACAGACGCTCTGCCACTGAGCCAATGAGGCAGATGTGTGCAGGGACGAAAATAGGAAACAATAAAACAAAGGGCGATATTAAATTCCCATCAATCTGCATTATCATTTCAATTCGTAATTCAGTCAAATGAAGAGATTCCACTCTATCGTCTCTAATCCACTCACTTTGACTGGCCACTTCCAATGTAAATCGACTCGTTCTCGCCTATAAAAACACCGTCGATCGGTCTCTTCTTCTGATCAAGTCGTCGACATGGCCCAGTCCGTCCCCCCTGGAGATATCGCCACCCAGCCTGGCGCCAAGATCGTCTTCAACGCCCCCTACGATGACAAGCACACCTACCACATCAACGTACAGTACCCTCCTCCTCCCTTCTCCATGTAGGATGCCTTGCTCTCACTTCTCTCCCTCGTCCTCATCTTTCCATCTACCTTTGCCTACAGTAACCGTGTTAATACCAGGTGACCAACTCCTCGGCTCGCCGCATTGGGTGGGCCTTCAAGACCACCAACATGAAGAGACTGGGAGTCGACCCTGCCGCTGGAGTCCTCGACCCCAAGGAGAACGCCCTCATCGCTGTCTCCTGCGATGCCTTCGCCTACGGCCAGGAGGTACGGTAACCCTCCCCCCACCCTATCCCCTCTCCCTCCCAACCCGACCATCGTCCTTCCTGCCTATCGCAAACTGAGCTCCCACCCTCTGTAGTCTACGGTACCCCCACCACCATGACTATCGTAGACTGCACTCCCAGCCTCGCATCTACCGTATCAAGTCCATGACGAACTCTCACCCTTCCTCCCTTCCATATTTCAGTGCTAATCTTTCTCAATTCAGGACACCAACAACGACCGTGTGACCATCGAGTGGACCAACACCCCCGATGGAGCCGCCAAGCAGTTCCGTCGCGAGTGGTTCCAGGGAGACGGAATGGTCCGCAGAAAGAACCTCCCCATCGAGTACAACCCTTAAGGGTGATAAACAAATAATCGAACAAATCAGTTTGCTGTGTTACCACATTATATTGGGGTGGGGACATTCGAAATCAATCAATTATTTGTGTCTATTCATTCATCCTCTTGTTTGGTCGACAATCTTCTTGGTCATATCCGTTTCTTAATTCGTTGTCTCTCTGTTTTCTCTAAATTATTTCTCTTTCTATCTGCATACTTCTTTTTATCATTCTCTTTTTCATTCACTTTTTCAATCATTTTCTTCGATCTTATCCCTTGATCATATCTGTGTGCGAAAAGTTTGCTCTTCCCGATCGTAATCATTTTCTTGTGACTGACTTGAGTTCTAATGTAACTTATTTCGTAAGACCTAATTATGGTATACCAAAAAACAGATCACAATGATAGACTAGCCGGCGAACTCGAAAAGGCGAAAAGATATGCACAAGACACTCTTCGAGATCCGCATTACTCGATCAGCTTGTGCTCGGTTAAAGAAGTCAGGCATAGTTCACATCTCTACTCCTCTGTTCTTCATCACGCTGTACTCGTTAAAAATAAGGAGATATATGGCTACAATAAGGACACATGTCCCACATGTATGAGTGAGTCCTACTAAACCATAATGCGAAACCCTGAACTGTGAAACTCCTAATTTCACAAATCCTTCAAAACCCTGATGTTTGATGATCTCACAAAGAGAAAGAGGGGGAAACAGTGATTCATCCTCTTCTTCCTTCCATGCAAAGTACTAGGAGACGTACGTATCGAGTTGAGACCACGAGGAGGAAATTCATTGGTAGTTAGACGAATGTAGACTTTTCTAAGAGGCGAAGGTACGAGAACATTGAGAAGGCATTGACAAATAGTCTTCCGCAGCAGTGGTTGAAAATATCAGAATTACAGATACTAGACAAAGTCTAGTACAGTCAACTATTCCTCGATATTTCAATAGCACTTCAAATTCACATTTTTGCAAAAAAAATCGCTAATCTAATAACAGATCATAGTTTCAAATTGCCCAGATACCAAGTTGGTGACTTCCTCAGGGATATTTCGAGTGTTTACTTGATTCTCTCCAGCCTGCCTGCTTCCTTTCATGTCAGATCAGCAGAAGGAGGGGAGAGAATTTCTCTTGATCTACACTCATTTCCAAAGGATAGGATGGAAGTTTAGTTCAACGAAAATGCCTATCTTCATCTATATTAGCCCTCCTTTTCATATTCATGCCATTATTCAAAGTATACGTGAATCTGTTATTCCGCTCCATCCATTCACTCCATTCGCTCTCCTCCCGATCGGTCGCCGTTTCTCTTCCTGTTTACTAAGGTATGCTTCCTTTTGTCTCACGGCTTTCGATAAAAATAATTCCCTGACTGCTCCTGTCGTAGAGATCGCCTGACGAAGTCTCATTTAGGCCTTTTGTTCGCACACTCTTTCTCTTTCCCTCTCCTCTCTTCCATTGGTTCTATTTTGCAGCGATGATGTGCCCTCCCTTTTTCGACTCCGAAATCAACCAGGTGCTTCTTCTGGAGACAAGTGGGCGTTGGCCATCATAGTACGACTTCTCTTTTCGCAACTTTCTTTATCTTTACGTATGCATCGAAGTTACATCTACCCATTAGCATAACAAACCTTCGAATAGTGTTCTGTTTCTTAGGGCGGTACTTGAGCAACGAATGAGATTCCACTGATTAGAGAGGAAGAGAATGATGAACGAGTGATTCATTCTCTTCTTCCTTCCCGGCGAAAAATTGCACGGTTTCTAATCCTGACGATGCACTGATTGCAGACGAATCTCGTGGCCGGCTCGCGCGCCCATTCCAAGCTGGAGGAGGCTGCGGTGGGTAGGAGAAGCGGCACTTCTCCGATATTTGCCCCCCCCCCCCCCACCATCCTCCCCTATCATTTCTAATCCATCCTCCCCCATTGCAAAGGGGCTGTGTGACCGAAAAACAGGGAGAGATATCTATAAATGAGTGGGGGGGGGAGGGGGCAGGTGGGCTAGTTATCTAAGAAGTGCCCTCACTTCACTCTCTCACTTCACCTGCACTATCTCTCTCTCTTTGAGAGAGTGTTTTAAATGGCGAATCACACCCTAGCTTGTCAGCTCGTTCCCTGATTCAGGCCGGAGCTGCGGGTGTCCACTGCCTCGAGAGGGCACAGCTGTACTGCGTCACCTCGGTCAGATTCCATCCCGCTGCTATTAACCGCCAGTATATCATAATAACAAGTTTGAACAATTATTTGGCTTGCTAAAAAGTATTATGTAGTGAGTGCAAAGATGCAGTTCGCAATGGGCATTCAAGTTTATGCGACGCTTTCTAGATGAACCACATATGCCAGGCCTTCGCCGATGGTTCCTTGCAGCCGATCAGCGTGAGATATTCATTTATTTGCATTTTTAATATGCAAAATTCGTCCGATACGAAATTTAGTTAGCAGAGCCTTTGCACTGTATCATTCAAAAACCCAACTAGGTCATTGTTTCTTTGAGAAGGAGGACATGGTGGCGGTGCTGCGCAGACTGGAGGACTGGGGGAAGAGACGGGGACAGTACGGCATCGAGTTGGGCGCCAGCATGACGCTCACTGAAAGAGTGAGTGGGGGGAGGAATGAAGTAGGCCTAGCGAGGCATTTTGAAAGGGTAGTTATTGCATGACACCCGAAAAGCTCTTTATCTCGCATTGATCTCTTTATCTCCATTCACTTGCCGTGATTTGAAAGAAAAAATCATAACTTCTTCCAACGATTTTAAAACACGTGATAGAACAATATTTTCCTTCCCGTATTTTCTCGTATGTTTCCAGACGGACGACTTGTGCATCATGGAGGTGCACTTCATCGTGTATCAGTGAGAAGGCTGATGGTCTCGGAGAGAAGATTAGACACTCATCTTCTACTATATAGATAAAGTTTTCGTAATATCTCACAGTTGCTACACCACAATTCCTTCTCAGCCATCGTAAGAAGACATCAACGAAACTCAACTTAAAGTTACCGGACGAGGACGAAACTCTGATCTGACCCTGATCTCGTCGCGTGTACGAGAGAGTATGCAAACATGAGAGAGCGCGGGATTACGCTGATCATTTCCGGCTTTCCCTTGAGGCTATTATAGATTTTTAGCATTTTTGCTATATTCATTCTCAACTAATTCAGCCATCGGCTATTCGATGGAGGACAAAAAATAGGGGGTCAATTTCGTCCTCGTCCGGTATCTTTAAAATAGGATTAATTTTGCGAACAATGTTCAATGACAGTATTGTTTGCTCAGCAGTTTCTGCTCTCTGGTGTAACAAAGAACATGAAACGAAATAAAGAGTGTCGAAGCTTCCGTGCATTCGATCGGAAACCGCTCCTACCATATGTCTTCAAGGGCTTTGAAGAAGAAAACGTATGAAGGTCACATCTTACATCTTAGCCCGAACAATTAATTCGTTCGTAATTACTATTAGACTGCGAAAGTTCAACGATATTCATATTTTCATCACCACTTCTGAGCACCGGGAAGATTACGATATGTACATCAGAGTAAATCTCGCAAGAAACCGGTACAATTTAACAACATATAACATAGAAAGTCGTAAACTAACAACATGGCAACAATGGGTGTTCCTAGCAACAACACGATTCGCTAATTGGATACAAACCTAGTCAACAGTGGGAGGGAGTCCTTTCTCCTTCTTCTTAGGCCTTCCTGCTTTCTTTCTTTTCTCGTATTTTCTCCTCCGATATTTCGATAGATAAATTTCATCTTTCACTTCATCGACTTCTTCGACGAGATCCCAGATGACCTAAAATATCGATTTCCCTCCATTCACACCGTAATCCAACCTCAATTCGTTGTGTCAGCTCATAGATGCGCTTCCACCATTCTTGTTGTATTGTCGGCGCCCATCTCGCATTAACCCAATCGTTGCGATGCCAAACCTGAAAAAAGTAGATAATATTATTACTGAGAGAGTAGAATGCGGAGCACAGTGGTGTCGTGAGAAATTTCTTAACGGACAACAATAAAAGCGGAAGGGGACCATGTTCACATCAAAATATTTCCCCATTCCGCGAGTATTAATGTACGTAGAGCAATGGTCTGCTTCGAGGGGAATCGGCCAGCACACAGTCCCTATCTCTCTTACTATCTCATCTCATTCGGGCACTACTTCAGATGAGAACTATGACGTCATGCCGCATTTGATGTATCAAAGGCGGCATGACGTCCTAGTTCTCATCCGACCTAGTGCCCTCATTCATCAAAAGCTCGCAAAGCTAAAACCAATACTTTATGATTTGTTTAAATAATAACAGCAATAATGAATCCAGATAGTAAAAGTAACAACCTCGAGGAAGCCGAGTACATTTCGCACGAAGTATCGATTGTTCGTCCTGATCACCATATCCTCGAAACCCATTCGATCAGCCTGAAACAATGATATGACAATCCATTTATTAGGTACTAAATTCATAAATTATATGCCATTCTCGAGCCGCTTTTCGCATTGCCTCTTTTAAGTAAAAACAACTTTCACATATTCAAGCGCCGTTAATTCCCGTTATGTTGTGAAAAACACACACAATCGACCACTAATGGACATCGCCCTCTGATTTGGAGAAAAAGAGAAAGTGGCGATAAAATCAGTAGGTCTCTCACGTGTTCCATCACGGAGTGCATTATCTCTGCGGGTGTCCTCCTGTTCACATCCTCCATGCACTCTCCTGCAGCTTTAACCTCGCCTTCTTCGAGGGGAACATCATCCATTCTCAAGCAGATTATTGCCATCAATACAGTAATTGTTCGCACTGTCCTGATGGCCTACCACGAGTCTCAATGGTGGAATGGAATTTCTGAACTGTTTTTCTCGGGGATATTCAGCTACCAATAATGATCAATACTGTTTTGTGCATTAACGGGGATATATAATTTTAGAACTGGTAATTGTAGAACTTTTTGTTTTTTTTTTATTTCAATGATGAATATGAGACATTTTATATTTCACCTTTTGTAGAGTTGTAAAATGATACACTCCCGCATTAACATAACTCCCTCAGTACCTGTCCCACATCACTCCCGACTTGCAAACTGTCGAAGCCTTGAAAATCCTCACTCGACGTGTACTGTAACATTAAAATGGATACGGTAATACTATCCCTACCGTACCTCGTTCCCTCGACTGAGTACACGGCGTCCCTTCCCACCAGCAGCTCGTCCACACTCATACCGTACTCCTTCGTGTCCCTGTGCTGCCTGGGAAACCCGAGACCTTCAAGACAGATTCTATTCACAGATTTCGTCGCCTGATTAGTATGATCAAATACATTAATATAAAAAAGGTAAGAAGAAGTAGAATGAAATACTGATCCACTCACCTTCATTGGCCATTTCTTGCACTCTATTCACGAACGAATCGTCACTTTCCACCGTGTGATTCACTCCTTTGAAGTGAACCTGCCCAGTTATCGATCACTTTTCTAACGTATCTATCCTACCGTACCTTGACTGTCTCAGTGAGTGCCTTGATCTTGAGGTAGAACTTCTCGTTCGCCACTGGACTCCCATCTCGCTTTTTCCAGTCTATCTGCGAAATAGATTGGTTTGATTACGGCACTTCTTGGATATTTGGCCCACCCGCGGTCTCTGACACTAAAGGATAGGGGGATTATCCAGGGCTTATCCTTAGCCTTATCAGAAATACAGTCGATGAGATAACACCGAACAGTAGGGACAGAAAAACTAGAAATGGGAGGGGTGTAGAAAGTGGGTCAATTATCCCAGGAGTGCCTTGATTATATATTGATGATGCGATATCTTCATCCTCCCCCTTTCATTCACCTTATAGAAGTGCATGAAGTGAAGCGAATCAGTGATCACTCGAATCTCGGGAATCCCGAGTGCTGCCGCCTGCAAGAACATCCATGCAACAGGTCTTTTCACAGTGCTCCGATGAGAAGGTAGCATTGTTTGAGAAGTGGACACTTTGCCAAGATTTGAACAAAGACTTTTCTGTCAATTCATTTGTTCAGATTTGACAAAGTGTCCATTTCCAAGAAAATTTTTGCTATCTCATCAGTGCACCCATTTCACTCGTAAGTATTTCCCTATAAATAATAAAGATCTTAGCTATAATTATTGTTTTGCTTCACTAGAAGAAACAAGTGGCACTTCTTCGGTTTCTGGCCATCCCCCCCCCCTCCCTCATCACACTCATTTCTAGGCATTCCTCTCTGATTTGTCGGCCACTCAACCCCTCAATGATGGGCGGCGATGGGAAATGAGAGGGGGGGGGGTGGCGATAAACCGAAGAAGTGCCAAAAAAGTAAACATAAAAATCGTACCTCCTTGATGGCGTCATGAATGGCCATGAGCTGGGCTCGGAAATGGGTGACCGGGTACATACAGAGATTTTGAATCAATCCGATTGGCCTGCGATGTTACCGTAGCACGAGGAATCGATTGGTAGGTCAAACCTCTGCTTGACTTCGAGATGCTCTATCGATTCGGGAACCCAGAGAGAGGCACACGCTGCCTTCGCGAAACCACTGTACGCCACTTCAAACCTGAGAGTATTGATTTAAAATAATCGATTGAGTCTTGCTACAGTAATCATCTAACCTTCCGGCGACATATACTGTAGGGATAGGCCTCCCATCTGATGAGGGGAAAGAAGGAGTGATTGTCCAGTCGCAATCATAATCAGGCGACATGAAGTCGACCTTGGGGGCTAAAATACTGCAGTAGTGATATCTCAAGCATTACGATGAACAATGGGCGTATGAATTAAAATGGTTAGAAATGGAACTGAATACGATCCCCTTAGGGACCTTATAGAGATTCAGGCCAATCCTTCCATCTCTAGCCCCGAAAGAGTGATGCGAGTGTGACGCAGAATAAAATAAACAATAAAAATATGCACTCAAAAGGCAATACTGGTCATAATTGATTCATCGACTCCTCATTCTCCTTCTAACTATCACCCCATGTCGTCTCTAACTCACGATATTTCATGTAGCCCGTCTTCAGCAACTCCAGCACTGCGTTACCCGTTCTGTTCTCGAGCCACGCCGATCGGTACTCCAGAGTTACCTTAAACTACGATCTTTAGAGCACGACGCTATTTTCATTATTGTCTTTATAATTTGACATTTATTTTCTTAATCTGTTACGCAATATCATGACGTTTACAAATTTCCTATTTTTAATGTTCGCTAAAAGGAAGTAGTGTAAACTGCTCTTTATTCCATGTACCTCCATCTCATCCATCAATTGCAGAATCCGATCAAACAATTCCGCATTCTCCATCAGATCCTTGCTGTTGTAAATTGCAAAGTTTTGCTCCTTGAACTTGAGCATCTGTAGAAATATCCCATCAGCATTTTCCACGGCAATTCGCCCCACCTGTTTCCGATAATTCTTCTCCTTCAGAAACTTGAAATCGGTTTGAATACGAACTCGTTTCAGACCGTCCTTTTTAGCCTGTCAATTTCGCAATAACAATAACAATTATATATTAATAATAATAATCATTTATAAATAATATTAGTATTAACAACAATTAATCGATTTCCACTCACTTGTTCAAGTGCCATCACAATCGATCGCAGCATCACTCCCTGCAGGGGTGTATGATCATGATTCCTCCTTGACAACTGTAATCGATTTATAAAAGTGGCCTGATTCCATGATTACCGTATTCCTCAGGTCTCCCTGTCCCCAGTAGATGCCATTGCACGAGGCTTCCTTCCCTGCCCATCGAACTCCCGTCGTCCGTACGGTCCTGAGGGTCACGGTAATATTCAAATACAGTAATGCGCAATGATAGTATTACGGTAGTAATCATCGCGTCAAGACTCACGTGATGTCGTCATCGGCCGAAGAAGTCGAAGGAGCGCAGTAGAGTCTGGTTGAGAGGAGGCTCCTGATCGATACCGACGACAGTACGGTGGCCAAGGGACGACGGAGCATACAACCCCTGTGTGAACAAGGGAATCGATTGATGGTTTGACTGAGTAATGGCCCCTCTACCTTATTAGGAATTATCGATCCATTTAACAACACCTGTTGTGTACAATGGGAAGTTGAAAATGAGAGTATCAATCGGGTACTTCTGATGGATCTCTGAACCACGGCGATAGCGACATCAGCACACTCTAGTCAAACTGTTTATCACGTAACAACAAGAACAATCGATATGTACAAACAATTACATCTACCGTAATCTCCTCATAGCACCCTCAATCTATCGATGGATGTGGCCCATTCTTCTGCGAATTCCCTCTCGGTCATCAATCTCGGATCCTTCGGCACCATTGAGTGATCATCGCCCTTCTCCAGTACCAGTCGAGCCTATAAATGGGAATCATTCTTAGAGAGATCATAGATCAGACTGTTCACTGGACTATCATTCTCACTACATTGCAAGTTCACCAATCCCTTATTAAACAATAATCATTCTTGTCTACGTTTAGATGATCAGAAATAGAAATGGAGTAAGCAATCAAAGGTATATCCACTTATAATCGTGAAGAACGGGAACTCAAGGTGCAGTCAATAATAAGAAAATGGACAGCCCTTTTGGTATTCTGATCGATAAATAAAGAAAAACAATAAAATAAAAACTTTAATAACTAAGAGTGCGTCCAACCTTGACGGGTGCATCGGCTGCCTCCATTGCTCTCCACAACACCTTGAATATCTCCAACTCCTGCTTCGCGTTGTATTTCCGAGTGGCGACCTACTATCGATCGCTACAGTACACCGCTATGATTACCATATCCTACCTTGTAGGCGATATCGTTCTGCGTGTGCAGGACGACGTGGCCGATGTTGAGGGATAGCGCCTGAGGATCCAATCGATAACTCGATTATATTTGTATTCGCTAAATATACTTGATAATATACTGACAGCTTATTAACAGTCTATTAACACTGTATTTTAAAAGAGTCACATTAAGGCTTTATTTATGTCGAAATAATTCCAATTTTTCACAATTATTTTGTTTTTTTTTGCAAAATGAAATATTATCTTTTCTCACCTGAGACAGGGCGTATTGCAGCGGCTTCAGCTGCCTGTAGTACGAGCTGCCGTTCGCGAAACTCAGTTGAACAGCGGGGAACTGAGATCAGGGCACTTCTTTGGATTCTGGTCACCCCCCCCCCCCCTCCCTCATCTAGTCCACTCATTTCTAGCTATTCATCCCTGACTTTCGGCCGCTCAACCTCCTCAATGATGGGAGAGGGTGGGAACTGTGAGGGGGTGGCCAGAAAGTGCCGCGATCAGATTGTTCTTTCTGATGAAGGACACCGTAATCTACCGTACCTCTTTGCCAGGCCAGATGATGCTCGACTTTCTATCTTTGTGGCTGAAGTCGACATAGGCGTGAGGCGCCCTGGAAAAGAAGCTGTGTACAGTGAAATATTAATATTGGGAAACATATAGGGATACAGGGAGTAATTCAAATTGATCATGCTATTTAGTAAAATTACCGATACCAATACGAATTATATTTAATTATCATGATACTGTGAATTTGATAATTAATTAATGCGGCTATTATGATACCATAATGATGACTAATGAGTGTTTTCATTCTACCAAGCTAAAATAATCTATCTGCATGTAACAAACAATGGGGAATGATACTATGACGACTAATGAGTCACTTCGTGCTCTCCGAACAAACGAAATTGTGAAATATTTTGTTGATTTCGTATTCGCCACTCACAATGCGAAAGGTCGCTCCTCCTCAATCACTTTCTTCGCTGATTCTGACACCGTGGATGGTACAGATTGGATGAATGAATCCCACGGGAGAGCATCGATTGATGATGCCAGCCGGATAATAGATACTCTCATCTACAATCACCCTTCCTCGCCCAAACATTCTCTGTCTTTCCATTGATATTCTGCCGGATATCTGACCGATTCACTTTCCTTCCGCCCTCTGTGATCACTTTATAGCATATTTATCGTGCTACCAAACTAAAACAATCCATCTGTATGTAACAAACAATGGGGGCATTTTTCCTAAGAAGGAAAGGTGGGGGGGGGGGGATTCTGAAAGGGATGGGGGTGGGGAATCTCGAAAAAAAGGGAACCCTAAGATACTTCGGAACGGGGGAATCGTGTAAAGCGTAAGAAGGAGATATCGATTGCACAATCATGAGGAATGAAACGGGAAGAAAAGATAGCCGGGTGGGGAATGAATACCAAAGAGAGAATACGATGATTGGTTGGTTGGAATGCAATGGGGGGAAGGAATACGAATATATGGTGAGCAAAGGAAGCAAATACCGCTTTCGTGCCATTCACTCGAGAACAGTGCGATACCCTGATAAGGGAACGGGATTACGGTGGTCGATCGATAGTCAGCAGGCTATCGATGCGAGACCCATCTCAGCGAGTGGACGGAAGGATACTAATTGAGATAAGGGGAATACTGTAGGGAGGGGATACACGATTGGGGTACTGTGATAACACAAAATGACTGGACAGACAACTCGATCGATGGTGGGTACTGAATTATGCTCCAGAAGGGCGGGGCCAACGAGAGTTCATCCTAGAGTAGAAAAGGAGAATGGAAGAATGGTTAGTATAACGAAGGAGGCTGGGTAACAAACAAACAAATATGATGAGTACGTACGTCGAAATGCTAGACAAAGATCAAAGATCAGTAAAATCACTACTCGTCCTGCGCCGCTTGGTGGTGATTGTTCAACAGAGTGTGCGCACCAGGCATGGGAGACGAGAGGTTTCTAGAAGGAGAAGAATGGGGAAAGGGAAGCTGCATAGTATGGGAGCTATCTGGGGGGAATCTCACTAGGGAGAACAAGATCTTAGTAAAACAACGACGAAGAAAGATCCAATGGATAGAGGGAAGGGAAGGGGGGGGGGGCTATCACTGTAAGTAGAAATACCACTGACACTACATCGATGAGAAACATTACTACCCAATAAAAAGAAAGAAAGTAAAAAGCAAAACTACGATGTATTCTGTGATTTCTTCTATGATTTTTTCCGTATTTTCTGAGAATTATGTCTGACTAGACTAGGGATATTATGAATAGATAAAGAGTGACTACGAGAGTGGTATGAGAAACTAGCAATCGATGAGTGATAGAAGGGACATGAGACTAAGGGAGGGAGGATGAGGGGGGGGGGTCTACTACTTTGGGAGTACTGTAGAGGAAGGAGTACTGTAGGGGAGGAGAGGCAGCTACTGTAGTCGACCAGCCGAGTCTTGTTCGTGCCTTCTTAGCGGAGTCTGCGGAAGAAGGAGAACACTGCAAAGAACACCATCAATTATCGATTGCTTGAATCACATTGCGAGATAGCTGTAGAAGAGTGCTTCAGGAGAAGTGGTCCTAGCAGGAAAAGCGAAGGATACGGTACCTGACTTGATCTGGTGCGAGAATCTGCGGAAGAGACTTTCCTTCTCCGGCACGTACTCGATCGTCACCTGGAATTCAATCGATAAAATCCGTCCAACTGTAGATCAATGTCATTTTCCATACTGCATTCACTCAATTAATCCCTCAACCCCGTATCTCTCTCGCAATCGATTTCGATTCAATTGTACTCTGCATGTCCAGTGATTGACAACTCGTCCAATTAGCGTGTCCATTTCATAATTGGGGGATGGCTCGACAGACTGATCTCCTCCTATCTCTCTCTCATTCTCCCCTATTCGCCCTCTCTCTCTCTCACTCATCTGTCACCAGTTCATGCTCCTCTCGCCATTATTAGAGACATTTCGTGTCCTTCATTCCTCTCTCCAATCGCAAAGGGCAACAATCGCCCCACTCTCCTCCCTCTCGTCCAACTCATCCTAATTGGTCTGGACTAGGCGCTATGTACTGCACTTCCGCCTTTCTACAATGTCTACTCTCGTTTCCGAACCTTGACCGTAGAGGTGAACCGGTAATTAGACTACCATAACCTTCCACTACTTTACTGGCAAAAAATAGGCCATAATACCGCCAGTTCGCGATTAAACCCTTACTGTACCCACCAGTTCTCAATCGGGTAAGTACCGTAACCCCATTCACTGACCTCAACGACGAGAGTGAGGACGGAGATCCTTCGCAGAATCTCCTGCGCGCGATCCGTGAGGGCGCGAGGCCATGCGAATGCTGCAAAGATCAAGGATCGGATAAAATTGGGATTTCATTTCATCATGAAGCAGGAAACTACCGACTCTCTAATGCTTAGCATTTGCACAAATTTTACTCATTCTTCTTCAAAAAGATTCCAAATCGAAGCCAGTTCACCCTAACCAAACCATTTCTAGAGATCAAAGATCAAAGATCACGATAGCGGCACTCACTGGCAAACTCGGTCCTCAGATGGTGCTGCATATTGGCGACGATGTCTGCGAGCATCGGGTCGGAAGTCTGCACGTGCAGTGAACGAATCTGGCACGAATGCGTCTGAAAGTGAGAAGGGATTGAGGAGGGATGACGTAATCATTCAATCATCTAGTGATCGTGTTACTATCTACCTAATGATCCAATTCACTAAGTGATCCGGTTACTGCTGATCTAATCAATCGATAATCTACTCGACTGACCTTGTTGAGTAGTGCGCATACGCCCTCTAGGCCCGCTTCGAGTCTGCTGACTCCCTCTACAGTGCCACTGACTGAGAAGCGAGTAGGCTGAGAGGGGGCAAGGGAAGAGGAGGAGAGGACTGGAAGAGGGGAGCACGATGAGGGACGAAACATCGACGAAGATGAGGACGACGATCTGAAGGAAGCGACCATGATTACGTCATCATTTCTAAACTCGATCAGCATTACGTCATCACTACGAAACGATGCATTCACTCGTGTGTTGTTTGGAATCTACGCTGCAGCAGCTATCGTATCCCCATGATTACGTCAGCACTACGAACCAAACATTATGCTTGTGTTTGATATTACGATGGAGTTGTTATTGTCACTCTCGAGCAAACAACACGACATTCTCGTGAATCAGATTATCGCCTACCTCACTTCATCTTCCCATTACACTCCCTATCAACGCCAATAATCTCAGATCATCTGTGCGAGTTGCGTCAGTGCCTAATCCGTCCCTTACAACGAGACTACAGACTACAAATCCTCCTGGCCTCCCTGCTATTCTCCTGCCAGCTGGCATTGGCAGCCACGGCCTTCGCCTCCCCATTCGCACCTAGTTGATGCGCCCCCCCCCCCCCCCATCCTACCCATCCTACTCCCTTTCTCACCCAATCATCATCATTACGTCATCATTGCATCTACGTGATCATCGTCGTACCTTCTAGACTCGTTGAGGGTGTCCGTCGACCTCCTCAGGAAGGAAGAGGAGGGAGGAAGGGCCAGGTCGAGATTTGCCATCGGAGTAGAGAAACGAGTGGAGGCCATCTGAAGAGGTACACGTTGAGAGAGGGGAGGAGGCGAGGGGAGGGGGGGGAGGGGAGAATGGTCAACGTGAGAAACGAGAGGGAGGAGAGAGTGGCAGAGAGAAGAGAGAGAGGGAGAGAGAGTGGGTAGATCAGAGAAGTGCATTGCAGCCAGGAAGAGTGGAAGGAGAGAGGTCGAAACGGAATGAGAGAGACAAAAACACGATGTGACACGTAATGATCGAGAATGGCAAGACTGAATCAAACCATGTCGGGGGGAATCGAATCGTGAGGAAAATTAATGAAATTATCGATTCGAGGATGGGGGAGGGGGAGGGGAGCACGAAATGACCTGTCAATTTGATCTGCCTAGCCCCCTCAATGCAAATGTTGATGAAATGAGAGAGTAGCGAACGAAAGGAGAGAGAGGGAGGGAGAGAGGGAGTGGCTGACTGGGGGAGGGGAGGGAGTGGCTGACTGGGGGAGGGGAGGAAGTGAGGGGAGAGGAGGAGGAGGAGGAGGAGGAGGTCTTTGAAGCTTGCAAAAGGGGGATAAGGCCAGGCTAGGAGAGATCAAAAGATCGAGGGAGTAGTAGGAAGGGGTCTAAGATGGGGGCGAGTGACCGCCTTCGATGTGTGTCCACTCCCTTCCCTCCCCCAGTCGGCTGATCTCTGTGGAAGGGGAAGAAGCGGGCGAGAAGTAGTGGCCAAGAGAGACGGTAATGTGATCTATGCTCTACTCGGGAAGGAGAAAGGGGAGAAAGGGGAAGAGTTGCATGGAGGGCCAGATTATTAGAGGCATAAAGGTTATGGGAGGGATGAGAGTGAGGCGAGATTAGGAGAAGGGGGAAGAGAACGAGGAATTAGTAGTGGCATCGATGGATTTAGAGAAGGAGAAGAAGGGGATTTAGATTGATCGAAGGACAACCAACTGCCTGCACTACCGACTGACCATGGGAGGAGACTAAACCGAGGAGGGGGAGGGGTACTGTAGGATTGGTACGGTAAGAAGGTTACGGTAGCCACACACTTGCTGCTGCTTGCCTACGTGGCTCGCACACCTTTACAATGAGCAGACGGGAGTGCACAGGAGGGAGGGTGGTCATCGACAGGCTCCTCCCCTTAGAGGAGGAGGAGTGCCATCTGGCCCGTATATAGAGGGGCGGGGGAGAGGGAGGGGAGAGGGAGAGGGAGGGGAGAGGGAGAGGGAGGGGAGAGGGGAGAGGGAGAGGGAGGAGGGAGAGAGTCGAATTGCATCAGACTGTCTTGGACAGAGGCGCCGTTCACTCTGACTCGATAACAACCTGGTAAAAGATGCCCTCTAGCCGAACTCTAGCCATCATGCTGACTACCATATTTCCTGCAGGTAAAACAACAACAACCGAATGGAAATCCTAGCAGACAGGGTGGCCTTTGGACAGCAGGTAAAGGGCGGTAGACGGGTGAGGGAGGGGGGAGGAGGAAATGGGTTTGGCTGGCGGAGAGGATGAAGAGGCCATTCCTATCGTGTGCAATTGCGACGAGAATGAGGGGGGAAGGATGTAAACAGGAGGAGAAGAAGAAGCAGGAAGAAGGAAGGAAGGGAAACACACCCTGCTGATCGCCCAGTCACAACATCCCCCGACACACCCCCACCAAATACTGACAAATTGAAGGATGGATGGAGGGGGGGGGGGGTGAACACGGGAGACTTGAGGGGGGAGGATCAATCACACTTCGGTCCATCCATCTCACTAGAGGCGAGAGGAGACTGCTCCCTTATCTTTGCCTCGTTTCGAGGATGGGACTCCACCCTCTCTCTCCTTCGCACACTCTCTCATCGTCAGCTTCTGAATTAGAAGATTCCTCTAGACGATTGTGCCAATCTTGGCTACTGCGAAGGCAAGCTAATCAAGAGCTGCAAACGAGGGAGCGCATTCCTATAATCCCCTCCCCCCTGGGCATACTGTAGGCCAGAATTAGCCCTTCTGGCACTACCTATCCATGCACACGCCTACACCAGAAAGGAGGAGGCAATAAGGAGGAACATGTGATCGGCGACGGGCGAATCAGAAATGGCAATCTTCCCTCTCTCTCTCCCTGTTCGTATGCCAGACATCCTCCCCTCTCCCTACTGATTCAGCATGCTGATTCACTGACACACCTCTCCTCCCCTCGCATCCTTGCCCTTCTGGGGAGGGGAGGGGGGGGGGGAGGGGAGAGAGGGGAGGAAGGAAAAGGTGGTGCTCGCTGATCACTTACTGATTAGTATCGCCGTGATGACATCTCACTCGCAGCTTCCCTCTCTCTCTCCTAATTACCACTCAAAAACATCGCTCAGTGTTCCCGATCTCTCTCCTATAATAAAGCAGATGGTGGCTGAAATAATTAATCAATCAATCGATGGCTAAAACGTTTGGACAAGTGAGGCCGGCCATCTAATGTATGCACGAATCGTCCACGCTCCTCGATCAAAGCGCACACACTCTATGAATCCAGCCATTGCACTTCTACACTTCATATCCTCTGATGGAGGGAAGCACCACACCTCGAAGATTCGCTCTCTAATCTACGATCTCGAACACATATCAACGGATTAGAGGAGAGTGCACGGAAGGAAGGGGAGATAACCATGTCCTTCCCCCTTATTCAGGGTCTTTCCCACTCTTTTCCTAATCAACGGGGAGGGGAGATCTTCGAGCCGATATCCTAATGAGATTGCAGTCCCTGTAGCTCTCTTTCACTTGGTATCATTGGATCAACGCACGCATCGAGAGACAAAGTGGGGAGAAGGGGGGGGGGGGAGAACGCGTGAAAATGTCGATGAAAAGGGAAGAGATGAGTGGAGGAGGAGGAAGAGTATATGACCGAGTGAGACAATTAACCCACGCTATATCATCGATCACTCTCCCTCTCTCACTCCCTGCACCCGATATGCCCCCAATCAGACCATTGAGTTCATACGCCAGCGGGTGTTGCTATCTCCTCTCCCTTTGATGCCCTATCCGCACTCTGGCATCTCTAACTGTAGCTTACAGTACTCTTTGTCTAGGTCCATTACTCATTACAATCAGGCGCCGTACTGTCGCATACAAAAACCCGAACAGTCTCGCCTATTCAACTCCTTTCCATTCCGATCATTGAATAAACGTCTGACGAAATGGGGGCTCTACTCTCTTGCCCTCTCCTTTTCCAAAACGATTTGCTGGAGGGGCTAAAAGTGTCTGAGAATAGGTGGTATGAATCGAATTGGAAGAAGGGGGAGGAAGAGGGGCGGAGGAGAAAAGGAGATGAAAGAGGAGGAGAGGCAAGAATAGGCGGTGAATGGACTACGCACTATTACCTTTCTGTGCTGCGAACGATCACTCAAATTACTGTGAGAATGCACCGCTTTCACCTATCAATCTCTTCATATATACCGTACTCGTCTCACTCCGTTACTCTCTCTCTCTCTCTCTCGCCTACCATACCCTTCCTTTCTGCACACAACACCTCATCGCGTAGTCAGGGGAGTGCTATAGTCGGTGCAAATCAAACTCATTCTCATTCGCATATGGGCTGAGGGCAATCTCCGGGGGAGGGAAGTCAGCAGCAGAGTCATAAACACTCTTCCCACTCTCCCTTCCAACCGCACTCTATGGCTTGCTCTAACCCCTCAGCGATAAGCCAAATGAAGGGACGACGACAGGCAGAGGGAGGCTACTCTACTCGATTGCTCATGTAATAGTAAACCACCACCACCACCCAGGAGACGGGAGAAGTTGAGTGGACAGACAGAGTGGCAGGCTTCTCCCTCTCTCTCCTCTGCACCTTTCTCATTGATGTAATACAAGAGTGTGATGAGTCAAGAGTGCAGATGAGATCAGCTGGAGAAGGAAGAGGAAGAGAAGATAGGAAGGAGATAGAGAGAGAAGAGGGTCAACACCTCACGCAGAGTATACATCCCTTTCTAAGACTTTGGGGCCTCCTTTGTTCCATTCCCCTTCCCCTTTATTACTGGGAATGACTCAATCGTTCGGCCCTTTCGGAG
The DNA here is from genome assembly GCA_036245805.1 of Pristionchus mayeri. NCBI lineage: Eukaryota > Metazoa > Nematoda > Chromadorea > Rhabditida > Neodiplogasteridae > Pristionchus > Pristionchus mayeri. The sequence continues at coordinate 16,386,075 of BTRK01000002.1, read as the reverse complement.
AGGACGGGAAGAGAATAGGCCCAGTGAGATGGATGAATAATCAAAACGGAGCAGAGAGGGGGGAGCTGGGATCCACTTGCGAAATGTGCGTGCTAGCGCGCAAAACCCATCCGCAAGCACTTGCATTCTCCCCTAAAACTCTATGGAGAAATATACCTGGCCTCTCTTTCTCTCTCTCTCACTCTCCCCATTCTCCATGCTCTCTCGCTCCGCTAACCTTCGAAATAGCTTGCGAGATGGGGAGAGGAAGAGTCAGCGACTATTACTCCTCGGCCGTATCTACGTGAGCTTTCCAAACGACGGGCGCTTGCTTGCAAAGAGCGACCGGCCCTGACTCAGACGTAGTCTTAGTCGTAAAATCAAGAACGGATCGCAAAAAGGATGACCACAAACGAACCAAAAAAGGTATGGGTAAGAGATACAACCGCGAGAGGAACGAGGCCAAAGAATCACCGAGAGAGAGAGAGAGAGAGAGACGTGGAGAAACGATCGACCGGCGCTACTCCAAACCCCTTTGCATCCCGCACATTGCACTTGTTTTTCTGCCCGAGTATGCTAAAGCTGCGCCAGCATGCGTAATGGCGCTGAAAGGGTGGCGAGATTGAAACCGCGATGTGGGAGGAGCACAACTATCAATCAATATACGCTCATATTTTTCTGTAAACATATTCTAAAACCAGGCAAGTATGCGAACTGGGGCGCATAAACTAGATGAAACCTCAAGCGGGCAGCAGGGAGAGGGGAGGGGATGGTCCGGTCGATGGGCGACTCCTCGCCCGTGTTCCCTTTTTGATGATAAGCATCTCTCTTATCACTCCCCTCTTACTCTCCTCCTCCCGCTCGTCACTCTGAGAAAAATGAGCGAAAAAGAGCGAGAGTTATGCACGGATTGCAATGAAGTGGCCGTAGAGAGGGAGACAGGACGTCCGGGACGATGACTCGCGCCCATGGAGGCTTCCTGTCTGAGTGATCGGGAGGGGCTGATTCAGAGAGGGGGAGGGCGACTGAATCGCCTCTCCGATATGGAGAGAATGGAGGAAGGGATGAGATGGGAGCAGGGGGGGGGGGGAGATCAGAGATCCTCCGGATCGGGAAAAAAGGGAACGAGCAGTGCAGGTGAGCGTACAGAGAGGAGAGAGGAGAAGGCCGAGGGAGGACTCTCCTTCTTCTTCCTATCTCTCTTCAGCCAGGAAGACGAGGGAGCAGGGGAGATGGATAGGGAGCTAGGGAGAAGCTCCGGCGTGAGAGAACGGTCTCCATTCTCTTGCTCGACAAGGGGGAAGAGAAGGGGGGATTCCCTTCCACCTTCTCCCCCCCCCCCCTCCCCCCCCCCTCTCTCTCTCCCCGATGGCTGAAAGGGAAGACGAACCACCGTCGACCAGTACACACACATACGCATACACTTCTCACCGTCGACCTAGCTGGTCAGAGTTCTAACACCTAGCCGAGCGAAGTTTCAGCGAGAGGGAATCCAGACACAAGAGACCACAACGAAAATAGAATCCCTTTCCAAGAAGCGCGCGTTGGGAAACCGAAGCAACTAATGCATCGGCATACACAGCTTTCATAACTATTCTATCTAACGCAAGATGATCCTTGGCGCTTCCCATCTCCCTATAAGCGACTTTCGCAACGCCTCTTCACCTGGCTACAACTTGCATCAGCAGCAATCCTCGAATGAGTCAGTCGCTTCCCTTCTTCTTCTTTCCCTTTCAGTCCATGCACCGTCGCAGCTAAACCAGCAGAGGCGTCGACGGCGGGATGACTAATCTCCTCCCATCACCTCCCCCTCCTCTTCTCATCCCTCTTTTCATCACCCTCATTGACACCATCTAATCCCCGCCTTTCGCTCTTTTCTCTCTCGCTTCATATTCACACTTCATGTGCGTGGCTCGACCACTGGCTCCTCTCATATCGCCGACCGACGCTACCGTAGTCCCTCGGCTACCGTAACCCTACCATACCTCGACAACATCCTTGAGATCCGCTCGCAATTACTCTCTCTCGAAGGGGTAGCAGTACATCTGCCCCTGCCTCCTCTCCCTACTGATGGCTATCACTTGATATTGTCTTCTGCTGGTCAACAGGTGGCACTAAGCCCTCTCTCTCCTCTCCCCCTCCCCTCTCTCCCCCTTCCTCCTCTCCTCCCTCCGCCGCCCGGCCGTCGAAGGTCATCATAGGTCATTCGTTGTGTGTCTCGGGGAGCGGGCGGAGGAGGCCGAATAAACAACTGGGTGAGTGCCTCCTCCTCCCATTGATGAAGGGGGGAGGGGAGGAGGGAGTACCGTAGGGGGAGGGGGAGAGGGGTGCTCTATTGTGCCGTAATGAGGGGATGCACAAGAGATTGACTAGAATAGGTGAGAGGAGGAAGGAAGGGAAGAGAATGGAAGGGAAGAGAATGGAAGGATGTAGAGCAGAAATGATCAGAGATGAACACAGTCACTCAAACAGAGATTGATGGGAACAGGGGCAAGAGTGTGCAGACAGACCACCCAAACAGTCCCATCCTTTTATCCAGCTACTTCCCCCTTTCGGGATGATCACTGATCTATACCTTTCCCGATCTATCGACGTCCACTTTTATCGCCGCCTTCACTCGTTGGCCCTCCGTCCTCGGGTCCTGCAGGGACATTCGATCGTCACAGTAACCTATGACTACCGTATCCCTCTCTACCGTATACCTGCAGTCTTTCCGAAGGGAAGAGAGGATGGGGCGAGGGCGTGAGACGGCGGAGGCCCGCGAAGCGTGTTGAGTACACCAGAGCGGGCGGCGTCTGGAGAAGATTACTGTAGATTACGAAAATCGTGAATCGCAAACTAGTGCTGGGTCATACCGAGTCGAGACTGCTCGTAGACTGATCGCTCGAAGGGATTGATGCCTCACTTCAATTGTGCATTGGTCTACCGTACCCACAATCTTCAGTAGTCCCACATGCCTGATCTACCGTAATCCCCCGTACCTCTCCGAGTCGTAGTCGCACTCCTCGATGATCTTCGTCTCAATCATGTCCTCCTTCCACTGCACGGATCTTCTTGCCTTCGTCATTGTGGCTGATCTAGAGATTATCGATTTATTGAATGATCAATCAAACTACAGTATACCTTCTTGTCGTTGCGGGAACCCGTTGGTCGTAGGGATGGCACAGGGATAGCAGCATGCGCTACGGTAGCTCACCGGTGTGTGTATGTGCTGAGTGCGGGGCCCGAGCTCGAGAGACTACGGTATCTGCAAGGAGAGAAGAGATGATAAGAGAGGAGTGGAGGAGGCGAATGAATGAGGAGCGAGCGCGCAGTTTCACAGCAGCAGGACTCCCAGCAGATCAACGGATAGGTGATTAGGGATGACGGAGACCCATTGATAGGGGTGAGATAGGGGGGACACAAGGAAGGGTGGCAACAAGGGACAGTGATGAGGATGAGAACGGGCGATGGGGGAGGGGAGATAACGGGAGGAGGGGGGGGGGGAGGAGGGGGGAGGAAGGGGGGAGAGGCGAGAGACAAAGAGTGCAGAATCCTCGTCTCTCCTCTGCATCGACTGCCATAGATAAGGAGGGAATCGAGGGGAAAAACGGACGACTGTCGACATGATCAACCGTGTGCGAAATCGTGATGAAATTTATGAGTCCCCTAAAACTGGCTACATTATAGCCATGAAATCTCACTACATTTCCCTAAATCTGTGACAACCCGTCCGTCCATCGTCCTGATACCGTACACTACTCTCACGATCTAATCAGCTCGCGCCAATGGGTAGTTGCGAGCAGGGAGTAGAGTAGTACTGCCAGCCTCCAGGCACTTGCACCATCTTGCGCAACTCCTTCTCACACTGCTTCCTAACGGTTGAAATGGGCAGGTCGTGCAGTGAATGGAGGGATGGCACACTTTGGGATTGCAATGATAGTACAGGAGTCAAGGGGGAGGGCTAGACTCTCGAGAATGGGAGGGGAAGTGGGGCTTGCGCAATCGGGGGAGATGAGCGTGTGCTTGGAAAGTAATCTGGACGATGCTATCAGCCCCATCCCTCGCCTCTTCTAGAACAAGAGCCATGAGTCACGTACGCTGATATGACAACAAGAGTAAGGGCCATCATGAGTGGAGTGGCTATCGAAACGCCGACGAAACAACAACCAGTCCCCAATCGATTACAATCACCGGACAGAAGGAGGGAGGATAGCGAGCCTCTACCGTTGTCTCATCTAATCAGACACACTATGCCCTATTACGCCTCGACAGGAGGGAGCTACTAGGCCCTCCCTTTCAGGTTTCCGATTTCAGTCTTAGACCAGCGGGGGCAGGTACATCCCACCTGGGGAGAGGGCGCCCCTAATGTAAGGGGCAGCTTGGAGGGGAGGGCCGGGCTACGGTAGGCGTTGTTTTCAGGCTCCAATGCCTCAATCAATCATTCGCTGTTTTCCTTTTGCGTAAGGTGGATGAGAAGCACGAGGAATAAGAGCGAAGAGTAAGGGCCGGAGATAGGAAATGAGCTCATCTCTCTCGCCTATTCCATTCCCATTTCTCGAGCGTCTATTTATATAGTGACGAGTAGCCATCGGGCCAGAGATTCAGCTGATTCCTACGAGAGATACGCATGGAAATGAGGAGGAGGTGGAGCAGGGATGTGATGATGGGCATAGAAGTGTAGTATGATACTTCACTTCAGTAGAATACCGTAGGACAAAGTGAGGAGCGGGAGAGAAAGCAGGCAGCCGGCTCCAATGAGCGACGACCGATTGACTGATCACTTCGAGACAGATAGACGCCGACTGCTTGAGCAACCACTCCCCCTCCTCTCCCCTCATCCCCTCCCCCTCCTCCCTCCCTCTCCCCGCGCTGATAAGGCCTCTCATCAACTGTTCACACCTGTTGTGACAGGCTCGGCCCTCTCATTTCGCCAACGCCGTCGCACAAGATTCAGCAATGTGACGAAATGGGAATGAGCGCCCCGCCGTGCCACTCTACCGTACCCTCCTGCTCTCATACAGTATCTTCCCCCTCCATGTTTCGACAGACAGGTAATCCATGAAAAAAGTACACATCTGTTCGCACTAATCTTCCCAACTCTCCTCCTCTCCTCTCCGGATCCTTCTTTCATTCAAGTACTCCCTACCGTACACCTCCTCCTTCGATGTTTCGCCATCGATATATCACGCGACAGGCCAGTACCGTACCCAATTCATCGCATTAGCCGTCCTTGTTTCACCTCTCTCAGTCATTTTTCTTCATTCCCTTCAATTGGCGATCATGCTAGACGCGCTTCTCTCTCATGTTTCCCCTCCCTCCCCCCTCGCGTCCTTTCCATTCAATCTCCTCTCCGCAGGTGGCCGCCAAGTGCATCAAAAAAGTGGTACTGATGCTTCTCAATTATGAGACGGACGCAACTTCAAAACGAATTTCGCAAAGGGCGAGTCTCTGATTCGCATTAGAGACGGGCCGCTTTCGAAATATGCCCGAAGGGATAATAGGAACAGTCACAGCCGAGATCGCTTACGAAATTATTGCCAGCACTCCCTACAACAATGCGCGATAACAACAAGACGCTGCTTGGATGCAAAAGGGGGAAGAAGGGGGAAAGGTGGTTTCGCAAGGCGGGAGGAGGGGAATGAGATCAGAGATGCGAAGTGGGAGCGAACCAGAGGGCGCAAGAAGGAGAGGAGGGTCGAGCCCCGCTTGATAGATAGATGAGTCAATGAGCATGTCTAATAAAACAAAGAGGGAGAGTGAATAATTGAGAGATGGACGGGGGCAAATTAGATGCAGTCCTCTGCCACTGATCTACATGGATAATGCTCGTTCTGCCCGAGTGAGCATCCTAGAGATAGGGAGGAAGAGGACGATAGATGATACTGGGGCAGCTCAAGTGTGCAATCAACTACCATCTCACACCCATCTCACATTACAGAGATCGGAATAGGACCGGAGTGATCAACCGGCGTCGTCCTGTGGCAGTGATACGAATGCGTAGTGAGCGATGGGTCCGATGAAAATGGGGGTGGAGTATGGGCAGTGAATTGGGAGGGCGGAGCCTATCTCTTCCTCTTCCCTCTCTCTGCCTGCCTTTAGTCTCACCGCTGTACTCCCTTCCACTGTTTTGGCGCACTCGGGAAGAGAGTGGGGGAGAGCGAGTGGAGTGATACGGTAGAGTGGAAGAGACCGAGACTATTTGCACGCCCAAAGTTAATTCAGTATAGAAAGCCTGAGGAATACAGGCAAATATTATGCAGCCTTTCTTCCTTAAATCCAACGAAAAGCGATTCAGCATTACGTGTGGGAACATGCCGCATAAGTGCTCGTGACGCCATCGCAGCACTTGGAAACTCTTGAAATATATCAATGATGGGCTGATAAGAACGAATTATCCATTGCAATTACCGCTAATGAGATTTGAGAGGTGGAACTTTTTTAGGCATTCGCCTTCCCACTCTTCATAAGTTCGCACGAGATGTTTGCAGATCTGCTGTATCTTCGCTCGTTGCATCAGCTTGTTGATGTCATCGTCGATGGATCGATCAGTTCCCGATGACACTTCCCCCTCTGCCTCCTCCACATCATTGATAAGCACGAAACCGACGATGAATAGGATGAGCAAGAGAAACAGTGGTAAACAACTCTGCAGCGCCTAATTGAACACTCCATTGATCGACTGAATCCAAAATAATCAACAGATGGCAGTGAATCACTGATGGAAGCGGGGCGATTCCTTCCCAATTACAGGTTCGGATACCGATCGGGGGAATTCAGGACTGAGGGATGGGAGGAGGCGAAAGTCGTTAGTGTAGGCCACCTGTGGCCATACAATGCCAGCCAGCCACCCACTCATCAAGACTCCGACTCCTCTTTCATTTCTTTGCATTCCGACGTCCACGCACAACTACCTGGGAAAGAGGACATGTTTATCCGCCCTGTCTTTTCCTGAAAACTGACAACTTCTTAGCTCTTCTTGTTTGTGCCCACTGTTATTCAGAATGAAAATGAAACAAATTACGCTCTAACCATCACTGACCTTCGCTCTCCTATACCATCAAAGAACAACCGAGAACAAACCACTCTTTTACTGATGCCCACGTCTATTCAGAATGTAAACGCAGATGTTCTTTCAATCCATCAAACTACACACATTGCTTCTTCCCTCCTCTCTACGGAGAAAGACTACAGTATCGGCCCACCATCTTCTCGTATCAGATTTCACTCGAATGCCGACTCCAAACACATCCGCGGACGGGGCTAATCTCGACAGTCCTGTGTCAACTCCTGATGTAACTAGTCCAATACGCTCTCAGCGTGCCGATAGGGCCCGCTTTGATCCGCCAAGCCCAAACTCTGCAGACTGAGCGTTGGCTAAATAACTCAGAATGGGCCAACATCGGCGTCAACAATGAAACTACCATTGTGCTCGATCACAGAATCAGCACAACATCTCCTTGATGGCACTTCCTCTCGCAGAACAACAGTGCAATAATTCCTTTTATTCCCTCGGGGGTCGCACCGACTGCCCCGAGACTTATCCTCATCATTCCCACACCAGGTGTCTATAGTCGGCTGCCCTTTTCCGGAGGCGCTGCTATGCGACAATAGGAAGAGCGTGAGAAATTCGAGCATCTTCTGCATAATACAACGAGCGCAGTGCCTGGGAGATGGGACTAATTTAGAAGGTGTCCGTGAGAATCCTCATTATTTCTTGGCAACGAGTACATCTGCGGAGGGCTCCGACTGTGTCTGCTTACTATGCAAACGCAATCACCCCTAATTGGCCAGTGCCATTAACGGCTGCTTGAGCCCGTTAGATGACGTGGTCCGTTTGATCACTTGATCACTGATCGCAGCTCTTGCATCATCCATTCAACGGCATCTCTCACGAGATGATCGAGAGGGAGGCCTCTCGCTGTGCGGGACTGGCACCAAGTTACGCCAATCCTCTCCACTTTCAATCACTGCTTCTGCTGCTTCTTCTGCCCTCTTTCACGCTCACAACAATATCACACGTATACAATCACACGATGGGCTGTGCATATTGGGGCCATAAAACGTATCTACAGCATCGAGGGGCTTTCGCGACGAGATATCACATCACCAAAACAGGCACAAGGAGGAAGTTTTATCTGCCCTTCCAACCATTAAAAGTGTAGACACTGTAAAGGGGGCACGCACTTCGGCGGCCATTCCACTGTCTGCGCTGCCTTCTTGCCTGCCATTAATCGCGTCTTCTCTAAACAATCCATCCATCACCGGGCCCCCATCCATTCTCCCCTCTCTTATTGCCGTGACTCCCCTCCCTCCCTCTCCCTCCGTCCACTCCGACCTCTTCGAACAAAGAAAGTGATTCGAGTTGCGCATCCACCCAATGAAATATGCGAGGAAGAAGAGAGACAACTACTCTCTCCTTCTTTGAAGTACTTGAGTTCATAGGAGGGATAACTAAGGTATCGCTAACAGTATCGAGGCCTTTATCACAACCCAAAAGCAAAATACCGAGATTCGACCAAATTCGATCTCTGAACTCTCCTTCCACAATATTATCTACTCCCGCCTCTCTGGCAGCTCATAACAGCCACGGTTGCGAGCTGTGATTTATTGATATGAGCGCGTTATTAATACGTTAGTTATAAAGAGGCGAAAGCACTCTGGCGCACTATTACAGATGACGCGACCAACTCTCAATCAGAGTATGACAGCCGATTCGGGAGATCAACCGTATCACTGATATTTAAGGATGACCCAAATCGAAAATGGGGGTGTGCGTTAGTCACTTGGTTGAATGGGGAATTGGATGAAGGAGAGAACGATGAAACTGAATGCCTAGGCAAAAACGGAGTGCGATAATGGAAGAATACTAGCGGAACGCCGCTCTGAATAGAAGAGTGGGAAGGAAGGGAATCTGATCAGAATACGAGCGGCGCCTTCCTTGATCTACCAAGGGGCAAAAAACAATCCCGAAGCCATAGTATGCTCCGTAGCAAAATTGTTCAGTACTTTTCCTCAAAGTAGAAAGGAAAGAAAGACGTTATTCTTGACAGCAGTCAGATGCAAACTGTACTAACTCGTCTAACAATGTCCACTTGTCTGCTGTCTAACCTCGGCTGTCACTAGAATCGCTGCACTTTCCTTCTACCCTCTCTCCCCAGGGTCCTCTCTCCCCTCCACAGCTCGCATACTGTCTCTCCTCTAAGAGCGACTAGAGAGTGCGTCAACCGAGGATAGCGTCCTTCTCTTTCTAATGATTATCCACTGCACTTTTCTCCCGTTTACAGGCCCCCGCCATAACCTCTTCCTTCACTCACTCAACCAGACTCCCCAGTATACAGCCTAATCACCGTCTCAACTCACTCGAGTGCACCACCCTACTCTACTCTAGTCAACAATGTCTGATTCGGGGAACAGTCACATTGGGAGATAGTTTGCAAGTGTTACAAATACGACTATCCAAAGAAAGAAGGATGAAACATTCCAGGGTACTGTAATGGACCGGATGCGTCCAGGCAGTCAGCCATGATAAGACGTGATAAGAATCTCGAGAGAATTCCGCACTGCCCTTCCCTTCTCGCCTACCGTAATCTATCAGATCATTACTCCACACTCACTTAACACTCCTAGTAGGAAAGTAGTAATTATCAATATGGAAACGACACTCTGACAGGGGTGCTAAAACGACGGGATATCAGATCAGAACTTGTTAACTTGACAGCATTTATCAATCCTCCACAAATCTTTTCAACCAACCTCAATTAGTTGCTTCTCCTGTCTCCACGAGGAGAAGGAAGGGAGGAGGTAGGGCCGAGGGAGAGGAGAGGGGGGCGAGCGAGGGGAGGAGAGGCTGCGCCTCGTCCCATTACCCGTTGATTCACCGCTCCCTGAAACAAAGCAACAGTACCGTACTCCAGGCATCCATTTCCATCGATATTGAAGCTACAGTAAGCACTCACCTTGAATGGAGCAGCTAATCAGACGTCCTCTCCCGCTGACTCCTCGAGTGGTCCCTGATATGAGTTATTTTTATGTCGCTCTCTCCTTTCCACTATTATCTCTAAGGATAGAGACATCAACGTATTATGGAAAATGAAGAGAGTCACATCATTACTCACAAAGCAGCATCATGAATCAGAATTTTAAAATGAAACTCTCCCCATAATTATATCGCACCGAGCGAGAGAGCATACACTCAACAGAGAGTGTGCCAGATCATTGCTCTCGATCGGATACACAAGGGGTGAATCGGAGGTATCACAGAGTGACTCGGACACTCATATCGACTCATAGCGACATGAAATGGAGACGATAAGCCTTTATCAACGATGAAATTAGTGAATAATATAATAAAATTGATCTTTGATCTCTACTGAAATGCCTCCATCGCCAGATCGCACACTTCCTCCACGTGCTCGTCCGAGTTGGGAGCGAAGAACATATCGAGCTAAGAATGGACAAGATCAAAGATCAATTTGAAAATTGATTCAAAACATTTCGAATATGGATCAGATTCATCATAGTTCAAACCAGAGAACACATCAAAGGCAGAGATCAAAGATCACTCTCACTCACAGTGACGAACTGCCGGTAGCTCTTGATAATCTCCATGATGCCCGCCTTGCGCGTCCTCTCGCCCACGTACCCGAGCGAGCTCATTCGAGCCAGCTCCATCTGATGCAATGACCATTTTATAGTATATTTCTGTGGAGACATCTAACAAATCAAAAGAAAACCTGTGGTCACTAACAATAAGTAGGATCTGTGAAACACGCATCCACTACGTTTACTTCTGTCTCTCTCCCCGCCCTCCCTTTTCCGCTTCCTTACCTGAACTGAAGTGACGAACCGTCTGGCGTTCGTCTTCACAATCACCTTCTCAATCTCCTTCCTCTCCGCCTGCTCGTTCACTTGATCTACCTCAATCAATAATAATTTTATATTTCACAATTCTCGTGTATATTACTCCTGGTATAGTTATGTTTTTCATCGAGAGCTCTCACAACACAGAAAGTGATCGTTAATACCATCTACCGTACCCCTCTCGCTACCGTACCTGCCAGAGAATCTTGAGAAGGGCGCACAGCTGGGCGAAGTGCGTGTCGTCCCTGCCCGAGTTCCTCACTCTTCGGCAGAAGTTGAGCGAGGGACGGGCGGGAAAGAGCACCGCCCACGCCACCTGCAGCAAAAGGGAATCGTGCAATTTAATTTTTTTGCCTGATTTTATAAATTATGCTACAAAATATACATGTAATATGTTTACGTGTGGTTGATATACGCAACCATATGGCATGTAATCTTTGCATCATATCTTCACAGTCAGTGAATCGAGATAGCGTTAGCAACGCACTACGAACGAAAATCTAGATAATTTTTTTTATAAAATTTTCATTTTCCAAATAGTACAGGCATTATTGGTGCCGCTACACATTGCAACCATAATTTGAAAACTTCACAGTTTCGCACCGAAATCTTGAAACCTAAACTTTGGAAAATACGAAAAGGAACGTGCAATATCAGACCACGAAAACCCGTCCCTTCAATTCTTGAACTTTCATTGGACTCGGACAAAGAGAAAAGGCAGACTCGAAGCCCATTATCATAGAACGTGAACTCTGAAACCGACGATCTCGCACTATTGTCTCGCACACAGACAATGCAAATCTGACAGATTGGAACAAACATGGAGGACCCGACGATTTGGGAACTTTTCTTTGAAGATATCGTTTGGGAAGTTTTGAAACAATGAAGCTCATCATTTTTAATGTAGCTACAAAAAAACCACAATACCGAGACTTCCCCATCTTGACGTGCCCACGGCTCCAGAGACCTGTCACACTCAGACCCAATCTTAAGATTAGGAAAGAAATGAAATGGGAAGGCAATTGTCTTGTAAAATGATTATTTTGATGAATTGAAGTATTGGAGAAAGAAAGGCGCGTACAGCGATTATCGACGGACCCCGAGCTGCAGCTAATGATCTATTTTCACAATGGATCCCTCCTACTATCAACAAAAGTAAAGAAAAAAAATGACTCGAGTCTAATCAGACTCGCCAAAAAAGTTCCCAAATCGTCGGGTCCTCAATGTTTGTTCCAATCTGTTGGATTTGCATTGTCTGGGTGCGAGACAATAGTGCGAGATCGTCGGTTCCAGAGATCACGTTCTATGATAATGGGGTGCGAATCTGCCTTTCCTCTTTGTTCGATTCCAAATGTTCCAGAGTCGAGGTTTCAATGTCGGTCATGAAATGTAAGGATCCATAAAATAGGTTTCAGAACTACTGTTCCAAAATTCAAGTGTAAATATCAATTGTTCCAATTAGCTGAGTTTTGGAATAAAAGAGACAATGTGTAGCGGCACCGAATTATTTTGCTCCCATGAAAGGTCAAGATCATTTCACGAATCACTTTGACTGAACATCCTACCAGTACAACCCCTGCCTGCTTATTCCTCCTCTCATCACCTCACTCACCAGCTTTCCTCCTCCGCATCGCTGCTCCGCCGTCCCGATGTAGGCGATGAGCACCTCGCCCATCTGCAACGACTCGGTGACCTACCAATCGATATTTAAAAAATATAAAAATCTATAGCATAGTATAATCTACCCGCTTTAGAAAAAATATAACAGACATTATGACAAAAATGAACAACATTGAATGAATATGAGCCCACACAGTGGCTCTCTCCCATCTCATTCTTCTTTTGCCTTCTAGTCTCTCCTCATATCGCCCATGCTCTCCCTTGCTGCCTTCTTTTTCCAATCATGTGTCATCCGAATTGACGACCGATCTATCGCCCAATGGAGTGAGGAACTAAGGAGATGGAGGTAAAACAGAAAAAGAGGTGAGAAGGAGACCTCCCACATTCATTTAAAATTTCCCTTTAGACGGTCGTTTCGATACCCTAATCTATGAATCATAGCAAGCTCTCCAAAGCTCAACCATAAGGATGTACTCACAGTCGAAGTCTTCTTCCAACCGCCATCTCGACTGTCTCTTTCCCTCAAACTGATCTTACAATAACAATGTAAACGAGATTGACATCTCTACTACCCAAAGGTACACAGCCAAATCGATGTAATTAATTCAACACCAAAAGAGAAGAGCATGAAGCCTCCAGTACATGCAAGTAAAACCGACTTGATTTTTAGACAAGTTTCCTCATTCCACAGATCGATCCGGAGAATATATTAATCTCTTTACTGCAAACAACGAATACTGTCCAACCCAGTCCACCTAGATACGGCAATGAAAATCCACGAGTAAAAGATTACGAAACGATAAAAACGTACGAAAAAGCGAACAATTGTACAAATACACACGCAAAGAAAGAAATGAGTGAGGCGCGTAGTCGTCTGATTCTCTCCACTTGGCACGCTCTCCCCTATCAGACAGAGCTAGAGAGCACGAGGAAGGTAGAGACTCAGACGGTTAGGGCGTAGATGAGTACGATAATGAGGAGATTGGGGGGAAATATAGTATCGCTTAGCACTCGTTGCGATTCCCGTGAACGGATGATAATGATAGAGGTGAGATGAGATGGGGGAGAAGGGCAGAGAAGGGGGATGGGGGTGGAGAGCAGAAGTGAAAGATGGAAACAATTTGAATGGGAATGGGGAGGGGATCGAGGGAGAAGCGACGACATCCTTCACGGAAGTAGTAGTTGGGGGAACATCCGACCGGCGGCCACCTGAACAGAGATAAAAAAATCATTAACCAGTTATCGAACCCTTTCTCTACGTGCATCGGATCGCACCGAACCCCTCAAAGCCTTCGCTACAAGTCCCTATCATTCGTAGTCGGCTCATAGAGATCCACCACCTCACACAAACGAATATACTACGAATGACAGGTCATTTACGTGCCATTGTGAGCTTCGGGAGAAGTGCTTACTATAGTACCCTACCAACCATACCATTACCGTAATCATCTACCGTACCTCTGCAGCAGCGTGTCTCGCCAGCTGGTCTGCCATCTCGTTCCCGTGCACTCCTGCGTGGCCAGGTACATGCTCGAAGTGCACCGGGTAAACCTCCAGTTGCTGGTCGAGCAGCTGCAATTAAGAGTTAAGAGAGAGCATCATTTTCCCACTGAACACAGAACAAATCGGAGCATGCAGTTGCATGTTTCAGTGTCAAGTCGCAACAGATTCCGCCACTGGACTCCAGTGGACTGATCTCGAAAATTAGTGGACAAAAGAATACTAACAACAATTGTATCAGTTGAAAAAAATGGACTCGACGATTTTTTCTTGCAACTCGACCTTATACTACGGCTTTGCACGCATTCACCCAATGCTCCCTCTGAAACAGTCTATTCACCTGCAGCAGATCCTGGTTCTTGACGTCCTTCCCATCAGCGGTCTTCCATCCGTTGTTCCTCCACTTCACTATCCACTTGTCCATCGAGTTGATCAGGAGCTGCGAATCCGTCCGGATGATCAGCTTGGGCAGCCCGCGATTGCGCGCCTGAGAGACAAGAGATGGATTGATAATGGAAACAATCAAAAGTCACGTATTCGTGTAACTCGTTTGTTCGAGGCCGCACACCAGCAAAAATGTCCAACTAATCACGACTCTCACGCAAAAATTACTTTTTGAAGAATACAAAATGGAAAATGACCCGTGAGTTTGCGCATGCATCACTGTTACACATTGTTTTGGCATCTCCTCAATTTCAAACAGTTCCTATTTCAAATAAACTGCTACTCAAAGTTAACAACTCCACTCTACTTGTTTCAACCTTCGTTCGCCTCTACTCACCCTGGATATGGCCTTGATGACAGCCATGAGCTCCGCTCGGTTGTTCGTCTGCTCCCCGTCCACTGCTCCGCAGTCGTTGTTCTCGTGCCCGTCGCCCCACCAGACACCCCAACCAGCCTGAGATAGAAAGAGTCTGCATTGTCCAGGGGGCAGGGGGTTGGCACTACTCCGAACTCGTCACATGTGAGTCCATACTAATATTCACACATGTTTAAACAAAAATGTTTCTGTTGTTATTTTTAAAAATATTTTATGAAATGTCAAGGTTTGCACTATCACTGGTGTCCTGAACCTACAGTACCGTCGGAAAGTCAGTGGACACTTTTTGAATCTTTTGTAACTTTTTGCCCAGGATAGGCATCATTATGATATTATGGCTTATAGTATCAAATTCATTGGAGATTATGATCATGATATTAGGTTATTACGAAATTGCATAGTTATTGCGTAGTGACGACCCAATCAAAAGACACTTTTTCAAAATGGCATTATTCTTACATACATTTTTTCCTTCAAGGCAAACTTTCTCAGATTGGAGATGTGACCGAGGCCAAATCAGAATAAATTTTTGAAGGTGCTGCTCGGTCGCACATTGGCTGCAGCCGAGCTGTAAAATAGAGGTAAAAAATCAGATATCAGCTCCTAGCCAAGCTAGAGACTGGTCCAAGGCATCGAAATGATCGCCATCATGAGTACAGATGATCCGGAGAATATGAAAACAAAATATCGATATTTGCCCTCAGGGCATGAAAAAATCACTTTTTTGAGGTCCATATTTTGGACATCCATAACTTTGTGGGAAATGCAGATAAAAATCTGGTTTTTGCATAAGAATGTTTAAAATGTATTAAAGATCTGATGCCCAACTTTTTAGAGCGATTGGATATATTTCCTACCTGCGGCAATGGTTTTCCTGAGGCATATCATGTCGGAAAACACCCTGTTTACGCACTCTCGTCGTCTGCACTCTCTCGCCCATAGGGGTAAACAGGATGTTTCCCGACCCTAGTATACCTCCGGAAAACCATCGCCGCGGGCAGGAAAGATATCCAATTGCTCTAAAAAGTTGGGCATCAGATCTTTAATACATTTTGAACATTCCTATGCAAAAGCAGATTTTTATCTGCATTTCCCACAAAGTTATGGATGGCAAATATCGATATTTTGTTTTCATATTCTCCGGATCATCTGTACTCATGATGGCGATCATTTCGATGCCTTGGACCAGTCTCTAGCTTGGCTAGGAGCTGATATCTGATTTTTTACCTCTATTTTACAGCTCGGCTGCAGCCAATGTGCGACCGAGCAGCACCTTCAAAAATTTATTCTGATTAGGCCTCGGTCACATCTCCAATCTGAGAAAGTTTGACTTGAAGGAAAAAATGTATGTAAGAATAATGCCATTTTGAAAAAGTGTCTTTTGATTGGGTCGTCACTACGCAATAACTATGCAATTTCGTAATAACCGAATATCATGATGATAATCTCCAATGAATTTGGTACTGTAAGCCATAATATCAGAATGATGCCTATCCTGGGCAAAAAGTTACAAAAGATTCAAAAAGTGTCCACTGACTTTCCGACGGTACTGTAGCTGTTTAATGCTCACGTCGCAACATCTAACAGACTAGGTAGGCAGAGATGAAAAAGCATGGTCATCCTATCGTTGGAAACCGTGGCCTAGTGGTCTAAGGCGCTGTAATTTACATACCTAAGGTAGGTGAAATGTCAGCAAGATTTTTGAAAACAAAAAGTTTCTTGAATGAGTCTCTTTGCTCACCTTGGCGTTCGCCCGTCCATTCTTGCTGCAGGCGCCGTCCGTGTAGCAGACCTTCGCATCGGCGAACGAGATAGACGACCTGCAATAGGATAATTATTGATTAGTACTTTCCAAGGCAACAGTCGGCCTACAGAAATGTACCACCCACTGAAGGAATTTTGTTTGTTTCTTTAAACTGGGGCTCAAAGTAGAACAGTTGGCAATTAGAAATGTTGTGCTAACAAATCCGAAGGATGACTAAAGATCCCCATGCTAAGCCCATTCCCGGGACAGTAATTAGACCCTTCGCTTACTAATTAGCTGTTCCCAAGAATTACGATGAAAAGCGAGAAGAAAACAAGGGGAGGAGATGACGCGCATGAAAATGAGAAGAGTAAACCGAATCATATTACATAAGCTCAGACTATGCCCAGTAAATATGCTTTTACCACAGCATTGTAAGCTCAAACAGGCAGAGGAAAATGAAAAATAGGTCCAAGTTCGTATAAGACAGCGCTTCGCTTATTCGTATTTGTAGGAAAATACATCATAAGATGCACAATTCCCATTTTCGCGCCTCAATGACTTCCGCCATAAGCCAATGTGACCGGAAACGAGCTGGAGGGGTGACATCAGGGGCAAAGGAGCAATGCATACGCAACAGCGGGGGAAGGGTCGGTTGAGACGCAGCCTGCCCACACACTGAATTAGCCCAACTAGCAAGAGTAAAATTTCGAAGTCTGGGAAAAATCTGCACTAGATTGACTGAATTATCATGCAGCAAAGGAAGTGAAAACGGACTTAGTTGTTCTCACAAGACAGAGCATTATGCAAGGCAAATCTGAGAAGTATCTAGACTAGATTGGATGGATTGTCTCAGCCAATGCAGTGATAACACATATATTAATGCCACAAGGCACTATCCACCGGATTAGCCAAACTATGAAGCATGATCATTCCAAGTCTGAAAGAATCTAGACTAGAGTGACTGGATTATCTCAGCCAATTCAATGCATAAATGTCACCATCCACCTCCTGCTCCCTGCCTCTTCCTCGCACTCCTCCCTCTCCATCTGCAGCATCGCTGCAAACTCCGCAAACTCCACGCGCCCATTGTTATCTCGATCCGCCTCGGCCATCATCGCCTGAGGGGCTACAGTATCCTACCGTATGACTGCATGAGTGGTGAGATGGCCACCGTATACCTACCTGTATCTCCCTCCTGCTGAGTCGCTCTCCGAGCATTCTCACCACCCGCAGGATGTCCCATCGATCGATGTATCCCTTGTTGTCTCGGTCGAAGATTCGGAATGCCTCCAGCAGCGTCTCCTCGTCCTCCTCCTCTCCTCCGCCTGCAGAGCAGCGACGTCGCGTGTCCATCAGTGATCTTTGATGACGTAGACTTCCCTCGACGACGACGACGCCCACTAGTCTAGTGGCGAAATGAGTGCGTCTCAACGGCTCTAGTCTCATTCACAGTGACTCCGCCCTCTTTTCTTCCGGCACTTCTCGTCTCGTATTTCTCATATTCTTCCTTCCCGCTTTCTCTCTTTCGTCTGTCCATGTCTTGAATAAAAAAAAGGTAAGAGATTCCCCATTGACTTGACTCTTGAGAGCGGGAGCAGTCTTCTCTTTACATGATGGGATAGGTTTTCGGAGGTGACGACCATGAGAAGAAGAAAGGAGGGCAGAGAGAGGCGAGAGAGCAGGCAGATTGGAGAGGGACGGAGAGGAGTCGTCCGCGTTAAAACGTTCTCCTTCCCCCTCATTCTCCGATAGCCATTATTCACTCCGACTCGCGCCAAAGTGGCTATTTCACGCGACAAAACCTATCTCTTTGAGGAGCTCGAAGAACATCATTCCCTGAGTGTTTGCTGAATGGAAACTGAGCAGCGGGAGATGGGTATCGAATAGAAATTGATACTTTCTTCTTCGAACGCCATCCCAAGGGATCTCCGAGTGCACACATGCCATGGCATCGTTAAGTTGTTGTGTGACTTCTCCTTCATCTTCATTCGATTGCCCTTCTAGACATCAGCGTCGAGAGAGCAATTGCTGCTGATTAAACTGCGATGTAGACTCGACTCAAGAGGCGGAAATTGAGATACGAGTGGTGGGAGGGGAGAAGATGGAACATCAGAAGAGAGGACGTGCAAAAGAAGGGCCTCTCAGGGGGGGGGGGGAGATGAATATCCATAGACATCAAATACAGAGAAATACTGAAATTATAATGAATACTATTTTCGTTCATATCCATTGGCCCGAAAAACACGTCTACGGTCCATAACTAAGTTGAGGGAGGACGAAGAAGGCCGAGAAAGGAGATGAAATTGAGGAGAATGAGAAAGTTGTGTGAATCGAACAGATACGTGCACGTGCACAACATTCTAAATCTTATTTCGGGCGCATCAAGGCCCCCCCCCCCTAAGCCTTTCAGCGCAATTGGTATTGTATAGTGAATCACTCTGTATACACGGGCCTCATTATTGCCCAATACCACTGACGAAACCAAAACCCGACTGAATTTAGAAGGTAATTAAAAACAAAACAAATCTCAAGGAAACTATATCTGTTAATGTGATTGGAAAAAAAATTGTTTTACTAACCGGGATTCCTCATCCAATCAAACGCTATGAATGCTAATTGTATTGTAATATCGCATCTCACACAACCCTTGAGTGCAGATCCTATCTCCCTCATGCCCCTCGTGAAGCCCCCAACCAACTGACCACAGTCTGGCTCTCTTTCCCGCATTGAACTCCTCTCCACTCATCTTCTCTGCTCGTCGCTTGCGGGGGTTGCTCACTGCGACCCCGCCATTCGCAGCCACCGGCCCCGTCGAGAGACTGCGCTGCTGCTGCTGAAAGGAATACGTTTAAAAAAGAAATAGGCGATTAATACTATGAAAAAATATTAGAAATAACAACACTCTTCATATCAAACATCCATCACGACTTCTCTCTAATGCCTCTTAGGAAACCCATAGTCAACTGACCACTTATACAGCAAAAATAATTAGTTCATAGCGCATATGCAATATATTTATATTTTCATGTTGGAATTTCCTTAATTTTTTGATACTCATTCATCAACTCGATCTCACCTGCGCACTGACGAAGGGGGCGGCGTAGAGGGGCGAGGAGGAGGAGGAAGTGGAGGGACGGGCGAAGAGAGACATCAACGCCGTCGCAGCGATGTCTGCAGCAGAACAATTAGGATCATTTTACTTATTTTTTTAATATTTAAAAAATTAGAAAATCATCCCCATTTCCAGGGCTCTCACTTCTCAGACTGGCAAAGTAACGCAGTAAATTCAAAAAGGATTTAAGTATTTGTTCATTCATTCCGCGTTTCCCTCTTCAGGATTAAGAAGTAATTTCTTGGCATGCTTTTCCAGGCTTAGTTGTTATAATTGGCATAACTATGAGGCTATGGGGGTATGGCTCACTGTCGATTCCAGGCGGATCCTGGGCCGGATTCTGCTGCAGTCGGGAGTAGGGCGAGGGGAGAGAAGCAGCGATGGAGGACGAGGAAGAGGGGTTCATCGAGTACGCGTACCCACCTGCAATCATAGATTTAGAAGATAAGTAGTCGGTAGATTCCAATTATTTAGGACCAATAAAATTATCCCGAGGTGGGGAAAACCGGGTGCATTGTTGATAACATGGAAGAAAATCGTTAGTTTATCTTTGGTTTTGTTTTAATAAGCAACAGTAAATATAAACTCCCAAGAAACTCGGTCTAACACTACACCAACACAATAGGTACAAATTAACTAATTAATTCCTGATTAACAGACCATCTCTGACTCGATGCGTCTCGATGTAGGCATTCGCCTCGTGCTCGGTGGGGAACTTCTTGAATCTGCAATTCCCCGGATGAGCAGATCTTTCGAAATCAGAACTACATCTTTCCCCTACCTTTGCTGCCAACTTTCAACCGATTTTCGATGCAATCCACGGATCTCCGTTTCTTGAATACCCTCGTGTTATTTTTTCAATCTATCACCCCAACAGAATAAAGAAATGACTGAATGAAATCAGACTTATTCCAACTCACTTCGCATTGGGGAATCCCCTCACTTGCTTCTCGCAATCTGGCCAGCTGCTGCAATACGAGACCATCGCCCTTCATTTATATTTTTACAATATTTAAAGTTCACGGGACGCCACACAAACACATGGGGGGGGTTACTCGTTCCACAGGGAGTATTAGGGTTTCCTGAAGCGGAAAAGAGCCTGGCCACTTACTGATAGATGCCGACGTGCTTCCCGCGGGCCACCGCATAGTACCCGGCGCCTTTGAGACGAACCATCAATCTATGCGTCTGCCATTCAGTGAATGAAGACCAAAAACCAAGAAATTGAGGTATATTCACAGATTGTTGACTGAGTACTCACAGCATGAGGATCACGATTACACGCTCAACATTTATCTATGGAAATGTGCGAAATTGACAAATTACAGAGTACATTCAGTAGCAACCGGACAGGGAATTGTCTGATCTACTCGGATGAGAATCAATCTTCGGGATGAGACAACAGGAACACCGGAGACAATTGAACTAGAGAGGCAAGTGGGGAATATTTACAGAGATTATTATCATTACATACTGAGGTCGACGCTGGTTGTAGGGTAAAGAAGCTCGAGCGAAATGCTGTTAGCAGCCAGTCTAACTTGTACAAGATTATTATTTACAGAATTGATCTACGGATCATCTCCGAATGTTGGGAACAGGGTGCAAAGATCAAAGATCGGTTGAGGTATCGAGGGAGGGATAGGACAAGGAGCGTCTACTGAGCGTGCCGACGACACAAGAGATCAAAGATCAAAGATCAACAGGGAGAAATTTTCGCGAGAACCTCTTGCATCGTCGATTTTTGGTAACAAATATGAACAGGACAATGATCAGTGGGGAAAAGCAAGGAAATAATATATTACTTGGAAACAATACTACAGTCTGGCAGGGTGTCCACTGATCACTTTCTCATTCGTGATTATCGATTGGTGGGGTGGGGCGAGAGGGGGGGGGGGAGGGGAAGGTAGGTCACGCCTTGGAGGCCTTCTTGCCCTTCTTCGGGGGCGGAGAAGCAGAATCGCTCTCGGACGCCTTGCGCTTCGAGCCCTCTGAACAACAAGCTTTTATTTTGTTTCACTAACGTGACGTATTCTCAGTATCTCGCAGTTTGCCAACAAATCCAAACCTCTGCATAGGCGACAAATGAAACTTTAAAAAGCTGGCTAAAAAGAAAACGACATCGAAAGAATCGAGCCGGACAACATTACCATTATACAGGGTGTCCCAAAATTATTGAGACTCGGATTTTCCAACCAACCCAGTTCATACAAAATAAAGATTGAAGCTCTTATTTTTCTACAACATGTATACCAACAATACAGCATTGCAATATAAAACTGGCTTTGACTTGCATTGCCTGCGCTTTTTGATATAACTATTTAAACAGGACTGATTCGAATGTAGGGTCGTCGCAGCTTTTTCAAAGTTTTGTTCACTACACCTTCTAAACTATGAGAGATTCGGCTCTCAAATTTAGGACGTTATTATGGACTTACATAGAGCTTTTGTTAATATTGGTGCCATATTCCAAATCATGGAGAACCAAGTCTATTTCGCAAAGTCCGAATATTCAATTTTCATCGTAATTTTGAAATTTTAGTTTCTGTATTGTGTTATCTTTCCCTAATGTCTAAGGACTTTTTCATTGTTGGATGGTTGAACAAATACACTCAAGTACTTCACAATTTTGCAATTAAAATGGAGTGTACGGGAGTACCTTCATGAGAGGACTGAAAATTAATTCCAAAAATACAAAATCGATTTATTTCTGTGTTATTTGAAAAATGGAATTTCAATGATCGGTTCTTGACCAGGCAACCTGTCCTAAATAAACAGAAACTGTTATGAAATATAATGAATATTAAATTTCGTTTCCGGTTATGCCTTTTTTCATTTTTTTACCCATCAGATGTTGAAACAGCGGCCCTATGAATTGCCAGCAATGATTGTGGCCATCGTATTCTGCACAAACTTTACCAATTCATCTCTAATTCTAAGTTAGTAATGTATTAAGTTGGATGATTATTCATCCAAAAGTATCATTGATATACCTTTTGTTGAAGAGCTTTTAATCCAATTCAAAGCACTCCCAGATGCGCATTTCAGTGTAATTCTTTCCGACGTTCTCATGAACCACGGAAATAAGAGAGCGGCTGGTCCTGTCTCTACTTAATACCACTTGACATACATATCCTAAATATAATATAAAATAATATGTGACTTCGCATAAATTAGGCAAGCAGACCAATCGCCAAAATTCCGTTTGGTTATGAAAAATCGAATCCGAATATTATTCCTTTCTCGGAGTTACAACTATTTCACTGGAAGACCGATGGACACGAAACTTCTAATGTAGTGTGCGCACTGGTCCCTCGTAAGAATAATATCATTGCCTATATCAACTTTCACGTTAAAGTTACCCAACAAGGACGAAATTAGCCCAATATTTTTTGTCCTCCATCGAATAGCCGATGGTTGAATTAGTACAGAATGAATATACAAAAATGCTAAAAATCAATAATTGCCTCAAGGGAAAGCCGGAAATGATCCGCGCTCTCTCCCTTTTGCATACTCTCTCGTGCACGCGACGGGATCAGGGTGAGATCAGGGTTTCGTCATTGTTGGGTAACTTTAAAGTTCTAAGGCAATGTGTTGAACTAGAGTCTCAATAATTTTGGGACACCCTGTAATAAAAAATAAAATGTTATATATTTCAGCAGCTCACCGATCTCCTTCATGCTCTTGCCTGCAGCGAACATCTTAGCGTCTGCCTCGAGGTCGAACTTCTTGAAGCGAGCGCCCTGAAATCCACTCTATTCCAAACCCCAGATCTATTCGCCCCTTCATAATCGCATGTTTCTGTGCTAGCTTATTCCATTGGAGCGATATTGAGAATAAATTAGACTGCGCAGGAAAATATTTGGCCACCTATCATCATTTCTATCAACTTGCCTCTGATCCACTACGCCGCAAATCCAATGCTCAAAGCGAACCGAAAAAAAGATTTTTAGGATTCCCAAACACGACTTTTATGATGATTTTTTCAGTCGACAAAAAGTTTAGGGTTTCATCACTTCATTTCTCACACTCTTTCACCGCTCCACCAGCCATGAGTACGAGAAAATGGAGAGAATGGCTCGTCACATCTTCTCGACTTTGAATGGGTGATCACAGCTGCTCAGTCTCACCTTGAATCCCCCAGTGGCTGCCTTGCACTCGTTCCAGTCGGTGAACACGCCCGTCTTGTGGCCACGGGCCACCGCGTAGTAGGTCACCGGCTTCTCCCCGCGACGAGAGGAACGAGTCTCGCGAGGAGATTCTGTGGAAGGGAGTATTGTCTAACATTGAACCAGAATTCCACATTACTACCCAGTCAAAGAATCAGTCATCGTCCAGTATTCGTGAAACGCGATACCACCAAACCCACGGAAAGTATCAAGGGCATTATCTTTTTTTTCAAGGCCGAATTGCTTTTCTACGTCAAAGAATTGTCAATGAAAAAAATATTGGGATAAGCCCAGTTTTCATCTGATAAGTCTTGTAAGAAGCGGTATAGAAGATGTTCATTGCCTAGCTCACCATCGACGACGACGGGTTCCCTCTCTTTCTTCTCTTTCTTCTCCTTCTTCGGTTTGGGAGCAGGAGCAGCTGAAGTCGTGCCGTTGGTCTCCTTCTTCTCCATCTGGAAAATAAATAACAGTTTTAAATTGTTTTTTAAAAATCTTATTTTAAACCCTAATTTTAAAAACACAGTAAAGGTTGCTTGATTTTGATGTTTTCCGATTCAAAAAAAACTTTAAGCATCTCTGACCACTTCCTCCTCCTCGCTGTTCTTCTCTACGGCCTTCTCTTCCTTCATCTCCACAGCCTTCTCCAGTTTCTCCAACTTCTCCTCCTTCTTCTCTCCCTCCCCATCGGACTTGCCTTCGTAGAACTTGTCGACAAATCTGAGGGGCAGTCATTTAGAATAAAATTTTAAAATATTACTTTGCTAAATTGTGAAAAAAAACTGACGCCTTGGCCTCGCCGTAGCTCTCGAACTTCTTGAAGAGGGGCTGCGGGTAGCCATC
Source organism: Pristionchus mayeri (assembly GCA_036245805.1). Taxonomy (NCBI): domain Eukaryota; kingdom Metazoa; phylum Nematoda; class Chromadorea; order Rhabditida; family Neodiplogasteridae; genus Pristionchus; species Pristionchus mayeri. The sequence goes on along the minus strand of BTRK01000002.1, from coordinate 16,361,446 downwards.
GGTCTGAAAGAAATATTGGTTAGTCATGTTTGTCAGTATCATTGTTTGTTCTCTGCAATAGTCCACTACATACAACCTGCTAACCATGAAAGACTCGGGTACGTTTGTCTCTCGGTTCGCACCGAAATATGATTTAGTTTTGAATATTTGAATTGAAAAAAAACTGACATGTCTCTGGACTTCGTCGTACTTGGTGAAGACGCCGACGACCTTTCCTCTCGCAACGGCGTACCACTTCTCCGCCTCCTCCTCGCAGTTTGCGACTGAAAACATCGACTTCAATACGACGTACAACCACTAAACACAAACATTTTTAAACAGAACGAAGCCCCGTACACGACAAAACCTAATGAACAATCACTTCTAAAGATGCTCTTGTACAACCATCCTAGTGAAACCTGATCACATATTCGCGAATGATAAATATTGTATTTGATGCTTATCAATTCTTAATTTAACAACAAGCGCAGTGTGATTTTTAAATTTAAAAAAATTTTTTAACTTAGACACTTACACTCGACTCTGGCTGGCTTGGCAGCTTCGACGTATTTCTCTGCTTCCTCACGCGACTCGAACTTCTTGTAGACCGCCTGAGGGAAGGTGTCGATCTGCAATGGGATAGCCTTATTGAGACTGCTCTTGCTTGAGTACACAATCCGCAATCTCGGAAAGAATAACATAAAACAGACGAAAGCCACAAAAATGAACATTGGATAAATGCCTGTACGAGATACCTTAACGCTATGTATGTTTTACAATTAGTTGTACATTTCTGGATGTGTATACCTCCTTCTGGACTTGTGTCCAATCCTCGTAGACTCCCCGATGGAAACCGTGAGCGACACCGTAGAATTTAAGTCCTCCCGACATCTGGAACATGTCATGATCTTGACCTTTTTCTATGCAACGGACGGGAAAATGAGTAGCTTGAGTTCACAGACAAGAACGAGCAGAGATATTGAAGAAGGTTTATCCGAACAAAAAACTAGGTGGAGAAAACCGGCACTGGTATAGAAGCCCGGACCACCAGCAATGGCAATATCCACTGGTGAAAAGTGTTTATCCTCGCACTGTTCTAGAAGGGCAGATCGGGGTACTGGTAGATATTAGACTGATGCTGTTATAGTGAATGCTTACGTTTAATTTGGAATTAAGACCAGAGATATTCTTATTTTTCAGGGATATGATAGCCTAAAGGTAGGTTTTACTGGTCTGGGGACACCCCTGATGCCTTCATAGGTACCCGATCTGGGCTTTTATGACAGTGCGGGGACAGAGCAGCCCTTTCCTGGGAAGGAGGCTGGGCGGCTGTCCTGCCTCTGGAGAGGTCCTTTTACGGACTGGTCCGGGCTTCTATACCAGTGCCGAGAAAACCGACCACACTGTGGAGATTTAGAATAGCCATACGAAATTAGAAAAGAATTAGTCCAAAATGAAACAAACGCTCCAAAACAGGAATAGCAATTATCAATGTATCTTGACGATTTTGGAAAAATTTTGTGGTGCTCTAAGATTACTGATGTGGGCAATAGCCCCTTTCCTTCCTTCCGATGGTACTTTGCATGGTCATATTCCTTTTTTCCATCAAAATCAGCCATCAAAACTTCTCTCCCTGATAGGAAAGTATATGGATCAGCTGCAGAGAGGATTCAGAACGGCACATTTTTGACGCCTACCAACGTGGGAATCTTTTTAAAATTAAAATATATAAAAGAGATATTCAAGATCGACCATGACGATTGAATGACCGAAATGCTACGATTACACCTATAAAAAGCTTTATCCAATGTTAATCTGTGGTAATTAATATGACGATGATCACTGTAGTCAATACAATAGTGAGTTGGCTGATCATTCAAGTTTATATGCAATGCGGGGACGAGGAGTACGGTATATACAAATTCAGCGTATCCACTCGGGATTCGCCGCTATTGATTAAAGTCGAGACCAGTAAAAAGCAAGGAAGGAATTACTCATTGGTACGATAAGTTAGGGTAACTACGAACGGGGACTCTTGGGAGCAGCATGAGAGAGAAAGACCCGAGTACGGTAGATCATTCGGCAGATCGACTATTGATTGAGATTGGCAAGTCTGGCTTGCATCTCCTCATAGTCCGCATCGACCTCGGCGTGAGCGCTGGGGTTCTTGATAGGCGCTTTCGGCGCCTTCGAAAGCTCACCCTGAAAAGATAAATGATTTCATATCTTCAAAAAAGGTTCGCGGTGCATTCACCGAAGTTAGTGAATCACCCAATTTTACACATTCAAGGAATAGTGCGGATATTTATCACAACTTATTGTCAGCAGTGTCAACGCAAAATTGTGGGTATCCACTCATCTCTAATGCTAGTGCCAAAAAACTCCCAACAAGTTAGCGTTTCCATGAATCATAGTGTATCCTAAGGGAACGCCCCCCCCCCCCCTTCTGACTAATCAATGAATTTCATACCTTGAGAATCTCCGCGAGCACCTTCTCCACCTCCTCGGCAGCCTTCTCCTCAAGGTCCTCAGGCTCCATCGCCTCGAACGTGTCCTGTACAATGGGCTCATTACTTCATTCATGGTACAGAAGATATTGATTTTTCCATGTATGTTTTCGTAGTATAAAAATCTTCTCTAAGAAATTGACAAAAACAGAATGAATAATAAGCTGAATAAAAAAATGCAATATCATACCTCGACCATCTCCTCGATAATGCCCAGCTTAGTCATCTCGGCGCTCATTTCCCGCATCGTCTTCATGATTTCGGGCGCCTCAAATGGAATGAATAGGAAGAGAAAATGATAGCTGTCAGGAAAGCAGAGTCGCATAGCAACACCGACAATTCCGATATCAAAACATCATCTTGGATGAGATGTTGTTGTTAAGGCGTCACGAGTATAGAACATCGGTATTTGGCAGATTATTGATTACCTTTACGAGTGACTGCATGTTCCTCATGACCACCGTCGACGACTTTATCGATCCCGCCATTCGCATTGCTGCCACTTGTTCCTGAAATTAAAATTTTAAAAGTTGAAAATATTTTCAGGTTAGTTCCTTTCAAATAGCCTTGAACAGTTTAAGGAAATTGTGAAATTCGCGATGAGTATCAAGACTCTTAGTCACAAGGTCAATATGGCTGCATGAAACACAAATAGATAAAAATACATTTAAAAAATATATATAAATACTTAAATATTACCTGCATGGCCATGACGACAGAGTTGATCTGCGCCTTGCTCATATGCAACTTGCGGACAGCCTGAGAAGCAGCTTGATTGAAATTTGAAACACGCGTCAGGCTTGCCAAGCCTTGAGAATCCCGGTTACACAAACAAAAGAACAAGTGTGCACTCAATATAGATTCATGTCGAGACCAGATAGCAAAATGAAATAAAGTCCTTCAAAAGGTCGCATAAACTTACGGTTCTCGACTGGACGACCGACTTGGCCAGAATGATGCACACGTCTCGGTCATTCTTCTTAGCAGCAGCTTTGATCTGAGCTTTCACCTGAAAGAGCGAAGTATCGTATAGTGAAAGGGAACGGATAGTAACTGAGAGAGTGGTTGCCCCAAAATCCCGCAAGACGGACGAGAAATAAGGGGGGGGGGGGGGGGGGTAAAAAGAGGGAGGGGGGGGGGGTGCATGAGTGTAGAGGGGGGGTGGCGTATCGATCGGCCATCAATGAACAACAAAGGGAGTAAACAAGTGTCGCACTGGACAGAGTGGGGCAAAGTTTAGAACATGTCAAAAACCATTTCTCTACAATTATTTAAACGTAAACGATCCATTAAAAAGCGTAAACATTGGAATTACGAAACAAGACAAACCTTGTTTTCCTCACGCTCGATGGCGTGAATTTGCCTGTCAAGAGAGGAAACCTCTCTTCTCATCTTCCTCTGGAGCTCGCGAACTCGCTCCTTAGGATCCTTCGTCTTCCCGAAAAGGCCCATCATCTGCGAGAGGAAACGCTCATATTTAAATGGATAGGAAATGGAGGAAGCATGCACATTTAGCATGGACGGACATGCGCAATAGCAAGGGAAAATGTTCTGAAGGACATACACACTAGAGGAGAGAAGAGAAAACCGCTTAAAGGTGAGTAATGCGTCGAGAATGAGTCAGCGAGTTTTGAAAGAAAATATTGAAAGCAAACTATAAACTACGGGCTAAATGCAGTAATCAGTGCAAAACTGCGTTTAGCACTCTTTCTTTTCTCCGGTTTTTCCGTACGGCTTTGGGTTGTTTTTGTTTGTTTATTTGTTTTGTTCATGTTTCCTAATTTTTGATTATTTCAGGCCAGGATGGCTGCCAAGAAGTACTTCGACGTGATGAAGATGTTCCTTCAAATGGAGAAGGGGTCTAAGAACTACTCTTCGATTGTCAATACGGTAGGTCACTTTCATTGTATCTGTTGTCCTACAGTAATCCATTTAGTGTCGAATCCTCAAGGCCGATGAGGGTAATGTGTCCGTCGAATTCGAGGTGAGTATTATGGTCTTATGCCTCCTGAACTAACAGTCGATCAGGAAATCGTTCTTCCTTTCCTACGTCATGACCTACCGTAGTAAGACTACCGTACTCAGGTCGATGAGCGCATGACGAATCACTTCGGGACGCTGCACGGCGGATGCTCGGCTACGATGGTCGACGTCATCACGACGGGCGCTCTCGTGGCCACGCCCAGAGGAATGCCCGGTAGGTCATTGATCTTTGATCTTATAGAGTAGCAAGAGTAAAAGTGCTAGCTAATTCTTATCAGTACAGTGATGTACCTGTCAAACTTGCACTCTATATAAGCAGCAAAAGTTTGATCCATGGCTTACCACGACCATCTACAGTACCCCGTTCAGGAGTGAGTGTCGATCTGCACATGACCTACCTGGCGGCTGCGAAACTGGGCGACACCGTGCAGCTGGATGCTGAGGTCATCCGGTAGGTCCTCATCCCTCTACCTCACACTAATCGATATTCCCAGATCGGGCAAGTCGATGGCATTCACGAAGGCGTCGCTCTACCGTAAGCCCGAGATGACCCTGATCGCTACGGGACTCCACACCAAGGCCTTCCCCGCGCACGCCAAGATTAGAAAGGACGTCCTAGACGGAGCCAAGCATTGAGAGTACCCCAGACGGAGATGATTTCACTATAGTCTGCTTTTTTATTGTACTTTGTCCTTATCGCATGAATCTACTATTCATTCCTTTATCGCACGTGAATCATACACATTCCCATAGATAGAGCGAGAAACAACAAAAAGAGGATTGAAATTGGCTGTAGAGCAGCCAAACAATGCCACCCATTCCTTTCCCTCCTCCTTCTCATTTGCTCGTCCAGTTTCGCTTCTGGGCTGACTTTCTTCATTCCTCACTCCCTCGATATCTGAAATGGCTGCACGAGTTGCCGCTCTCCGTCTTGCTGCAGCTGCATCCAGACCATCCGACGCAGTCAACCCCGAACACTACCGTCGCATGATTCGATTCTTTGAGATGGACAGCCAAGACAGGAACGTCACTGGAATTGTCAGGAGCGTGAGCATCTCCTTGTTTCACCGAGCCCGATCTTTGATCTCTAGGCACGCCTCACAAACGTCGAGCAGAATAGACTCTCCGCGGAGTTCGTCGTAACACCGTGCAAGGTGAGGATTTCTGTCGATGTTCGTTTCTTGATCTTTGATCTTTGCCGATCCACCACTTCGGGACTCTGCCTGGCGGATGCTCGGCGACGATGGTAGATTGTCTAACGTGCGCAGCTCTCATCGTCGCAACCGGACGACCTGGTGAGGAACTACCGTACCCTACGCTACAGTATCCCTGATATCACATTTTGCATGTCCCACTATAGTACTGATGTTTGTGAAAAGTGGCGATTACCGTAACTCGCTCTCAGCCGTCTCGGTCAACCTCAACATGAGCTACATGAACCCTGCACTGCTGGGTACCGTAGTTCGTATCGACGCAGAGGTCATCAAGTAAGTCTACTCGATTATCGTACCTAACAGGACTACAGTACCTGAACTTACCGTAAGCCTCTTCATTAATTTCACTTCATCTCCCTCGCGTTGGTATCGCCGCCTATAGTGTTTAGTCTTTCGCATTCCAAAGAGATGTGCATATTGCTGATTCATTGTTACTTTTTGTATTTCATCGCTTTCGCCAAAAATACTTAGAGAATTGCATGAAAAAAGCAGTGATATCATCGCTCCCTCTAACAAAAGAATAGAAAGTGTGGGAATATTGGGAGATTGATTTCGAAACCGAGAACTACGTGCAAAAATAACAATGAAGCAAGCATATCTCGATCTTCAGAGATCAAAGATCAGCATTCCAGAGCGGGTCACTCACTAGCGTACACGAAGGCTGAGTTGATTCGGGTTGAGGACGGGGCTCAAATCGCATCCGCCAAGCACACTCTCGCATTCAACAAGCGTGTCTACGTGCGGGAGGAGCACGAGCGAGAGTTCAACATACGCTGAAACCCCAATTCCAATGTCCCGGTTGTACAGAATATACTTTAAAGAATTTACCGACCCGTGAAACAATAAACAAACTCGATATCTAGTACAAATGTATGCAACAAAGTGAAAGTAACAGATACCGTAATCCTACAATCGATATTCTACTTCTTCTTCTTCTTGGCGGGAAGCTCGAACCCGTCGATGTACTTCTTGTCGATACCGTACTCCGTAGTGAGCATCGTAGAGACGAAAGCCACCTGAGAAATACCATACAATCTAGTGGAACCAGGTTCCGATTATTTCCCTGATAGTGAATGCACAATTGAGTAAGTAATGCCCAAAAAGATTTTGAGTTCTAATCGATACAAGGCTAAAACCGGAAACTGGCATCTCGTTGCTCAATATTTTTGCCATATTTCTAGCATCACCATTTCCCTGCCTTACAACCGAGCTCTATTACCATATCTTCTATTTGTCATCAAGGGTGCCATCGTAATATGGTGATTTTTACATCGTTGTGACATTCTATTCGATAATACTGTACTGTCACGCGATAAAATGTTCCTAACTTCTCACCTGGCTTCCTTGCAACTGGATGCAGTTGCCAGTGAATGGCGCCGAAGCCTCGATCACGGAAGCAGACGCCGCCACTCGCACTTGCAATCTGCATTTTAATTAATTAAATAATTATTTTTAATATAACTCGTCCAGCTACACCGGAATTTTGAATTGAGTCGGATGAGAACTATGACGTCATGCCGCCTTTGACATATCAAAAGTGTCATGACGTCTTAGTTCTCATCCGGTCTTATGCAGTAGAATTGTATTGTTTCGTTTAAAAAGAGACTAGAAAAGGTAATATAATCAGCATAAACTAATAGTAAACAATTCAGGAATTTATAATTGGCAAGAACATTTTTGTCACCTGTGAGCGAGCTCCTTCACATCGATGCCCAACATCTCGCAGTTGTTCACAATCGTCACCTTCTTGTTCCCGATTCGGTTCTCCGTCTGCGAATAAATCAATACTCCCGGATTACGGGGCACATTGGTAATACATTATCCGAACAAATCAATACTCTCGGGTCACAGTATCTCGCTAACCTTGAGATGGATCTTGGGCGCCTTCATTTTGTAGACGAGCTTCCGCTTGTCTGGCAGCTCAACGATGAATGTGGGCGTGGCGAGACCCTGAGAAGTCGATTAGTTCTTTGAAACATGAAGGCAACACAGCACACAATCACCCCTAATTAACTATATTCAATTTCCTGGCAAGATATTAGTCTTTTCGCGAGCAATACTATGACTTTCTCCCAAATCCGTTTCTCTCGCTATCTCTAACCTACGAGAAAGTATCTAACAATAAGACTAGTAGAGTCAGTTCATTGCTCGGTTTCATCCCCTCTCATCCCACTTGAATCTTCTGGTTCAGCGTGTTCCAGTCCATGGTCGTCTCATTCGATCGTGCCAGCTGTGCCAGCAGAGGATCCATCTTCACCAGCTTGCCCTCGTTCAGATTCTGAAGCCCACTTCTACAGTATCTACAGTACTGCACCATCTCATGTGCACAAATCACACCTAAGATAGGATCTTTGTCGATGATTCATCGGGAATGTTCTTTTTCAGATCTTTGAAGAAGTGATTTTTAACATCTCATCACAACAATGCCAAGACAAAACCTGAGCCTTCACATATCCAGTGACGCCCTCTCGCAACTCCTGCGGTGTCATCGACTGACCCTGAAAGTACCGTAGTTATTCTTGCAATGCCAATAAATGTAAATGTTGTCTACCGTACCTTCTCCGCCTTCTTCCACGTCCGCACGAGCGGCATCAAGGGCTCAGTCAGCGATAGCACCTCGTGAATGGTAGGGCCGATCTGTTCGGATTCCAATTAAAATAAGTATGCATAATATCGTATTGGTGAAACACCAAAGCACTTTCATTTACACCTTTTCACAAGAATTACTCGAAACAGAAGCACGAACGGAAGGACTGCTAGCTACAGGATCAATGCGGCTATGGGAAAAGTTAAGCTCCTATTCTAATTTATCTTATCGGTTGAGGAGTTGGATGGTCACTCTCGTTTTTTTTTGCAAATCCCCAGTCCAGGCTTGAATTGAAGAATAAAAACGCAAACCTTCTTAGCCTCCGCATCCTCATCCGTTATCCGCTCATTGGTGAGTTGGAAGGACTTGAGCAAGGGATGGTCCCAGGTCACCTTAAATTTTTCTTTTTTTTTGCACTGCCTGACTTTTCTTTTTTCACTATCATCATGAGATACCATAATTCACATCCAATATCCGAATTCTCCAAAGGGTAAATCAATCATTTATCACTGCTTTACTTTCAGCAGACCACTGATCGACCGACCAATCAATTGGCGGAGTGCGACAATGATTTTCATTGCTCGTCCATCGTCAAGAAGAAAAGCTAATAGAGGTAACTGCTAGTTACTAACTAGTCATCGTCATCACTACGCAATGCCCTTTCTCGGTTGCATCACCACTACGTAATGCCTATTCCAGATTGCATCATCATTACGTCACTCACAGCAGCGATGACATCGTTGCCCTTTCCCTTCCCTTGAATCTTCACGATCGCCGAACTCTCCATCTTGTTGACCTCGTCCAGAAAAGTGGCGAACTTCTTGTATCTTAATTATTAAAATATAATTTAAAGGTAAGAACAATTTTACAGGATAAAACATCGCTTACTTGGTCTTCTTCATGTCCAATCGTCGATGAGCGGGCACGCAAGGCAAAAGACATCTGCGAAGCACCATTTGCTTTGGAAATACAGGTTCATTCGTGGGAAACTGATATTTAAAAACGTGTAATTTGAACCATTTCGTGAGGTTCTATAATTTCAATTTATCTCAAAAATCGTTCGTGCCTCGCGTAGAACTGGCCCACGTCGAACGGCAGTTGAGCTGACTTGGTCATACGATGTTTGAGGCCAGCGAGGAAACATCGAAGAAGCTGGAAAATCGACGTTTCAAACATTCTAGAACCAATCAGCAGAAAGAAATGACTTACCAGTTCCTCAGCACTGTCCTCGTCTTCCTTCTCTTCTACTGCCTCTACACTCTCTTCCTCCTTGCTCTCCTCTTCCTCTTCCTTCTTCTCTTCTATCTCCAGATTCTCGACTCCTTCCTCCACTTTCGTCTCTTCTTCACTGGCCATTGACTTGATGACGTCTGCGACACTGATTGTTGGAGCCGGCTTGCGGTCTCCAAGCTCCCTGATTTGATTTATATTAAATTAGAAAGAAAATTTCACAGTTTGACTCGCTACATTCGTGTTTCAGGAGTTTTAATTGAAACAGCGATGAGGATAATGAACCGACCAGAACAAATCCTTGTCGAGGTGGAGCATCTGCACTCCTCTGCCCTTCATTCCACATGCTCGCATCTCTGCTGAGCTCAGCACTGCCCTGAATAGAGCAAATATTTTTAAAATATTACCAACGTCGTTTTCAATATGCAAATCATAATATAACAAAATACATCTAAATGGCAATATATATCAAGCACCCAATCAAAAAAAGAGAATCTCGCTCTCAAAAACCTAATAATTCATGATGGACTGACTTGCCCACGGCGACGGGTCCCGTGATGGTGTCTCCCTGGATGGTGCAGATCACGACGGGCGCACCAGCTGAGAACTCGGGCAGTCCGAAGTGCTCGTTGCAGATGACCCCTGTGAGCAACTACAGTAACCACAGATACAGTATCCCAGTAAGAAGATGATTAAGGCCTGATGCACTCCCATTCGTCAATTACAAAGTCGGCCAGAATGAGAAGTGTGCTAGCTGCTACAGTAACCAAAAACACACTTTGCGCAACGCCCTGGGCGTAAGTGGTGGAAAATTTGATTGTTAGGTGAAAGATTGAGGAGCAAGAGCATTTCAAATTCGACCTACCATACCTGGCAACATGAGGTCAGCTCCGTTCTCCAGGTAGGAGAAGACGTTGCGATGAACGAGAAGAATCGGCCAAGCTTCTTGAGACAACCATGTCCCGTATACGGTAGGGAAGAGCGTTCGTGACTGGAATGCGTGTGGATATACGTAAATATAGATTTTCGAATCGATAGTCCGAATAGCGTATCCTACAGAATACCACAAAGGCCTTTGTGGTATTAAAGGTGAGAGCAAAAAAAGGTCTCACTTTGTCCTCAGTGAACTCGAAGAAGAGTGGCACTTTTTCGAAGGTGTAGAAGTCGATTAGGTAGTCGTTGAAAGTCGTCAACCGCCCGCTGGCCACGCTGTTCTTGGAGAGCTGGGTAGAAACAGACGAGGGCAAGCGAGCCAGAAGCTTCTTGCTGCAATAACTCGATTAGTTCGAAAATAATCTTGATAAATCCTTACATATCGGAGTTCCGCATACTCGCATTGTTCTTGACAGAAAACGGCTTCTTGAACATTGTAAAAACAAACGAAAAACAATGTTGAAAAATGTTAACTTCAAGATCTGGTGAAGTTTACTAGACCTGGTGAATTCATGCACCACGAATTGTCGAGGTTTCTTGTTTTTGTTTTTGTTTTGTTTCAAAATTTGAATTCGATTTTTGATCGATTCCTGATTTGTTATGACTAGTCGGTCTTAAATTGTAGCCGTTTAGGCACTTTTGTAGTCATTTCGGCGTTCTCTTCTGTTTTCAGCCACATGTTTCCCTCCTTCCTCTCAATCTTTCGTAGCTCTTTTGCCGCACTTTGACGAGCTCTCTCTCGCATTACATCGATTGTGAACGTGCGGTTCTCTCGCATTTATGTGTACATCTCGTCTAACAGGGAAGTGCTTTTCGAAAGGCAACTCTCGATTGAACCTTTGGTCTCTACATCATGTCTATCTCGCTTTCGCTCACACTTGTCTAATCTAAGCAACTGTTGCACTTCAGTTTTGCCCCATTGGATGTAGTAATTACTTCATTCTAGACATGACGTCGGATGAGCAAGTCCGCGTCATCGTCCTCAACGACGGCGACCATCTGGAGACGGTCGTCCGACGATTCGACCAAGGTCAGTCGAGGTTACTGTATTACTGTAGATGGCATAACAACTTCCTTCCACGAATTTCTGGAGTTGCTACCGATGTGCTCTAATTTCCCCCCGCTAGGGTAGATAGAATTCCTTTCTTCCCACTCTATCTCCTCGAGGAATGAATTGGGCAGATGAAGATTAGACCGTGGCCCTCTCAGGATGGCGAGTTCAATTCGTGCTCGGGGATAATCTGCTGGGAAAGGCAGTGCGACTGGTCACTTCCCTCTCGCCCGAACCACTGCCATGGACCAACCATGGATCCGCCCTCAACGCCAAGGCAGAGGTAGACTGACGTTCTGTAGTAATTCTGATAATTCGAGTGACGTTCTTCCATATAGCATTACTACGAGACTATTTTGAGAGTAGCTAATCTGCATGTTTGCTTTGCATTTACTCTCCCCTCAATCAGTTCTTTTAAGGTGATCTGCTCAACTCCTGGATCGTTCTCATACGAGTTCTACGTCGATGGCAGGTCTGATCTCTTTTTCTTTATGAACTTGCAATTTTCAAAGCAAATTCATGCTATGGGGATTAAAATTGATCATCTCAAATTCATCTCCTCCTTGTATGTAACAATATAGCGATATTACGGTTAGAAGTAGACCAGTAAATGTGCATTCGAAGAGTAAGATTGGGAGCTGAAAAAGTGCCGATCTGGTCTTCAGCACAAGACCCTTTGTCAATCATAGTTTGCAGTTCGAAGAAGGGTGGTTGTGGCTACTTCCTGGTCGATCCTCGTCTCTCCATCAACGACTCTCCCCTTCCCTTGGATTCGATCGTCTGCCAGACTCATCTCGCCAAACTACTCGGTACGGCCCGTTGTGGTTTTCGAATTTTGTGAATTAGTGAACTACGCCTTGTGCAACCCAAAATAAAATCGATTTTATTAGAAATTTGGTGCAACAATTAGCGATATGCCGTGACAAGGAAACTTCATTATAACACGAAACTGGACCCCTGCAGGTCCTCTCTCGGAGTGGAAAGATCGCCTGCGAGTGTGCAAGGAGAGTGGCTACAATATGGTGAGTGATAGTTTGGTTACGATAAGATTTTGGAATATTATGAGTACTGAAAATGTCGTTATTCGAATAATGTGGATACAGTAACCGCCGGCATGCAGGTCCATCTCACTCCTATCCACTCACTGGGTATCTCCAACTCGAGCTACTCGATCAAGGCCCATCACGAATTGAACGAGACTCTCAATGAGGTACTCACTTTTTTACATGTTCTAAAACCGAGAGAGAAGGGCTCAATTTTGCTCATACTTAGTTTCCACATTCTTTTTCTTTACGACAGGAACTCAATGTTCAATCAATGATGCTCTCTGTTACACCTAATTTATCCAACTCATGAAACCCGAATTCTTCAGAAGGACCGTCCGGTCTCCTTCGACGAGGTTTCCTCGCTGGTGCACGAGATGGAAGCAGAGTGGGAGATGCTCACCGTGCAGGACGTCGTCTGGAATCACGCAGCCAAGAATGCGGCCTGGCTGCAGGTTAGTCGCTGCAATGATTGTGCTGCACTTCTTGGATAATTGGCCCACCCTCCCCTCCCTCATCTACCCCACTCATTTCAAAGTATCGTACCCTGATTTTCGGTCGCACAACCTATTTGTGATGGAGTGGGGATAAATGATAGGGGTGAATAGGGGCGGGGGTATTATTCAAGTAGTGCCGATTGTGCTACCGTAGTCAACGTTTGTTTGTATGTTCCTTCTGATTCGTATGAACAATTTATCAAAGAAGAATTACCCTACTGAATTAGCAAATGGGCGTATAGTACCGAATTGTGTGCTGATTCTTCTGTTGATGTCGATGTATCGTTAGAGAATATTGACATGTGGAAAAAGCTACCGTACTCGTTTACCGTACTCTTATCGTATTCCTTCCGTATTCTCGTCACAGGAGCACCCCGAGTCGGCGTACAACTGCGAGAACAGCCCGCATCTGCGGCCAACCTACGTCGTCGACAGAGCACTGCACCACTTTGGAAGGGAGATCGGAGAGGGTGAGGAGTAAAGGAAAGATTCCCTAGAATCTGATGGTGATGGAGAGCATTGATAGATTTGTTGTACTGGTTCTCACATGCCAACCAGATTTTTCAAGTTACGCGAGTTTTCAGAGAGGGTGCGGGTATGGGCACATTACACCCAAGAAAGTTGATGTAGGGACTTGATGGGGATGCATTGCATCTGTCATGCTCTTGCCATATTTCTTGGTATATGCGAGCCTTCACTATATCGATCCAACGGTAATCCTTGCAGGCAAGTGGTCCGACAGAGGAATTCCATCGTGCATCGATAGGGAAGAGCACATCGGGGTGAGTACACCATATTTTCTATATTTCTTTTTTAAAATTCTTCAACATTCGAAAAATATATAGTTTATTTGTAAAAATTTGGTTGTTAGTTTCAGCGTTGACAAATTTAATCCCTCTTCACCACATAGATAAATCAGACATTGTTGTAAACGAGTAGAATAACTAGGAGAAGAGTAATTCCTCCTGCAGGCGATTTCCTCTGCTCTCCGCCACTCTCTCATTCCCTCCCTCAGTCTGCACGAATTCTACCAGATCGACGTGGAAAGGAGTGTACAGGAGTTCGTCAAGATCGCCCAAGGTTTGTATGAAATATATTTATTATTTGAAGAAAAAATGCGCTATATTCATTGCGCTTTTTGACATGTCCGACATACATCATTTTAAGGGTACTCCGAATCACCTTGAAATTTTGTTCAGCAACGTCTCACTATTTAGTTGCTTTTTCTTTGTTTTTTTTTCAAAGACATCTGCAGGTGGTCCCTCCTCGGACACTCTGGACGAGGTCCTTCCCCTCATCCAAGATGAGAAGTTCAGACGACGAGGATGCACGGTGGACATGGAGAGGGCGAGGCGAATCTTCAATCGATCGAGGTTGGGAAATTATAAAAAATTATTGTACATTGCCTTAGAAGAGTTATGAAATCTTTCTTGTTGATAGCTAGAATATAACAATACTCTCCATCTATCCAATGAGTTCATGTGTGCAGTCAAAGCAAGGTCTTCCTTCAGAGGGGACGCCTCTGATGAGTCTCACCGAGTGCACCTCTGCACGGAGGCATTCCGAGGCCATTTACTGCATCTCAATGCAGAGGCAGAGAAGAAGGCCCAGTCGGTGAGAAGACTTCTGGGCCCGATTTTGGTTCTGTAGAAGAGAAATACTTTTGACCGATGGCATTTGAGAAATAGCTACACTCAGGCTAGGCTTTCTTTTTCATTGATATCCGTATGAATTGTACAAGAGTTCATCAATATGCGATAGAATAGAAAAGAAAGTTAATTCTGTATAATTTATTTATTTATTTATTTCCTCCAATCAATCAGATAACGGACGACATCGTGGGCGCGTGCTGCGGCCACATTCGATACGAGCGAGTGGACGGAGGAGGACCAAGGAAGGGAGCGGTGACCGAAGAGACGCCCCTGCTCACAGAGTACGGTATCTTTAGTAGGGGTTACTATAGTAGTATTGTAGCAGGAGTTTAGATTTCCCTGATTTCCACTATTGAGCATTCCAATCCATGCTATAATCCTAAGTTCACGTCTATGATATTTGTTCTGTAGGGATTATCAGAGTATAGCACAAATCCATAATTTTAGTCTGCTCAAAAATACAGGCATATTTCAGCTACTTCCTGCACACATTCGAGGAGGGTAGTCGATGGGAAGAGGAGGAGAAGAATGCGTTTGACGATGAGAGGGCGAAGGTACATTTTCCCAAACAGCTTTCCGTTTCTTCTGGCATATTCTTCTGTATAGTCTTATCCCAATACTATCATGTTTAAGCACTATTTAATTATGAAAATACGATCTCTGTTCAGTTCCTGATGGCCTTCAATGGCTGGGTGATGTCGTGCGATCCGCTCGCAAATTTCGCCCTCGGAGACAGCGAGGTCTACCTCAGAAGGTTTGTATGTTTAAAATGATTAAAAAATATTTAAATATTTAAAATGTTAACCACTGAGAAAGTAGCTGCTGGTGATTCACCGTTCCTTACTCCCCCCAACTTGCAGGCAGTTGGTGTGCTGGGGCGACTCGGTGAAGCTGAACTACGGCGATCGACCCGACCCCAACTCATTCCTCTGGAAGTACATGCAGGTGAGGGGATCAATTTGTTTATCCACAATGAGAAAGAAAAAAGTGAATGCACAGAATAGCTTCATCTTATTGCTAGTCAATTTGCTGTTGACAATAATGAATTTATTACGAGAATGATACTATACAGTATCTCATTCTCGCTTCATGTCTAACGGAAAACCACGGATGATTATGCAATATCGATCACTCGATTCTCAGGAGTACACGGAGAAGTGCGCGCGCATCTTCCACGGCGTCCGCATCGACAACGCCCACGGAACACCCATCCATGTAGCTGAGGTGGGAAGACGCCCCAGTGAATACACCAAGAGAGATTAGAATAGTGTGGCAGATTATTCCATTTCTGAGATTTTTTTGGCAAACGCACTGTTGAAGGGAGTGAAAGAAAACTTTGTGAGATGATAGATATATAGTTCTGTTGCTGTGCGCCTAATGATGATGAAAGAGTCTCATAAAAGCAGAACGATTAGTGCCATAATATTGATTTTTGATGTGTTAAAGGATTAAGATGATCAATAGCATGCAAGTTCTCATGATTTCAGTACCTGTTGTCTGCTGCTCGTAAGATTCGTCCGAATCTCTTCGTCTTCGCCGAGTTGTTCACGGGCAGCGAGCAGCTGGACAACCTATTCGTCAACAGATTGGGAATCACCAGTCTCATCAGGGGTGGGCATTCTCCTTTTATGAATGAATTTTGTCGATCTAATGAACTTGGTTGTTTTTGAATGACCACAACACGATATTGATATGTGAGATTGCCATTTTCGGGTTGAAAGTTAGCTAAAGTTTGTTTCATGCAGAAGCTCAAGCGGCGCATGACTCGCACGAGCAGGGACGACTCGTGTACAGATACGGAGGAGACGTCGTCGGTTGGTTTAAAAATAATTGGATGTTTCATGAAATATGTGTCACAAAATTGATCTCACCTCGTGGTTTCTGGTTCATGATCTTCTCTGTGAACGAGCTATGTTTAGCTTGACTGATTTATTGAGCTTGTATTATTTTAGTAAAAAAACAACCTACCATCTATCCAATTATGGAGTGTGTGAAAGCGAAAGAGTTGGTGTCATTCCTCTCTCCCTCCCTTCCAGGCGCGATGGTGCAGAAGCGGGTGCGTCTCTCCGCTCCCTCCGTCGCTCACGCCTTCTTCCTTGATCAGAGCCACGACAATCCATCGCCCATCCAGGTGAGACTACTCGATGGTTATCTTTGCCGTACGCTGAAGACACTGAAGAAATTATGGACATGGCAAATTATTCGAGTAATAGAACGGCTAGAGTGAATAAAAAAGTAGAAGATGAATCCTCGCATTCCTGTATTAATGGTTTATTCGATATCTGCGAATGATTCTCCAGCCTGCCTTACCAATAGTTCCAAAGTCAGGGCTTGTTGAATGCTACTCACCGTTGGCAGACGAGTTTGAATGCAGTTACACAATTCAAATCTTTGATTAGATGGAGAGGTTTCCCACTTGGCCTCGACGAGAGAGAGTGTGATATCGAGAGTGCTCTTCTCCTCAGATTCGATCAGTGCACGACCTCCTGCCCACTGCTGCGATGATCTCGATGGCCAGTTGCGCCGTCGGATCAACCAGAGGATACGACGAACTCGTGCCCCATGCTGTCAGTAGTTTATTGATTGATAATTTAGTTAAATTTATCGGAACAATTCATATGCTTAATAGATGTTTATTGATACAATGAGGGTCTGATAGCGGCGAGTATTCAACGCTGATTATCTCATTAATCTGTCAGATCCACGTGGTGGACGAGAAGCGCGTGTATGCTCGATGGATGGAGGGAGAGGCGAGTGAGCAGACGGGAATCATCGCAGCGAGGAGAGTACTCAATCAATTGCACGCCAAACTGGCCAGGGAAGGATTCGACCAGGTGAGCGAGGGGATTCATCGAATGGACATGCATAGTCAATTGAATCAAGGAGGGGTGTGGGCGATAATATAATAGTGAAATCTGAAAGATGTGGCTAAATTCTTATATTTTCGCTTGAAAACAGTAGCTATAATACATCGGATGTGAATCGTGTGAAACTAATGAATGACAGTACAAGAAAAGTTTTGCAATTGTAATACTCTTTTCATTCCAATTCTCCTCCTTAGGTCTTCGTAGACCAGATGTCTCCCGACGTCGTGGGCATCACTCGCCACAATGCAGTCACCCACGAGAGCGTTGTCACGATCAGCCACACTGCATTCAACAAGCACGCCGTCGATAGGGAAGGAAGGGTCAGTGGGGGGGGGGGGGAGAGGTTTCACAGTGGTGATTTGGGCAATTGTGATTGGAAGCCATTGACGTCCAGTTTACTTGATCGACCAGTTACCATGTTTATATGTTAAAGTACAAGGATTTGTGGCAACATTGGGTTGCATTGAAGATGCCACACTTAGGAGAGAAAAGGAAAAAAATTTAAAGTTACCCAACACCCTCGAAAACGCCTTTCTATATTATTTAACAATATAATAGAACGGGCTCCAATTAGTTGAACTGGAATAATAAAAATAATTGAAATTCAATATTTGCACCAGGGTAGAGCCGCAAAGTATGAGTCTGAGTTGCCTGATCACGCCCGCTCCCTCCTTTTTACACACTCTCGCTCGTTTTTACGTGATCAGGGTACTCCCGCCAATTCAAATTATTTTCATGGGTGTTGGGAAACTTTAAGGGGATTGGTAAAGGAGGTTCCATGTTCCAGCTTTGTGATATCAATCACACTTCACTGTGATTTAGGATATTTCGCAAGATATACTCTATTAACATTCAGGTGAATCTCCGATGGATTCCGATCTCGGGAGTGCTGGAGGAGATTCTGTTCGAGATGGAAGTGAAGGAGGAACCAGTGAAGGAGAACGAGGGTGAGAAGGATGATGAGTAGATTAACGTTCCCCTGATATATAACGAAATGTAGGAACATGTTGTATTATGATGTGACAACAGTGTCTTTGCATTGATTGCATGGTGCTTCTTTCATCCAAAAATGTTCCCGTTGTAGATTCGGAGAGACTGCTGGGACTGAAGTCATATCGAGTGGAGGTATGTTATCGCTGATTCCCATTTATAAATAGTGTTGAGATCTTTGATCTTTCTGTGACATTGTATTATTTTTCTAAGTTGTTTCTTGAATGTTTGGGAAAATCTGTAGTATGCCAATACTCGTTGTTCATCTGATTCATTCCCCTTGCAGACTCGTGAGCATCTCTCTGCCTCTTCCTCGTCCTTCTCTCGATTCCACGGTGAGGAGAATGGATCAGGGCATCTCGAACTGACCAGATTCCCCTCGGGCGCTGTTTTCGCATTCAGGTATTGTTGCTTATATTTGTGACGCTACTATTTTCAAGATAGAAAAAAAATAGAATTTGGTGCTGTCAAGCTCGAGGAACTTGGTGAACCAAGGTCCCAGCTAGTTTATATTTTCCCATGAATGTTTAGTTTTCAATGTTGCTTCGACTACTGTGAAAAATTAATCAATCAATTTTAGAAAAAGTTTTCAATATTCAGAATGCGTTTGGCTGCCGAGCAGCAAGTGGCGATAGCCCGAATCAGAGAGACGATGGAGGGGAAGAACGAGCAGATGAACAACAGTCAGTTTCTAATGAGATTACTGAAACCCTGAGTAGCAAGGAAGAATTTCGCCATTATTGTTTCTCGTGGTTTCTTGCTACTTCTCCCATTTCAAGTGATCTTTGGTCTTCTCCAATCCCTCTATCGCCTTCAGATCTCTCCTCGTCTCTCTCCTCGCTCACCCTGCAGGACCTCAACGCGGTGCTCTTCAAGTGCGAGGGGGAGGAGAGGGAGTGCACGGGCGAGGGAGGATATCACGTGCCCAAACATGGCACACCCGTCTATGCTGGACTGCAAGGTATGAAGGTCTAGTCCTGTTTTGAACTGTTAGTGAAACAATGAAGTGACGGGGTCACCTCTTCTCTGAACTTTCTTGTTTCACTGGCGACTAAATTTTGAATCTTTGGCTTTGTTCAGAACTAATGGGGTTACAATGCAATCAATTGCTCATCTCGAATAAATTTACATTTCACTTCATCCATCTCCCGCCTCTCCTCAATCCATCCCCGTTCCTCGTAGGTCTGGTGCCCATCCTCCATCACATCCGCCTGAACAACGACCTCGGCCATCCACTGTGTGGCAATTTGCGGGAGGGATGCTGGCTGGTAGACTACGTGCATCAGAGGATGAGGAGATACCCCAGACTCACGCAGCTGGCTGATGCTGTGAGTGCAGGGAGGTGGGGGTGGGAACCGGAGAGTGGAGAGGGGTACTGTAGGGGTACGGTAAGATGAGTCAAAGAAGGGTGCCGCTATCTTGGACGGTAGAAAATTTTTTTCGTTGATTAGGGATTGTCGTCTAGGAGAGGGATGTGAACTGGTGGTCTGAATGTGCCTGGATGCATCTGCCTGGCTCTTTGTGGATTGGGATTGCCTAGTATAGTCCCTGGCACTTCTTGGATAATTGGCCTCCTCCCACTGCTTTCTCCAGTGCCACATTCATTTCTATGTATCCCACACAACCCCTCAGCAGTGGGGAGGAGATGAGAAATGATAGGGGAGGAGAGAGGGGGAGGTGGACCAATGATCCACGAAGTATCCTATGTACCCGGTAATATGTATCTGGTACCAGGTAATTTTGGTAGTTTTATGGATTCTGAATGTGCACAATAAAGCAAATAATGTCTGATCACATTGCCATTATGCCAATATAAATTACTGTAACATTCACTGCGGACGACGGAAATTAGACGTCGACATTGTAGACAGCCTCGGTGTTCGCTCCTCTCTACTCCATTCCCTTCTTCCTCCGACCGGCCTACTTCGAAGCACTCTTCTCCTATCTCTACACGAGGGTCAAGACTGCAGCACTAGGAAAGATGGACAGGTATGTTTTAGGGAGGTGATAAAAATATTGACGGGGATGATACTCAGGTGCTATTCTGCTTGAGAAGTTAAAGCAGAGGGAGGGGGTGCTTTTGTTCATCTGGTCATACGGGTCTGAGACCGAGAGTGTGTGTAAACGGAGAGTTATTTCTCTCTCACAGTTGGTTGCTGTCTGCGGATACTCTGGAGCAGTCGCTGGCGCTCTCTTCCCTCTCACTGGCCGGATTCGTGCCTAATGCGGGACTACCGCCACTGTCGGAGAAGATCATGATGAGTGGTGAGTTATTGGAATCAGAGTTCAGTTTAATTGAGGAAGTCGAACGAACGATGGCTTAATGTGCTAGTGCCAGGGCAGTTCGCATGCATTTTGATTATAAATTTTGCCGTTTTCAACAAATAAAACGTTAATTTATTTTTAATTATATAACTAATAACGTAAATGTCAGACGTGTCTCCGTCGTCTCTCTCCGCGGGTTCCCCTCACTTCTCGACGGGAATCTGGCGCAACTGGGGAAGGGACACGTTCATCGCCATCGTAGGATGCTATCTGGCACTCGGCAGATACGAGGACGCCAAGTGGGATACTTCATGTTTGATCGGCTCTCCTTCTCTAGCTTCCGATTCAAAACCATTTAGTTTATCAAAACCTTAATTAATAAAGTGGATGAAGAACGGAGGAAAGGGTATTTTGTGCACGTGAGCCAGTATTACGTCTTGTCATTGTGAGAAGATTCTTCGCGAATTGATTGATGGTCACTGAACGGCTTGATCGTGTTCCACAATAAATAAAATTGATTTCAGAGTGACGATCCTCGCCTACGCGGGTACACTCCGACACGGTCTCATTCCCAATCTGCTGGCTGAGGGGAAGTCGCCCCGATACAACTGCAGGTGAGAGTAGGAGATTGTGAACTGGGCAATTACAAGACTGATGATATTAATGCTAGAATATGGCCTGGGATGAATTATGAATTTGTTCATAATTCATCCCAGGTTTTTTATGAATTTAAAAATAGCGATTAAAAATAATCCGGATGCTCTTGACAGAGACGCGGTGTGGTTCTGGCTGTACGCGATCGTCCGATACGTGCGAGAGGCACCCGACGGAGCGGAGATTCTCAAAGCACCCGTGAGTAGGGGAGGAGGGGTTTCGAATGTTCTATATGTGCAATGACAAAAAGGCTCAGCCAATGCATTTTACATACTATTAGGTTGGTGCAAAAGTTTCTTTCTTTTTTCATGCACCAACATTCTGACCTACCCAGATAGCCGTAATGAGCCAATCAAATAATTGTTTTTGCTGTTGATACGGACATGGGTACACACTATAGCAAATACTATATTATGTTGATTCGATCAATTAGAATAGAGCATTTTAGTTCGGAAGTAATCGGACCAAGTCGAGCAATCCGACTTTTCAATTGCTCTAGGCTCCGAGGGGAATAGCGCAAAGGCTACATTTAGCACATTATTACAAAGTACTTTGACTGGGTATGGCATGCGACATAGCCCACCAAACCTGCCGTGAAAAACCTACTAGAAATGTTGGCCCAATTACATAACTACTGTCTTTGAAAATCATAGATCACAAATTGCTGAGCGCAACTTCCTTACACAGCATTGATGAATGCTCAATTTCGATGGGTTGTGAAGTACTCTCCCCTATATGTATGCTAACAAATTTAGGAAAGGATAGGACTTCCCGTTAAAGAACTGCAGACTTCGAAATAATCGTGCTATGATTCATCCGCTGAAATCAACACTTTTTGGATTCCCCTGTCTCCCACACACGTTCGAATCCGGATTTTTTGTGCTTAGTAGAACAAAGAACTCCTGTCCAAGTGTTCCTCAATTGGGTAGAATCAGAATCCCACAAGTATTCGATAACCTGAATTTATCCCAACATACTCAAAATAGATGTTTTCCGATGTTAATTTTCTGAGACGTATCAACTTCTCACGATGATGCGTAGATCCAAATTAAATGTATGGTAGTAATCTACCACCATGGCCATAACACATGGTATTCAGAAAATCATGAGAGTATAGGCACGCAAACAGAAATTTGAAAAAGAAAAAAGAAAGAAACTTATGCACCAACCTAATATTAATTGTAAACTGAAAACCAATAGATGATGTGCTATGCTTTCAAGAATGTTGTTATTATCCTCTAATGGTTAGTCGATAAAGTGGAGATCGATCAGATTTGAAAGGGTCTTAGTAATCAATTGCAGGTTCGTCGTCTGTACTCGACTGACTCGGCCGAGTTCGGGGATGGATCGGAGAGGGAGGAGGAGTTGAGGGAGACGATGAGAGAAGCAGTGGAGAGACACTGGAAGGGCATCGAATTCAGAGAGAGGAATGCAGGAGGAAGAATAGATGAGCAGATGAGGGATAAAGGTGAGGGCAGTACGGTAATACAGTAGACTGATGAGATGTCGTATACTCAGTCATAGTTTTGCGTGTGAAGAGAATTTGGTTACTACTGTATTTAGTTTAAACGAGAAAAAAACAGGCTTCGATGTCTCCATCCGTGTGGACAGAGAGACGGGACTGATGCACGGAGGGAACGAGTTCAACTGCGGCACCTGGATGGACAAGATGGGCAGCAGTGAGAAGGCCGGTCGGTCGCACTTAATTGAATGATTTTTTGTATTTTTTTTCAAATCCTATTGGTTTAGCTACTTATTGCGTATATTACATGATCAGGGTGTGAATTCGTTTCTGTGGCGTGAATAGTGATTGAGCACTATTTTTTCAATCATTTCTAGACAGTCCCTGATTCAGGGAACAAGGGTCTTCCTGCGACTCCTCGTGATGGAGCGCCCGTGGAACTGCAGGGACTGGCGTATACGGTACTGAGTGAGATGGAGAAGTGGAGTGAGCAGGGAGTGATCGAGAAGAAGAAGCTGGAAGGAGGTGAGGGGATTATCCGATTGTCGATAGGACACCGATTCTGATCACTGAAATATGATCCTGTTCTGTTTTTGTAATTACACACAAAATTCTGGACATAGCGAATTAACCAATGAGTGTTAGCCCTTTGAGATATATGAATTATTCATACATAATGATTGATTTTTTTGACAGATGACTGCTCTATTTCGTACGGCGAGTGGGCGGGGCTGATCGAGCGGAGCTTCGAGAGCAACTACTATGTGGATGAGCAGACGGAAGGTGAGGAAGGAAAATTTATAATAGTTTTAAAATTAAGTATTTTCAAAATAATTAAATAAATCACTTATTGAAAAAAACCTCAGGTCCCTTCGTGAATTGTCGTCGCATCGTGAAGGACACGGTGGGCTCGAGTGCGGGATACACCGACTTCCAGCTGAGATGCAACTTCCCCATCGCACTCACTGTCGTACGTTTTTTTCTTATTTTAGGGTTTTTGAATGTCGGAAATTTCTATGCAAATCGAGCAAACCTAGTGGCATATAGGTTTGCTCGATTTGCAAAGGGATAATAACGTATTGATGTTCAAAGAGATAATAACGTATTGATCTCTCACCTTCTGATCAGAGAGTAACTCTTCCAATCGATAATCCCCTCGCAGGCGCCCCGTCTGATCTCTCCGGAGAAGGCGTGGGTAGCTCTCGAAACGGCGAGAGACGCGCTGATGGGACCACTCGGAATGAAGACACTCGACCCTACGTGAGATTTCCGTTTTAAGAATATTGATTTGTTTTTAATATCTACATAGGAGGATACTATGTACTTGCAATGTACACTGGATTGCGCATTTAACGAGCACTAGGCTTGTTCGAGTACTCTGTATTGTTTTCACAATCATAAATATTGTTTTAGTGACTGGGCATACCACGGCGACTACAACAACGACGACGATGGACACGAGAAGGCGACGGCCAAGGGATGGAACTACCACCAGGGACCGGTGAGAGAGAAGATGGAGCACGAGAGAAACGCGAAAGATTTGGCTTCAGACGATTACATTCTGTGATGTCTTTACTTGTTCCGTCACAACCATTCACATATCATCACATCACATCAGTTTATCCAGGACGAACAAAATACAATCAGGGGATAGATGCAAAAAATACATCTAAAAACGTTGTGCGTGTATTTCAATAAGTCTCTTCATACCGTAATCTATCTTCTTCTCAGGAGTGGTTGTGGGTGGCTGCGTACTACCTGCAGGCGAGACTGGCCATCGCCAAGGAATTGGGAGGAGCGAAGGTGGACGAGGCGAGGAGGGAGGTGAGCATTAGCCATCCAGGAGCGATTGGGCAAAGGGAGAACCTGTAGAAGGGAAATGAGGGGGGGGGGGCACTAGAAGAGTTTTTTTTTCGATCACTAACCACAATTATCCTTTCATACCCCGTCTGTCATCGTAATCTTCCTCCTACCGTAACCCACTCTCCTGAATCAGGTGCTCTCTCGTCTGGGAGCCTACCGTATCGCCCTCAAGAATTCCCCGTGGCGATCGCTGCCCGAGCTGACGAATGCGAACGGGAAGCGATGCGACCACTCGTGCGAGGCGCAAGCCTGGTCGGTCGGATGCCTTCTCGAGGTACGGTAGCATACGGTAGTCTGAGGAAGGGGTTCGGTGGGTCACGATTATGACTAGGAACTGGAAATAGATGAATGCGCATTCAGGTGTGTCGCATGCTGGAGCAGTAAGGGTGAGTTTGTAATTATGGTAGACAGTCCAGCTTCAGTTCCATTCCCGATTTCTATTTTTTCCTCACTTATTTGCTTACATTTCACGCACCGCAATCAGCTTACACTCTGCACTATGTTATTTATATATATTTTTTATTTTAATAAATTATAAATTATTAATAAATAATATTTTAATTTTCAGGTATGCCAGACCGTTCGGGATCTGCCCCTTCCTCAGCAGTCGAATGTGGGAGGAGAGAGTCATGATGATGAGGAGGAGGGAGATACCGTAATCCCCAGAATTATGGCTCGACCTAGATTCGTAGTTAGACAATCGCAAGTGTAATTGTATCGTACCCATTGTAATTTGTTGTGTACTCTGCATTAATTAATTTCCGGTTTTCCATTGGTTCTGCCATACTAACTTCATAGTGCTCAATTACAGTTGAATCTAGTATTACCATTTTGCCATACACTTGTATCAAGTTAAGATTATACCCGAATTAAACTGATCTTATAAATCAATTACATGATCTGTGCTATCAAAGCAGCTCGCTTGGTCATCTAACAACACTCAAAAGAATAATCAATTTGAAAATGATGAGTAATTGCCTTGATCTTTGATCTCGTTTGCAATAGTATTGATAAGGTAACTATTTGTTTTTTTCAGTCAGTGAGTTCTCCCTACTAACCCAAGTGATAATTATCAAAAGGATAAGGATAAGTGATTTGTTAAGGGTAAATCGAGAGTATCTTGGGGAGCCAACGGAAACATAGAAAAGGAGAATGACAAGGCGTGGAAAGGAAGGAGAGAGAAAAAATAAGAGAAGTGATGCAAAGAAATGATTGTAGCTATAGCCCGAGACATGAACTGAAAGAGAAACCAAGAAAGGTCAAGAAGATGATCGAGCAAAGTGAGGACGAGATTGAGGCTAAGCCAGTCTACGATAGGCATATTGATACTGTATCTGTTCCCCAGCCTCAATACAATGTGAGAATACAACGAACTTCAATTACTTTTTTATCACCTTAAGGGTTGTACTCGATAGGGAGGTTCTTTCTGCGGACCATGCCGTCTCCCTGGAACCACTCGCGACGGAACTGCTTGACGGCTCCATCGGGGGTGTTCGTCCACTCGATGGTGACACGGTCGTTGTTGGTGTCCTGAATTCAGAAAGTTAAGCAATAAAATATGTTCGGGAGGAAATGGGGTAGGGGGTGGGAGATGGGTGAGCCCTTTGTTCGGTATCAGAGTTGGGAGAGTTTTTGTTCGATATTGGCATGGCGGAGGTGGAGGGTACCGTAGACGAATTCAATGGGGCAGACCAGAAACGGAAGGGATAGGGGTGGGGGTGATACCGTACCTCCTGTCCATAGGCGAAGGCGTCGCAGGAGACAGCGATGAGGGCGTTCTCCTTGGGGTCGAGGACTCCGGCGGCGGGGTCGACTCCGAGTCTCTTCATGTTGGTGGTCTTGAAGGCCCATCCAATGCGGCGAGCAGAGGAGTTGGTCACCTGGAATGAACAGGGTTACTGTAGGTAACGTGAGAAGGGATATGGCGGGGACGAGTGAGAGAGAAAATCGGGCAAGGAGAGCCTCCTACAGAGAGAGGGAAGGGAGGGGGAAGGGTACCGTACCTTGATGTGGTAGGTGTGCTTGTCATCGTAGGGGGCGTTGAAGACGATCTTGGTGCCAGGCTGGGTGGCAATGTCTCCAGGAGGAACGGACTGGGCCATGTCGACGACTTGGTGTGAGAGGAGAGACCGATCGACGGTGGTTTTATAGGCGAGAACGAGTCGATTTACATTGGAAGTGGCCAGTCAAAGTGAGTGGATTAGAGACGAGAGAAAGGAATCTCTTCATTTGAATGAATTGAGAATGGAAATGATGATGCAGATGAATGGGAATGGAATTGGGACTATTGTTCTCTTGGTTAAAAATTTTTTCGCAGCCGCTATATGCCTCATTGGCTCAGTGGCAGAGCGTCTGTCTAGTAAACAGAAGGTCGCTGGTTCGATTCCAGCATGAGGCACCAAGTGTTTTGGATTTTTAGTTATTCAAACATTTATTTATTTACTGCTAGCTCAGATCAATCGCATTCATTTTAATGATGAAGCATAAGTTGTTCTTATTCAGTTTTCGAGAGCAGAGATTGCCCGGCTCGGTGATTCGATTGTCGATTTCGAATTTTCCTATGAATTCCTTGAAATTCTCGTCGGGGCAGCTTTCTCCTTCTTCGCCCTCACGGGACTACAAACGTTGATCGCCCTCGTACTGATAGAGAAGTGAGTGCAGGCTGAAGTGTAAGAGATGGACAAGAAGAGAGGTCAGACATTAGAGAATTATTCAGTCTGGTAGGGAATTTGTCCATAGAGGGATGATGCAATGACCATCTTCTTTCTGTGTTCCCCTTGTTGGTCTAGCATCGAAAGAGTCAGTTATTTCGAAAATTAAGAGTTTTGATGTCCGTGACTCTTTGTTCAACGAGACATTACACAATTACAAATTTATAGGGCACAGTGTTACAATACTAGCGTGGGCGCGCACTGTGGGAGTCTACTGGTCGCGACCCGGCTCCAGCTCTCGTCTCAACTCTCCCGTCCAAACCCCCGCATCTCATCCCTTGTCCACACTCTTCACTCTGGCTCCGTCATCCGGAATCATCAGTCGGTGATGAAATCGATGCCCTTGAAGTGTGCCACTAGGTAACACCCATTATTTATTTGATATGGCATGAAACGACGAAGAGATGGTTCTTTAAATTCCCCTTCTTTGCTCTCCCTCTTGATGCCGCACTTCACCAGGTTCCCTTCCTTTCCCTTCCATTCCCACTTCTTCCTTCTCTCCACTTTGATCTACTCACGGGTTTCCCTCCCATAATCTAAATGCACCCATCTCCACATAGGTTCTTCTCCTGCTCCTCATTATCTCATTAATAATGTTATCCTCGAGCAAGTCCCTCAACAACGTGATCTCGGCGTCCAAGTACTGCCCACCCTAAATAACTCTGCCAGCATTGATGATCGTGTAAAAAAAGCCACCACTGTCATGCATATTATGCTTCGTGCTGTATCCGTTAATGATCCCACTATCCTTACCAAATGCTTTAAAACATATGTTCTCCCTCACATTGAATTCGCTTGCCCCTTCTGGAACCCTCATATCAAGAAACAGAGTCAGAAGCTTGAGAAAATACAAGATAAATTCACTCGTATTCTATACTATAGATGCTTTCCATCTCCATCATATCCTCTTGGTCTTCCCTCCTACTCTCAACGTCTGTCTTTCCTCGGTCTTCAAGCGCTTTTTGAGAGGAAAGTCACTTATGATCTAGTCCTGGCCCGTAGGATCATGTATGGAGACACCATACTCGATAGAAGTAAATTTTTCCTGTTTGCTCCCCTAAGAGAAAGAGCCAACAACTTCGGAATCTATATTGAGAAAACCAAATCCACACCTCGATATCATTGTTTTTCTCGTAGAGTTGCTAGGATTTTAAACGCTCTTCCCACCCATGTATTGTCATCCCCCAGCAGCCCTGTCTTCAAGAAGAGATTGAGAACTCTAGAATTTGATTTTCGGAAATATATTTTCCAATAGTATTCCCTCCTTCCACTACCTTACCACATTCCTTCACTCTCACCCCCCTCCCCCCTTTATTGTTAGAGATCCCCTGACGCTGGTTCTCGGAGCAGAGTCTACCTGGTCTACCTCGAGTGCCTCCTCCTCGATAAAGCTCCTCGATATACCTCGATAAAAATCAGACCAGACGAAGACAGATGAGACCAGTCGATTGGATCTTCGCATTTTACGATTGCACCTCCCTCCCCTCATCCCCCTTCCTATCGTATTTCGACCTCAGTGTGAGGAGAGTCAACTCTCTTGTATCATAACACATAAGTAATTATTCGTCTTTCGTTGCGCCGCCGAGCGTAGATAAGATATAAATATATATCTCGCCTTTGTCTTTAGTGATAAACCAAATTTACAGGTATATTCTTTATCATAGTCAATTGGGAATGTGATAAATGAGACAAATAAGTACATGTTGCCGCTGCGTTTCCGCTGCGACTTCCCATACATGTCCCTTTAATTCTCAGATTCGGATATTTTCTCCTTTAGCTCGATCATGCCGATCCTCCTTGGACGATGCCCTGAAGGAAAAGATGTGCAAAAGAAGGAAAAGGGGCGCCTTCCTGTCATCGATCCTCCTCGAAGATGACGATGTCGGTGCAGAGGTTAGAATGAAGATGGTATTTGATCTCTGATCTTCCAATCTAGCATCAATCGTTCTTTTAACTCTCCTTATCTTCGTAGCATGTGGGCGTCACATCGCTTCATTTTGAAATTATTGCAGTAACATTCACATTTGATTTGATTCATCATCTGATTCATCGAACATTCCACTTGATTTGATTCGTACAGTTCGCTTTGAATTAAATTTTATATTGCGAGCTGAAATGAAAAACTATTGATTGTATAATCTGAACTTCCCTTCCAAATTCGCCATGTCCACTTTGACCACAGATCTTTTTCATTATTTTGTCAAAACAATTCCAGCATTATAAAATTGAGTGAAATATTGTTGTATATGACATATCTTCACACTCTGAAATAGGGATCATCACATGTTCCAAGGACACAACTTTTCTCTCTCGATGATATCTCCATGCATGTAGAATTGGCAACTAAATCCTTGAAAGAGATGTAATCTCAGTCAATTGATTGCCACTGTATGGCATGAGTAAGAGGGTATTAGTACACTCAAGATATCTCATGATCACAACACTAAATAGCCAGAGTAACGATATGAACCCATCAACGTCCGGGTATGAAGTTGCAGATAGGATGTGATTACAATGTACTATATAATTGTCCGTCTGCGTCCTCAGATCCACCCCCACAAGGGGGAAGAAATGTTGATAGTCATGCAAAAATCGCGAAAGTATACACCATCACCACGTGCACACAACACGGGCGGTTAGCCGCATAGGTCGCTGATTACATCAGTACAGACTGAATGCTGAATTGGTGCGGGGCGGCAAAGCACGCCTTGTCGTGAAAGCATTATGCTGTTTTCTTTCTTTTGCTTCCCTTGTTTGTAAATCAGTTAAAGTTTGAAAGTATACGCGTTAATTATTCATAATTCAATAATTTGCGTCTGAAATAAACGACGATCTTTGAACTTTTGCGCATACCTGTCAACTATTTCCGCATTGAAAAATAGATTTTGAGCACGTTTAATTTGACTTTCTCATCAAATCAATATATAGTAAGTAAAGAACATAATCTTGATAATTCAGAACATGCGGTCGACAACTGAAAATCAATCGATTGCTATGGTACTGTAAAGTGTAAGCCCATATCGATCTTTAAAAAACAGGGAAAGATACAGTGTCGTAGGATACTGTAAGCAGGAGGGTCTCTATCACTCAACAAAGGGACGAGGAAGAAGGAAAGGAGAAGGGAGGAGACCGTGCGCTCCGGGAGAAAGACGAACGAGTGAATGGAGAAGAGGAGAGAGAGAGAAGGGATACAAAGAAAGAAGAGAGAGCGTTGAATGGGGGAGATTTAGAGATGCAAATTGGATAATTGTTATTCAAAAAATACGTTGGTCGGAAAATCACTGGGAAGCACGAAAGTTTTAAAAAATAAAAATAACAGATGGAAACGCATCTTCCGACTATTTTCGCTCAAGATTGAAAAATCGATCGATGGTACAGTAGAAGTTAGTATGAGATCTACTGTAGATTAATATACGACATTAAACTCAACAAGATATTAACAAGAGAAGCTCTATTATTCCTTCTCACGAAAGCCATGAAGTGTCCATGCTGAATTCAACACAGACTTTATCGCACAAGACCTCCGCAACCTCTGCAGCAGGTATGTTTTTTTTCATATTAGCAGAACCATGACTTCTCTATGCAACATATACTCACACTAGTCATAGCTCACACGCTGCACGCTGCACCTTGTATAGATATGTTGCATATAAACCGTATATTTGCACCTCGCATATAAGTTCTTACAGTTCCACTCTTCCACGTACACTTCCGTCTTCTCACACTTCCACGACATCCATCCTTCCATTGTTATCCCCAATTATCGTTACAAGGTATGATCACTTCAGCTCTATGCAGATTTCATTTGCATTTCAAACACTGTGTTGTGTTTCAGCATGAGCTCGAGTGTTGCGTGCATTTGCTGCAGCACACTCCTCTATTTACTGAAGTCTGTTACCTCTACATATCGATTGGGTTCACCCCATATCAACCCTGTGATGTCTATTCTAATCATATTCCCGACCGGCCGATTATGATCTGACCCCACTTGGTACCCGAGAGTACGCAGCAATCCATGATGGAACCCGAGCGTGGGATCAAGATCTTCCCGAGATACCCACGTGAATTGCTCAGGATCCGCAGCAAGGACGTGGGAGAGGGGGAGAGATCACGGGAGAACGAGAGACAATCAGAGAAGCAGAGGGAGAAGAAAAAAGGTGTACTGGTTAGTGGAAGAGGACGTGCATGATCAATGTGATCTATTGAATAGAACCCTATCACATCGATGTAATTGCCAGCCAAAGCAATTTCCCTTTACTCCTCTTTTCTTGCTTTTTTTCACAACAAAACCTCTCTCGCCTTGCTATTAGAGTTCTCTTATTGGAATTGGAATTGGAACCGTTATTAGAATTCCATAAACTATTCTTCTATCGGCACGTTCTCTCGTTCTTGTTGGAATTCCAATTTGACCAGACCATTTGTTTCATGTTATTGCCAATTCCAACACGTGAACTCTGGTTGCTAGTGTAATGATCACGCTAGTTTCAAGAGCGATCAATTTCCAACCAACAAGTGCGAGAGAAAACGTGTAGCATCTTCAATGATAGAACGCAACTAATCAAGAACGATTGTGATTCTGAGCTAATAGGTATTTGTATTGTCATCTAAGTTTGCGCACCACAAACTAGAAATGTTTACTGCGTTAATCTATTCAGCTAAAACTCGGTGCGGATGCTTTATCTCAGGCAACAATCTCAATATCAGCTCTACAAAATCTAGCCAAGGCTAATGCCTCTTCCCTCTTGCGAACGCCGATCTCTTACTCGATCTCGCACGTTCTCTGCTCTTCCCTGATCAGGGAAAGTGAGAGGGGAGGAGAGAGAGAGAGAGAGAGAGAGAGAGAGAGAGAGAGAGAGAGAGAGAGAGAGAGAGAGAGAGAGAGAGAGAGAGAGAGAGAGAGAGAGAGAGAGAGAGAGAGACTGAACTCCCTTAGCTCTCGCTACGTCACACCCCTCTTCGTGCATCAGCGTGGTTCAGCCCCCTTTCGGCCACTCTCACTCGTGATCCATCTACTCATCGTCCCATCTCTCTCTTTCTTCCTATCTTTTCACGTGAAACAAAAGCGCGAAACACAACACATATACGAACAATAATCCGATTCCTTATCCTCTTAGATTAAGCATGCAACGGAGAGAATCACTGATAGGGACTGTCTGAGGATCGTCGAACTTTCGAAGAGTTCAAAAGATTACGTTGCTTTCGACACATTTCGCACTCTTTCCCATTTGCATCACTCGTCCTCCCCATTATCACCCCTTCACTCTCGTCTCTTCCTCTGCTCTCGCGCGGTCTCTCCCCCGTGTCCCTCGCCCCTTCTCAATGGAAAACGCTCGCCATAGAAACATCGCTGTTGGTTTTCTCACTATCTCTGATGATTCCTCACACAATTTTTGTAATTTTCACGAATTTTTCCGATTTTGAAGAAGAAAATTTGTAAAAATCAGGGAAACTAATGATAATTCCTTCAGATGGCAGCTCCCAAGCGCGAGATCGAGGGCCTCGAGCAGATGTTTGACTCGCTCCCCGCAGAATACCGCAGCGACGTCTACCGTATCCTCTACGGACGCCAACTCGAGTCAGTGGCCTAACCCAGCGAACTCTCCCTGTCCTCCGTCGAAACACCGTAAACCCTACCGTGCTTTCAGGCGCATTCAATACGAGGACAAGCTCGTGATAGATGCGGAGCAGAAGAACATCGAACTGAAGGTAGGTCACACCACCTCCTCAGTTATCGATCGATTGCCTTCAGGGCTACCGTATCACGGCGCAGCCTGAGCAGATGCGCGTCCCGAGACTCGTAAGTACCATATCCCGAGACAAATTAATCGATAATGAATTATAGGTCAAAGTGGCGGCGATTCAAAACGCGATCGTTCTGCCCACGACGGCGCCCATTAAGGAGCAGAGGGACGCCATCCACAAGAGGTACGGTGGGAGTACGGTAGTTCGGTGGTTCACTTTCCGAGTCAGGAAGATTATCCGTTTGATCTAGCCATTTGACTGGGTAAAGTCACGTTGAACGTCTACGCACTAATCGCGTAATGCGCAGTCAACCGAATCCGATTAGTGTCACAGATAACATCAAAGAGCACTGCTCTGTCTGCCTTCGTTCGCTAGTTTTGATCCTCCTGATTCTCTCGCTGCAACAAAGGCTAGAGGGATCACTGAATAGCATTGGGTACAGGGACGAACCAGACCAAGTTGATCTTTGATCTCCTCAGGGTGGGCGAACTGCTGGACGTGGCTGGCCGAGCGGGCGCCAACGTCGTCTGCCTGCAGGAGGCATGGCGTCAGTGATCTTTGATATCCTCAAACTGATCTCTGATCTTTCGTATCCTGATGCTGAACAAAGCTAAAAGACCTTTCAAACTGATCCCTTAAACCTGACATCCTCACTCTGATCTTTGATCTCTCCAGACATGCCCTTCGCCTTCTGCACTCGTGAGCGACTGCCCTGGACGGAGATGGCGGAGGCCATCGACGGACCCACCACCAAGTTCCTCATCCCGGTACGGTGCCAGAATGGGGGCATAGGGCTTGTGATACCAGGGTGTATGGTACCTGGTACCAGGCGATGGGCACCAGTAATCTTTGATTTTTGCAGTACGCGCAGAAGTACAACATGGTCATCGTCAATCCGATTCTGGAGAGGGACGAGGCCAAGGTAAATAATCCTTGTTATCTGAGGTGATGGCAAGTCGCTAACATTTTCTTTTGCGTGGGTCGGCAGAGAAAAGCAGTCAAAATAGATACAAAATGAAGAGATGCTCTCATTTTGTGTTTGCAACTATCTCTTTCTCTTCCTCTCTTTCTTCCTTTCTCGAACTGTTCACTGATCGACGAAGTAAGGAAAGCGTGACGAGAAAGAGAGGCCACGTGGTGCAAAGCTATTAGCAGTTCTAGTTGGAAGCTCGAACCACTTATCGATTGCCATGATCTACAGTATTCAACTGTAATCGATTTGAGGACGAAGTCATCTGGAATACTGCAGTCATCATCAGCAACACGGGAAGGATCATCGGGAGATCCAGGAAGAACCACATCCCCAGAGTCGGCGACTTCAATGAGGTACGGTACACAGGGATCGATTGATCTTTGATTTTTCGGGACATGGTTGTTGTAGACTGCGCTACATGACTGTTCATTGATCCTCTGGATAAGGATTGTTTATAGCTCCCGTTAATGAAATTTAACGAAAATGCTGGTTCTAATATTGGACTGATCTTTGACCTTTCAGTCCACTTACTACATGGAGTCGACTCTGGGTCATCCCGTCTTCGAGACTGCTTTCGGTGAGTGATCGAAATCGATGACGATGACGTCATCAATCAATCGATCGATACTCAGGCCGAATCGGCGTCAACATCTGCTACGGCAGACACCACCCGCAGAACTGGATGATGTACGCGCTGAACGGCGCCGAGATCATCTTCAATCCGTCGGCGACCATCGGAGGACTCAGGTATACGGTAGTACACATCGGTTGCCTATTGCACACTGACTATATTTCGTTGTTTCGCTTCAAGAATTTCAAACTTTTGGGTTACGGTACGCCTGGCAATCACGAACTGACTTTCTTCAGTGAGCCTCTGTGGGGCATCGAGGCGCGCAACGCGGCGATTGCCAACCACGTCTTCACCGTCGGCATCAATCGGGTCGGCACTGAGGTCTTCCCCAACGAGTTCACCTCTGCCAACGGAAAACCCGGTGAGGGATAGGTTACGGTAGAGGGAAGCAATCGACAACTGATCGCGATTGCTAACTGATTCCACAGTATAATTACGGTAGATCATCGATTGATTGCAGCCCACAAGGACTTTGGTCACTTCTTCGGCAGCAGTTACGTGGCGGCGCCCGACGGATCGAGAACGCCCGTAAGTTTTGACCTACCCAATCGATTGATTACGTCACTCTTTTTCGAACTAACGCTTAATAAGTGCAACTGGTACTATTGTTCAGTGGAAAACTGTTGAATAATATGGGCACTCTTCAGTTCTGTTTCTTGATCTCTAATCTCTGATCTCTTTAGTCGCTCTCGCGCACTTCCGATGGCGTCCTCGTCACTGAGGTCGACCTCAACCTCAACAGACAAGTGAAGGACCACTGGGGATTCAGGGTGAGCGATGATCTTTGCTCTTTGATCCCTTCCTCCCTGATCTCTGATATCTTCAGATGACCCAGCGTCTGGACATGTACGCCAAGTCGATCACTGCAGCTGCCGATCCGGAATACCGTCCCCACATCATCAAAGAGAACTGATCTTTGATCCCTCTCCCCCCCCCCCTCTGTATTCTCCCCCATTTGTTCCGGTGTCAATCGATTGTGACGAGATATTGCAAGTAGAATATGATCCGCTTTGTACAGTGAGTAGAGAAAGGGATAAATCGTGTATTGCTCTATGTTCTCGCCATGAAACTCGTTACCGCTTTGCTACACTTATCGCTCTATGCAATCTGCGCAGGGTTCTCAGGTGAACAGACAATATTTTCGAATCGTTTCAAAAGTATTGGAAGTCAACAGAAATTCGGATGTACATGTAGGTCAAAGATCATTCTTGGGCACTTCTTCGATTTTTGCCCATCCACCTCCCCTATCATTACTCATTCCCTCCACAAAGGGATTGTGTGAAGAAGTGCTCATTCTTGTATCGAATCATGATTGCAGATAACTACCGGAGAAAGTCTTCTTGCGACGACTCTCCGCTCACAGATGCTGCCAGTAATATTATGAAGGAAATAGGTAGGTCCACTACTTCCATTCTTCATCGAGCTTCTTCCACGTCTAGACCGAGACACCCGCGAGTTGATCTCCACTGGTAACTGGCCCATATCGCGAGCCTGGTCTACTTCCATCCTCCTATTGGCAGAAGAGGCCTATCTCACTTCGATCCAGGCATTCAGAGAGGTAAATGTGATCGAAGAATTCTTGCATTTTAAAAACTAGACATCTGAGGTTACGTGACTAGGATGTAATCACACGGTCATAATCTCATTCAAAATATTTTTGAAATCTTCGAAGATAACTCAAATTCGTTCTTTTTAGTTGCTCACTTCCTCTCGGGACGTGCACGAATTCTCCGAACTGAGTGCGTCTCTCTCCATTCTACGACCGGAATTCGCGGCTAAAAGACGGATTCTCGCTCAATCAACGGCTCCAGGAGAGAAGTCCATCGCCATCCCATTCACGATGGACGAGCTGTTTGAAAATGGTTAGTGTTAATGAATCAGTGAGCTTTTCTCCCTTTTGCGTTCTGTGAAAGAATTGAAAGAACGCAAACCCTTAGATGCTCTATTCCCGGAATGAATTTGACTGCAGGTTCGCGTGAGTCGACTAAGCTCTCCTTCACTTATCTCCCTGCCATCGGATTGGTCTACAATTCCTTCCCTACACTGAGTGGACTTCTGACGGATAAGCTGAGAACCGCCTGCGACTGGTACAATCCCGGATTCGTACTCACCGTAAATATATTTATTAATTATAATCTTCCTCACTTCTCCCCCATAGGGCTCTCTTTATCTCTCTGATAAATTAATGATAAATAACAGAAGTAATTCAAGATGGAAAGAATCCTTGCCCATTGTTCTTCAGGAATATGCGGAGGAAATGGCTGCCAACCACGGGTTGGACATCCATTCCAAGCTGCACAAAATGAATGAATTGGTGAGGAAATTAGAAACACTTGTTTTCTCCTTCCTCCTTCATTCCTACCACTCTTTTCGCATACTCTCTCAGTCACAGAGAAGAGAGATGAAGAATGAATTAGGTCCTTTCTTGCTAACCCTTCCCTTCTTCAGATGCGTCTGCACGTCAAGGCGAAGAAGGATCGGATCTCCTTCTCCATCATGTCGATCATGTTCGCCGAGTGCTGGGCACTCTCCCAGATCGAGCAGATCTCCAAGGCAGAGACTGTGAAGGTTAGTGAGGAAAAGTCAATTGTCGATTACGAGCACTTCAATTGGGATTTCCAGTGATGAATATATCACTAGTCCTGCGAGAGTATGCAGCTAGACCATTGTAGTAATACCACTGTTCGGTTTGAATATTCATTTATCACAATTATTGGTGATATCGATAGAATTGAGGAACCACAAAAAGCATGCAACGGAAATCGATAATTGCAGTCGTTGACCGCCTTCAAGGGTCATCTGGGACGAGCTGTGCGACTGCTGCAGAAGAAGTACGGAGTGGCAGCGAGATTGATCGGAGAGAGGGAGGAATTGTGAGAATGAGAGGAACAGGGAAAT
This sequence comes from Pristionchus mayeri, assembly GCA_036245805.1. Taxonomy (NCBI): domain Eukaryota; kingdom Metazoa; phylum Nematoda; class Chromadorea; order Rhabditida; family Neodiplogasteridae; genus Pristionchus; species Pristionchus mayeri. The sequence continues at coordinate 16,323,714 of BTRK01000002.1, read as the reverse complement.
TGACGATAAATGATATGGCAGTGTTCTCGAAGAAGATGATAGGGAAACCAGAAAGGAAGAGTACGGGGGAAATTAGTAGATACAGTGGATTATGGACGATTTACAGTGTCTAAATTTTCTCAGATAGCACCTCATTCGTACTTCCATTAATTAGAGTCTATCGGGAGAGATGGCCAACGTCCCTTCTCGTCTTTATTCCCTTCCCCTGAAACACTACGTCTGCTTAATTTTTATCATGGTTTGGCTGCGCTCACTCACTTTTACGAATGAGATTCTTACCAGTGTTTTCTTGCTGGTATTTGATGCACAAAGACGAAATGAATTGAGAATCCACTCGATTTATCATTGAATCGATAGGCAGTGTTCATACATCTCAAGGTACTTCCTCTCCCTCTTCACTGCTCTTCTTCCTCCTTCTCTTCCTATTCCTCCTCATCTTCCTCATCTTCCTCTTCATTCTGTTCCTCTTCTTCCTTCTCTTCCTCCTCCTACTCCTATTCCTCCTCATCTTCCTCTTCTTCCTCTTCATCCTGTTCCTCTTCTTCCTTCTCTTCCTACTCCTATTCCTATTCCTCCTCATCTTCCTCTTCTTCCTCTTCATCCTGTTCCTCTTCTTCCTTCTATTCCTACTCCCACTCCTATTCCTCCTCATCTTCCCCTCTTCCTCTTCATCATCTTCCTCCTCCAATTTGTCGACGTATTCAACGGGAAGCTCATTTATCCTCGCGAGTTCCTGGATGTTGCGAATGAAGGAATCTTTCATGAAGTTTCCATTCTCATCGTATCTGAAAATGATAGACGCGATGGAAGCTCGAATCGACCGGTCGGCTCCAGCTCTCGTCTCATCTCTACCGTCCATTCCTCCCTCGCATCTCATCCCGTGTCCACACTCTCTGCTGTAGCTCCCTCAGTCGATTATGTGATCAATGCCCTCGAAGTGTGCCACTACGCAAAACGTATCATTTATTTGATATTAATGGCAAGAAACGACAACGAGACTTTCAGAGAAGAGCAGAGAATTAGAAGAACAATTAGAACAGAGAAGACAGAGGATGAAGAGACACCAAGATATCTTGCAATTTCCATTCAATTGTTCTCCCTCTCAATACAGCAATTCCCCAGGTTCCTTTTCCATTTCCTTCCATTCCCACTTCTTCCTTCTTTCCACTTTGATCTATTCACGGGTTTCCCACCTATCTCGCCGTCGTCTCCAAATTTACAGATAAATTCTTTATCATACTCAATTATGGGAAATAATAAACAAGAAAAATATGTACAGGTTGCCGCTATACGCTGCGACTTCCGATACATTACCAATTCTTCTTCCCTCTCATTCGCATATTCGGTTGTTTTCTCCTTTATCTCGACGGCGACGTTCCTCCTTGCGCAATGACCTGAAGGACAAGTTGTGAAAAAGGAAAGAAAGGGGCGCCTCCCTATCATTGATCTTCCTGGAAGATAACGATGCTTCTCCCGGCATCTCGAGTAGTCGAAGACGCCCCTCAACTCGATCTGAAGAGATTCGAACGAGGATGGTCCTTGAACTCAACCAACCCGGCATCAATTGTTCTTTGAACTTATCTTCTTATCATCAGGACATCATTTCACTTAGAGATTATTGCAATGACGTTCAACTATGTTCATTCGCTCAGATTTATATTGGGCATTTTGAGCTTTCATTTAATTTAGAATTGAATAGTATATTATTTTGTTCACGACGTATGAAACAATCTTTGATCTTCGGTATTTGATCTCTAGGTACGTATAGGATACTGGCTCTGTCCACGTTATCCAATTGTGCTTCTTCATTATTTTTTCGAAAACATTGCTAGCATTGTACAATTATAAAAGTCTTGACACTCTGAAATCTGAATATTTATCATATCCTTACAAATAAAACTTCTCTCTCGATGATATCTCCATGTTTGTAGAATCACCAAATAATTTTTGGACGATGAAATTCTTTCATCGAGCGAAGAACTGAGCATAAATTGATTGTTCCTGGATTAAGATCAATTGCGAGTTAGTTGAGAGCCTGAGTAACTCCGATAGAAACACCCATCGTCCGGATGTGAAGATGTTGTGATGGGCTTGCACTGAATGCGAGGAAGGGAAGGGAGGGAAAAGCGAGAGTCGAACTGACCGTACTCTCCGATCGATAAATGAAGGAATGTATGGGAGAATTGATCATTTTGCATTCAGAAATTGCATCTTCATTATTCCTTCAGAATTTCCTGCCTGTTCCGCTGTGTGCGAAACAGCGGAACAGGCAGGACCCCTTGAGGTACGGTAGATGGGGCATTACTGTGATCGTGGTACGATACAACGATTTGAAGAACTAGGGTACAATGGAACGGTAAGGTAACAATGAACACAATAGACATGAGGGGGACAACTGAGAACGAGGAGGAGCTGAGGGGGAGTCGAGCTGACCGTTCCCTCCGATCGATAAATGACGGAGTGAATGGAGAAGGAGAGGGAGATTGGATGGAGGAAGGTCTTGCAAAACGTTCATCGTTCGCTATCATCATTATTTCTCCAGCATTCAATTTAACGTTGTGCGACTAGAAACAACACTGTTGATCTCTGATCTATGCATATTTTTTGAAAACTTCCATGTGATCACGTCCATTATTATTACGTTCTTCCATGATTGCTTGGTAAAATAGTCATCTCAAAACAATCCTTTCGCAAAGATAAGGTCGCCTGATATGAACATCAATCGATTGTTAGGGTACAGTAAGGGTACAATTTTAACACAGGGATCCCGTATTTATCTGCTGAAGAGGGTACGGTAGAGCATTGTAGAATGCTGTAGACAGGAGGGTCTCTATCACTCACCATAGGGACGAGGAGGAAGGAGAGGAGAAGTGAGGAGACCGCGCTCTCCGGACGAAAGACGGACGAGTGAATGAAGAAGAGGAGAAGGAGAGGAGAGGGAGAGAGGGGCGGGGGGAGACAAAGGAAGGGGAGAGAGGGGGCGTTGATTTGGGGAGTGAGATGCAAATTGGACAGTTGTTATTCAATAAATGCACGTTTGTTAGGCACAAAAAATAAATAAAAAAAAGGACAGACGTCAACGCCTCTTCTGCCTATTTTCCTTCTTCTCCTTCATGTGCAGACGCATCTGAAGAAGGGAAGGATTGGTAAGAATGGGCTCCATTCATTCTGCTGGCTCTCCATCGATCTGGCCGAGGGCGCAGGAAAAATGAAGGTCCCTATTCCGAAGGAGAGAGGAAGAAATGTCTACAGTACTCTACAGTACTCCGATCGCAAACTAACTTCCAATGTGTTCCTTCGACCGATTAGCCTACTACGAATGAAGAAATGCATATTTAAAAAAATGTGATTGAGAGCAATAAGCATATGCCAATTTGTTCAAATAATTTATTGATTTGGATCACATGCACTGTGATAGCTGCTGTAATATAAAATTTCACAATTTCTCAATTGGTTGTTCATGTTATGATACATACAACTTGGTTATTGGGGCAAAATTATATTGATAATTTCGGTTAGAAAACAGCGATAGGATGCGGTAGCGCGGATAAAAATCAATGAGAGTGTGAGTGGGCGAGAATTAACGGAGAGGGAGGAATGATGAGACGGGCGGAGCGGAAAATTCAAAATTTGTCGATAAACGAGATCGTTCTGATATGGCAGTGGGCTAGGAGAAGGATTAGTCGGAGGAAGAAGAGGAAGAGGGGGAAGAGGAAGGGGGAAGAAGGAGGGTTAGTGAATCGGCGAAGAATCTTTCTGAGAAACCGGAGAACGACGGTAGCTAGAAAAGATCACATTACAGTAGTCTCCGGAGAAATCAATAACAGATTACGGTAGAATGCTAATCGATAAAGATTACTACGAGGATCTTCTACTGGCAATGTCGATTCCCTCGAGCGAAATCTCATCCGATGCCCGACGAATGAAGAAATCTGGCACGATCACTGACAATTCGTGACGGTGGGTCTGGAAAGAAGTCAGTCCTCGATTGACGAAATACCGTAACCTACCACATCGATGATGTGATGTTTCGCATCTTTTGGCGTCGGATGGTAGTTGGGGTCGTCTTGATGATCGATGACGTCTCGATTCGCCTGGATTATTGATTGGATACGGTAAGCGAGGGCGGTGATCTACCTTCCGAATCTTGTTGTTCTCCTCGAGACCGGCGTTCATCCGATCGATCATCACTCGCAGGACCTGGAAGCAAGATCCTACATCAATTCGTTTCTGATCGACCTTACAGATGAAAGCAACGAGTATTGCATTTCTTGACATACTAACATTATTATAACTCGCGTATCTCAGCAGCTGTTTATTATTCAGTTATGAGAAAAAGGAACAATTGTATATTCTTTCCTTCTATTTTCCTGATTGGATTTACTCTTTTTATATCGAGCAGAATTCATTGATATTCAAGTTCGGGCATGTGATCATTTTTTATGCATCGCTTTTCCTTTGAACACCGTACCTCCCTCCACAGGATGATGGCCGAATCGATCTCCGATGGCGTCATCTTCGCCTTGTGCGACGACCGGATACAGTACCTGCTGAGAATCCCGTAACGAATCACGAACTAATCAAGAACAAATCTCCGGCTGAATCTCACCGTTTGTCTCCCCTCATCGCCTTCCTGAAGTGGTAGAGCGTGCACTCCTTGAAGACGGACCAGTAGTGCGGTCTAAGGAGATCAAAGATCAATCTTCAATCGATAAATGCAGACCTGAATCCGAGCTGCTCCTGGTGTCTTCCGTGGAGTTGGCCTAGGTTTCTGAAGAGTGGCTCGAGCCCATCGGGAGAATCGATACACTGCATCACGGATTCGATTACCTGAAAGATTTTGTTTCAAATTTAATTATAGTTCAATTTGCATAAAATTCGTTTTATTAATGAAAAAGTCCAATACCTGAATAAATCGCAGAGCATGGAAGGTGAACTCGGTCGATCTCTTCTCCTTGTCGCCTCCTGATCTTTGATCTTTCATCATGAACGGAAACATCAGCTTCGCATCGGGTGCCTTAATTGAATTCGAATTACAAGGTAAAAGTAAAACGAAAGTCTTCGAGAAGGAGAACACCGCTAGGCCAGTATAAATTCGAATTAAAATCAATCCAAATTAAAATTAGAATTACCTGCTCAAAGATCATTTCGAAAATCCCCGTAGCGAGAGTCTCGAGATCTCTGAGGTGGATTTTAATTATTGTTTATCCAAGTGCCACTTGGAACCAAACCATATTCTCTTTTTCAGGAGGCAAGGGATGGTTATAAACGTACTTTGAGACGATTGCCCAGCTGTTCCGCAGAATGTCCTTGTCCTTCGGCGTGAGCGTCGAGATGGATTCAATCATGGCTGAAATATGTTTCAGACCTTTCAGAAGAACCATGAAAGGAGTGCGAAACGAGAAAACTCATTAAAACTGCGAGAGAGATCAGAGAGCAACGAGAATGAGTGAAACTGGGCGATGACTGGGAAAGAAGAGGAAGAAGAAGAAGAAGTGGGTAGACAGACTCTCTTCATTTCGCACGCTCTATCGCGCTATCTGACCTACTAGAGAGTGTGGAGGATTGAGAGAGTGCGGAGGAGACTGATGTATGAATCTGGTTTTCGAATGGGGGGGGGAAGAGAGGAACAGAGAAAGGGGAAGGAAGAGATTCGGTTATACCTCGGGCCCATTGTGAGAAACGATGAGGAAAGAGTGTACCCTGATTGCATTGGGGAAGAAATGTAGTCGAAAGTAGCAGCAATAACCTCTCTTTCTCTAGTTTCCATGCAATGTTCTATCTCAGACAACGCAAGAGAGAATGGACAATGCAAAGAAGCAGACGAAAATCGAGAGTCTCCAAGCACTTTTTCCACGAAAAAGACGATAAAGAATCGATGAATGGTGTCCGCTCAGACAAGCACCTTTTTTCTCCTCTGAATAATTAGCGGTTCTCGCAATTACACGCATGTCAGAATCATCGCGTTCGATGACGTCAGTAAATGGTCGGAAAAAATAGAGATGCCTTCGAGGGAAATGGTCTCTTCTCTCTGCACACTCTTTCGAAGATCTAACAGGTGAGAAGAGGACGGGATGAAATCGCCATTTCCCATGAAGCCATCATCAAAATATACATGAATCCTGTGAAATTTCAAAGAAGGGATTCACGAAAATACGAAATGACTCTCCGGCTTCCTTCTCTGCAGGCGTGGGAGCGCGGGTGCACACACGCCAAGTGGTTTCGCTTCTTCCTTTTTTTCGAGCGCTGCCAGACAAATAGAGCCCCCGGCCTGCTGGACACTTCCGCTGAATTATTTACGCATCAGGCTCCGAATTCAGAGCTCCTTCCCGGATGAGAGATGGACTACCACGATAGATCAGCAAAAGGTCGAGAAGTGGGAAGTTCCCATCACGAGGGAATGAGGGCAACGGTCCCTTCCTCAATTACCGTTTTAGGGACAGTTTTCGGAATGCCCCCAGGCCACATTACCCGTGGTTCGCACTCTGGAAATTCCATGGGAGCAATTCGAGGGGTGCTAGATACTAAAAGGCGGAAATGCGATCTTCGTTGCGATTTATGAAAGGACGGACGCACGTCCGCTGAAGGAGAGTATGAGAGGGGGAAGGGGTTAGGTGAAGAAGAGGGAAGGAGAAGGGTTCAGAAAGGAAGTAGAGGTGAAGGAGAGAGCAAACGAACAATTGGAAAGGAATTTCATAGGAAAAAAGGGGAGGGATTTCGAAAGTTCACGCTATTGAAGATAATCGAATTACTCGATCACTTTGGACTTCGATCAAGACGTACAAATACAAGGAGATTAGAGGGAATGCACCAATCCATTGCTTAGTAACGATAGTGAAATAGCTAGATATTTTTTGTAGAAAAAGTACAATAGTCACTATTCAAGCGTATTGCTAAGTGACGGTAGCGCGGTAATTAAATTTTTTCTTTTCATTTGAGAGAGGCCTTTGATCTCGCTGTGCTCCACTATTTTGTTTTCGAGAAGGCATTCAAATTAGGAGGTGAGCAATTTTCATTTGAGAAGTGCAGCTCCACATTTCTCAAGAAATGCAAGACATCTCACGTATTTTTTACTTCAACAAGATGCTCGAAAAGGCTGGCCTAAATTTAGGGAGCAAAAAACCAGCCAATGCTGCACGAAAACTAAAACAAGGGTGCAAAGAAGGACGCAGGGGAAATGAGGGGAGAGGTCTGAATCGGGCGAATGAATTAGATGTTCGAAGAGGAGAAGAGCAGAACGAAGATGGAGGAGCTTCCCTAGGGGGAGAGAAGTGGAGGAGTTCTCAAGGGGAAGGCTCCTCTGATATCTCCTCTCTCTGATCGACGAGATAGCATGGGAAAGGGAGAGGGGGAGAGATATGGGATGATGCGCGAGAACGACTTCTTGCGGGGAAGAAACTTGGAGACTCGAGAGAACCATTGGGCCCGCGTGCAAAATATGAGGAATCGGCTCCCATTCTCGGAAGAATGAGAAGAGAAGAGAAACAAAGAACAATAGGAGTGGATAGTTATCCAATGAGGAAAAAGTGGGGCTATCCGAAGACTGGTGAAATATTCAGCCAACTTGTTCAATGAATTTCCGGTCACATTGAGTAGGGCATCCAGATGAGGAAAATATAGAAATACTGGGCGAAAAACAAAAGTGCTCGGATTCAGATAATCGCTTCCTTATTCAGCACGAGATTTACTCGCTTTGGAGGAGGAGAAGAGACACGCTATCGAAGTTCACGGCGATATTTCTGGAACCATATTTTCAATGCTCAACATCATTCACTTCCATTTCTTACGCTCGTGCTATAGATTCAGTGGGTCAGAAACCAGAGTAGTGACTATCCCTCTTCAAGTGATCTCTCGTTCAAAACATTTTTGCATTCAAAACAACCAGTTTTTTAAAAAAATGGCAACAAGTTATTTGTTTTCTCCGCTCAAGTGCGGAATGGAAACAGTGAGACAAGATACTCAAATGACAGTACGCAAATGATCATCTGATTCACCAATCCTGTAGTTCTTTGTCTGCTCTAGAGCACAGAGACATGGGAAAATGTACCTCAAAGAGCGGAATAAGATACACTTCAATGGAGGATAGAGGAGTAGGAGAAGGAGGGGTTCTCTCGAAAGGAGTGAATATATTGCTAAGGTAATGTATGCCTTGAGCACGAGGCGTCAGAGCACAGGAGACAGACTGGGAGTGGGGCGACGGGCAAATGCGAATAACCTGCGAGCGCCCATTAAAATGTGCCGGATGTGCGCAATTAGAGAGCGCTTCATCCAGAATTCCCAGATGAAACCAACTGAACGAATGATCTCGAAGGCATGGGAAGATGGATGGATGAGTACTCTAGCTACTAGATTGAAAGTTCTCACAGGTGCTAGTCCTCATTACGAGATTATCGATTAGATCATGACTTGAAAAAATGAGTGGGAGAGTCAGAATCTGGGGAATGTAGGGAGCATCCGAAAGCGAGAGCCAGTTATTGATGAGGAGACGATGAATAATTCAGGAGAGGATGAGCCAAAGAGGGAATGAAGTTAGACTAGAACTCGTGACATGAAGAGAGGTCGTTCACGTTGGCTCAGGTGCAAGTGATTGAGTAGGGGAGGAGAAGGGGAGGTTCTGGTCTGATCCTCCCCTTTCCTCCCACTTTCTCACTTTCTCTATGCGACAAGAGCGCGTTTCAACAATGCACAATCGAAGCATTGCTCGACGAGGAACAACTCCGTCTCCTTCTTCTCGTCCTCCAGGATAGCAGGGAACGAGGTCTCCATCAGCAAAGAGGAAACACAACCATCACTCAACTGTCGTAAGATGGAGCACGGTAGGGAGTATCTCCTAGTAGATCATCGATTGGGGTTTGGGCACTTCTTCGACATTTGACCTACTCACCCCTCTTCCTCCCCTATCATTTCTCATTCCTCCCTATTGCTGAGGGGTCGTGTGGCCAAAAATCATGGAGAGATGCCTTGAAATGAGTGGTAGGAGCCAGAGTGAGCCAAATATCGAAGAAGTTCCGTAGTTTGCGCACTCTATGACCAGTCTAGACAGTTCCTAATGAAGTAAGAAATGGTTGGAGCCATTTCCTGGAGAGATTTGGCATCCTCTCGTCAGACTCTGAAGGCGTTGGGCGAAAACAAGTTGGCGCCGAATGCAAATGACGATGCATCACGGGAACGGGAGGATTCGAGGAGTGGAATGGGAGTGACGTCACTGACTCTCCTCCCTTCATATGCTCTCTCACCTTGTCTAACCGGTGAGAATGTGTAGTGAATGGGAGAGCACTAGCTGAGCACGGCTGGAAATAGTGAGTGGGATAGGTAATAATAATCTGCAGCGTAATTGCAAGTTCGAGGGGAAAATGAGGAAGAAGGGGGAGATTTGGTCACTCGTGCCTGCTACTCACTCATTTCGGATAGTAAGAGAGATGGACACTTACTGCCAGCATTCTGACTCTCTCCGTATTGCATGCTCTCTCGCGTGCTCTAACAGGTGAGGGGATGGGGAACAGGCTCGTTTCGGAATAGGAGTTGGGAGAACGGATACGATCGCATTCGAGGGTATGTGCACGTGCGAAAGTGAAAAAAAATTCAAAAGCGTCTTTTTCACGGCCTCGAATGACGGATGGCTTCTCTCCCTTTGTGAGTGCGAAAGGAGATTGGAATGGCCAGAGATTATGATGGAGAATCGGGAATGCCCCCAGGCACAATCCTTCATCGGAAGAGAGAAGAGTGACAGCCAATGAGATAATATGCATCAAAGAACGGCAAAGGGCACATGAATACATACTTGAAAGATCAGAGAAGAGGTAATCCTTCTGGAGAAGGAGAGGGTAATAGATGGACTGGGAATGCAGCCCATCTCAAGTGAGCATAAGAGCGAATCCTTCTCCACCTCGCTCTTGCTTCATGATACTTTCCGTCGACGCACCGAGAGGCGTCTCGATTCCTCTCCCATAATTACCAATGATAGAAGCGAGCTACTAATTGAAAGAGATTAGCGTATGCGAGGAAATGAGAGAGACTAATTGAAAAGGGAATTGAAATGGCAGATTCGGTGGAAACCAAGTGTGACCGTCCACTGACATGAAGAGTGGTATTGGAAATGTTGAAAATATTCCGAACAAAATTTACAGTATTTATAAAAAAAATTTGAAACAAAAAATCAATTTTCTGCTCCAACTCCAACACTCGTGGCTTACTGTACGGCGAGCTTGTCAAACGGCGGACTATTTACTGGTACCGAGTCTCGAACTTTACGGATTTTGTTTTTTTTGTTTTTCCATCATAATTATATAATTGCTTTTCTTCATGATGTTTTCGGATTCTTTTAGGTAGAAAACATCGCTTGTTCAACAATGAACGACGAGCAGGAGCCCTTCGGAGGCTGCGATATTCTGGAGTGAGTGCCTCCTCCATGCTTGTTTTCGCTGTTGTACACTTTTCGCCTATCAATGACTCTAGCGCAATAAACGTCACTTTCCAGGCCTGATCATGACAGCAAGGCGAACCTTGCGCCGGAGTTGCGGAAATTCGTGAAGACTGAGGTGAGCACACTTTTTTCTAAGTCGGTGTTTCATTATTGGAGCCTGATTCTCTTAGAGTCAAAGAAAAGTGGCACCGCGTTTTGTGAAAAACTGTAAACACGAGGGCGCTGAACATGGTGGTTAATTTCATTTTGCATTTTATCGACCGGGTGAGCCAGGCTGCATGTAGGAACCACCATCTACTGTACTGAACGCTGAAATCGATTTATGAATCTTCTTCAAACGTTTACAATGAGTGGTTGTTGAACAATGAGTGGTTGTTGGTTGTATTCTTAGAGATAATTTGCATATTCACTTGTTAAATTCCCCTAATCTACTACATACCCTTGCTATTGAAATTAGAAATCTTTATCTCTCTTTCCCCTCCCTCCACCCCTTCCATCTTCTCTTCCGCCAGTTCGACATTTTCCGATCTCAAGTCAACCAAGACTCCAATAAGATATATATTGGATAGCGGCCACTCTCCCGCTCTCGAGGCCCCCTCCCCTCGAATATCTCTCTCGCTCGACTCAAATCGGAAGTGATCGTCTCCTGCCCCCCCCCCCCCCACGCCTCTCCCCCATACGTTTCTTTTCTTCTCTTCTCTTATCTCGCTATCCCCTCTCATTCTCGCACATTTCTGTAACTGATGAAGCACCTACGTGGTGTACGATAAATAAATATTTTGATATTGGATGAGCGTAAAATTCAAATGCTCTTTTTTGAATCAACGACGCGTTTGAGTTTGGCTTTTTTTGAGTTCGGCTCAATTTTGTGATCTTGCCGCGCAGATTGCACCAGAGAGTGAAAAATGAGATGGACCTCCTTTGTTTCGACGATAGTGAAAGTGAAACTGATTCACATTTTGCACTCTCTGGTGCAATTGGCGCGGTAAAGGGGCAAAAATTACCCGCAAAGATATGGTGCATAGACAGAGCCTGGATCACCCGGCTGAGATGACGCAAAATGAAGTTGTCCAATCTGTTGAGCATCCTCGACAACTCATTTTCACATGTTTTCGAATCACACTATTCCTGACCCTGTGTTCTTCGAGTCTTGGATAATCTGGCTCATTGACTCGGATTAAGCGTAAATTCGATCGTTCTCGCAGGAACCAATCCAGGAGCGTGCAGTCTCCTCGACTTCCAACCCGAAAGTAGTGGTGGTGAAGAAAACTCAGTTATATCTGTGAGTACCAGTCTCTCTTACGAACCATGAGTCATGGTTGACTGTTAGGGATGGCCATTCTATTCGAGGTAACGATTCCGCTACGCCTCTCCCTCCTCGAATTACGAAATCGGACGACGGAGAGACGTAGCGAAGTCGTAACCTCGCATCGAACGAAGATCCGTATTGACTATCCCTGAGTTGGTTGACTTGCTGCTAATATTAGAATGCACTGCAACCTTGTTTGCTAAAAGAAGTCTGGGATTGTTGAGTTGAGGAAATGTTTCAGCGAGCCGCAAGGATTCTCCAAGACCGTTACGATAGATGAGGATCATGGAAGGAAAGCTGGTTGGTTGCATTATTGTGTTGGACATTCATTAATTTTACCAACTCTTGATGTGACTTGAGCAGAACTAGCATTGGCCACATACGATTCGTTTCTCTCGCCGAGCAAAATGGTTCATTTCCTGACCTTTGGATCAGCCATTATTGGTAGTTGAATTCTCGTTTTTTTTGTTATAACCACTGGATAGAACAACGGGTGCAGTGAGTAAAAATATAAACGCCGATTGTGTAGTTTGTTTTCTAAAATTACAAAGAATATTTAAATGTAAACTGCATTTCCTCCAGGCACGTCCACCCCCCGTCAGTCTGCTTCAACATCCTGGGCTGAAGGGTGTGAGGTAGGTTATTCAATCTAACCTGCTCTCGGAAATGCAGTGTTCGCTGAAATTTTCTATTAAAAAGTTTTAAAAATAAAGAAAAAAATTTTTCGATTTCACCCTTTCAAGTATTGGGTTGTCCCATAATTCGTGTCGTTTTTCTTCCACATTTAATTTCTCGTAAACAATCAAACACCTTCATTACCTCATGATGTATTTAATAGAAGACTCATGTTACGTAATTTATCTCACACTGATCTCCAGCTTACATTGCCTAAGGATGATGCAATAAGTGAAAATATGGAATTTCCAACCTTTTTTTCAAAAATGTATAGTTATTTTACGAGTTTTGTTTAAAATCCCTAGTACTAAGGGTGGAAGTGTAATGCATGACACTTCACATTAATGCTTCTGAATCATAGTTTTCTGAAACTATTGCTGAAATATTTCACAATATGTCATCAGAGAGGAGTTTCAAAAGGGTCGATTTCATGATTTTAGTATTTCCAATGCTCCAACTTAGCTTATTTGGCTATGACAATTCAAATACAATTATTTGTAAACGATTCCATACTATTCCGGAAAGAAAATCCGCAGAATTTTTCAAACCACGTTGAAAATTGCGGGTTTTTTAGCGACCCCGCAAAGCTTTTTGGGAGACAGGGATTGCGCCAAATAATCTTATTTGTCCCTAGACAGTAACTATTCACTGCACACTTATTTTTATCTGTGAGTTAGAGTGGATTTTTTTCAATTTTAAGATCATCGAAAAATTAGCAAAAATTTCGCAATCGTCTAATTCCCCTCCACGGCAATGTCTTCACTCGCTGATGCACCTAAAATGTAGAGTGCTGGCCACTGTATCTAATGCATCATACAACAACTCAAATACTTTCCTTGTTCCAGCGAAATATTATTTTAAAAAATGGCGACACGAATTATGGGACAACCCAATATTTTATCGTAAATGACACACACCTTCCCTACAATGTTCTTTTTTGTTTGGTGATAAGTGCAGCAATGTTTCTGAACTTGCTGAAGCACTCCTGTTGTGCCCGATAAATGAATAAATAAATGCACTCCTCAGGATCGAGGAACGGGCGCTCGCCAGCTGAGTCAGCTGACTCTTCTCATCGGGAAGAAGCAGATGAAGTTCAAGATCGCCGACGCCCTGCCCCCTTCCAGTCACTCGAGTGAGGAGTACTCTGGAGGTTAGTGAGGATGTGATGGAGTGGTGGACTGGGTGATTGGATGATTGGAGATTAACATAGATGATGCAAGCAATCGTGATCTCTTTACTTGCTGCATCATCTTGAGGAAATGTGCAATACTATGCTAATTACTGTTCCTCTCGAACAGTAGAATACTTGTGTACAAGACTTACGAATAGTCGGAGAGTTAGTGTGGGCTTAAATAGATACGCTCTTATTAGGTGCCTAGGAGTAATACAAATTATTATTGTTCCTCGATTCAACGACAGAAAAAAACTGATTGAAAATATACGTGACTAATAAGTGAGTTTCGTCAATCACAACTGCACATGGTGGTGTGAAACTGACAATGTCAGTCTCATTTTTCGTAAGATTGAAGAAGGTGCTTTTCAGACCTGGATTGGTCGACTTCTCGTCAGTCTCTGTCGGAGGATGTCGATCACTACACGAAGAAGCAGTGTGGCCAGTGCTCCCTCGAGTGCAACTCCCCAGAGGAGATGAGGAGACACGTGGCGGTAGGTTGACTGTTGAGGGCACTAGGTCGGATGAGAACGATGACGTCATTCCGTCTTTGATAGATCAAAGGATGTATGACGTCATTGTTCCAATCCGACCTGGTGCCCTATTCTGAGATACCGATTGGGCACTTCTTCGATATTTGAGACATCCCCCCATCCCTTCCTCAATCGAAGGAAGCACAAACCCTTGTCCAATGCGTTGGCACGAGTGAACAGGTTGAAACGTCGTTTCTGCAGCATGCCCACTCGTTCTCTCGCCCTCTCCCCTGCGAAATGAAGGGATGCAATCGCAGCTTCCTCTCCAAGGAAGATCACGCAGAGCACATGAGGGAACATCGAGGTGAGGCAGTGAGCACTGAAGCATCGAGGGTAGGACAAAGGACACTTCTTGGATAATTGCCCCCCCCCCCCCTCTTTCTCTTTCCCATAGCCCACTCAGCGCTAGACATTCCTCTCTGATTTTCGATCGCCCAACCCCTCAGTGATGGGGAGAGGATGAGAAAGGGGGATGGGAGGGAGGGGGACCTATCTAAGAAGTGACGAGTAAGGTTTGGCCTATAGGTTATGATGGCAAGGTTCAGTTAAGACTAGATTAGGTTGACGTTGAGTAATCACTTAGTTTGAGTAGTTTGTTAGAAACCTGGTTTGATTCAACGAATATTTAGTATTCGTAGGTAGCTCCAATTCACCATGTTTTCGAAGAGTTCTTCCGTTTACCTGTCTACTGAGGCTTGGGATGATTGATCGATGATCTTTTATATTGTGCAAACAAGTGATCAATCAATAATTGACTTGATCTTTGATCTCTCCCCTCTGCAGCGGAACGCCCGCACAAGTGCCCGGTGTGTCCGAGTCGCTTCCGGCATACGACAAACTTGAACCAGCATATCAAACTGCACGCCATTGGCAGGTGAGGCTGTTTATTTTTTTATTTGTTTAGTAAAATTTAGAATCAAATAATTTGAAAATCTTTTCTTATCTCTTTTCACTTACGTAAACATGCCCTTTGTTTGTAATTGACTGGTGAAGCATCAAATCGATGAGGGGAGGGATGGAAATGGATTGTCCCTATCGGTACTATCGGTAGTCGGATGAGAACTATCACATCATACCGCCTTGGATCTATCAAAGGCGGCATGACGTCATAGTTCTCATCCGACCTAGTGCCAGCGATGGAAATGTATTGTCCCTGTCTAAGTGAAACTGGATTGCAGGCGCCACTTCTGCGAGTTGTGCAGGAAGTGCTTCCGGTCGAGCGAACTGCTGGCCAATCACCAAGTGAGTATTTTTTCTTCTAAATTTGTGTGTTTTTTAAAAATTTACTGTAAATGTGATTGTTCGCATCTAATATGAGTAAGGGACTTCGCATAGGAAAGAAAGACCCATCACTCATTCCCGCAACTGCAGCCTCGTTGTCTGGCAATGGCGGGGACTCGCGCGGGCCCATCAGGCGGAGCCCTGCCTGTGCACCGACGCGGCATTCGATTCGAGTGCTCCTATTGTGGGAAGACGTTCCACTACCAGCGAGATCTGGTGAGTCCTTGGGATCCATGAGAGGGGAAGAAGATGAGAGAGACAGTTGTGCATTTTTATACGGAAAGACCTGAGACGACTTGAAAGTTAGCACGAGTGTGTTGTATGGCTCCATAGGGAAACCAAAATCAGCACAGTGTCAGATAAAAAATTTTAATATATATTTTTTAATTAATGATAATTGATAAACAAACAAAGGTTGCAGTCTGTCCACGAGCGTGTGCACACGGGGCAGAAACCCTATCAGTGTGGGTACTGCGGCAAGGGATTCAGCCAGTCGCAGACGTGCAAGATACACATCCGGTGAGCCCGAGGTTTTCATTTTTTATTATTTTTAAAATTATTTTAATTAGGATTTTAAATGGTTATTAGGCGTTTCTTGTGGGACCATTGTAGAAGGAGAAGATTGAGTTTGGTCGATGGTAGTGATGATAGTTCCTGCAATAGAGAGGACTGTTTTTATCGGTGAACATTGTTGTTTCTCTTCTGCGCACGGCGTTAGGGCTAGTTGTCGTAGTGTGGTGTTAGGTTTGAGGATACTGTGATGGCTTGTTAGGGTGGGTTCCTTGAGGTCGGGTGTGCATTTACATTTAAGCAAATTCTAAGCAATCAATATCGATCGATATCAGGACTCACACTGGCGAGCGACCGTACGTCTGTCTCATCGACGCTTGCGGAAAGAGGTTCATGGATAGGTGAGTACCGTAATCGGAACGTAAGGGTACGGTAGGTCGGATCGATGACTGATCCTATCGACGAACTGAATGGTCAGTGATTATAGCTGAGGCGAGGGCTATGATTTTACGATCGATTTGACTGATGGTACACAAACACTGTGATAGAACGAATGTATTAATGCTAAGTTTTTAAAAAAAAATGAAGTGATGTTGAATGGGAACTTTTCAGTTCTGCTCTACGCAAGCACGAGTCGAGTCACTTCAATGCAGACATCCCGATGAGGGAAGTGAGGATGAAGAGTGAGAGGAGAGAAGAGAACTACGAGGATGGAACGAGAGCAAGAGGAGTCTATCCAGGTACGGTAGAGGGAATGCAACATTTAGTAGAGCATGTGAAGGAAGGAGAAGTAGGAATAAATCTTGGATTACGGTAGTGGGAGGAGAAAGGGTTATCGATCGATCAATTCAGAGTCATCTCGAGTACGTCTTCTCTCGCAGATCGAGATGGGAGAGGAGGAAGAATTGGAAGAAGAGATAGTAGAGGAAGGAGAAATTCCCATTGGGGAGCGATTTTTAGGTTACGGTAGACACATGTTAATATGTAGTTCTAATTCTGATCTTCCCTAAGTGTTCGCTTTGTTCTTCGTTGTGTTGGATAAACACATACTTTATTCGCGATGAGCCGACACAAACATTTGTGCCCGTGGAACAATCTTCTAGATTCCATTTTGATGCGTCTGCAAGGTTACAGTTCCGGGGGTATTACGGTGACTTCTTATACCTTAGTGCAATATGAGGAAATTCTAGAGTTTGACTGCTTCTTACTGAGAGTTCTGGTTCTTACTGCGATTCACTGTTTATTGATTAAAGTGATCTACTCCTACTGTTACACCTCCCAACTTTACGGATGAACGTCCGCGTTCAACAATTTTCTTCATACCTTAGCACTTGAGATATCTCATTGCCTCCATCTCGGGGATGAAGGTGTTCTTCATGAATCTCCTTGTTTGTGATCTCCTTTGCGAAGTGAGAGATCGCCTCATCATGGACGTCCTCCTGTTCTTCATGGGGTGGTGAATTGGCGGCAGAGATGGACTGTGATGGTGACCGGAGAATGCTGCTCGATGGAGTCGGGCAGTTGGGATCTCCACCAGCGAGAAGTTCAGATTCAGTAAGGTCGACGATATCGTCATTGGTTTGTTCGAAGTGAACATCGTCGGTTACCGTATCATTGGCGTCCATTCGATCGAAATCTTCAGTCAGCCCAGTTGCAGGAGAATGAGTGTCAGTCATCCTGATAATGGTGATTGTTACTCTCTCATGTTACGGGCAATGACGCGAAATTCGAAGTCATACATCAATCTAACACTGTTGTTCACGAATGGAAAGGAAAATTGGGTGCTCTAAGAGTCTTGCGATCTCTCAGATTGTAGGTTGGTCGACTGTCGTTCGGTTTAAGGATGGATTTTAGGGCGACTATGGGTTCTGATGACTCGGCCTGGTCGTCGTTGACTATGGTCGTTTCTGTCGATTCGGGGTTTACTGGGGTTATATGGTCCATCTCTTGGTAATATACGGGAATGGGTTCTGCATCTACTGCCGTAGGTGATAATTCATCCTCTGCAATATTGTGGTGAGTTACTGAGAGGGTTTGGCAGATCTTGGTTAAGTCCATGTGGACGACTTTTGGTTTGCTCCGAGGAGCATTCATGCTCACAATCGTTAGATGAGGATGGTCTACCTTGAATACTCTGAATTTTCCTAACCCTGGTAAACATAATTTTTAGATAGACCGATCTTTGGACTAACGTCTCTTAAAAATACGATATCTCCCTCTCGAACTTGCATTGGTTTCAAATGGGTTTTATTTCCTTGTTCTATGAACAGCGCGCTTTGTTGTTTCGTCTTTTCGTAAGCAATAGTCCATGCGGACTGTATCGCGGAAATGAGTGACGCCTTGTAACTTGAGACTTCGTCAATTCTAGTGAACATTTCTCTTTCAGGTTCTTGGAAAACCAATTCGGCTGTGAAAACAGGATCTCTTGGGAACATAAGATAGAATGGGGTCTCACCTGTCGTAGAGTGCTGACAGCAATTATCACTCATGGCGCAGGCGTTTAGATGGCAATCCCAATCGAGTTGGTTGCTCGCCGTGTATGCTCGTAGCATCGCATGAAAAGTTCCAAATATTCTCACTACTTCTCTATTCGATTCATGTCTATTCGGAGATGTGAAGTGGTGTTTTATTCCTAATAGTTTCGTAACTTCTTTAAATAGACCTGATTTCAGGTATGCTGCCGAATCTGTTATTAAGGTCGTTGAGGTTCCGTATTTTAGTATGCATTCATTCATCAGTGCTTTGGCTACGGTTACAGCGGTACAATCGGGTATTCCTACTGCAACCGCGAATTTGCTGAAATGACAAATGGCACATAGTATGTATGCGTTACCTGCTTCAGATCGATGAATCGGGCAGCACAAATCCAGGTGTAATCTTTGATAGATTGCCCTTGCATGGACTGGGTTTAGAATTTCTCTATTCTTTAGATTGGACCTCTTTCTTTGGCAGATTTCACAAGTTGAACACTTATCTCTGATGAAGATATGCATATTCGGCCAGTAGCATCTTTTGATTATTTTGGCGAGTGTTTTTTTCTTTGAATTGAAATGCCCACCTGAGTCTGATCTGTCGTGGAATCAAATCAAATCAAATCAAATCATTTATTTCCTGTACATGAGGAGATAGGCCGGGATGTTAGGTCCTTGTCTTCTCATTCACGATTAATCGGGGTCAGGAAAGGCGGTCTTCTGCTTCAATAGTTCTCGGTTAAGTGCGTGCCGTTCTGTCAGCCGAAGCTTACCGATGTCTTCTTTCAACATTTCGGACCATCTCAGTTTTGGTCTGCCCACTGGCCTCTTTCCTTTGATGGAATATCTCATCATTCTCATACACACATGATCTCGATCTCTTCTCTTCACATGGCCATACCATCTCAATCGCCGTTCACGAATCTTTCTATCAATCCTCGCACACTTGGTCATTGCTCTTATAGCCTCATTCTGTATTCTGTCATTGAGATTCAATCCACAAGCCCATTTCAGCATGTTCATCTCCACCACCATCAATCGATCCATCTGCTTCTCAGTGATAGGCCATGATTCGCTGCCATACAAGAGTGCAGGTCTTATGATACTCTTGTAGACCTTCCCCTTCACCTTCAGACTAGCTCTTCTGTCATTCATCACACCACTACAAGTTCTCCATTTCATCCACGCACACTTGATACGATGGTCCATGTCTTTCTCAGCAGTTCCATCTACCGTGATCATCGAACCCAAAACCTTGAATTGATCAACTCTTTTGATCACTGCCTGATTCACATCTTTCATCACATCATTTTCACACTTAAATCCAATAAATTCCGTCTTCCCAGTGTTCAGAGTCAGCCCGGCTTAGCTAAGCCTTCTCTGAAAACTCCTCACTTCCTTCTCTACTTCACTCACATTTGTTCCAACAATGCAGATGTCATCAGCATACAACATCGTCCAAGGAGCAATCTTATTATTCCTTCAAGCACACTGTCCAACACAGTTATGAATAACAAAGGGGAAAGGGCACTTCCTTGGTGGACTCCGACTCGAATCGGTATTTCCCCTGTCTTTCCGCATCAAATCAATGTATCTCTCTGGCACTTCTTTATCTCTGGCAAATCTCCATATTTGCTTCCTCGGAGTGCGATCATACGTCTTTTCCATATCAAGAAATGCAGCCACTACAGGAACCCCGTATTCGAAGTGCCTCTCAAAGAACATTCTCAGCGAGAATATCGGTTCCGCAGTGGAACAACCTGGAATAAATCCAAACTGAGATTCGTTCAAAGAAATACACTCCCTCAATCGACGATCCAACATCTTCTCACGATCTTCTCTCCATCAGGACCATTCAACTTCTCATAGAAATCGTCGAATGCATTCATCTTGGCTAGAGCCACAATTCGTCGACAATCCCTCCTTTTCTCCTTATACAAGTACCATGTCGCCGTACACTTCCTTTTATGCCACTGACTGTATGAATTCCTCTTCTCCTTTATTGCCTTCCTCACTTCGTCATTCTTCCAAAACCAACTGTCACCATTCTTTCTCTTCAATCCCTTAGTGTCACCAAGCACTTCCTTCGCACAATCAATCATCCTCCTTTGCATTGAATCCCATAGAGAGTCAACATATTCATTCTCGTCAAAGGGATCGTCAATCAACACTCCTCTCATAGCTACTTCCACTACGAATCTATCTCTCTCATCTTTTTCTCTGAGCTTCGACCATTTTATTCGCCTTTCCACCTTCATCACCTCATCAGGCTTCTCCACATGTCCTCTCTTCAACAAGCAACAATCACACACTACAGGCTTGTGCTGAGAAGCCACACACTCCGATGGAAACCTTCGTATCTTTTATCAATCTTCGATCTCTACTCCTCACGAGCAGATAATCCAACTGCGAATGGTGAAATCCGGAGTGATATGTCATCAATTGTGATTTTCTCTTCTTGAAGTGGGTATTTAGAATGGCAAGATCGTGCCTCGACCCAAACTCCAACAACTTCGCTCCATCATCATTTCTATCACGGAAGCCTCTCCCTCCATGCACTCCTTCAAATCCTTCACTCTTCCTTCCAACATGCCCATTGAAGTCTCCTCCTATCACAAGAGTCTCGCACATGCTCATTTCCCTCACTATCAGATCCATCTCTTCATAAAACCTCCTTCTCCATTTGCTTCAATCCCGACTGCTGTGCATAAGCCGAGACAATGCCAACCGACATTCCATCAACATCCAATACCACTCCAATAATTCGATCATACTGTTCCCTCTGAACTTCTGGCCTCATCACTTCAACGATCTTCTTGGTGTATTTCGGGGCGATACAAATCGCAATTCCATTTCTCTGGTTATCCAATCCAACGTAAACAATCTGATAACCGTCGATCCTTCTGCTCTCTTGACCTACCCATTTGGTCTCCTGAATACACAACACATCAACTCCTCTTCGCTTCATCATATCTACCATCTCGTATGACCTACTATTGAGCGATCCCACATTCAGAGATCCCACTCGTAAACAATCATTTCTGGCCATCTTATTTCCCGCTCTTCTCGGCGTCTTGATCGGTCTACTGTCTCCTCTTCCGTCGCAATTTGCATTCGACCTCCTCAATCCATCTCTCTTCTCTCCACTCGTGAGATCTTTCCATCGATCTATCATCTTTCCAGTCTGTCAAGACTCTACGAGAGGCCACGCCTATCTCGTCACACACACATACAATGGCAGCTTCGCCTTCACTCGCCACACTGGCACACAGTGCACCCAGCACTTCACTCACACGGCACAAGCCGGACAACACTCATACGGCAGAAGCCGGAGTCACGCAACCGATCGTAATAGGGCCGTCTTGTTGCGGAGACTGTCGCCCGATCCTCTCACTTCACTCTATTCGAGAGCGCAGACCGAACCGACCACTCAGGACGAGCGAAAATGAAGAAATGAGATGGAATGAGGTGAACATGTAGTCTCTGAGTGATTCTGGTATGAACAGTCTTTCCAATTCAAGTCGGTGGTCTTCGTTCTGCATTCGCTTTCTGTAAAGGCAACCATTTTTTCTGATTATGCAGTTTTCTGCTAATTCAATGATGTCTAAGTTAGGGGTGATGATGGGGTCATTTTTACCATTGATTAGATCCATGATCTCTTTGCATGTTTTGTCTTCTATTTGTGCTTGCAGCACGTCAATGGGCCTAATCTTCCCATTTAGTGTTGCGATGAGTGAGGGGTGGGCCATGAATTGTTGTGGCGTGATCGATAAACAGACTGGGAATTCGATGATGTCATCGGTTTCAGGCGAGCCATCTTGGAATTTCACCTGTGAGTGGGCCCTGGACAAACAATCAGCGATTACATTGGATTTTCCTTTTATATATTGAATGGACACATCATGGCTTCCTATTTCCAATAGCCATCTGGCGAGGGTGTCGGTGTGACCTTGTGTTTCAGAGGGTAGGTAAGTGGCTGAGGGTCCGTATAAATTGTCGTGTGATTTCCAAGTTTCGTTCTGAGTCGCAGACCATCGCCGCTGACTGTCAGATAATGTTTTACTAAAATATCCAATGGCCACATCCTTTGAGTCCTTTTCTCGTCGCTGTAGAAGCACGCTGCCCACGGCGTTGCCACTTGCGTCGGTGTTCAACTGGAACTCGTCGTCTCGTGGGAAAGCCAGGCAGGGGCTGGAACTGAGCATCTTCTTGATTTCCTGAAACGAAAATTCTTGCTCGTTTTTCCATTCCAACTTGGTTTTATCTTTGATGATTTCATAGAGGGGTTTTCCTAACAAATTTTCTATAGAAATTTCCTTTGCCTAAGAACCGTTGAACTTCCTTTACTTTCTTGGGCTGAGGAAAATCCGTAATTGCTTTGATATTTCTCTGGCATGGGCTGTAGGTTTGATCACCCAGCTCATGACCAAGGAAAGAAATCCGAGTGCGTGCGATTTCGCATTTTTTGGCATTGATTTTTATTCCAAAATTTCTCAACCAAGTTAATACACTTTTGAGACTTTGGATATGGTCTTCTACTGTATTATTTGTATTGGGGTGTCCGGAAAGTTCGTTCATTTTTTGTTTTTATTTTTTATTCAATACTTTAGAATTCTCAGTGATCAATGTATGCTCCCATGTTTCCCCTCACTTCCTTCCAGCGATCGGGCAGAGTAGCGATTCCTCTCTCCCAGAAATCGGGAGTCCTCGAGATCATCCATTCCACGAAAGCCCTCACAACTTGATCTCGATCTTTGAACTTCTTCCCCTTGCAGAAGTCAGAGAGAGAGCAGAGACAGTGGAAGTCACAATGAGAGAGGTCCGGTGAATACGGTGGGTGGGGAATCCTCTCGATATCCAGCTCGTCCATTTTCTTCTGAGTCAATTTCGCGCGATGAGGGCGAGCATTGTCCATCAGAAGAAGGATTTTGCCCTCGCTCACAAGACTGGGAGGGGTTCTGTGGGCGACTTCTTCCAGTTGGTTGGAGAAGAGGTCGGCAGTGATGTTGGTGCCAGGGGACAGGATCTCCCAGTAGATCGGACCGAGCACGGAAAAGAAAAAGCAGAGGAGTTCCTTCTTTCCATGCTCTTCCTTCTTCGGGACTGGCTTGGGCTTCTTATCCGCATCGACCCATTGTAGTTTCCTCTCAGGGTTATCGTAGGGGATCCACTTCTCATCTGTGGCGACAATTGAATTGACCCATCCAAGCTTTGATCTGCGATGGAGCAATTCATGACAGATCTCGACACGGTTTTTCAGCTGTGCCGGAGAGAGATCATGGGGAACCACTTGTCGGAACTTGGGTTTCTTTCCCACTCGATGGAGGATATCGGACACCGTCGATTTAGGAGTGCCAGTCTCTCTCCTCAAATCGCGCACACTGGCTTTGGGCTTCATCTTCAAAGTGCTGAGGAAAAGAGACTGATCGAGGGTCGGAGGGCGTCCAGAACGGGGGTGATCTTCGAGACTATAGTCTCCGTTCTTGAAGCGATAGAACCACTTCTGGCAGAACCGAAGGGAGGGGGCATCGTCACCTTCCGATTGGGCCAGGGCAGAATGGGCCTGCCTCACTGATTGGCCAAGACGGTAATAATGCAGCAAGACTGCGCGGAGGTAAAGATGAGTCTCCATCACGAAAATCGATGTAGAAACTAACAGATTGATTCAATCCTCTCACCACTTAGTGTCAGGATAATGCAATACTTTGTTGACAAACAACATTGCGTGATTGCGAAATTCGATCGCAAACTGAGTTTTTACAAAGGCATGAACGAACTTTCCGGACACCCCAATATCATCGACGTAATGTGTCACTTCCTTTTCGAGTCCATACAAAATATGGGCCAGGGCCCTTGAGAATAATAATAATAATAATAATTCTTTATCATGCGACAGTGCAGAGGTATAAAATAGATGCTACAGGGAAAATTAGAATCATGATAATTACGATGTCATATCTAGATGACAAAAGGAGTATAGCCGTCAGCTACAAGTGAGAGTGAATTAGAGATAATGAGAATAATCAATACTATTTATAGCTCTAGCTCTGAGCGAGAACAGTTCACTATTTCTAGAGATTACAATATTATTAGGGATACGGTTCCATAAGGGCACAACTATTTTGTGAGAAATTTGTGGTAAAAAGCAGATATGGAACGATGTTTACGTAACTGGAAGAGATTGGGGCGCCTAGGTCGAGGGGGGGGGGGGCTAGGAGGAGAAAGGAAGGGCAGCCTATGTCTACATCTTCGTGAATAACTTTATATACGAATGCTAAGTCAATAATTGTACGACGATACTCTAAAGGTTCTAAATGGAAATAACGTAGACGATCAGGATAAGACCTGTTAGGGACGCGACATTTAAGGAGTACAGATTTGGTGTATTTGCGCTGGACACGCTCGATGCTATTAGACAAATCCCTACTCTGAGGTGAAAAAAGTTCAGAACAATATTCGAGGATGGGGCGGACGTATGTGACAAAAAGTCGAGAATAAAGCTGAGGATTTTTTTATACGAATGTGCGCAAGATGTATGAGCAACGAGAACGGGCCTTTGAGATCTTACTAGATATCTGAGCACTAAATTCTAGTTTATTAGAGTATGTAACTCCTAAATCGGTGAATTGGGATACGGTAGGAAGAGAAATACCATTAAGAGTAAAGATAGAGGGAGGATGTGACCTTCCTATAAGCATTGTCTCGGTCTTAGTGAGGGATACGGTAAGGCCCCAATCAGAGGACCACTTAAAAAGAATATCAAGAGAGGATTGGAGAGAGGCAGGATCAGAGTAAGACCAGAGTTTGGCATCATCAGCATAAAGAATACAGCGAACATTTGGAGGAAGTAGGGATGGTAGGTCACTGATGTAGAGGGAGAAGAGAAGAGGCCCTAAGACAGAGCCTTGAGGCACGCCTGAGTGGGCAGGGAAAGAGGGGGGAGAGAGGTATTGACTGATACTGATTGTGATCTACCGAGTAAGAACGAACGAATCCAAGATAAGAGGGATCCACAAATGCCTAGAAGTGAGCATTTGTGGATGAGTAAGTTGATCGGGATAGAGTCAAAGGCACGCGAGAAATCGATAAATGCCAGAAATGTAGTGACCATCGTTAAGTGCAGAGTGTGATTGAGAGAAAGAGTTAAGAAGTGCAGAGGTGCACGATCTACGTGGGCGGAAACCGTGTTGGTAAGGGGAGATGAGATTGTTCTCGGAAAGGTACTTCCAGAGAGTCTCGCCTACGATTTTCTCCATAACTTTGGAAGAGGAGCAAGTAAGTGAGATGGGACGGTACGAGGAGGCAGTGTTTTTCGGGCCCTTACGCATATAGATTGCCTTGACTTTAGCAGTTTTACAAATGGAAGGAGAAACGCCATGGAGTAAGAATCTATTGAACAGTATGGAGAGAGGAATGCAAATGTGAGGGGCAGTATGTTTAAGGAAGATGTAGGGGATGTGATCGGGAGAAGTGGATGAGCGGGGTGGGAGACGAGAGAGAAACTTCGCTACGAGGAGAGGGGAAATGTCGACGTAATCAATAGATGTGGGGGAAGAAAGAGTGCAAGAGAGAGGGATAGGAGGGGAGGTGCTATTGTACGAACCAGTGAAATGACGAGCTAGTTCACATGCCTTTGATGTGTCAGAGACGCAGAGAGAACCGTCGGGAGAGACTAGTGAGGGGATAGTATCGGATTGATCTTTTATTCGCGTACTTGCATAAGAGAAGAAAGCTTTGAGGTTATTCGATTTTGCCAGACGGTTTTCCCTATTCTTAGCGGTATGCTTAATAGATTGTTTAAGTGAATGGCATGCAGAGAAATAGTCAGTGATGGATCGCCTCATATATGACTTCCTACATTTACGTAATAGGCGAATGGAGCGAGAGGAGAAACGGATACGCTTTCGATTGAATGAGCGAAGTGGTACGAAGTTGTCTATGATAGAGTGAACTATTTCGAGGAAACTTGAGTAGAGAAAATCGGGGTCGGAAGAGGAGGATAGCAGAGAGGTCCAGTCGACAGCGTCAATCTGAGAGCAGACTGCGCAGAATAGTGCAGTGGATACCTTCAATCCGAAAGGAATTACATTGAACACGTACGTGGCACATTTTACTCCTGGAATATTGACTGAAAACCTGTTATTTGCTGGGATTCTGGAGATAAAGCACATTGAAAAAAGCTTTGACGGAGGTCGAACGTCGTTTTGTACTTCTTTGTACCTATTGCGGTTAATATTTGATCTATGGGGACTAATGGGACAGCATCGTTCAGAATTCTTTCATTGACCAACCTGTAGTCAACGCAAATTCTGAGTTCACCTGTTTTTGGCTTTCTTACCACTAACAAAGGGGAAATCAAGGGCGTCAGGCAATCGTCTCCAGGAGGCGATTGATGTGAGTCTGTAATTCCTGCTGATATTTGAGTGGAATTCTCGATACGCGAGGTCTAAAGTCCGGGTGTTGTACGGTTGTTTTGATTTCAGCAAGAGTGTGATTATACAATCCTCAGTCAAATTGATCTACCGATATCCTATCTTTAAATTCCCTAAATAATTCAGCAATTTGCTTTTTTTCATCTTCAGATACTTCAGCTAGACTGAGATCCACGGGACACTCATCTTCTGTTAGGTGGGTGCCGAGGCGGTTGATGTCGAGTTGATCTGCCAGGCATTCAACTCAGTTTCGTGCTTGCATTTTACTAATGTTTCAACAAATGGTTTACACACAGTTGTCTCTGCGCAGCATACTTTCAATTCGTGATTCTCATGTGAGATGTTGTTTACCATTGGTAGGTTGTCGTTGATGATGGGGATGTCGGAGTCTCCCATCAGTACACGATGGCAGAAAAAAACGATCGTAAAGAGAGGGAGTTTCGCCAAGGTATCCGTGCCAATGATAAGATTGTATTAGGTTGGTCGGAAAGTCTTTGTGTATTTTTCTAAACGTTATTTCTTGGGGAAGGGAAAAGCATACGTTCAATTATACTTGTCCTCATTATTGGCAATATGTGCCCAACGTACCTGCAATGTATGGATCCCATCCCTTTAGAACCCGCCTGGGCGCGAATCAAAGAATTGCTTGTGAGTAGACCCGAGACTTCCACGGTAATTGAACGACCTATCTCTAAGAACATAGGCCAGGTCTGCGAAAAGCCAGTAATCAGACGGGGCCATGCCAGGAGAATACGGGGGGTGAGGGAGAACCATCCATCCATATCCAGCCAATTACTGCTCGACTTGATTTGAGACCTGGGGACGGGGTAATTTTACTGATTATACACTTTCTTGTCGTACATCATTGAACGATCGACTTCTAACTTCAAATTCTGCAGTTGTGTGACGTACTTTGCCCCGGAGATTTCCATGCCCTCAGGTAGTAGCTCCGATTAGATCACGCCATCCACTCCCCACCACATTACCTGCTTGTTTTTCTTGTGCAGGTCAAGTTTGGGGACACCCTGTGGGGTCTCTCCTTCTCCAACCAACTGGGCTCTGTTGTGGTTGTTATCGCAGAGGACCCACTTCTCATTCACCGTTAAGAGCCGTTCCAGCCATCGATCTCCACTTTGGAGAATGAGGAGAATAATGGAATCATCGACTCGACGGTCTCGGCTGGCTTGGTTCATATCATGGGATATGAATCGACCGATAAATTTCCTCATTTCAAGAGATCTCAAGCCTTCTCTAACAGTGCTATGGTGGACTCTAAGTGCAATAGAAATTTCGCGGGCACCTTGATGTAGGTCCGTTTCAACAGCTTCCTTCAAAGTCTCAAAACGGAACGAACGTGGTCTCCCCGATCGATCCCATTCATGGAGGGAAAAGTCGTCTTCTTCGAAGCGATGGATCCAATTCCTGAAGGTGTTGTAGAGGGGGCATGTGTGTTATAAACATTCTTCAGTAGGGTCTCCGAATCCTTCATCGTGGTGTAGGATAGAGTGGGGTATAGCAGAACATGTCGGAAGCGGGTGGCTCCAGGAAGATATATCGTTGCTCTACTAGAGCCTGACTGAAGTGAAGGGATGGGAAGTTGCTTACTATAACGGCCCCTCACTGTTTGTTATTCACTAGGAATGAGGGAAATCCAAAGTGCATTAGGGACGAGCAGTGTTAAAACAAAACCATATACAAAGCCTTTCCGACCAACCTGATATTTATCACTCGATGTTTGTGTACATCTGCCTTCGGCCATGTACACGGTTGTTTCAATGAAGTACAACTCAATTTCAATCTTAATTAGGGCAGATCCTATGAGCTGAATGTGTGTACCAGATACGCCTACTAATGTTGGAAGGCTGGTTGGGTTGAGTCTGTGATGCCCATCAGCG
The DNA here is from genome assembly GCA_036245805.1 of Pristionchus mayeri. NCBI lineage: Eukaryota > Metazoa > Nematoda > Chromadorea > Rhabditida > Neodiplogasteridae > Pristionchus > Pristionchus mayeri. The sequence continues at coordinate 16,295,014 of BTRK01000002.1, read as the reverse complement.
GTAGCATGGAGCTGCTCAATATGGTTCTGCTCGCTCCGGTGTCGAGAAGACTGAGCATTGAACACGGTGGCTGTCCTTCGTGTGATACTCTGACTGGTACTTGTATTATGTAGGCGGCTTGGTTGATATTACATACTGCTAAAACACCGATCTGGTCAAGCTCAAAAGTTAAATCCCTAGGCACTATTTCATCTAGTGGGTGTTCTTCTCTCCTACTATTTCGCTTTGCATTCCTAATTCTATCGACTAGTCTGCTTATTTTCTGCTCTATCTCGTCATGCCCCTAGCAGACAATGTTTTCTTCACAATCACAGATTATTCTATTGTGAGGGATTATACCGACATTAGACTGGTGATGGATGAATTCGACGCTTGGTTCTCGATTCCATGTCTGGTGCTGTTGTTCCACGTCTCTGTTGGTAGTAGTGAACGATCGTGGTATTAGGCCACGAATGTTGAACGGAATCTGGAGTTTGATGTATAGTATGATTAGTTGTTTTACTATGTTTGACTGACAATGAGTGGACACAGGGTGACCGAGCAGTCATAAGGCGACCAGATGCCTAGCAGAGAATAGACAGTGGGGAGTTGGATTTCGGTTTGGACGGCAATGTTGCCTGCATTCTGCTTTGTTCTGAAAATTTTCTCTATTTCGGGGGATGACCAGCTTTCCTGATACTCATGTTCTTGTATCAGGCTGATGCAAAAGTTTCTGACTATTTTCATATTCGGACATAACAACGTACACCGTTCTTAGGAATCGATCAATCAACTAATGGTTTTCAGCAGTTGATGTGGCCTTGGGAACACTTTATAACTAGCGTTATACTAGGCCAATTTGATCAATAGGGAAGCACTGTTCACAGTCAAAGTCTACACAGTGACCAATTAATCATAATTTTGAATTAATTATATTTCATGTGAGAACCGTAACATCTGCAAAACTAATGCACTATTTTTAAGGTCACTTATTTGAAATATTAATAGACTTAGTATAACAATGCTGGCAGCAAACGTCCTCAAACACGGCTCTCAAATCAAGTTCAGCACTTGTTGAAATTCTGCGGATATATATTTGCTGCGATTTTACAAGTGCGGATTAATCAATAAACATAAATTGTTGCACATTCTGAAGTACCCTTCCGAACTAGTATTCAGTTACATTTTGACAATTATTCATCTACCTGTTTAGTAATACGATGTTTCGAAATCGTTATGTAGAGATTTGAACGCCGAAAACGACACTTTTAACTGTTTCAGTTCCCCCAAGAGCGTTGTAGACCTGTCATTTCAACGTTTTCTGAACAAGCAACTCTTTTCCTACCACTGATATAGTGGGCTACTTCGGTAGGGCACGGATATGCGAGAAGCAGGGTTCAGTCGAAAACAGTAAAAAATCTCAATTTTGTCATGTTTTGATGAAGGAGCGGTTTTCTCAGGCATCCTACGAGCTATATTCGATATAAACATACTATTGTGGTCTACTTATAGGCCCTTTACTAAAACCATTAAGGAATGGCATGTAGTCGAAATACGCCGAAAAAAACTTCGAAAATGGAATAGTCAGAAACTTTTGCATCAACCTAATACTATTTCTGGGAGGTTGGTGATTACTAAATTGTGAAAGATTACTATCTTGGAATAAGGATGGGATATGTTCAGGTTCACTGGCATTGAACTAGGTAGCGACTGCAATTTCCTTTCCATCATTTTATTATTGAAAGGGTTGTATTCGAAAGTTTTGTCATTCCTGTGAATGAAGAAATTTCTCACCTTCTCGCATGGAATGATCTCAGCCTTGTCGAGCACGATGTCCGTGTTCGTATCGTAAAATGCTATTGAGGATTTGTTGCTCGGAAACTGTAGTGTAATCATCGGGTGATTATAGCATGTGCTATTGAAGGGGATATGGGAGAATGAAGTCTCAGGAATTCTCAAACAGTTGTGAATTTCCACGATTCCTATCGACCTGTAGGTGGCTGCAATATTGCTTTTGTTGAGCATTTTTCGAATGGTATTATTTGGGTCAATTGAAAACGCAGTGTGAAGTGAGGTTGCGAGAGTATTGATTCTATCGCATAGGAATTATGCTGTCTTGTAGAATGTTGTCGTAATGGATTTCATGATGTCTTTTTGTATAGCGAGCAACTGTGACGCCACTTGCTGACTGTAAATCGACCCGGTCTGATTAAAATCCGCTGATCTTTTCGGCCTAATCGCAGTCTCTATGAACGCGTATCCCTGGTCGCTGAGTTGAAGGTTCTTTCCGCAATCAGTGAATATTTTATGGTGATCGCGCCAACTCAATGCAAATTCGCCATTTTCAGTGAGGAAAATACTGCTAGACTTCTCACCTTTCATCGTTGTTACTCCAACATAAGCGCACAATTGCTGTGGGTCAGGTTTCCATATGAAGATGGAGCCATCTGCATCATTGCATTGTCTTTGATGGTATGGGCATCCTTCAAGGTTACCTGCCGTTGAAGTGGAATGATCTGAATGGTAGTGTGATATCACAGTAATCTCCTGGACAAAATCATTTATGACCTCAGTGGTGTGATCACGACAGCATCCCCACGGACTAGTTGGCCACTCTATCGCTAGTTCATTTTTTGTCGCCCATTTTCGGTGTCCTGCGCTTTCAAGTTTACCATATTGGGTTTCAAGGAATCGCGACATGTGTTCGCAGTCATTTTGGTAGAGTACATGGGGAATATCGATTATCTCCTTCTGGGCATATGAAAGCAGCCGAAGTGAAGGATGGGACCAGGATTAGAAATAGAGTGAGGAGCATGATGGAATTCATGGGGAGAGAAGATGTCTTCTTACCTGAGTGTGCAGTTTATGCAAGGTCATCATTTCTTTTCGACAGGGCTTCGATTCTACTTTGTGCGAAATCTAGTTTCTCATTCATCGTGGAAATTAGCGAGTCTACTTTCTCATCGATTGCTTTTGTTTTCTGTCGCACCTGGATTACCTCTTCTGGAATTGTTATCGCGTTGAATCGTTCCTTCCTGCCATTCCATCTCGAGTTGCCTTGGAAATTCCTCCCTGGGCTTCTGTGCTCGTATCTGGAATTAGACTGGTATCTAGGATTATTGAAGGATTTATTGATGGGATTGGAGTTGTCCCTGTTGAAATTGTTTCTATTGGGGTACGAGCTATTCGATCCATTGTTCACGAAGTTGTTGGATCTGAAATTGTTGCGGCCCTGATTGTCTCGTGAGAATTCCCTGCGGAATGGTGAGTTGGAACGGAATTGGTTCGAGTTATTTCTGTACTCGGTCTGGATGAGTTCGCGTTTTGGTATTGTTTTCTACTTCTACACTCGGATATCACGTGACCAGGTTTGTTGCAGTGATAGCAAGTAGGTCCTTGTTTTCTTGAATCGGAAAAGTTCACCCTTTGAGTGACATTAGTGCCACCGTAGTCGCGTCGCGATTGTCTCTCGTCTGTCGCTCGGAGTCCATCCAGAGCGTTGACTGTCCCTTCCATCGCCTTTTCGGCATTTGCTTCATTGATGAGCATCTGAATGGTCTCTGCTCTGTCCACGGCTTCCTTAAAAGTCTTTAGATCAGCTAGTTTGGTGTAATACCTCAAGTTTCCCTGCATTTCGAGAGAAACTCATCCAAAGTGCGCCTCTTCGTGTCCTCGGATTCAGGATCGTCCGATGAGAATTTCACTAGATTAGAGATTTTCACTAGATTGGAAATTCCGCGACAGACTCATCTTTTCTTTGTCTACATCTCAAAAGTTCTTGCTTCGCAAGGTGCTGTCTCTGCTTCCCTTCGAAACCTTCCCTTAAGGTGTCGCACACTTTTTTGAAATCCTCTCGATCAGCTTCGATTAATTCGTCTATTCTATCTCTCGCTCTCCCAGATGTGTACGCTATTAAATAAGCGGCTTTCTTGTTTGAGTCGGGTGCGTTATCTTTGAGGGATATTAGATCGTTGAAATGACGTAACCAAGTTGAGAATGCGCCGTCCTTAGGACTATGGGTGAATATGGGCAGTTTTGAAGATGGTTCAGGGCCAAATAGGCTATCCGAAATCATGCTGATTTGTTCGAACTCGCCTTCTTTCGCAGCTTCCTGCTCCTCATCACGTCCTCGTTGTGCTTGCGGAGGCGCTATCTGAGCTGGTTGTTTCTGCATTCTGCCCTGCGAATGATTATGCTGTTGCCCTAGCAGTGCTTCTGGTTGATGACGTACACGAGCCTGTTGGGCTAGAGTGTGCACTGGCTGCTGCGGAATCTCTGCCTGATCATGTGGCGTTATCACTTCGCGTGGTACGTGATCGGGGGCATCCTCATTCTGTTGTACAAATGACACGTCCGCCTGGTTGAATTGACCTGGATTGGAATTGAATGAAGCATTAGAATTGTCTAGTGGCTCTTCTTTGATATTCCAGCTGTTGATCGCCCTAATCATTTTTCCATGGCTTTTGCTAGTCTTTTCGAGGTTGCATATTCTATGGGTGATGCCACCAACTAGATTATGAATTTCATCAATGCGCTCGTTTGTCGAATCATATGTGTTTGCGATCGCAGTGGCTACTAATTCTTTGAATTGACCAATTGGCTGGTTTTCATTGATCTCTTTTTGCATCCTGATTCCAGGGTTGAGTGAGTTGGATCTGGTATTATGGACATGTGTCCTGAACGATGCATCCCTGTCTCTCGACATCGGGAAGGATATGATAGCTCAGTAAACTGTGAACTGACTGTGAGTTGGAAGAGTCGATGTTGACTGGAGGTGGGTAAGTATTGATGTGAGTCTCGTCCTATGTACTCTGAGAATGTGGGCGGAGTTGGGGGCGATGCCTAAGTACCGTAGTCTTATGTGCAGGATTCTGAGGGCGTCAATGATGAAATTTCTCTGCAATTCTAGATTGTGCAATCGTGACTAGTGCGCCATTTCGCCTGTCAGCTGTCACTCAATTGCAAGCTTTTTTTCCACCGTATCTCGGTAACGGCATGACTGAACTTTGGATCATGTCTTTCTTTTCACATTTTCCAAATTTCCTATCGCATGACCGCAAGAGACATGAGATACTGAGGGAAAACCAATGTGAGTGATCGTGACATTTCCCTTATGAGAGGAATCGGGAAAGACTCCACATAGGCCGGGACGTAGGAATTCATGATTTTTAAATTGGCTGCAAAATTCACAAAAAGTACTTCGAAACGAGCTCTTTCAAATGGCGTTGGCGGATTTCCCGAAAAAAAATTTTTTCGCCGTGGCATGCTCCGAAACTGGGCGGAGTCTCGATTTTTTCGGAAAAAACCGATCTTTGACTCACTTTTTCGGCATTTTCCGATAAGGATACGTACACACTGTCAACAGACGAATGAAAGAGGAGTGTACGAGGAACATTTTTCTCTCTTTGATTGTGTCGAAAACCCAAAAATTTATCTCGGGTGCAACTTTAGCGAAGATTTCAAAAAAATCTGGAAATACTAAAAAGTTCTGGCTGGCACTATGCGCGGTTTATTAGACTTCCTGGGTACTTTAATTTCATATATATATTTCATTTGAATCGGATCATGCGTTGTAATGTTGCACTCGTTTAAGCACAATCGGTCATGTAAGTCGGGTATAGACATCATGTTTACTGTATGCAAACTAGGATATTTTGCACCATAATTGTATTAACACATCACAAAAACATGTTTCCACTTCATTGCCATGTAAATTTCAGGTTCATTTGGTCATAGACTCAAATTGAAGAAATTGCGAATTGTCTTCTGGGAAGGTCCAAATTGCCAGGTTTCCGGTGGTAATTGCCGTCAATGCAAAGGGAAATCCTCGCAATAGCATGTAGGAACAATTTTCAGAACGTTTTGGAAAGAAAGTTATGTTTCAAATGTAACTTGCTCAATTTGATAATCGAAAAATGCCGAAATACGACACGTTTTTTCACGTTAATTCAGAAATATTTAGACTTATTAGACTTCCTGGGTACTTTCATTTCATATATATATTTCATTGGAATCGGGTCATGCGTTGTAATGTTGCACTCGTTTAAGCAAAATCGGTCATGTGAGTCGGGTATAGACATCATGTTTACTGTATGCAGACTAGGTTCTTTTGAACAACTTTCAGAACGTTTTGGAAAGAAAGTTATGTTTCAAATGTAACTTGCTCAATTTGATAATCGAAAAATGCGGAAATACGACACGTAATTCAGAAGTTATGATATCGCAAACTGATTTGTACCAGAATATAGAGAATGAAGAGCTGAACATTTTATCTGTTGAAAGTAAGCTTCTACCTATTCATTTACGCATGCTACATATGCTAGAAGTTGGATAGAATTAGGCTAGAAACCAGCGAGAGCGCGCGCTCTGGCCGTCTGCCGCCCTCGCCGCCTGACCTCCCTCTCCCTCCCCTCTATTTATCACTTCTGTCGTAAACTCCATACGTGATAACTGCAGTTTGACTCATTAGGCATCGGCTTTATCCTGGGCGGGAATAGTTTACAATGGTATCACCGAGACTAAGGTTGATCGTAGACGATCACAACAAACAAACAGTAAAGATGGTCTGGAGAAAACACAACATCAAAATGTCGAGGGAAGAGAGGAAAAAAGGGGAGGGGACGGAAGTCAATGGCACAGATGGTACAAGAGAACAAGTTAAAAGAGAAGGTAGGGGACAATGGCTACAAGGAGAGGGCGTCTCCCTGAGCTTCCAACGAGTCACGGATGTATGGGGCGATCCCCCCGGCCGACTTCCACCTTCCCCTCCTCTGGACGGCCTCTAGAGAAGTTCCTTGTCGAAGGGATTCGTTTACTCCCCCCGCCCGCAACTGGTGGGGGGTGATCTTCTCTGCTTGAACGGCGTCGCAGAGAAACTTGATGTCTTGCCTGAACGTGTCTACCGAGATTGGGGAGAGGGGGTGGGAGAAGGAAGGGAATACCCAGACTGAGGGCGGGGCTCTCTCCCGGTACGAATGGAAAAGGGCCAGGGCAGGGGAGTCTTCCTTAGCGGAGATAAACGTCTCCCTTCCCTCCGCGTACTGGTCGTTCTTCGCTCGTGTGACCGTGATCTGGAGTGTCTCGGACGACAGCTGGACATCGACCCATCGGAGGGCCAGAAGTTCGCCCACTCGGAGGAGGGCAGAGAAGGAGAGGGCTGCCCCTAGGGCACTACGAACAATGGAGAGGTCTGACGGATTAAGGGTGGCATAGGTAACGAATCGATCGATAAGCGATCTGGGCACACTGATATAGTGGTTTACAACCGAATTCCTACGTGCTGAGTCGTGAATCATGGATAAAATGGCATTGTAAGGATATGACAAAGGGGCTGCGAAGTGAGAAAAAGAGGCCGAGAGAACACGAACGGAAGAGAGAGATTTTCTCTCCAGTAATCTCCTAAGGGTGTAGATTATAAGGGAGGAGGGGCAAGAGGGGTCTAATCCTTTCTCCTTGGCGTATGCAGCTAGCTTCTGCCAATTCGACGAATAGGCTCGAATAGTGCTAGGTGCCTTTGAACCTTCGACAGGGCTATTCCCAGGAAAAACCTAGAATGGAGAAATCGATTAGGGAAAGAGACGCGACCTCAAGGTCACGCCGATACTCAGCCGAGAGAGTACAGGAAATGGAGAGAGACTGCGTGGCTGGGCTAGCAAACGGGAGGGAATTCGAATTTATTATTTTATTGCTATTGCCGATACCTTCTTCGTCAAACAACAATTATCACTTCTGTCGTAAACTCCATACTGCAGTTTGATAACTGCAGTTTGACTCATTAGGCATCGGCTTTATCCTGGGCGGGAATGGCTAGAAAGAGGTAGAGAAGTCGATGAGGATTAGGCAAAAGGGGGAATCCATGTAGGGTCGAGAGAAGGGACCTTGTCCATACGACCCGGGAACGAGGATGTGGTTACCCTCAGGGAACATGATGAAATCTCTGACAAACGGTGGATCGTGTTCGCGTGGGAAGAGAGATGGGAAGATGGGGTGGGATGTCCAGTAGGGAAGGCCGAGGACTCCCCTGGCCCTGGTCCCTCTCATCCAGGCAAGGGTTCTACACAACAAAGATGGAGGAGGGACGCACCACAGAAGTGTTGAAGAGTGCCATCGGGAGGGGTCGGCGAAGGCATCAATGGAGACGGCACCTCTTGCCGGGAGTCTGGAAACAAATTGCTCACATTTAGCATTGGAATCATCTGCGAATAGATCGATTCCCGGTCTTCCCCATCTCTTAAAGGCCTTGTCCACCACCCAATCCTGAAGGGACCAATCATCGAAGTCCACATCTCTACTGGCCAAATCCGCTTCAGGAATCATCTCTCTCGGCACCCAGTTGAATTTGAACTTCGCACCTATCCTGGCCCTAATCTCTTCCACTTTTCTTGCAATGGCGTGCAATTCAGGTTTCATTGAGCCTTTTCTGAGGATCAACATAGCACTCTGATTGTCTCCAAAGAACAAGGCGCACTTCCCGTGCAATTCTCTCTCAAAAGTGGTAACAGCAAACTCCACTGCTCTCAATTCACTCTGCGTACTCGATTCCATTCTCTCTATCGGTGACAGATTTCGGGACGTCTGAGAAACTATCGCTTCTCCCTTCTTGATAACAACCCCCAAGGCCGTTGCAGAGGCATCAGTTTCGATTCTCATATCAAAGATCCAGGGAGCTTCTCCAAAGCTTCTCTCTGCTCTAACTCTCAACTCTCTTATCCACTGGTCTATCTCACCTTGCTCCTGACCAGAAATCGGGCAGCGGGTGTTGGGGGAGAGGGAGGAAAGCTGGGCTGCAGCAATGGTGGAGAGGAGGGAGCGGGAAAGCAGGGAACTGGCGTCGCCTAGAACGAGGGACATTGACATCAGGGAACCGACCGCGCGGTTACGATCTCGAATCGTCGGGGAAACCTCCTCTCTAAGGAGTTGAAGCCTCTCTAAGGCTGTGGACACTCTGTCCTGGGAAACACGGACCACGCGATCCTTCAGGTCTATCTCGAATCCTAGCCAGGAGCCTACTTGAGAGGGCGACCAATGGGACTTTTCCTCTGCTATTGAAACTCCCGCTCTCTCCAAGTCCGCTCTCACTATAGACACCACTCTCTCTAGTTCCTCTTTAGTCCGAGCGAGGATCAGTCCATCGTCCAGATAAAGAGTTACGTTAATGCCTTTCTCTCTCCACACTCTCACCAACGAACGAAAAACCTTGGTAAACACCCAAGGTGCAGGGGAAAGACCGAAGGGAATGGCTGCGAACTGGTAAATGACACCCTCCCAAGAGAATGCCATAAACGGGCGATCCTCTCGGGCGATGGACAAATGGTGGTAGACACTCCTGAGGTCAAAGGTGGCCATATAACCGTCATGGGGAAGGGAGAACCAAACGGAGGACAGGTCCTCGATACGAAACTTGGTTTTATGCAGGGATCGGTTCAGAACGCTCAGATCGTGGATCAGACGGGGTTTTTTTACCTTGGACGACTGAAAGAGGGGAGACGACTCGGGGCTTGTCACACTTCTCGATCGCCCCCGAGGCGAGGAGACGAACGAGTCACGAACTGCTCCTCCTTCACTGCACTGGACCGATTATCTGCAGTTGGAATGATGATTGAATCTCTACTGCAATTGAAATTAAGTCGGTATCCCCTCTCGATTACTCCCAGGGAGAAATCTGAAGCGCCAATACTTCTCCAGAAATCAATATGTTTACACAAGGAAAGAAACGGGGCTGGGGGTGGGGTACCTTCTCGATCCGCTCGGGCAGTAGTAACTGAGATGGCCATACTGGCCACAGAGGCGGCAGAAGACGGGCGCGAAGTTCTGCTGGGGGGGCGCCGGGTTGGCCGAAGGCCGGCGCCCTCTGCCGAAAGGGCTGGAGGAGCGAGGGAGGCGGGGAGGGGGCTCTTCTCTTGCGGTCATTGCTCTGGGACAGAGATTGCACCAGGAGCAATGAATGGAGCATGGACGACGGGTTGGAGGAGGACGAGGAAGCACTCTCGAGTGCTTTCATCGTGTCCGCTAGCTCGAACGCTTTCGGATTCTTGTCTGCGAGCTCCAGAAGGGAGTTGCGATCGACTAACATGTTGATCGCTCCTTGGAGCTTGGCAGGGTCAGACTTGGCTTCTTCCAGGCAGTTCAGGATCGACACGTTGAACAGCGCCTGCTTGTGCAGACCCTGCTTCGCGAGGGCAGGGAAGGGGGCTTGATGCAAAACTTGCTGTGGGGAGGCGGAGTCCTTGACTCTCTGAACTATTTCCTCCATGAGTTCGTTCATTTTTTCGTCCAATAATTTGGGATCCATGCTCTGCAGAGACGGCGATGGCTCTCCCATACTCTGGAAAGGGTACAATTGACTGCTCGCGACAACTCGTATACAATGGAAAAGTACTAGAAAATCAATAAACGAACATCTATTCCCAGGAAAAACCTAGAATGGAGAAATCGATTAGGGAAAGAGACGCGACCTCAAGGTCACGCCGATACTCAGCCGAGAGAGTACAGGAAATGGAGAGAGACTGCGTGGCTGGGCTAGCAAACGGGAGGGAATTCGAATTTATTACTTTTATAGCTATTGCCGATACCTTCTTCGTCAAACAACAATTAGCGCTCTTCTGCGCGCCTCGGCCTTCGTTTTCTGCCAACTTCTAGCCTATGTAGTGGGCGTAAATGAAAAAATAGAAACTTACTTTCAACAGATAAAATGTTCAGCTCTTCATTCTCTATATTCTGGTACAAATCAGTTTGCGATATCATAACTTCTGAATTACGTGTCGTATTTCCGCATTTTTCGATTATCAAATTGAGCAAGTTACATTTGAAACATAACTTTCTTTCCAAAACGTTCTGAAAGTTGTTCAAAAGAACCTAGTCTGCATACAGTAAACATGATGTCTATACCCGACTCACATGACCGATTTTGCTTAAACGAGTGCAACATTACAACGCATGACCCGATTCCAATGAAATATATATATGAAATGAAAGTACCCAGGAAGTCTAATAAACCGCGCATAGTGCCAACCAGAACTTTTTGGTATTTTCAGATTTTTTGAAATCTTCGCTAAAGTTGCACCCGAGATGCAATTTTTGGGTTTTCGACTCAATCAAAGAGAGAAAAATGTTCCTCGTACACTCCTCTTTCATTCGTCTGTTGACAGTTTGTACGTATATTTATCGGAAAATGCCGAAAAATTGAGTCAAAGATCGGGTTTTCCCGAAAAAATCGAGACTCCGCCCAGTTTCGGAGCATGCCACGGTGAAAAAATTTTTTTTTTCGGGAAATCCGCCAACGCCATTTGAAAGAGCTCGTTTCGAAGTACTTTGTTTTAATTTTGCAGCTAATTTAAAAAAAAAAACATGAATTCCTACGTCCCGGCAGGCCTCAGAGTTATCGAGTATCTCCCGATTCCTATCTTATGTCAGAGACGAGCCTCCCTTCTCTTTTCTTCCTCCCTTCTCTCTTTAGAGTAATGGGGTGTGAGAGGAGTGGAGTGCCTCGCCGCTGAATCTAGGCTCTCGCCTGATCTTGAGATGGTCATATATCGCATTCTGATGTAGAGTGATCTGAGATGCCTATGATGCCATTGGGTACCTATTTGGTTCTCGTAATTTAGGCGGAATGGGGCGGCTGGAGGAGAGTGTCAGTCACTTTTGCGGTCATTTTAAAGATTGAGTGATTGATTGGGGGAGTGAGTACGGAACAATTCCCGTTTTTTATGATAGCACAAAACTACTCTTATTCTGTACCCAACGTGCTGATCTGTACTATGCTGATGTCTGTATGTAAGTATTCATTGCGCGTCCATCATGAGAGAAACGATAACAACGACAGTCGCAATCTGTAGACCAACTCATCTCAAAACGAACTTATGGAAGGAGATCGAAATAGCGATTGCGATACTTAGAACAATAACGAGGTCAACGTGGAATGATACTTATTCGGGTTATCATGATTGGCACCATATTTAGTTATCGTTATGCTTTCATTCAGCTTGTTTGGTGAATTCCTATGTATACCTCGAAACTTCGACCTATTACAACCTTGCCATCTGAACTCAACACACTGGATCTATCAATCAATAACGATGGGCATTGTTGGTATTTACAAATTTATAAACAAGCATATTTACAAATTGTGGTAATTGGGGGGATAAAAATGCGGGGGGTTCTATCCATATGGATTATACACCGGTGTGGCAGACTGGTTTGTATGCTCACTGTTGTGCGTGGACTGAGAAGTGGAGGGTCCGGGACTCGGAGAGGGCGAGCTTCCGCGCATCGACTCATCGGTCGAATCAGAATACTCCTGGAGCTTCTGGGGAGTTCCACTTGGCTTCTTCTTCTTGTGAAGTCTCTTCTGGGGGGGTTTTCACAACTCCCTTCGATATCTTCTTTACTTGTCCTTCTTCCTCGATTGTCGGAAGGCGCAGTCGCATCTTCTTGTATCAGGTTGTAACAAAAGTTTTGCCCGATTTTCCAATTTTCGTTTTAAGAGACATTCCACGAGAAAACGTAACAACTCCCGGATGACTTTTTTGCAACCCCCCTCAATATCTCGCTGGTGAAGTCCCCATACCGAGTGAAAATAACGAAAAACATACTTTGAATGCGATCAGATGCCGATAAAGAGTCGAAAACGTCGATTTTCGAAGATTTTTGGCCGTCCTGAAAATTTTTTCAACCAGTCTACCAAAACTAACTACATTTTCGGATTCTCCGTGAGAAACTACGTATAAAATCCGAATTTGACGAAATTTTATCCATGCGCTCTGAAGTTATGGTGTCCAGAATAAGGCTAACTTACGACTAGACTAGCTCTTTGAGCAAATCCATCACACTATCTCCAAATCATTCCGAATGGACTCTTTTTCGCACCGAATCTTATTTTTATATCGAATCAAACAATTCGATATCATTGTCAGACAATTTGAAGTCTTCATTTTGAAATTTTCATTTTTGGAAATTCCGAATTTCTCTCATTTCACAAAGAGCGGTTTTTTTCCGCTAAAATCAGGTTTCCGATCATCCGAAATGCCTCATTTTACCATATACTCATTTCTCATGTTTATTTACATTGTTTTTATGTATTTCACGCTCAACTGCACGCGCTAATGATTTGAAATCTCGTGAAAATGCGATTTTTTTGAAATTTTCGAAATTTTGAGAGTTTGAGGCTCTCCCAGATTGCTATTTGAAGTTCAACTACATTATATTTCGCTCAGAATTACTATATCTAACCGATATAATGATTTCCAGTTGATATGACAGCCATCTGGAGAAAACATTTTTTTCGAAAATTTTGATCCACCTCGAAACCAATGAAAAAACTTTTTTCGCCAGATGGCTCCCGAACCAACTGGAAATCATTATATGGGTTAGATATAGTAATTCTGAGCGAAATATAATGCAGTTGAACTTCAAATAGCAATCTGGGAGAGCCTCAAACTCTCAAAATTTCGAAAATTTCGAAAAAAATCGCATTTTCACGGGATTTCAAATCATTAGAGCGTGCAATTGAGCGTGAAATACATAAAAACAGTGTAAATAAACATTAGAAATGAGTATATGGTAAAATGAGGCATTTCGGATGATCGGAAACCTGATTTTGGCGGGAAAAAACCGCTCTTTGTGAAATGAGAGAAATTCGGAATTTCCAAAAATGAAAATTTCAAAATGAAGACTTCAAATTGTCTGACAATGATATCGAATTGTTTGATTCGATATAAAAATAAGATTCGGTGCGAAAAAGAGTCCATTCGGAATGATTTGGAGATAGTGTGGTGGATTTTCTCAAAGAACTAGTCGTAAGTTATCCTTATTCTGGACACCATAACTTAAGAGCGCATGGATGAAATTTCGTCAAATTCGGATTTTATACGTAGTTTCTCACGGTAGACTGGTTGAAAAAATTGTCATGACGGCTAAAAATCTTCGAAAATCGACGTTTTCGACTCTTTATCGGCATCTGATCGCATTCAAAGTATGTTTTTCGTTATTTTCATCGAAAATTAATCCTGAAAAACCTATAATATCTTACTTTTCAAAAAATTGAAATTTCCGATTTTTTTTAGGCCTGGTCTGGCGTTTTTCGGAAAGTACACCAGAATCATTAGTGCACGTATTTTATTTTAGGATGAAAATTTCGATATTTTTTGGGTATGATCTGGCATTTTTGGGGAAGTCCACTAGGATCGTTCATATTGGCCCAAACATCAGCACTCGGTATGGGGACTTCACCAGCGAGATATTGAGGGGGTTGCAAAAACGTCATCCGTCGACCCTTCCCAAAAGGTACGTTTTCTCGTGGAATGTCTCTTAAGAGACCCTCCACGAGAGAACGTACCTACCTAACGGACGACTTTTTTGCAACCCCCCTCAATACTTTGCTGATGAAGTTCTCATACCGAGTGCTGATATTTGGGCCAATATGAACGATCCTAGTGCACTTCTCCAAAAATGCCAGATCAAACCCAAAAAATATCGAAATTTTCATCCGAAAATAAAATACGTGCAATAATATTTTCCTGGTGTATTTTGCCATGAAAATTTGAAAAAAGTGGTTCTGGAAGCGATTGGGTTACGGTAAAAAGTCGAAAATTGAATTTTTCTTCTATTTGTTGTCTTCCTGAAAAATTTTTGTTCGCGTTACAGTGAGATAATGTCATATTCGAATTCAGCGTGAAATTTTACCCCCGGTACCATATTTCGTTCGCCTTGGAACTGGGGCTGACGGGCGTTATAGCTCTCGGGACGATGAAAGACTCGTGTCGACGCAAACTTTGACCCGGTGGTAGGACAGGACTGCATCTTCAAGTAAGGCGTTTTTGAGGTGGAATTACATCTTTGAGTCACATAAATCAGTTTTAAAAAAAATTTCGGTTTATTTGAGCTGTATTCGTGAAAATCAAATTTTCAATGTATCGATTTTGGTTGTTCTCAGGTAACCTAAACATCACATGGAAAAAATACATCAGTTGATCGAGTAAATCCAATAAATCGATTGAAATGATCTCAAGCATAATGTAGGCAATCTTTTTAAGTGAAATATACGCGATTTAAGATTGTAATATCACAATAACCCCAAAAAAATGAGTTTTTAACGATTTTTCGAAAAATCGCCGGTGAGTTATTTGACTGTACATTATCTTATCGTGTAAACATTGGTCAAAATGACCTAATATGACCATTCTCCGCATATTGAGAGGTTTTTATGGGAATTCGAGCGAAAAAAAATTTTCGAAAAAAATTTCATCATTGATTCATTGAAAATTCATTGGTTCATTCATTGGTCATTGAAAAATCGATTTTTTCGAAAAATCTTAGATTTCGTTTTTATCCAAGCAAATTGATGAGTAATGTAAATACAAATTATTTTGAGCATAAAGTAGCACCAATAAAGTAGAATTTAGGGTTTCGCGAAGGTTCGGGCATTGTGGACTTCTGGTGGCTTTCAAATGCAAAATACGATTTTCACGAATACTGCTCAAATAAACCGAAATTCGGTTTTAAACTGATTTATGTGACTCAACCTACCACCGGACCAAAGTTAGCGTCGACACAAGTCTTTCATCGTCCCGAGAGCTATAACGTCCGTCAGCCCCAGTTCCAAGGCACGGGAAAATGTGATATCGGGGGTAAAATTTCACGCTGACTTCGAATATGACATTATCTCACTGTAACGCGAACAAAAATTTTTTCAGGAAGACAACAAATAGAAGAAAAATTCAATTTTCGACCTTTTACCGTAACCCAATCGCTTCCAGAACCACTTTTTTCGAACTTTCATGGAAAAATACACCCGGAAATCATTAGTGCACGTATTTTATTTTAGGATGAAAATTTCGATATTTTTTGGGTTTGATCTGGCATTTTTGGGGAAGTCCACTAGGATCGTTCATATTGGCCCAAATATCAGCACTCGGTATGAGAACTTCACCAGCAAAGTAGTGAGGGGGGTTGCAACAAAACCATCCGTCGACACCTCCCAGAAGCTACGTTCTCTCATGGATGGTCTCTTAAGCATACGTCGTCTTTTATTCTCAAGATCTTTTCATACTGTTTCATATATTCGTTGAGTGATAGGATACTCTTTCTATCACACATTAGTATAAACCAAACCATTTGATATCATGGTCGCATTTCAAAGTTAAAGTAACTGCTTTTGATATCTCAACTACATATTTTTGGGGTCAGCACTCTACGGACAACCGTGATAATGCAAATATCAAGGTATCTTTGGAAAGTGTGATGAGCAAGCATAATAAAGAAATATCTAAATAGGGATTACCACAAAAAGCGTTACAGAAACTCAGGTCATTTTGATCTTTCGTCAAAAAGGGCTTGGTCGGAATCAGTTCCTTACACCGCATAGCCGTAGCCGTAAGTCTATAGATTTCCAATGCATTTAAACTTTAAGTACCTTCGATGTTAAGCTCACATTTATTTCCATGTGGACATTAAATGATTCTATTAAAAAATGCAATATTGCATACTCAGATACTGATATTAAAGTGTCGAAATTGGCGTTTCCATAAATGCCATGTTTCCAGCATACAAGGTAGCTCAGACTTTATATTGTCAACTCAACAAGCAACTCTTGCTCTATCACTTATTGGCTTGACCTAGTCAGGGGATAGCTTCCTTCTGAGGAGATCGACTCGAACTATGTACACCGAATTCCAATATTTTGGCTGTGATGACCATGATTCAAAATTTCAGAAAATATCAATTTTCTAGAAGCGGAAAAGGCTATGCTCCACTATTCCTTTATGATATAAAGCCCCATGGTAGTAGATGTAAAAGAACTTAAGATGAAGCCAGAATGTTTGATTCTTGAATCAAGATCAATGATTATTCGCGAATAATCGATTTCAATGATCTGTAAATTGTGATACATTGCAGCAACAACTAGATCCAATATAGTTTTAGAAAGTACATCCAACGGGCTTGCCAATCCACTATATAAGATTATACAATAACGTTTTCTCTTAGAATATGAGCGTGACAAACAAATATATGGGCATCGTGAATATTTCAATTTTGGCGAAATCGTTTTTTCTCGCATTCCTTGAAGGCGGGATGTGATTCGAAAATGTGAATAAAATGAACAAGTATTACCCAAATATATGCTATAAAGTTAGGTCGTGATGTTTCAAGCGAATCCTTTTTTAATATATTTCAAACTTCATGGTCGAAATCGGGCAAAACTTTTGTTACAACCTAATACTCGTTGTTCAACTGTAATGTCTACCTATTTTCCTTATACTTTCTTGTTTGCCGTACCTTGTTTGCAGCCATTGTGCTATCTATTCAAAATCCCTTACTTTTACTAATAACTCACTTTAGTTAGTTGCATCTTCACCGGCGTGAGGTCTTTATCTATTGTTTTCATGGTGTTTACTCTTTTTTCTAAGGTCTTGAGTTTCTCCTCGTTACCGAGGGATCGTGCCTGGGCTTCCTCGGTTCTTCTTATATGCTTCGCCAGATCTTCCAAGATCTTTGACATCGGTGGCGTGCCTTCACGACGCTCCGCCATGGTCTGATGGTGTTTTACATCAGTCTGTTTATTTGCAACATTCCCGCGGATATCAGTGATTCATCATATCTTCTCTACACGTATGACTAGAATATTATCAGAGCTTGCAATCATTCTTGGGTACGGGGTTTGCTTCTTACAGCATTACGCCCAGATCAGAAAGACAGACTCAATTCAAGACAGGACGCCATCTTTGTATTGGCCAGATACATGAATGCACGTGTGAATGAATTGGAAGTCTCGACAATTAATTGGTGTACAATAGGAAAATAAAATTGCGCGCGCGAAGTGGCTGTATAGACAGGCGTCTGCCCATACAGGAGAGCCTGTACCTCGGAAACTGAGAAAGGTGTGAAAGAGAGAGCCATTTAAGTGCTATTTTGGAGGGAACTAACAAAGAAGGTAAGCGACCGGAGCGGTCTGAATCATTAGGAGGGAAAACGATGGAGAGTTAAAAGAGATAGCGAACTCTCCGGAAGGAAGAGTTCAAATGATACCTTTATAGGTACCGCCTGATAGTACGACAGAATGGTGCGCGGTAGCGGGAATAGTGTCTCACTAGATATAATGGGCAACGACCTAGGCGAAAGTCTTGACAAGTCAGAATAGAATGAGTAACATTAAGGCGGAACAATGGATGACAGGAGTTCAGACCAAGTTACTAAATCCCAGTTGTGTGTCCCGTAGCAAGGAGAGATCGAGCATGACGTGTCCCCCGAACAAAGATGGTAAAGGGAGGGAAACTTTATCGGTCATTCGTCTCTCTCGTGTGCATGAGAGCTACGCTTATATAGTGGTCATTCGACCATGACATACTTGGGTATAACATCACACGGACAAAAATATGAGACGTCCTCGTCGAAGGAATGATAGGAGAACGATAGAATACGAAGGGTCAATGGGGGAGGGTGGTGTCCTCAAAGCTCCTCGGATTGATCGGAGTCGTCCTCTTGCTGTGGAGTCGGGGCACGGTGGTCGTTGGGTGCCGAGTGATAACGCTTCAGCATGTCGAGGTGAGTCTTGTGGTCTATATTCTTGCGGCGGATCCACGCATTCGGGGCTTCGATCTTGGTGACTTCGAATGGTCCATCGTAGGAGGGGAGCAGCTTGTGAGAGACGCCGCGGCGTAGTAGTGCAAAATCTCCTACTCGGCGCTTCGTTTTGAATTTGCCAATTGAGGCATCATATCTGTCTTTATTCTTCTGACTAGCAGCTTCAATATTTTCTCGAATGATGGCACGAATCTCGCAGAGATCGGCTGTCAATCTAGATATGTATTCCGGGTCTTCGCCTGCGGCTACTGCATAGGGAGCCTTGGGAGGCACCGGCTTCACCAAGTCTATGGGAAATGTCGCGTCGCGTCCGTGGACGGCGTAGAAGGGACTCGCCTTGGTCGTAGCATGCTGACTGGAATTAAATCCGAGAATAAGGTAATCTAGGAAATCGTCCCAGTTATTCGCTTTCTTATTGACATGTGCAGTCAACATTCTTTCAATTGTAGCGTTCATTCGCTCCACTTGTCCATCAGCGTTGTGCTTATAGGGCGTTGAAGTTGAGTGTATAATACCCATATTTGTACAGAACGTTTGAAACGTTTGAGATAAGATCATTGTGGCTATGTCGCTAAAGATCTCACGGGGATAGCCGTGCTTAGTGAATACATGAGAGGTCAGTGCCTGCAGTATCGTCTCCGTTTTCTGATCCTGCAGTAGACAGGCAATAACATACTTTGTGAATGCGTCGACGACAACTAATATGAAACGATTTCCGCGTTCAGATTGCTTTAATGGTCCCATCAAATCCGTATTTATTTTAGAGAAAGGCTCAGTAGGTATGGGAAATTTTCCCAACTCTTCTTTTGTCACTTCCGAGACCGGTAATTTTCTAAATTGACATGGTTTACACACGCGAATATAGTCGCTCAAATCCTTATCCATTCCTTTCCAAGTAAAACGGCTTTGTATTTTCGTAATTGTCTTTTGCTTCCCTGGATGGGCACCAGCGATTAGATCTTCATGAAAATATTTCATGATTTCGGTTTTCAACGTTCCCGAGGGGGAGACCACAATTACATCATCCGAGTGCTTTCTGCGAAGATATAGTATATCACTGATGATACAGTATTTTTGCAAGGACTGATAATGTCTCGATTTAGTATTTTTTGCCAGAATTAATTGCGCTTTGAGATCAGAGATCAATGGATCGTTTGTTTGGTCTTCAGTGTCTGCTTATTTGAGAAAATTTCTGATAACTTAGTAGATTGAATCTGATTTACAGAATTCGAGACAGGAGTGAATCTCGATAGTGAGTCGCACAACTGATTTTTTTTACCGGGTCGGTAACGTATGGTGATATCTTCCTCTTGGATAGCCATCTGATAGCGTGCCATGCGACCAGACAAGTTTTTCTCACGAAAAATGGAAGTAAGCGGCTGCGAATCAGTCGTCACGATGGTGTGAGCGCCACTAATATAAGCTTTGAACTTCTTTAATGCGAAGATCACACCGAGTGCTTCCAATTCTAAACCTACATAGTTCTTTTCGTGCTTATTTAAGCATCGACTTTCGTATGCGATGGGGTGGAGTCGACCCTTCGAATCTTCCTGTAATAACACAGCTGCGACAGCCGCAGCTGACGCATCCGTCCATACGTGGAATTCTCTGCCAAGCTGAGGAGGAACAAGAATAGGAGCAGTTGTGAGACAACTCTTCAGAGTTTGAAACGCGTGATCAAGTTTGTCGTTCCATGTAATTGGACCCGTTGATGTCGTGACCCTATATAAAGGCTCGGCTATGCTTGCATAATTTTCAATTTTTTTTCCCATTTTGTGATAAGATGAAGCCTAAATACTTCACTTCGCTTTTTCCCCAATGGCATTTATCCATTCGAATTTTTAATCCGTAGCTTTAAAAAACACGAAGCGTTTCTTCTATATCTGCCAAATGGCCATTAGCATCATTAGAACAGAGACATACATCATCTATATAACAGAAGATCGTGGCACGGATATCACGCCTGACCTCCTCCATCACTCTTTGAAACGTTGAACTCGCTCCTTTCAGGACTTGGGCCATGCGTAAAAATTCAAATTGGCCGAGCCAGCAGCCAAAAGCAGTCTTATGGATGTCATCTTCGTGCATTGGCACCTGGTAGAAGCCACTAAAAAGATCAAATAAAGTGTAGTATTGTTTTCCATTACAGGCGTCAACTAAATCTAATGTCAAAGGTAGACAATAGACCTGATTAGCAGTCTGAGCATTGACAGCCCTGAAGTCCTGGACTAATCTGAATTTTCTCTTATCATTCCCACGCGGAACGATCACTATCGGTGAACTAAAGGGCGAAGAACTCGGCCTGATTATTTTCTGCTCCAGCATATAATCGATCTGGCGTCTTACAAATTCACGATGATCAAGGGGCACTCTATACAGTTTCGGGGGCGGAATTACGCTCCCTTCTTTAAAATCAATTCGGTGACGAATTTTACCACGATATTTTCCGATGTTTCCATCAGCGAGTACGAATACATCACGATATTACCGATTATTTCCATTAGACGGGCTTGTTCTTGCTTAGTGAAGGCAGTTCCTTCCAGATTGATTTCTCCTTCGATCTCGCGTCTTTTAGATATATCCTCATGAGGGAATGAAGGCACATTCTTATGCCATTCTATTTCTTCAGACATGAAACTAGAGGGTTTCTCGTATTGAGTAATAGCATTCACTACACGTTCTTCATTGGGGATAGGGATATCAAGCTCAAATACTGGCTCGATTTTACGATTTACGATTTTAACACATTTATTTAGACGTCATTAGATTCTCGGGAGATCAGGCGAGAGCTCTGATGTGCATGGTGTTCCAGTTAGAGCTTCGTGCTTGATTGAAAAAATTTGGGCCTGTTGCTTTGCGGAAAGAGTCCCTCCATCTCGTGATTGGGCGGCCGCGTCTCCTCTTTCTCCGCGGAATCTATTCGATCACAGATCGGCTCCACTTCCGGCAATCATCATTCGCGATCTTATGCAACCAAAACCATTTCCTTTTCTGAGCAGTGCGAACGAAGTCCTGAACTCTAGTTGAATCTCGCAACCGCTCATTAGAGGCATGATCGAGCACAGTACAGCCAACCATCCAACGTTCCATTTTTCTTTGAGCCACCGATAATCGATTCATTTGTGCTTTGGTCAGAGCCTAACATTCACAACCGTAAACCACAGCGGGAAGTATGCAGCCGTTGAAAAGCCGACGTTTATGTGCCATTGGAATACCCTTGTTGATAAGAAAAGTGCGGTGTTTGTGGAAAGCACCAAAACCAGCTTGAATCCGTCGGGTGATTTCACAGTCATCGTTTCCGCTGACTGCGATTGCGCTTCCCAAGTAGACCACCTTATCTTGCAATTTTACTACTTTTCCTCCTATTCTTACATCCCTTGGATCAGGCTTGGAACTCATTCCGACAGTTTTATCGCCATTGAGACCCAATCCCATTGTAGCGAGTACACGCTCTAATTCCCTTCCCATATGGCTCTCCCATTGCAATTGTTGAATTTTTGTATAAACGAATAGTCATTGCTGTAGGATTAAAAATTCGTACCATAACAGTATTTTCTGCAGTTGGGCGCATGAGTGATTCAGCTACGAGCACCGGCTTATCGGTCTTTTTCGTCGAGTGAGGTTGGATTATAAGGAGTTCCTTTACCGGGAAAATGTCTTTCTTTTTGCAAATCAGGATATTATCCGATAACGGCTCCAATTCAGTGTCTTCGGACATGATTATGTCACGCATGATGGTTCTTTCAACATGGAATACTTTTCCTTCTGTGACCTGTACATCACCAAAGTGGATTCCTTGATTTGAAAACTGCACAGGAATTCCTTTCTGTGCACATTTTCGAATTAAATCGACACCTGATCGGCTGGAAATGGGCATTGTTCGTCTTTTGATACCAGAAATGTGTGCATTATTTTAACATCACCAATTGTTATTGGACATTTTGTCTCACCGAGGAATTTTATGCGTCCACCGTTGGCAGTTCTCGCCGATTGCGAGTATGTCGTTTGCAATTGAAGATTGCCAATACGATTGAATTCCGATTCTATAGATACTTCGAGATACTCGCGCCTGAGTCTAGCAGAGTGTCCACATGAGTGGAATTTATTTCAATTTTGATTACCGGAAGAGACGACGGATTTATGGAGTTTACGAGTGGTCGGGGTCGACGCACTTGCCTAGAGGTATGACTCATCGAATAATTTTTCGAGGATCGAATGATAGTGGATCTTCTCTCCATGTGGTGAGAGCGATTATTTGTAAACACTCTCCTTCCAGGATGGAAAGATTTTGCCATCAAATTTCGATCCGAGAACATGCGACTAGGCGCGTTCTCAGCTTCAAAGGAAGTGATCCGAATGTACGGTAGTAGTTTGTGAATCTCTGACGTGACTGCATCAGCAAAGTAGATTCCTTTAGAACAAACAATACGTTCGGGGAAGTTTTCCACGAATATGTTTTGAATGAGCCAATGGGCAATCTCGAATGGTGTAATTTCGTTACATGAGAGTACACTGGTTTAGATAAATTTGTTCACGGGATCATGGACGATGATGACGTTTTTCATTGAAACTTGATACAATGACGGAAGTGTCTTGCTCGTTTTCTTTTCTTGAAACCATAGGAAGAGTCTCAGAATAGTTCGAATGGCAAAAAGTGCACATGTAGCATAAATTAGATAGTCAAACGCCATAATGTCAATTATAGATGAGTGTGCTTTGGCTTCCACTGTCGGCAAATAGCTTAGCAATACCATGATGGTACAAATGTAAATCAGATTCTGCTGTGAGAACAAACGATTTTTCGTGAGGAGGAACATCACTCGTTCTTGTTCCTCTTCCTCTCTTTGTCTATCTACCAATTCCTGATAGCGTTCAGATATCGTTCTCTGTCGTCTTATGTAATTCACCCGAGGGCTGCGAGGGATAGGAATTGGAATGGAAAAACACAATCCTTTCAGTTTACTCAAGAGCCACATTTTTATCATCAAGTATAACACTGCAATTATTGTTGCTATCACCACAATGATGATCACAATTTTTCGAAGGAGGTAATACCATTCCTCTAAGGATTGGAATACTCGGTTTTTTACTTGTATTGTGAAATCGGCTATTTTTGATGAACCGTCTCTCGCCAATTGAGCGCCTTTATTTTTTGCTGTTTCGACCTGATATTTGATTTTCTCCCACAGAGACATTGCTTCATACTCTTCGGCCGATTTCATGCCGAAGCTTAGAAGTGTGAGGACAGGCAAAGTCGAATTGCTCTCTGATGAAGTGATTGGAACCACATTTGGTCTTCCGGCCAGTGAAGTTAGGGGATTCGGTATGAATCTCCTCTTTCCATTTCCATGAGTACGAATTTCCTGGCATGGAATTTCGTTCGATTTCTCATGCGCAATTTTTGAATCTTCGTTGGCGAATAGTATTTTATCTCCGACTCGAATCGGTAGCATTTCGTAGCACGTTCCATTTATTTTATGGTCAAACATTATTCCATCCACATGCAGTTCCGTGCATAAATGGATTGCGTAAATAGAAGGTTCCAATTCCGTGGCAGTTATGTCTCTCCTTCCAAAAAGATATTGGAAACCAATTTCAGGGTTCAATTTGATTTTCAAGTTTATATTGTCGATTTTGCGTTTCTGTAATTCACAGACTTGTCTGTGCGCTGCTGTTAAATCACTTTGGCTGGCGTGTTCGATATGAGCATGAATAGTAGTCGTCTCATAAGTTGATGTCATCATTGGAACAGATGTAGTGTTCTCAAATGGATTTCTCATACGAGGAGAATCCTCCGATAACGGCCTACTCCCGTCAGAGTATTCAAATTCTTCTGGTGCTGTTGCAATTTCCAATATCGCATTTGGAATCGGCATCGCTCTGACAATATCCTCCAGGACAGATTCATTTCGCTTGTCACGATTCCGCACATCATTGTTGTGTGTGAACCACCAGCTTGCAGGAATTGTACTCAGTAGAGTAACATTTGTATTTCGGCAGATCATTGAATCGATATCTCGTATTTGATTCGAATTCATGATGTCCATGAATCTTCTATAGAAGTCAAATTTTGCTGTTCGATGGACTATTCCGAATTCGCTATTGAGAGCTGAATCGAGAAAATAGTGATTTGAATCGGCCAGATCAGAAACTACGAGTCTGTGTCCATGAATTTGAAGAATGTCTTCGAATCTGAGATATTCGCTCTACGGGCGCGATCAATTGCTTCTTTATCAGACACATGGAGATCTCGTCTAAGAACGTATCTAAGTTGGTAGTCACTCCAAATGGAAGTACGGTGAATGATATCGTTTTTGAACATTCGGAAACGAATTGCTCTGATAACCGCTTTGAATAATGACATATCAGAATATGCTGCGAGCTGCCAAATCACATCTGATGTTGTTACTTTATTCTTTCTCACTAGGAGCCATATTGTAGGGTCGGATAGTGGATCGATATTGTTCTTTTCTGCCGAGGCTAGCATAGTAGGGAAAGTATCGTTGTAGTGATACTGGAACAGTTTTTCGAACGATTCTCGTTTAGTTCGTCTCGCATAAACAAGGTCATTCAGTGAGACCGCATCGGGAAAATCTGGAAAACTTAGTGAGAAATCCTCGCTCATTCGTAATGTTCTGCGTCTGAGGCAGCCATCAAATCTAGGCATATCCGGTTCGGGATAGAGCTCTTTTCCAATGCCTTCTACAATAACCATGTAACTAGATACCATCGAAGTGAATGTGCCAATTAGTTCTGGACACTGTTGATATATTTCCTTCTGATTCCAGCATATTGTTTTGTTTGCATTGATGCAATGGCCAGTGTGAAGTGAACATCCTTGGATGTTTCCAATATTCGAGGTAGTGGAATTCTCACTCAGTTTTGTTATTCTCCCATACTGAAGCAAAAAGTGATTTTGATCACTACAGTGACTGCCATAGAGAGGTATGTCCAACGTACCGTTGAACTCTGATTTCCATATTTCGTCCGATTGGCGCGTCAGTTTGTTCATTCTAGCGACTTTTGTGCGCTCAATTATCGTACATTCATTGACTGAGATTGGCACCTCAATGCTTTTTGTCTCGACAGTATTGTGAAAGAGTCTCCCGATGCTATAAACACAAGTTCGTGTAATCACTTCGGAGCAGGAAAAAGCATTTATCTGGATTGATACTGGATTTGTTCTGAACACTTGGGTTCTCGCTCGAATTGCATTTTGAGGCAAAAGTCGGCCGTCACAATTAGGAGGGGAAATCTCAGGTAGATAGAATATAGCTGCAGGATTGTCGCTTGTGTGACAAGAGTAGAATGAGTATCCCGCTGCGGGAGAGATCATGAATGAGATTGCGAGTATGGACATCGCCAAAGTGAGAGTATTGAAATACGGGCGATTTGATCGGAATGGTCTACCCGAACGATCACTTGAGTAGTCCCTCTTGGGAGAACGATCGAATGATACACGGGCACCATCACGTGAATTTGATCTATCGTTAGTATTGTACTGACGCGAATTATTATTTCTGTATCCACCTCGGTTTGTGAAATTGCCTCTGCCTCTTGAGAATTGATTATTTCCACGTCTATTGTATCCATGATCGGCACGATTTTTGTCATAATTTCCGTTTTGGAATCTTTTGTTTCCGAATCCATTGAACGATCGTTGATATTGATATCCATCCCTGGATCGATTCTCTCTGAGACTATCGCGATTTTATGATCTATTGAATGGATTGAATCCGCTGAATGCATTTTAGGAATGCCACTGATATATTTATCGATCATCAAACTTTGTTGGACCGACTCATTGAATTGGGAATATCCCTTTGCGACATTGCGACGCACACGTTCCGCGAAATCTACCAATGATTCATCACTTTTGATACCATCTTCGAGAGATTGAATTGCAGTTCGTTTGCTGCCCGGAGTGGACAAGCCTTTTTGAAGGAAATTGAGTAGTGATTGGATGTCGGGACAACAGTCCTCGAAAGGGAGTGATTCGTACAGTCGTCGCGCGCGACCGACTAGTCTCAGAGGTAGCAGTTTTTGAGCTTTTATAGCGTTCAAATTGTATGCATTAAGATGTCGATTGAATTCCTTCATGTATGAAGTAAGCGTTTCACTATCTCCATCGAAGGTAGGGAATGCCTTCACCATATCGGGCGTCAATTCGTTGTTCATGATTGCTCTGTTGCTTTCGAATTGCACTCTTGGTGTCTTGTAATTATGTTCCGTAATTGGCGGGGTCTGAGAGATTTGCTCTTTGAGATTGCGAGAAGCGATAATTCTCTCGTTTTGTTTCGCTAGAGCCGATGGGAATGCTCTCCTTTTGAATGGAATCGATATACGAGAATCAGAATCAGAAAGGGGTGGGGCAGAGGGGGAAGGGTGGCGATAGATAGATGTGAGTGGAGGGTCAATAATAGCCCGGTCGGGCGAAGAGAACGAACAGTTGAGAGGAGGTGTCTCGATAGCTAAGGCTTCCTTAGTGAAAATGGAGAGGCGAGGGGCTGGTTTCGGGTGGAGAGATGAGAGATCTAGCTTGGAATTTGTGATTGGAGAGAGATTACGAATGGGGGCAGGAGTTAGCGGGATTGTATTGAGAGGGAGACTGATAGGGGTTGACTGAAAAGCAAGAGAGGGATTGAATACGATACCTTTTTCCTTTTGAGTCTGCTTGTTCGTGGCTGGAGTCGGTGGAGGCGGACGAGGGGGCTGTTGACGATGGATGAGGGGAGTAGAGAATTTACTGGAAAAGTTATTAAGGAATGAGATTCGGCCTCGGCCCGACGAGTGTTTTACAATTGCCTGATTGTCAGCAACAAGTGTTTTGTCTCTATCAGAGTTGTTCTGATCTTTCTGTTTCTTTCTTCTGCGTGGGGTTGGGCTCCTTCCTCTGAAGGACTGTACAAATGGGAGAACCCCAGACGCCGCACGGACTGTGAGTTCCGATAGGGACTGTCTGAGGCTGCTTGCTGTACTTCCGTTGAGGATCGGCTGGCTGTTGACAATGAGCGGGAACGACGGAATGTAGAAGGGTCAAATCGATCAGGAGGGCGAATGAGAGCGCGATTCCTTAGGTCGACAATGGTGAATGAGTGGTACTCAGTGAGCCTTTTATGCACCGGTCAGTGACCTTCTAGAATGTTCTTCCTCTGTATCAGCATGTCGATCTACAGTATCGATCATAAGTCATCGTCCAAAACTTCCGAGCTCAGTAATTTTTGAACCAGATGTACACTCCGGCTGAAATTTTAAATTTAGACATGAAATTCTTCGGGGAATACGGTGAGCTTATATAGACCTCTTCAACATTTCTAGATCTTGCATAGTGATGACGCAAGCACAATGCTCTTTTTTGAAATGGATTATTCGCTCGGAAAAATTTTTCGTGCTTACCGAACTTTCTGAGGGTTGAGAGGTGTTATAGGACTACTCAGAAAACAATTTTCAAGTTGCTGCGACTTCGCGCCTTTTTGCTGCAGACGCTGAAAGTTGGAAGCTGCAAATTTATAACTCAGCTTCTAGAGAAGCTAGAGACTCGTGCAAAGCAGGAAAATGATTCTTATTATGACCCTAGATTATCCTGAAAGTTTGGTATTGATCGCACATCATTTGCCCCCAGGGCACGAAAAAGTCACTTTTTTGGATGTCCCAACTTTGGCCACTTACCGTCTCAAGGACGAATTTGCATAAAATCTGGTTCCTGCACAGTAACGCTCAAAAACAATCAGCAAAACGATTCCAAAGTTTTGGTAGGGTTAGCTTCACTTACCGGACCATTGCGATCGATTTACGGACGCGCGCTCCTCTAGCGCGCGCGTCATTTCCCTACACGACGGGAGAGAGGAGAGGGAGCGGTGTGAAGAGAGACGCACGCCTTATTTGAGCAGCGCGTGCTCTTTGAGCGAACACCATGGTCCGGTTAGTGAAGCTAACCCTACCAAAAGTTGGGAATCGTTTTGCTGATGGTTTTTGAGCGTTACTGTGCAGGAACCAGATTTTATGCAAATTCGTCCTTGAGACGGTAAGTGGCCAAAGTTGGGCCATCCAAAAAAGTGACTTTTTCGAGCCCTGGGGGCAAATGATGTGCAATCAATACCAAACTTTCAGGATAATCTAGGGTCATAATAAGAATCATTTTCCTGCTTTGCACGAGTCTCTAGCTTCTCTAGAAGCTGAGTTATAAATTTGCAGCTTCCAACTTTCAGCGTCTGCAGCAAAAAGGCGCGAAGTCGCACCAACTTGAAAATTGTTTTCTGTGTAGTCATATGACACCTCTCAACTCTCAGAAAGTTCGGTAAGCACGAAAAATTTCTCCGAGCAAATAATCCATTTCAAGAAAGTGCATTGTGATTGCGTCATCACTATGCAAGAGCTAGAAATTTTGAAGAGGTCTAAATAAGCTCACCGTATTCCCCGATGAATTTCTTATCTAACTTTAAAATTTCAGCCGGAGCGTGCATCTGGTTCAAAAATTGCAGAGCTCGGAAGTTTTGGACGATGACTTATGATCGATACTGTATGTTCGCTGACCATTCGAACACGCTAATGGAGTCACTCATCCAATCACTCATTCTCCTCTTCTTTCCTCATTCATCGATTTCTTGCTCGCGTCCGATGGCATTTGTTGCTGAATTGATCATATTTTTGGAGCTAAACCAGAAGAACCTTCTAATAATGTCATCAGATGAAGCATCCAATCACTCATTCTCCTCTTCTTTCCTCATTCATCGATTCCTCGCTCGCGTCCGATGGCATTTGCTGCTGAATTGATCATATTTTTGGAGCTAAACCAGAAGAACCTTCCAATAATGTGATCAGATGAAGCATCCAATCACTCATTCTCCTCTTCTTTCCTCATTCATCGATTCCTCGCTCGCGTCCGATGGCATTTGCTGCTGAATTGATCATATTTTTGGTGCTAAACCAGAAGAACCTTCCAATAATGTGATCAGATGAAGCATCCAATCACTCATTCTCATCTTCTTTCCTCATTCATCGATTCCTCGCTCGCGTCCGATGACATTTGCTGCTGAATTGATCATATTTTTGGTGCTAAACCAGAAGAACCTTCCAATAATGTGATCAGATGAAGAATCCAGTCACTCATTCCCCTCTTCTTTCCTCATTCATCGATTTCTTGCTCGCGTCCGATGGCATTTGCTGCTGAATTGATCATATTTTTGGTGCTAAACCAGAAGAACCTTCCAATAATGTGATCAGATGAAGCATCCAATCACTCATTATCCTCTTCTTTCCTCATTCATCGATTCCTCGCTCGCGTCCGATGGCATTTGCTGCTGAATTGATCATATTTTTGGTGCTAAACCAGAAGAACCTTCCAATAATGTGATCAGATGAAGCATCCAATCACTCATTATCCTCTTCTTTCCTCATTCATCGATTCCTCGCTCGCGTCCGATGACATTTGCTGCTGAA
This sequence comes from Pristionchus mayeri, assembly GCA_036245805.1. Classification (NCBI taxonomy): domain Eukaryota; kingdom Metazoa; phylum Nematoda; class Chromadorea; order Rhabditida; family Neodiplogasteridae; genus Pristionchus; species Pristionchus mayeri. The sequence continues at coordinate 16,265,020 of BTRK01000002.1, read as the reverse complement.
TTGATCATATTTTTGGTGCTAAACCAGAAGAACCTTTCAATAATGTGATCAGATGAAGCATCAAATCACTCGTTCTCCTCTTCTTTCCTCATTCATCGATTCCTCGCTCGCGTCCGATGGCATTTGCTGCTGAATTGATCATATTTTTGGTGCTAAACCAGAAGAACCTTCCAATAATGTGATCAGATGAAGCATCCAATCACTCATTATCCTCTTCTTTCCTCATTCATCGATTCCTCGCTCGCGTCCGATGGCATTTGCTGCTGAATTGATCATATTTTTGGTGCTAAACCAGAAGAACCTTCCAATAATGTGATCAGATGACAGAGTCTTACAGAGACACAAACCCATTAGAACCATCATCTTCCTCTCCCTGGTCATTCTCTTCTCTCTTTCAACTGCGAATGCATGCCCAGACGTAATCGAACTGACGGGTGCTAGCAGAATGTGTGAGAAGGGGAAGTGTACCGATCGAGTACTGAGCATGCTCAAGATCAATCCCATCTCCAGTGACGCGTGTATCTCTCTGTGTCAATGGCTCGACCGTTGGTCAGCTGAGAGTAGAGGTCAAAGAGACAGCTATGCGATGTGAGCAGGAGACTCGGGGATACCACAGAGATACTGAGGTGAAGTACGTCTACGCTAATCGATGCGCGCACATGGGTACGTGTGTACATCCAAAGTGCGAGAACGTCACTTCTTCCTCGCTGATCCCGGAACTGGAGCCTGGAAACGCGTTCCCCGGGCATTCCGCATGCGCTGAGTCCTGCGGGGGGCTCGGCTGCGATTGCTTTTGGCCAAGCTCGGGGTGTCTCTTCTACAGAACTTTCTGCGAACCAAGGTCCGAAGTGATCTACCGTTCGTTCGATTGCCCCTTCTGGAAACCTGCAGTGTCGGTTCAAGTTTCCCTGACTATTGGAAATGAGACTGAGGTGGAAACCTTCTCACTTCGGCCTAATGTCCGAATGAAGTTCACGGGACCGTACGAGTTGGAGCTGACCAATTTCGCTGTTCCTCCCATTCCTCTCCTGAGTCGCCCTTTTATACTCTCAGAGACAGAAGAGAAGATGGCCCTTCTGACCCATCCCGCTAATGTTCTTTGTGAGACGAGAGAAAACGCGGAGAACATGAATTGCACGGGGGAAGAGAGTTGCAAGTGTGTGACGGCGGAAAAGACGGCCCACTGTGAGTGCAAACAGAGTAGATTGCAAGGGAACTTCTCTCTCGATAAGGTCTTCCCATTGATCACTCCGCAGATGAAGCTGCGAGCTGCAAATGGTGTGCCAATTGTCTCACTGTACCAATCTGTTTCCACTGAAATCGTCGTCGTGATCAAAGCGAAACAGATGGAGATAGACCATCTCGAAGTCGAGAACATTCAGTGCGCGATATCAACAAGCGCGGCAGTTGGCTGTTACAACTGTGTGAAGGGGGCGAGGGTCATGTTCAGTTGCCTCACTAGAGAAGGAAAGGGAATGGCCATCATTCAATGCCCCGGAGACTCCTTCTCGATTTCATGTGATACCAATGGCGTGAGTACTGAAAGAGCGCTGTCGTTCAGCTCTGCAACTGTGAATGAAAGGTGTCTCTCCTCATGCGGAGATCCCATCCAACTTTCGGGGAATCTCAAGTATGCTGGAATGCAGACTGAATCCATATTCACTCAGGGTATCAGCTGGAACGGAACGGAAATCAACTGGCCCGATCTGTCCCATGTGGGGTCAGTGTTCCTCCACTACTGGATCAGCAGTTTGATATGTCTAATGATCGTTGCTATCTGTGTTGCCCTTACCGTACTCTGTCTCCCCTCCTTCCTTCCTAGAATGGGCGCCTCTTTACTGAGAATGCGGAGAAGAGGCTCATTCAAACCGCCTCAGAAAGAGCTATGAGTGACATTCACTCCTTCCTTGCTCCTCTCCCTTAGATTCTCTGGCCCCTGCGCCCTCTACCTGCCCTTTACATATTCTGACCCCGCCACCTACTCCTGCTATCTCTTCAGTCGCTCTGTTAGTCTCTGTAGTAGTCGGATAGTGTTCCATCCTACATGGATAACATGGAGATCCAACAAGAGAAGAACGAGGAGGCAGCTAGAGAGGCCGCGCTTCTGGGTCCCGAACCCCTCCTGACGGCTGTGGCAGTGAGAGACATCGTAGAGTCAGCCGTCGACCTGCCTGCTGCTCGATCAACGCCTCACGGCAATTGTGTCGACCGTACTGGCAACACGACGGCAGCTCGAGGAGGATACATCCTCTGAAGACTCCTTTCCCGAACAGGGAACGACTGTGACGAATGCGGGATTCCCAATGATGGGCCAGCAAGTCATGCAAGGCTACATTCCCCCACAAGGCGGTATGCAGACGCAGACTGTGCACACCGGGTACATGCAGCATTCCCAGGCCGTTCCTACTGTCGGCTGTCACGTGGCTGGAAACGGACAGTTTCCCGCCACGAGCGGACAGTACACCAGCCAGTTCGTGTACAACACTCCCGCCATCAAGAAGGCCCGTGTCGTCGTTACACCGGACAATAGGTTCTTCTACTGCTCCCACGACGGCCACATTTCGGCCTTCTGCCCGAATGTCACCTCTCGTATGGTGCGCCGCGAGACACTGGCAAAGAAGAACCGTTGCCTTCGCTGCACGCGACCCATCCAGAGACACGACGATCTGAAGTGCAACAAGACCTCGTGTGAGGTTTGTGGCATGAAGGACCACAAACGCGGGCTATGCCCATCGAACCAGATGCTGCAGAACTAGATGCTCGTCCACAGCCCGTCGTCGCATTCCCCTCTACTAGTCCGATCGTCGTTCCCCCTTCGTGACCTCTCGTTAGTCTCCACCGTTACTCTCCATCGTTACTTTCATTCGTTGCTTTCGTTGTTGCACATCTTCCTGTCGCCCCTCGGACTGTACGCTAATGCGTGAGACAGGTGACCCCCTCTTTCGCCCCACCATGCCGGTGGGGCAGAGAGGGGGAGCCATTTTCTCGCGCCTTTTCTCTCACGGTCCGAGGGGGAGAGGAGGAGACTCCGCCCCTTGTTCGCTCCGCAAGGAGCTTCATTCTGATTTGTGTGCTTTTTGGTTACTCGTCGCCCGATAAAGGCAGTTGTTGAAGTACTAAAGAAGCAGTGAGTGTTGGGAAGTCAGGGACGCTTGTGGGAGTTGTGGGTTATTTGTTCTCGTCTGTCTTCTAGCAGTCGCCCTTCTTCTCGAGTCGTCACTACTCCTGTCTATCTTACCCTAGCTCATCCTGATTCTTTATAAGCATCAAATCACTCGTTCTCCTCTTCTTTCCTCATTCATCGATTCCTCGCTCGCGTCCGATGGCATTTGTTGCTGAATTGATCATATTTTTGGTGCTAAACCAGAAGAACCTTCCAATAATGTGATCAGATGAAGAATCCAATCACTCATTATCCTCTTCTTTCCTTATTCATCGATTCCTCGCTCGCGTCCGATGGCATTTGTTGCTGAATTGATCATATTTTTGGTGCTAAACCAGAAGAACCTTCCAATAATGTGATCAGATGAAGAATCCAATCACTCATTATCCTCTTCTTTCCTCATTCATCGATTCCTCGCTCGCGTCCGATGGCATTTGTTGCTGAATTGATCATATTTTTGGTGCTAAACCAGAAGAACCTTTCAATAATGTGATCAGATGAAGAATCCAATCACTCATTATCCTCTTCTTTCCTCATTCATCGATTCCTCGCTCGCGTCCGATGGCATTTGTTGCTGAATTGATCATATTTTTGGTGCTAAACCAGAAGAACCTTCCAATAATGTGATCAGATAAAGAATCCAATCACTCATTATCCTCTTCTTTCCTCATTCATCATTATAGTAGTCCCGAGGGACCATCAATTTTTTTATGGGACCACTATTTTTTTAGAATGGGACCATTATATCTCGTTGGGTGCACCAGAACGCACTTCAACCTGAAAAGTTACAGAAATGAATTTAGGAATGTTATTTCGATGATCATCTTTTTTTTTTAATATTGGGACATTTATTTGTAGACCTCTCTCCTGAGCAGCAGTGACGAGTACGAGGACGAGGCGGAGTCGGAAGGTTTCTCCTGCTTGTAGGGATGGAGGTATGCAGGAATAGAGGGAAGGGAGGGGGTGATAATGAGGGTGATTATTGTTCTTCAAGTCTGGAATGAACAATGTATGGCACGCAGCACAAATGGCGGGAGCTTTCCTCTCTGCCATGGTATGCGATCGACTCGGAAGGAAGTGCCAGTGAGGGAGGGGGGGGGGAGCGAGGGGGAGGGAACAGCCACTATCATATGCCGAATGGACAGCGATCTCCGACCGACTGGGAATGGGATGGTCTCTATTTCAGTTGCCTACATCGCTTCGATCGTGATGATGTCATCTGCCTCAGCCCTCCAGACTCTTTCGACAACTCTCCCTCCCTTCCCTGAATTGATGATCGTCGGAAGAATCATCATGGCTTTCTTCTCACCACTCTCCGATGCAGCACTCATTCTTTATCTCCAGGTACCGTACCCTCTCACACAGTAACCATATGCAACCTCCACTACCGTACTATTCCCTTCTATCTCAATGCACAGTAACTCTACCGTTCTACAGGAGTGCGCTCCCACCCATCTGCGAGGCACTCTCTCGTCTCTCTTCTCCACGGGATACAGTTATGTGTCTGATTGGGATGCCCCCCCTCCCTTGGACACGAGTCTCTCCTGGGTGAGGATGACCTTTGATCTCTAATCTCCTCTCTCTTCTCAGGTCATTCTCTGCCCCTGCTTCTCTTTATTCCTTTCCCAGTGGGAGTTCTCTCCACGATCTTCCTCGTTTTCATGCCAGAGACTCCCAAATATCTCATGATCACCAAGTAAGTCAACGGATGGGAAATTATGAGAACCCACGCAATTGTGCAAGAGAGATAATTGACGGAGGCCTTGTGCGTACCTTTGAGGAAAGCAAAACTTACAAGGAGAGGGGAGGGGGAGAGGAATCATTCACGTAAGGGTTGTCGGAAAGGGGTTGATTACAGGAGAGACAGAGAGGGAGCACTGCGATCTCTGGCATTCTTCCAAGGGAAGAAAGCAGATCACGAATCGACACTCGAGGGAGTAGCAATGATACGAAGCAGGGAGACGGATCATTGAAGGTGAGAAGGGAGAAGGGAAGGAGTAATGGATAGAAGCAGCTACAAGTAGAAGGGAAGAGGTGTCAATAGACTGTGGGGAAGGAGTTGCTGAGATTGAAGGGGAGGGGGGGACTCCCGTTTAATTTAACAGTTTCATATCAGAGCAAAAATTGCAGTCAATTACTACCCACGTTGTTTTTTTTTCGAAGAAACAGTATCCGATTGATGTTTGATCTCTTTAGTCTCTTCTGACTACTCATCTCCGTCGTGTGATGTACCTTTCCATCTCTGCGCTATTCCTCACTTTCTATCCAATCCTCCAGAGTTCTACTCACTTCTTCACTACGATCGATAGGTTCGTCTCCATACTCCTCCTCCTCCCTTCATCATTCCCTCAATCCCTCTTCTCTTCCAGATCTCGAGCCCAGATCCAGTTAACTCTCCTCATGGTTCTTCTCACTCTCTCTTGTCCCGTCTCCAGTTCTCTCATGGACATCATTCCTCGTCGCAAGCTGCTCCTGTGATGTGGGAGTGTTCACAGATGACTTGGTCAGTCCTTCCCTCCCTTCTCGATCCTCTTCCTCCTTCCCTCATTCCCTCCTCTTCAGGTAGTTAAGTCCATTCCTTCCTCTGTACCTCCCTCTCATTCTCGACTCCATCGACCAGTCGCTCTTCCTTCCATCGACTGCTCTTTCCTCACTACAGTAAGTGTTCAGGGTATACTGTATCCGAGCCAGTCTATGATGGAGTACCAGTGAAAGTGTCGTTCACGTTTTCGTCCATAAATCTAGGAAAGATAACAGCTACGATGTGGTTTGTGAATGATTGGATGATTGTAGCCTCCTCGGAAGGATTCGTCTGAATCTCTCTCCCCCTCCACTCCCGACTCTGGATTCTCCTCTGACGATGGCGGTCCTCCCCTACCCAAACCGGTTCGTAAATACCCCCATCCACGGCTCTTCTCACTACAGTCCCCCTTTCAACAATATCCCCTCAAGTAAAGCAGACGTCGCCCATTCTGTCTTGCCTTCCTTCCTTCCTCTCTTCATCTATCTCGCTACACTCGCAATGGATCGGACGATGATCTACTTTCTCCGATAATCTTCATGTCGAATGGATCTTGTAAATTTCATGTAAAGCAATCATAAATTTGTAACACTAAGAACTATTTCTGTATAAATTATTGAACCTTTTTTTGCAGCTTTTCCTGTATCACACAGGTTTTCATGTATCATACAGGTTTTCCTGTATCACACAGGTTTTCATGTATCATACAGGTTTTCCTGTATAACAGGATATGTTGTATGATACACGCTAGCAGCTCCGGGGTTGAGAAGAGCCCGCTTAGGCACGCACTCGTCCGAAATCGAACTATCGGCAGGTGTCAGATGAAAGTTGACGGTATTAGTTAAAGTAGGATAAACCCCTTAGCTTATGTGGGTATTATGAAGGCATGGGCAGATTGCATCCTCGAACCGTAATGCAAATCTGAAATTTGAACTCTCTAGCTCAAGTTTGAGCCAAGATATGGGCATTCAAAGTTTCTACAGGGCTAAGGGAATATCAAGATGCGCGGTGCAAACCGCTAAAATCAGGCAAATGAGCGAGCGGCGGTCGAATCCCTCCCCTTTCCCTCTTTCACGACGGGGTCGATGTTGTAAGGCATTTGCATCAAACGCGAGCCTCACTGAAAGGCCGGTTCGATTCCTGCCCACGCTTATTTTTGCCAAACTATTTTCCAATGAGGAAAGCGTGATCAGCAGACATTACAAGGCGACTTGGTCATCCTAAATTATATATTCTGTCAAAAATGGCATGAATGTCCAATTTCTAACAAAAAGTCATCAGCAACTACGATTCAGGTTCAGGTGACAGTTCACGTTGCTAACATTAAGCATGATGTCCTTACATACGCAATCTACTCTTCATTATACGAAATCTACTCTTCATTATTGAAGTCCAATATATAATGATCCTCTATGAGTCAAAGACGCATTTCGTGATGCTTTGACGCACTTATTTGATACGTGCTTCGTAGCGCTGCAGCAGGAGTTCGCTGCACAAACTTCTTTAAATTTCCATTTTCTGCGTTGTTTTTCGATTTGTTTGCGAAAATGTTATTCATGATCGTTTATTTTCGCATATTTTCCGATTATGAACCAGCTGCCCGATCCGGATGAGTCAGATAAACGGCTAAAGAAGATGCATGAACTGAACGCGAAGGAGCAGCGATTGTTCTCTGCTCGGGCCGATCTGGAGGATACATCAACGTGCACATGCACTCTCTGCCCTCCTCCTGATCGACTCGAGCAGTTCGACTACTGCTGCAAGTCCCTCTTCATCTTCCCGCCTCGCAAGAAGGGACAGATGCTGAGGGATGGACTCAAAGAGAAGTTGGATCAGTCTGAGTCCACTCCTTGCATCTGCCTGCAGTCCTACTTCAAGGACTTTCTGCTCACTGATGCTGTAAGTGTCTTCCTTGTAACTACCTTGTAACTGATGATCAACATTTAAGGCTGCTCAAGCTGCAGTCTCTCCTCGTAATTACGAATCAGGAACTGTGGAAGAGGACGAAAATAGGTGAGCAAACTATTCTACATCTTCTCCTGGTTTATAATTCAATCGTTGAAACAATTTATTCAACATACGAGCACAATAGCATGAAACGATACTGTAAAACCATGTGTGAGATTTTATTGAAAAAAATTCCTTCAGGTCGAAGCGGTATGCATGCTACCGTGTGACAGTGGCGTCTCTGATGGGACCACTGGGAAGAGGCCATCGTATTAGAGTGCCTGCATGTGTCATAGAGGAAGTTCGCAGAAATGGCCTAGTCCCTCTTACACTGGTTTCAAACCTAGTGAACTATTCGATGATTGATGTTGTACAGATAAAGATATTGCAACGAACTAATATGGTTCAGTATCCACTTCTCTTCCAAAAATGTGGCATTCATGACTAATCTACCTCCATTGATACCTATGTGGCAACTAGTCTAATCTCTTTACAGATGGAACGCCTCTGCGTTGTTTGTAATGTCCGGAACAAGCAAAAGTTAATGCACATTTTCACGACAAACGTCACACGAAGAGATCAGTGGGTGAAATCTATCTGTCAGACGACATCACAGGAGGAGGAACTATATCGAAGATTGAATTCCACTGTCTCACCCTATATATGCTCCTCCCATTTCTCTCCCAGTGACTACGATCATCCGAATCCCTACACATCAATTCTACGGGCAAATGCTGTCCCCTGTGTGGTCAGTGAGCATTTATACTTACAATATAACTTTATTACAAAGAATAAGAAGCAACTATTTAAAATAATGAATCAAAAAAATGACAACTTTACAGAGATCTACGGTAAAAGGAAACCCCTCGCCTACCGTGATCCTCCCTCCCTCTTCTTCTCCCCCCTCTCCGGGGTTCCTCTTCTCTTCTTCTTCCGCTGCCCTCCCGTCCTCCTCCCGCCCTCCTTCTCTCTCTTCTCTACAGCCTCCGCCGTGCTGCACGTGCTGCTGTAGACCGCAAACGGTACGATATTAATCATCTAGACTAGAGATCAAAGAACATTAAAAAAATAGCAGAATTGCTCACTAAATTTTGAGGATGTGTCAAATAGGGTGGCTGAAATGGATCACGGTTAACCGTCTTGTTTACTCTATCGTACGGGTCATTCGTGAGGGGAGGGAGAGAGAGGCGAAAGAGTCTCTCTCTCCTAAATAGAGAGGGTAGTACTGCCAGAGGGGACGGTTAACCGTCTCATCCGTCTCTGATCTGCCGAGGCTCTCTAAATAGCGACCCGTTGATCCATTTCAGCCACCCTAGTGTCAAATATGTAGCTGTCTGTTACTCTACCATGTTTTTTTTCCAGAGGGAGGACCTAAAGAGGGACCCTAACTGGAGACCGCTTCCTCCTACGACTCAAAATCTACCCGATTGCGAGAATCTCATTATCTCACGCGACTCGCTCCTGACGCTTATTCGCAAGTGTCGTGTTTGTGCCAAGGGAGAGAACCACCTCTCATTCCGTATGGATGGAATGGCCATTACTGCTACGGGAGAGTGCAACACGTGTGGAATTAAAACCCGTTCTCTGTAAGAATGCAGGTAGGATGGCACAACTCTGCCAAAATTGTCCCCTGAGCTCATACTTTGGGAACATGACCCCTCGGGCCAAAGAACTTTTCAACCGGAAGCTTGACCCGAAATATCGATTTTTCAAATTTCGGATTTCGATGACACGATATATCGCATTCGAAAGAGCATAAAAAGTTATGTTAGAAACTCAAAAGGAAACCAGAATCCATCAACGTTGACGTCAGATAGAGCCCGAAGAGTAAACATTTTCATCACTTTTGGTAGATCATGGCATGAATGCACATGAAGGTTCCACATTTCGGATTTTACATATATTGTGTAGTTTTCAATGCTGAATAAAATGCACTCTTTGTCGGAGTGGATATTTACGCTATAAGGACCGAAAATCGCGCTGAACGATGACGCACTTCGAGACAAATATTAGGAAACTTTAGATTTCGATATCGTGCAATAGGTCATTCGAAAGAGCATGAAAAGTTATGTCAGAATCTGAAAGGAAATCAGAATCCATCAACGTCGGCGTCATTTAGACGTGATTATTTGAAATTCTTCATGCGAAACGACGTGAAGTATTTCGACTATATCATTTTCACTTTACATTTTGGTGACCTGGGATATCGAAATTCGAATTCTACACATCAAAATACGTCAGAAAATCCATAAATTTTTCACTTTTAGAAGACATGTTGAAATTCGATTTTTCTGTTGAAAATGATGGCCTGAAAAATTGCCAAAAAGTTGAAATCGTAAAATATTTTGCCCAATGTATTTTCCGACGTATTTTTGTATGTAGAATTCGAATTTCGATATCCCAGGTAACCAAAATGTAAAGTGAAAATGATATAGTCGAAATACTTCACGACGTTTCGCATGAAGAATTTCAAATGATCACGTCTAAATGACGTCGACGTTGATGTATTCTGATTTCCTTTCATTTTCTGACATAACTTTTCATGCTTTTCGAATGAGCTATTGCACGATATCGAAATCTAAAGTTTCCTAAAATTTGTGCTTCATCGTTGAGCGCGATTTTCGGTCCTTATAGCGTAAAAATCCACTCCGACAAAGAGTGCATTTTATTCAGCATTAAAAACTACACAATATATGTAAAATCCGAGATGTGGAACCTACGGCTTCATGTGCATTCATGCCATGATCTACAAAAAGTGATGAAAATGTTTACTCTTCGGGCTCTATCTGACGTCAACGTTGATGGATTCTGGTTTCCTTTTGCGTTTCTAACATAACTTTTTATGCTCTTTCGACTGAGCTATATCATGCCATCGACATCCGAAATATGGAAAATCGATTTCGGTAGATCAAAAATCGATATTTCGGGTCACGCTTCCGGTTGAACAGTTCTTCGGACCGAGGGGTCATGTTCCCAAAGTATGAGCCCCGGGTGACCATTTTGGCAGAGTTGTGCCATCCATACCCTCTTTCACTGCAGTCTTACGAAGAACGGGTTTTAAGAGCACGTGGAACAACAGCAAGGTCTTGTACACTTCCAACAATTCTGCAAGAGAGCGCCTCCCCAAGATAAATGTTGATATCGTCTCGGGAGCGATAATAACTTCAATCGGAGGATCCGTGAGTTCTGAGCTTCATATCAAAAAAATATATATGTGACTAACAATGAGTCGAATCGTAGATGCGCGACAGACTCTTTTCCACGTAGTACAGCTGAATGTTGTTACTTTTCGTAAAGAGAAAAATGAAGACGTATTCAGAAATTTGGTAAGCTTCAATAAAAATATCTACAAAGGGCCACAGAAGTTAATACTCATTTTTCGCTCACTTTGCCATCGTGATACGCAACTTTCGGGTCGTCGCACGGCATTAATCGCTTGTCGATTCCTCCGCCTGCACAATATGGCATCGTTCTCGTTGTAGCTTCGATACCATAACTCACAGGTCCACTTATTGTCGATTGGATCGTAGAGGGCAACATGGAGCGGTTCTTTATCGCCATAATCGTATGAACCTCAAAATATGGGAAATGAGTCAGAGATCAAAGATCATATTTAACCCAGCACAGCGATGACACTGCGAGCGTCGGGACGCGCGCTTAGCAGCCTCCGTCACGATCACCCTGTTCTGAATCGAAAGAATGGTAAACACAAAAGGGTTCGCTATTCCGTATTCATTGCTATGTCGCAATCGTCTATGAAATCCGAGGAGAAGAGGGATTTCAACATCGCAATGAACTCCAAATAGCCAACCATGGTAAACATGATCTTTGATCTCTCGAAAATAGTCGAACAAACCTTGAATCCCTTGATGAAGTCCTTGTACTCCTGCGACTCCCTCACCCACTTCACCCGTTCGACTGGCCCAGGGAGGAATGGGGAGGGAAGGAGCGACATACTAAGGGATTGGAGCAGTCTACATTGCACCCTAATGATTGCGATAAACTTTGTCGCGTTAAACCTAGGGCCGAACTCCAGTCTCTTCTCGTCGTGTAGAATCCATCTGTTACACGCCTCATATACCTGCAAAATTTCCATTTTTGTACTAGAGACAATCAGATATCATTTATTTGTGAAACATTTTGTCATTTGCCTGCATCTCATTGTCGATGTTGATGGTGTCTCTCTTCAGAAGCGAGGACACTTTATCGATCGATAGCTCGAGGAAACCAGGAGATAGTGAGATGGGAACGAAGTTCACCTAAACAAACGTAATTATTGATTAGCAAGTGCCTTTTTCGAACCTGGATGTATCGATCGACGAAAGTGTCGAGATCAGAGAATTCGATCAAGCGAAGATCACTCTGTATGGAGAGCACGTTGTCCACCGTCGTACGATCTCGAAGGAACTTGGAGCACTCGCAGACTACAGGATCCTGAGAATGTGATTATGCAGCAAAGAAGTTCTGGTTATGTATTCTCATTTGAATTTTAGATAAAAACAAATTGGTGTTAAATAATATATTTAAAACATAAATGATACTAAAAATGAGTTTACAAAACTGACCATTGATAGGAAACGAGCAGCCTGCAGTAGGTCGAAGACTGTCTTTTCAGTGATGATTATTCGACCAGTGTAGATGTAGTCGACGAGGTCGCGCATCGAAGTGTAATTGGTTCCTGAACAAGCAACAGAAACTAAGAGCAACAAGCCGATTCGGGTATCCACGTGAGGTTGATCTCTCACCTTCAAGAATATCGATTTGGCCAGCTGATGCCTCAGTGAAGTCGCCAAACATCGCTTTGAAGTAGGCAGATCGGGAGCTCAGAACTGCCTGTAAGGAATGAGATTAGGAGAATGTAATGCTTCACAAATCATAGATCAGAGAGGCTCTAGCTTCATTTTCCTTATTCTTCCAATTAATAACCTTATGAGCACTGATCGACTGATTATCGACGTTGAGAACGACATCGCACACTTCTCCCTGCTTGAACCGATGAGATCCCTATAAGTTTTGAGATCACAACTTTGATTTATTCAATAAAAAGGAAATAAATAATTTTAATATTATTATCTTTAAAAATTGGAATAATATAAATAAAATAATACATAGTATTAATAATTACTTTCTGCAGCTGGTGACGCACAGTGTACGAATCCCTGTAGACATCTGCTACCCGAAGGTCCAATCGGAGCCCTGAGAGGGATTGCTTATCTGAGATAATAGCATAGTTTTGGTTTACTTTACATTATTTTATATTACAATAAGGACCATTCTTGCAGTCATATCATCTCATTTATTCAGTGCTAACATGGGACTGACCGATTAATTATTTATGATTTTAATTAAATTAATTAATTTAATTAATGAAAACATTTTAATTAAAACAATATATTCTGGATTGTCATTCAGTTGAAACACGAACATACGTAACCAGCAAGAACATCGAGAGACCAAAGATCAAAAATGAAAATAACAAAAAAAGGGCATGGGTGCGGACTCGAACTACTGACCTCTGGGATATTGGCTCATCTCCCTACCACTCGACCACCGAGCCGGTTGATTTTGTCGCGTCAGAAATGACTCGATAAGTGAAAGCGAAATCAGAAAATGTTAATTATCTTAATTACTAGGTCGATTGAGCAACTTTGTAAAACGGTTTTGACACTCTCTTTGGGGTCTCTATGCACCACCAAAAGTAGAAGGCGATCGGGATATGTGTCTTCCGGTCAGTCCCATGTAAGTAGAGTTCTCTTGTTGGAAAAAAATGGTTATTGGAAAATTACCCCCCCTCCCCCTCATTTTCCAATAAGGCCGCAAAATGAGGCGGCCGCTTATTGGAAATGACCTCTTATTGGAAAATTATTGGAAAATGATTTTCCAATAAGAAAACACGGAGAAAGGGGCCATTGATCGTTGAAACTAAATCGACTATTTTCCAATAGTTTTCCAATAAGCTATTGGAAAATTCCACCACGCAATGGATGTTATTGGAAAATGAGATGAGTGAGAGACCCCTTTGTTCTCGCTATTGGAAAATTGGAAAATTTTCCAACGGCCCTACCCCCCTAACCTAAAACTAGTGTCGCAAATCCGAACGAAACCGATTTCGAATGAAGAATGAGTGGAAAATTGTTCGGCTTTGTTCAATTTCGGACGAACGTTCGGATTGTTCGGATTCGTTCGGTTTTAATTGAAGCATGTCTTTCAATTGTGAAACATAGCCGAATACAAGTCCCCTCGAATCACTTGGAAAAAAGATGAAATTAGATTGACTGATCATTCTGTTCGGAATTTGTTCGAATTGTTCGTCCGTTTTCGCAACACTACCTAGAACGCCTTATATCTTCGTGTTTTCGCATTCAAATCTACTAATCTATTTCTCATTTCCACCATTTTCATATCTTATTAGCGGTCGTCACTCAAATCCCAGCCAACCAGATCCTCTTCGTCTTCTCATTTTTTTTGAATGACTGCTGGACTAACCACACAGCTCGAAGGGGGTGGTCACATGCTGCTCCTCGAAGAGAGAAGAGGCAGAGGAGGAGGGAGTAGATGGCCTGTGATGGGCGGAGTCTCGTTCGAATTGATCACTCCACTCACTCTATGAATGAATCCTCGAGTGCAGTTTGTACAGTTGGCGTAGTTGCACTATCCTGAGAATACGGTGGTGTGATTACAGTATGCTATCAATCAGATACAGTACGCCTACAGTGTACCTGGGAGTGTGTGTCTGAGAGTGAGTCTGCAGGGCTGCTGGGTCCCTCCTGTAGCGAATGAACGTTCCCGTGAGAATCCATACTTGGTAATCTAGAGAAAAGGAAAATGGATTATGGTTGATGAGATAGCAAACAGACGAGAGAATCGAGGGGGCGACTACTCCGAAAGAGGAGAAGGAGGGGAAATGAATGGTGAAGCGACTTCAATTTTGATGAAATCTCTGCTTTGCATCTTTTCTGGCCTTTCAATTCCGTTGTTCACAATTTTCACTGTTCGCAATTTTCGGTGTTAACCTAAAGAAAATACAAGTTTATCTACGGATTTTTCCTGTTTGGTTTCTTACCCAATTTGGAAAGATGTGATTTTTAAATGATAACTCGCTTTATCGTAGTATTTTTTCTGAAATTTCACGGAATTCTATTCGTTGATTGATCAATGAGGTATCGAGAGAGAATGAGTGATATCTTCTATGTTAATGTCTGAGTTCATCTGTATTTTGTGGTGACGGGCCCATCCGCGATCCATTCTCTAAGTCTCGGTGTCTTCCGAATCTAAAAAACGAAAATGATTTTGAGAAGAGAGATAAATCGAACGGTAGTACCCCATATTGTAAATTTATTTTGGGAAATTTCGTTTAAGAAATGTAATTTTCATAAAAATATATATATTTTTTTAAATTTCAGAAAATCAAATTGAGAAATATTTTTTGAAAAAAACCATTTTGCGAAAACTTTTTTGAGAAAGTCGTTTTTCAGAAATTTTTAGCCGGAAATTGCTGATTACTGTTGCCGGGAAATAGAACTGATCATAAAAACATAAAATTCGCATTATTTAAATAATTTATGATCTTTAATGGATGGGCACGACAATGAAAAGCCTAATGCGAACAAGAAAAAATAGTAGAAATGATAATTGAACACTAAATGACCAAAGTGAAGGTGGCGAATATTCCGCGATTACGGTAGCTTACGAAACAAAATTTCTGAAAATGGATTTCTGAAAAATGAATTTACGAAATTGGTTTTTACAGTCTTTTTCTTTCTAAATTTTTCTTTCTGATTTTTTTTTCTGAAATGTGGATTTCTGAAAATAAATTTACAACTCGGGGTACTACCAATCGAACCTTCCTAATGTATTCGTCGATTCTCTTGTGACCATCCAGAATTCTCGGTTCGATCTCAGCAATTTGAGAAATTCCCTCAGTGATGAGAAGGTCGACATACGAGAGGGAAGAACCGACGAGAAAACCATTGGTCTGAGCATTCCTTCTTCCATTCTTCTGATTGGATCCACTCCTCACCTTCTTTAGGAACATTTCAATGCACTCGAAGAAGGAGAGCACTGCTGGATAGAGGACTGACTCACGCATGCGACGCTCAAAAAGAAACAAGGTGTTTTATCTAAAGTTTCCCGTTAGCCAAGAATGCACACTGTCTTGTTTTCCATACTCGATCACTCCCTTTACCTTGAATAGACAAGCCTGCTAATTCAAATATTTTCATAGTTTTTGGGTATCTTTAAAGGGTAAAAAGACACCCCGTCTTCGTGACTGTATTTTCGGGAGAACACGTCTTGATCAGTGTTGGAAGATTTCCCTGAAAGAAAATGCACACACACCTCATCTCCCTTCGCGTATCCTTCTACAACGACCAGCCAGGGCGAGATGTCATCGAAGAAATCACTGTATCTCGAAATCGACGGATGAAACATTGGTCAAGCATTTAAAATGTTTAAAAATGCTACATAACCTTTCACTTAAGGAGTCGATAACGGCCTCTTCTAGAGATGAGCGACCGGCGTAGCCTGTAGTGAAACCTTTGTTTGCGTCTTAAAAATCCGAATATATATAGTTTGGACGAGTAGATCACAACATGCAAGTTCCAAGCTATGATTCTGTTTACACAAATGAAGTGGAATTTGCAAAGTCACTGGTTGACTAATTTTTATTTCTCCTAACCAAATTTGCGTGCGAGGAATCGAATGATGGCGTGAGTTTGGCCGAGAAGAATGCCGTCGACGTCAAGAATGGGCAATTGACGGAAGGGAGTCCCTCAAGGGGAAGAATTGAGGGGAGGGATCCATGAACAGTGACAGTGATACATGTATACCTATTTTCTTATTGTGAGTGGAACAAAAAGCGATGAGAGTTTAAGTGAGGCGTAAAATAGAGTCAGGGAGAAGTGACTGACTGTGCTTGGAGGATCTCCACTCCTCGTTGGTCACTCGGTCGTCAACGAAGTGAACTCCCGCTATTACGAAGAGTTGCCGAATCGCCTCTGCACGACCACTGAATAAGGAGGGTTGAAGAATGGAAGAACAAGGGATATTCCTTCTCATTTTAGCAATTGCTATTGCGAGGAGAGTTACAATATTTCATACAATTAATATTCCTTAGCTCAAACGATAAATAAGATTCCGATCAACGCAGAAGAAAGGGGATAAAGGGGTACAATAAAGGGAGATTTTTCTCGAAGAACTCTCATGGAAGCAAATTAGCAGGATGAATAAAAGGAGCAAGGACAGATAAAGTCACCGTTTATCGAAGTAGATGAGCTGATAGGCGGGCACTGGTGACAGACTCCTGAAAGTCTCCTCATCTCTCTTCTTGATCTACCACTCTCACCTCAATCGATACTCCTTCCTACTGTAGTCTCGAATGGACGATCGTCTATCGTATCTCGCAGTTCCAAAGTCGTTCCTCGAGGGGGTGTACAGGAAGTCCGAGGGTTTGTACGCATCATTTATGCTGGAACAAAAAAATATCATTTTTTGAATAGCTCATGCTTCATATCTATTAGTGTGTTGTTAGACGGTTTATGAAATCGCTCACTTTCTATCATAGCTATAGGATGAGCGGACGTCTCGATAGACGGGAGAAGGAGATCTGCGGGACATCACGGATTTCCTGATTTTTTGGACCTTTTATCTTTGAGAATCCTGGAAAGAGAAGTTCACGAACCCCCTCTCGTAGCTGTATCGCGACTGTCTCCCGTCGTACGAAGATCGACGTCCATAGGATGAGTGAGGACTGAATAGTTAAGATTCTTCTCTGTTAATTTTTTATGTTCTTACGAGAATCTCCCATACAAGTCATTCCTCATAGTCGAATGAGGTCTTCTCTCGGCCGAGGCTCGTCTCTCTCGTGGATATGGAGCCACTTTTGATGATCTTCTCTGAAATATCTACACTAAATCGAAATTCAATGAACAGGATTATAAGTTAATGTAATCTAACCTTGGTCGTTGACTCCCTCGTAGGATGTCTCGCTTTGGTTGCACCGATGCCCATTTCAAGAGCTAAAAAGGAGCGTGGAGGAAGTAAATGGGAGGCTCCGGCAGAGTCTCTGACTCAATTGTACCCATTGTTTCCCTCTAGAGAGAGTAGGTGTCCAAGAGAGAGGAGGGTTGGTCAGAGGAAGATGAGAGACAGGAATCATGGGCACGTTTCTAACTAGACTCGTTATGTTGCGAAAACGAGCGAAACGTGTTGAAATGTGTGGCAACATGACGCACCAAGGAGGAAATCAAAGAGCGTGCAATTTCACTGAACACCAATTGCCATCTTCATAATACTGACCAATTAGCTTCTAACCTCCTCCAATTCGAAATATCATGCTGTTCATACATTGTGACTAGATTTTTTCAATCTCTGCACAATTAGCACTTGATATATAATCAGTGTAATGCAACGTTGCTCTGGAGTGATTAGTGCAACACATACAGTCGAGCGTCGCTGATATATCAAACTTCTGATACTGTCACAGCTATAATTCCCATTTGCATTTTGTGGTGACAACGTTGACGTGCTGCAACTGGTGATGCTGGACAGCTCAATAAATGGGTTTATTTTGAAAAGGGTTTTCCCGATACTTATTGACTCATCAAGTTTCCCTCTGTTTTTTTGAAAACGAGGTGAAACACAGTCAAATTCAACGGTTAAATTCTCTAGGAAAGGCGTTTTTCGGAGTAATTGTTGGCATTAAATAAGAGATGAGTTGAAAATCAGATGTAAGTTTTCAAATTATAGGATGCATGGCGCGATAATTCGTAAGGAATAATCCTCCCAGGAGGTCAGAATAAAATGCTCGATCACGGGATATTATATACCCAAAATCACATAAATCGATGATGATTTTTTTGAACTACAGAGTGCGCCATAATTATCCGGACAGAATTCAACATTATATGGCTCCGCGGTCCAGTCGATATTCGTGATCCCCATTTCATCATCATAACGAGTGACCTTTGCTCTCTCGATATTCAAGGTTTCATTTCAATAAGTCAAATGGAGATGCCTAGTCGCTTCAAACCCGCATTTCCTACCTGCGCATGCACTGTTCTACATCACTCATCGGCTCGGCTTTCACAAGTCTGCTGCTTCTCGTACTGATATTATGTACCAAAGGCATAACACGGAACAGGGTCGTCCGGTCGTAGAGAAATCGGCATGTGTTTCCACAACCAGGAACCTAGAGCGCATCCGAAAGAGAGATCCTTCGAAACGACATTCTAATTAATAAGAATCTCGATAGTTCGAACGCATCCGATCGTGGTCTTCTCATGTCCTAGTTGACTCTTCGCCCTTACACGCGCTTGAAGTTGCACCGATAAGATGAGCTCCGTAGAGAATGATACCGTATACTGTTGTTGCATTGTGCCAGGTCCGCGCACTTTTGTACGTTATTCAGTGATGCAAATATCTTTACTGTCGAAGGCAAGCTGAATATCAAAAACGGCATAATCACTGCCTCTGATCTTGAAGAATCCTAAAATAGCCATGGAATCACTGCTTCTCCAATTATCCCCTTTACATTAGGGTTTGGGCTGCAATTTGCCCAACATGTAAGTTCCATCTCGTTTTTTTAGTCACTCCGGGCGTCAAGATCAATAAGGAGTATTACATGAAGCACATATTCGGAGACGCGCTTCCACCCGTGGCCCATTCCCATTTCGATCTGGACCACTAGATCTTTCAGCAAGATTCTGCTATCATTCACAATAAAACGTAGTGCCTGAACACCCATGCACCCGATTAATCACTCTGACTGATTGGCCTCGAACTCCCCCGATCTCAATACCCTCGACTTCAATGTTTAGGGTTTGTAGTAGGCCAAGGTGCCCTCTACCAATAACTCAACATTTATGACTGTTCTCCTCAAAGCACGATACAAAGTTCATGAAAATTTCCTGCGGGAATGTACAGTTTGCTATATGAAGAGACTCAAGGTCTGAGTCAGAGCGAAGTGAGGCCTCATCAACATTGCTAGTATTTTACTAATGCCCATATAGTTGATAAATGTTGCCATGAACCATATAATTGAAATCCCGTTCCAAAGGTGTGAAACATATGAAAACATCAGTCTGGGTAATTATGGCGCACCCTGTACAACCAGCTAGATCATCGGATTATGTGACCACCGAAACGATTCATACGATGACTTGAGCTAAACTTCGAGGTACTCTTAATCGATCCCCGAGCATCGGTTTTTCTGATCTATTCCAGCTCATATTCGATGAGTCTCCTCCTCTGTGACGGCTGTAAGAATACTTTATTATTGTTTCTAGCAATATTTATAATTTCATAATCGATCCACTGATTTCAAAGAATTCAATTTATTTGCTTGTGATATGTTTCAATATTTCCGTAAATTCACATCCGAGACAACCAAAACGATATCCATGAGGATTTGAATACAATGCAAAAAACGATTGTTGCAGTTCTCAAAATGTTACTGAAATTTGTGTTTTGATGTGGTAAGGATTTTTCTAAAGAACCCATCCAAAGTCATCGGTTCTTCTGAGGACGACGAGACTTGCAGCATTGCTATCCATGATTGAGAAGAATTAGAAGGACTACAGATGGGATTGGGAGTATGCATGATGATATTTTCAGATGTATTTGACAAAAAATTTGTTGATATACAACTTAAGAACATAAGAAAACAAAGGAGTAAGGCAGGGGACGAGTGAGATAATAGCACCCAGTTCTCATTGCTAACGGATAAAACGGGAAGTTGGGAAGGGCGAGAAAGGAGAGGAAAATGGCAAGAAAGAGAAAGGGAAGATGCGGGAACGGGCGCTGCTGTTGCTGCTGGCAGTGATCACCCGATTATCGATTGGAGAGAAGGTCAGTGACCTACCACCCGATCTCCTTCTCTTCTCATTTATTACGATAAAGAACGAACTCTCAGGCTACTGCATTGAATGAAAAAGACGCCGAAGCTTCAGATCCCTCTCTACCTTGTTAGTCTATTTTTGAGTTCTGAAATTCGTTGTTTCTGATTTGAAAGCGTAAACGACAAAGCAAGAACATTTCACTTTTACATATCGTGATTGGAACGAGTAATGAGTTAAAGGAGGAGTAAACTCAAAATTCAATTTCTGAAGCTATCATATGCACGGCCTAGAGCTCCACAACGATAAGAAGTTCCGAAATTTTCACATTGATATATCCATTCCGAACAGAGTTATAGATAGTTGGCTGGGAGCCAGATCAGGGAAAGCTCATGGAAGGGGGCGAGATAGCACGCGACTTGAAGAGAGTGCGTCCCTAGGTGAAACATATTCCAACCAGGTGCGCGTTTGCATTTACTCCTCCTTTAACAATTAATCAATCAACTATGATTTGCACTCTATTTAGCATAAACGCAAATCAATGAGAGATCACGCGATCAGAGTATACTCCCTATCTCCCTTCAGTCGCACTCACCGAGGGCATCGACATCTTCACTATCCCTCTTGAGGAGTTGGCGAAGAATGAACGGCAAGATTATCGATTAGTATATTGAAAAATAAGAAATTCCAGTCCTGCCACAACGCTGAGCGAGCAGTGCAAGCAGTTTCTGCCGCATTTTCAGTTCGGTCTTTTATCGCTATATTCTCTTTTTTTTCATCGACTTTCACTTTCTACCAGTTGCCAGCGCACTAATGTTTCCCTATTGGCGAAACGAAAATACGGATCTTGGATCCAATCTAATAAAAGCAAAAATTCAGCTACTACTGTCGCACTTCGAACATTGCCAAGTACAATGAGGAAGTGAGCGAGCTCTGTAGTTCTCTAGTTTGATCTTTAATCGCTGTCCTCAGGTTCGCATTATCTGCGAACGATACGAGGCGTACTGTGCAGATCGCGTGCTGCCTTCAATCAATCACGTGAGATCGGAGTTTGGTCGTTGATAGTTGATTTCTGTGGCGTGAGGTCGTAAATTGAAATAATCTTATTTCACTCGTATGTTCAAAGAGGATGCTAGGTAAACACTATTGACTGAGCACTTCTTATTCCTCATTGATCTCTGACCTCATATCGTCGTCAGATTCGTCGCCAACTCGTTGCATGGCGGGAGGCGGGCATTCCTCGCCGTGGTGTTCGCGCGCTAGAGAAGTGCTATACTAGCTGCAAGGTACATCCTAATTCTTCTAGACTGTTGTCGCTTCCAAAAAAAACCCGGCCTAAAAACCTTAGTCACAATTTGGTTATATCGGAGTCCAGAATTAATGCAATCTGAAGAACAAATATCTCTAACAACATATCGCACGAACAACAAACCTAGCACTATAAGAAAGATCAAAGATCACTCCAGGAAACTGATCCCACATGCGTAAATGCGTGCGAGTGTGTGCATTTGCAATGGGTGATGGACTGGCAGTGCAATCCGGGAAAAGTCAGCGCAGCCAATGTGCCTAACTGCCAGAGGTGAGGGATGATCTTTGAACTTTGATATTCATCATTTTATTTCAATTGTATAGTTCGAAATGATCTTCAACACGATTTTTTAAATACTGTAAATTAGGTGGCAAGCGAAGTGTCATTTGATCTGGCAGCCTCTTCTTGATCTAACTCCGGCAGCAAGAAGGGATTACGCCCCTCCCCCTCTCGTGAGAGGAGTATTCTATGGATACGATCCACTGGGTGAGGAAATCGATTTGAATCGTAGACTGCTTTGAAAAATAATGTGTTTCAACTCAACTCAACGGTGAATTGAGTTTCAAAACTTCTTTATTTTTAATGAAATTGGTTTTAAGCAATTTGAATGAAGCACTCGACCACAAATAACAAACCCATCATAATGACTATTATTTTTCAGCCACTCACACTACATTCGATCGACCTCGAGACCACGGTGTTTCCTTCTGGAGAGGAACGAAAACTTCGCTTGTCAACTGGCCTGAGGGTACGATAACTAATGAAGATTAAGATACCTTAAGAAATTAGACGCATCACAATTATCACAATTTCAAGTTATTGCTTGCTTGAGTTATTTTGATTGGAGTAAGGCATTCATGATTTGTAAATTCTCTAAAAATTAGCATTCTAGGTAAGCTCTCGCATGCCTCAACGTTCGAAGTTCCATTCCTCGGTCTGGAGGGAACTTGGGACCAAGTGAATGTCGGATTTCCCAATCTGAGAACGTAAGCCAATTGTCTTCCTGTAGTCTGAGATTGAG
Source organism: Pristionchus mayeri (assembly GCA_036245805.1). Lineage (NCBI taxonomy): Eukaryota > Metazoa > Nematoda > Chromadorea > Rhabditida > Neodiplogasteridae > Pristionchus > Pristionchus mayeri. The sequence goes on along the minus strand of BTRK01000002.1, from coordinate 16,242,226 downwards.
TCTGTTTGTGATTATATCAGCATTATTTTCAGTGGGATGGCCCAGTTCACTCGAGACAATCCGGATCCTCTCAATGCTGGAACTGGAAGGAAATCAGCCCTGGCCTTTCTGAGGAGGGAATAATCACGTTACTGTTTGTTTAATAAATATTAAATTGTAAATGTTCTGCTTATGCAAATTGAAGTGCATTGTCCTTACGGAAAATGTTCTCCTGAACCCTTTGTCTCTCTATTCTCTCAATAATTGTTCCTTCCTCGCAAAATTGACAGATGAGCTCAAATGTTGAGACAACCATGCAACAGTGAGTAATTGACTCCTTCTAATTTCTCCTTCCCTCCCTCTCCTCCAAAATACCCTCAGGCTACCAGATGGCGGAAAGTAATTGGCCCTAGAATGGTTAGACTATTTCCACCCGGGTGAGGAACGGAATGTTACCTAATGGTTTTTCTCTACTCCGATAATCCTTCTCTATTCCCAAAATATCCTCTTCTGATCTACCTATCCTGACCGAAAGTATCGATTAGTTATATCCTCCAAAAGATGGTCCTGGCTTCTACCCTTTCCTCTTAGGCTGACCTCAGTTGGTGCTTGGGAGTCTACACTCGTTTTCAAATATTATTACATCCCCTTGTTGGTTCCCCCTAACTCTAATTAGACTCTCTTACTCGGCTTTTACAACCTTTTCCTCTTTCCTCCCTCCGCCACAAATTACATGAATACACTAGTCTGAGCGCGTAACAATTTCTCCTGTTTTTCTCTTTCGAACAGTCAATGGAACAATATTTGGAGCGTCTGAACGCGGGAAATTAAATTACCTCCCCCCTCCCCCCTCTAGAATACGGTACTACGGTGTTTGACCAAGTGGAAAGGCCGAATTGGCTATTTTACAGTAAAGAAAAAGGAAAGAGACACATCACATTAACGATACGCGAGGGAAAACTTCGACCAAAATATTGAACTACCGTACTCAGTTATCCTAAACGAGAAGATCACAGAAATGCTGCTTCCACGATTGCTCTATTGCTTGTGAATTCTGAAAGAAATCCGCAAAAAGTGACTAATATTCTTGTTGCGGGCGCTTGCTAGCGCTCGTAACTGAATTTAATTATGAAGACTAGAGCATGCACGGGAAAAGAAGTGCTGTAGAGCAGCAGTAGTAATCTGAGTTAAGTGCATTCGAAGTGTGAATTAAGAAGATAATACACTAGTCTGAATTATCTCTCATCATACTCAAACACAGCATAAGAAACAGCGATAATCCTTCTTCCGTACATACCAACCACATTTCAGGGACAAAAAGGGCGTTTCACAGTGTGAAACCATCTCCTCGCTGAGTGAGGGAAAAGAAGAAGAGACGCCTGAGTGACTGGATCACTAAACTCTCACCTTTTTGCCCCTCACTCTCTCTGTTTCCCATACTCTCTCACTGACGAGAGAGTGTGTGGAATAGAGAGAGTCTCAGACCACTTCCCTTGTATGGTCATTGCACGCTTCACTGGTCGAATTTGCGCGCGGCAGAACGGCAAAAGTCGCGCGTCTCAAAGGAAGACCGAATAAGAAGAGAAGTGATACGATGATAATGGGATCGCTGTTGCAAACTGGTAAGCGGAAGGGGTCTTTCGGCATGGAATAAGGAGCGAAGAGAGGTATGAGGATGGGGAGGTTAATAGACCCATCGAAACCAGCTCAACAAATTAGCTAAGGAATGGCTTATTTTGAACATTTCTAAACCAGATAAAGAATAGGTAGGAGCTTTCTGACATTGCATTTTACACACCTTCAGATCAGCAATTTAAAAATTTATCAACAAGAAGGAACGAAACCACCGGAGCGAACCCAATAAATGTGATTGATAGAGCGCCTTCACAAGGCGAATAGATACTCTGAAGTAGGTTCGGGCTGATCTTTGATCTCTCGGATACAAAACGACTTTGGACGATGACTCGGGACGGGGGAAAATGCACAAGGAAAGTCAGGGAGAACTCGGTTATGGCAAGAGCGAGGGGATAAGCTCAGAGTGGAGAGGAGGGATGCCCGTGTTCACAGTCCGAGTATTGCTTCGATCGAGAACCCGGAGGGATTCGAGGCTCTCGAGACTGATTTGGGAGGCGTCGAGGAGGTCTCGGCATCGGAAGCCTCGAAGGAGCTCTTCTCCGAGAGGGGCAGAGAGTCGGAGGAGCAGTCCTTGGCCGAGAAATCGATCGGAATCGCAGCCGCAGCTGCTGCAGAGGCCGCAGCAAGCATCTGCGGCAGCAGCATCAGATTGTACGTAGATAGCAGATCCTGAAGAGATTTGGGGATACTGTTGGTTCAGGTTTTCTTTTGATCAGAGTTAGAATATGGTTTAGTGTGTGCTAGAGTGTGGAATAGTGATCTCTGATCTACTAGCTGCACCTGCAGCGTGGTGGGCGTGGCCTGATGATGCTGATTAGCTGTAGCTGCAGCAGGGGAGGGGCAGGGCGACCCGGAGCGGGAGGAGTGACTGGAGGAGGCGGGCAGGAGGTCGATGCTGCCTGCTGTAAAGTACGATTTTTTTGCGACTCCGAAGCATGTTGGGCCAAATAGATCATGTATGCTACTCGTTATTGAGAATGTGTTGATTCTTTGTAAATTTGGAAAAAGAAATACAAACCTATTATCTTTGATTTTACATTCGTCATTTACAAAGTGTTTGAAACTCAACTGGAATGCGGAGCAAAGTGCGACTGAATATAATCCGCACGAATTCAATGTTATCCAAGAAACGAACGCATGATTAAAGTTCTCTCTTTTTTTCTAACTAACAAATAACTAACCACTGAGATCGAGAGTCTGCTGAGGCTGCTGCAGCCCGAATGACGCAGGAGGAAAGGGCGTAGCCGAAAGCAGCGATGGGAAGAGAAGAGAGAACGGAGAGAAGTCTGAAGATGAAATATCAGAAAACTTCATTTAGGAATACTGTCAGATGCATGAAAGTAAGTAATATTCCAAAAAATCATTTTTCAGGAGAACAATGATCACTCGCCTGCTCCTGGAAATGGCGGTGGGGGGAGATTCTTGAGCAATTCTCGAGTGCTGGCCGAGGAACGAGACGGGATCGGATCGGACTCGTTGACCTACCGATTATCGATTGGCTCAACTTCTCTAGTCACGACTTTTTCCAGTTCCACTCCGTCAAAAATAGTGGAGGTCGCCTCAGTGGCTGTCAGTTTGTGCAATCTTTTTGCTCTCTTTTTTTCTGTTTCTCCAACCATGACTGATCGGACCTCCCATGGTGCGTGTTGTCACACAACGAACTATGGCCTACATGCGATGAGAATGTGTTCTTTTTAAGTGATTCGATGTTCATATTTCGAATAGTTTGTTTCTCCTATTTTTCATATTTTCCCATCGCTCACCTTGAATCGCTTTCTTCTTCGCAGACACGATCCATTCTCGAACATCGAGAGCGCATTTGGATGCACCGCCCAGTACGAACCCTACAAAGATCAAATATCAACTCCTTAAAACTTGAATTATTGTGTGCATTAATCGATTGTATCACAATTCTAGGCACTAGGTTTTTGACATTTTTGACACCCTTGAATCTATTGTATAGGGGAAGGATACTTTTTTAGTTATCATCCGGAAGGTCATCATTCTACTGTGATCATCAGATCTTGTGTCCGATTCAATCTTCGAAATACAGCAGCCCAAACCTTTCCGGGTCGATCCGCCCTCCTCGGTATCTTGATGAAGCAGTCATTGAAGGAGAGATTGTGCCGCAGCGAATTCTGCCACCGTTGTGTGTTGTTGCGATAGAAGGGAAACTGCAAAAATAAAAGATCAAAGATCACCGAAAGATTCCGGTCTTAGTGATGTGATCCCCCCTCTAACAGGCGTCAATTGGTCTGTCAAAGGAGCGGAGGAAGAAAGAAAGAAGACCCGCTCGTCAATGTGTATGTGTGTATCAATCGCGCCTGACTGCACTTCTTTGATGGTTTTTATCGCTCTCTAAGGTGGACAAAAGGACTCCTCCATGATACGGTAGGCCTTTAGGGAGTACTGTATGCATCTCTTCCTGCGCTTGTTTTTCTCATTTGTCTATTTCCAGAAGCACTTCCTCCCCCGCGGAATTTTAGTTGAGGCATCGCGAAAATGAGGTAGTTTGAAGAGTCGACAGTCGTGAAAAACAATTCTTCCTGAAGGAATATTTATCTCTCGTTTTGAGTTCTCTTTTTGGGAAATAAAGACGCTTTTCCGACTTTTTTACAAAACTTATCAGTTTGTTTAGCCCCTGTTTGACATCCCTAAATATGGTTGATGTAAGGGTGCGCCTCTCTCCCTCATCACACGGGTCTACACTAATTCCGCCTAATTGCCCGGTGCTCTCTCGAATTCACACGCTCTCTCGCCAACTGTCTGCCTCTCTCCACTCTGCATTCTCTTTCGGCAGTCAGAGAAAACAAGAGAGTGAGAGGAGTGAGGGGACGTAGATTGGTCTTCTCTCGCTAATCAAAGTCATCTTACGACCGAGAGGAATTAGTCTACTCATTTCAATCAGATTGAGTGTGTTTGGGAATGGAATTGCATTCACTGCCGGCAAACAAGAACAGCTTTTGAGGAATACGTTGTCATATTCATGGGGGCTGCACAACTAATTCAAACAAAAAAATTACGAGCGGCAGTCTATTTACATATCGACGAATCGCGAACTGATTGGAACTACAGCAAGATTAGCAGTGAACGGAAGCGGTGAGTAGATGCTAGCACTCCATTGCCTTATTACTCTCTAACGAAAATTCGATTCTAATATCTGAAAAAATACGTCATCACCATGGAACTTAGCGCGTAAAACCAATGCAAGGGATGCTGATAGTAAGACCAGGATTGATTGACGGATTTTCCCCAGTTTCCTTGTGGTTTTTAAATGAGTTCCTCATGAGTCGTAGTTTTGGAGGGATTGCGAGGTCGCGCGCAGCTCATTCATTCAATTCGTCGCTCTCTCACTGACAAGTGGTCGACTACCTCTGCGCTCTCTCCAATCTCCCTTATCTCTCTCCTGCTCTCTCCTTGCCCCCACTGACAAAGTACTGTCACTGCGAAGGTCGGCTGTCGTTAATGGGAGACTAATGAGAACGACCTAACGCCAACTGATGAGAGCTGCAGCTAGGAAGCAGGGTACGGTAACTATGAGCAATGCAGTTGTATAATGAATGTTTTTTTTCCTCGTCTGTCTTAAGCAGATTGAAAAACGAGCTGCGCACGAGAAATAAACCCTTTCTGAAGCATATTTCCACCTCATCTGAACAATTCGATTGAATCGTCCGCGCGAGACCATTGCTCAACACAACAAGAATGAGACAAGGATCATGATGTATCCAGTCGAGGACACATCGTAAAAGTTCAAAGATCAATCTAATAAACTGACTCGGTCCATAATGTACTTGTAGATCTCGGTGAGCGGCAGCATCTTCTCATCGGAATCCTGTAATTTTGCGATTTTCGTCAACAAATTTCGTAGATTTCTCACCTGAATGGCCATGTAGGTCAGCCAAATGTAAGAATAGGGAGGTTTCTGCAAAGTTTTACGCATGATTTTCGCGCTTCATTCTCAGAAGTCGCTAGGCCTAATGCGATGTGATCCAATGTAAACGCAATTTTTAAACTTTTCAAAATAATGATATTGGCTCTAAAACTATATTAATTGAAAAAAATCGAACTTGATCTCCGTATGAATCCTTGCCTGGCCTCGGCATTCTCACCGATCTGAAATTAATCTCTTTCTCAGTATTTTGTTAAAATTGTTATTAGATCGATGTTAAAAATAGCAACAACAGATAACTACTGTATGACGATAATAAAGAGTAGATTCAACACTTTGCATGACTGAGATCAAATATCAGAGTTATTCATATCTTGAGATACCTAACGAAATCCCAGTTCTATGGAAAATTGCTCTGCAGAAGCCATCGCATCTCCTGTCCACTACCTGGGTCCTAATGAGACTAAAATGTAGCCAGTGGATACGCGACGGATGATTATCTCGCGTCGAGACTAGTGGACCGACTCTCATCATTTGCCCTACTCTCTCTCCGACTGTCGGCGAGACGCTCCCAGGTGGCAGTCTAGGCAGAGATGGCTACTAGAGCAATCATTGAGCAAAACACGCGCTCAAAATGGTGCAAATTTGTTGATATTACTCAGTCGTGATCCCTCCTGCGCTGCTCAAATTGGGAACTAACGAGAATAATCATATTTAACGTTATTCAAAATGTTGTGTGTAAATTCTTAGCACCGTCTATGCAAACAATTTAGATGAAACAGAGTAAACGCGTCGATAACAAACAGTGCGAACTGGATAACCGCAGTCAGAACTGATAATCTCCCTCCCTTGCAATGTTGTGATACCCGTGTGATCAAATAATGCTCTTTTTGTACTCCCTAAATTAACAAGACGTTTCTCACGTGGAGGCAGAAAAATACGTGCACGAAAAATAGATTTGAAAGGAGTCTCCCTCAGAGGAACCGTACAGGGTGTTTTGTGGAAAATGTCTCCGAACTACAGCAAAGAACGACCTACTACTAGTTAGTCGTATGCGGCTGTCTGCGCTCGATCACTGAACTAAAACAAAGTGAGCGGCCGCAGCGGGAGTTCACACTAGAGCAGTTCGCAATCCAAATGAAGTCTCCCCTCAGGAGAGCAAAGGGGCGGGCGAATATAAGTCAACTCGCGACTACTCCCCTTAGGGAAGAGATGACAATCGCGAGAGGGGCGGGGCTACAGGGATGGCGGAGGGAGGGGTACTGTAGGGGGGGGGGGAGGTGTAAAGTGGGAGAGAGAGGAGGAAGGAACTGTTTTCGCGTAGGCCATTACACCGCGCATTGATCGGCTGCGTTTATCTGCGTAGTTTTTGACTGAATTCCGATTAGGTTTCGCAGGCTGCTCAGTAGGCGGAGATAGCAAACGGGATTGATGGTAGTGTCTCTCACGATAGAAGATATCGCAAATTCAATTCATATTCCAAAAACGCTGATCCGTTTGTGCGTATTTTATTGATGGGCAGTATTCATCGCAGTAAATTGATCGTTAGTCGTTTGCGGCGTTCGACGTAGGACCAGGGTGTCCAGAAGTGTGATTGATATAAATTCAGCATGCAGTATAGAAGGCGTTTTTAATTTTTCGCGCCCGTTGGCTCTTCCTCGCACAACGGGTAATCAACTGGCATCATTTCCCTATCCATTATCTCCCAGGAGAAAGAAACATTGAGAAGGCATTTAGAAGAATGAGCAAGGGCGTCAGGAAAGGATTGATCATGCCTGTAGGTCGACAACATTTCTTCCGTGAGTTCGCTTCCCGCGATGATTCCCTCACCTTACCATTCACTCATTATGATGAGCTGCAGAAATTGCGCTCAAAGAGGTCAAAACTTCCCATTCCTCCTCTTGTCCTCCCCTCTCTTCCTCCTCCACTAATCTCCCCTTCCGAAAGGCCTCTTCCGCTTACCAGTTTGCAACAGCGAACATCCCATTATCATCGTATCACCTCTCTTCTTATTCGGTCTTCCTTTGAGACGCGCGACTTTTGCCGTTCTGCCGCGCGCTAATTCGACCAGTGAAGCGTGCAATGACCATACAAGGGAAGTGGTCTGAGACTCTCTCCCTTCCGCATACTATCTAGTATTTTAGAGTGTATGGGAAATGGAGAGAGTGAGGGGCAAAAAGGTGAGAGTTTAGTGATCCAGTCACTCAGGCGTCTCTTCTTCTTTTCCCTCACTCAACGAGGACATGGTTTCACAGTGTGAAACGCCCTTTTTGTCCCTGAAATGTGGTTGGTATGTACGGAAGAAGGATTTTCACTGTCCATTATGCTGTGTTTGAGTATGATAATTCAGACTAGTGTATCCCCCCTAATTCACACTTCGAATGCACTTAACTCAGATTACTACTGCTGCTCTACAGCACTTCTTTTCCCGTGCATACTCTAGGCCTCCTAATTAAATTCAGTTACGAACTCTAAAAAGCGCCCGCAACAAGAATACTAGTCACTTTTTCGGATTTCTTTCTGAATTCACAAGCACTCGTGCAATCGTGGAAATCGAGCAATATTTATGCGATTTGCTGATTTTAGGACAACTGAGTACGGTATTTCAATATTTTGGTCAAAGTTTTCCCTCGCGTATCGTTAATGTGATGTGTCTCATTCCTTTCTCTTTACTGTAAAATAGCCAATTCGGCCTTTCCACTTGGTCAAACACCGTTGTACCGTATTCTAGAGGGAGGAGGAGGGGGGGTAATTTAATTTCCCGCGTTCAGACGCTCCAAATATTGTTCCATTGACTGTTCGAAAGAGAAAAACAGGGGAAATTATTACGCGCTCAGACTAGTGTATTCATGTAATTTGTGACGGAAAGAGGGAAGAGGAAAAGGTTGTAAAAGCCGAGTAAGAGTCTAATTAGAGTTAGAGGGAACCAACAAGGGGAAGTAATAATATTTGAAGACGAGCGTAGACTCCCAAGCACCAACTGAGGTCAGCCTAAGAGGAAAGGGTAGAAGCCAGGACCATCTTTTGGAGGATATAACTAATCGATACTTTCGGTCAGGATAGGTAGATCAGAAGAGGATATTTTGGGAATAGAGAAGGATTATCGGAGTAGAGAAAAACCATTAGGTAACATTCCGTTCCCCACCCGGGTGGAAATAGTCTAACCATTCTAGGGCCAATTAATTTCCACCATCTGGCCTGAGGATATTTTGAAGGAGATGGAGGGAAGGAGAAATTAGAAGGAGTCAATTACTCACTGTTGCATGGTTGTCTCAACATTTGAGCTCATCTGTCAATTTTGCGAGGAAGGAACAATTATTGAGGGAGAGGAGAGGTGAAGGGTTCAGAAGAACAATTCTCGTAGAGACAATGCACTTGAATTTGCATAAGCAGAACAATTACAATTCAATATTTATTAAACAAACAGTAACGTGATTATTCCCTCCTCAGAAAGGCAAGGGCTGATTTTCTTCCAGTTCCCGCATTCAGAGGATCCGGATTGTCTCGAGTGAACTGGGCCATTCCACTGAAAATAATTCTGATATCATCATAAACAGACTCAATCTTAAACTACAAGAAGACAATTGGCTTACGTTCTCAGATTGGGAAATCCGACATTCACTTGGTCCCAAGTTCCTTCGAGTCCAAGGAATGGAACCTCGAAGGTTGAGGCGTGCGAGAGCTTACCTAGAATACTCATTTTATAGGATATGCTGTACAGTATAGCGTATACTACTTTTCGAGTTAGGGTTGCTGAGATAGATATCCCGAACAAGCGATACAATGCAATTATGGTAATTGTGATGCGTCTACAGTATCTCCTAAAGCATCTTAATCTTCATTAGTTATCGTACCCTCAGGCCAGTTGACAAGCGAAGTTTTCGTTCCTCTCCAGAAGGAAACACCGTGGTCTCGAGGTCGATCGAATGTAGCATGAGTGCCTGAAAAATCCTTTTATTTTCTATTCGTAAAAACGGCATGGCTATAATTATTTAGAACGAGTTTCACTGAAAATGAAGACGTTCTGAAACTCAATTCATCATATCGTTGAGTTGAATTGAAACACTTTTTTTCACAGTTGTGAAATTCTTTTGCAGTATTTTCGAATTCTATCTCGATTTCCTCACCTAACGGATCGTATCCATAGAATACTCCTCTCACGAGAGGAGGAGGGGCATAATCCCTTTTTGCTGCTGGAGTTAGATCGAGTAGAGGCTGCCAGATCAAATGACACTTCGCTTGCCATCTTAAAAAACATTTTCCATTCATAGATGGTTCATCCTGACTAGGAATCAGTTAACATATTTGAGTATCAGCTCTCGCCTCAAGCAGTTTGGTCCGTTGGCAGTTCTGAGATATCCCGGATTGCACTGCCACTCCATCACCCATTGGAGATGCAGACACTCGCACACGTTCACACACGTCGGATCGGTTTCCTGCGAGTGATCTTTCACCTTTCCCGTTTTACGGAGAGTACGCAGCGCAATCTCTTTGGAGGCTGGTACGGTCGCTTCAAATCTCAGATTGGCGAAAGACAAACGTCATCAAAGAGTGTGTTGGGAGAGTTCTCACCCAATAAAATGGCATTTAGAAACCATGAAAAAAAAGGAAAATAGAAGCGAACTTTGCATCGTGTGTAGCACTACTCGAGTGCGCGTATGCCTCGTTCTGGGATGCCTGCACCGCGCCACACCGCCAGTTGGCGACGAATCTGACAAACATCAAACATCAAGGACAGAAATATTATTCACGCTGACTAGCATGCCCATTCTACTGGAATTTCTGAGTCAGGGCAATCAAACATTATAAGACTGGTTAACTGAGTCGATCAGCATGAGAACATGAGAATCTGAAAGATTAAAGATCAGTCCCCGGTTCTCACATGATTTATGGTTGGCAGCACGCGATCGGAGCAGTACGCCTCGTATCGCTCGCAGATGATTCGAACCTGAGGACAGAGATGAGGATCGCACTAGAGATATCAAAGATCGCAACCTCTTCATTGTATTTGGCGATGTTCGAGGAGCGGCAGTAGTAACTGAATGAACAATTATTTCGACAATTCTTCAACTAAATTTGGGAGGGAGAAAAAGAAATCACTCTTAATCAAGCGTGCTCTCGGCAGACAGACCGGTGAGAGTGCACAAAGAATAAAGGCATTTCTTCCCATGCAAACCATATTCTGAAGCTGTCAGAAAAAGGAAAAAAGGCAATTCAAATTGTCAAAGATCAAACTGGAAATGAGGCAGGAACTGCTTGCACTGCTCGCTCAGCGTCGTGGCGGGGCTGGAATTGGAGAGTTTCGAAAATACTAAAGAGTTAATAATCGATAAATCGATAAATCAATGGCCTAACTGTTCATTCTTCGCGAGTTCCTCGAGGGGAACAGTGAAGATGTCGATGCCTTCGCTGAGGGCGTCTTAAAGGAATGGCAAGAGTGGAGGAAGATGATATGCAGTGAAAAAGAAACTTGCGAATGTGGCCCTAACACGAATACCCGAAATATCGATGATAAATCTCAACGATATTTTCGTTAGTTAAAAAATTCACTCCCTTTCATGTCACTCAGGCTGCATTAATGTTTTGAACCATATGTCCATTTTATTATTGATTATATGAATCTCCAAGAGAATAAAAAATACACGTGAAGCATAATTGTCACTTTCACCAAAACGAAGAGCAAGGGTGAAACCTACAAGGCAGGTCGACCTCAGCAGCAACTTCCGCCGAATTCTCTTCCTTGGCTAGGGTTGCCTGAGTATGGACACAATTTATGTATAGGTCGACATGATGCAGAATAGAGTCAAAGAATGAGGTAGGTCACTGACCTGACCTGTTCTCCGATCGATAATCGAGAAAATGCAGCGAGCAACAACACAAGCAGCCGTTCCCGCATCTTTCCCATTTCTCTCGCTGCACTTTTCCCACTTTCTCGCCCTTCCAACTTCCCGTTTTATCAAGCGAACTTGCTATCCCGCTCTCACCATTTCCCATGCTCTCTCGCTCCAAAGGCTGAGCTTGAGATTTAGGAAAACATTGAAGAGTTGTGCCTTCTATTTGTCATGTTCTAAACCCACTAACGAGGTAGAATTCAAAAACGGGAGATTGTTCTCTCACCTTCAGCGCTAATATTTACTCGCTCAGCCTTGTGAACCCGTTCGGATTTGATCCGTCTCTGTACTCTCTTGCATTTCATGCTCTCCAGTCTTCTCTAACCAACTGGAGAGCACGATTTCTCTGGAGAATCAATCCCTGTTGACAGTGTGGCACAGTGGGAGGCAACGGCTGGCCACTCTCACGCATCCGCACACTCTCTCGTCGGTTAGAGTAGGAGAGAGAGCAGGTGATTTTGGAGAGAGCGCAGAGAGGGGGAGAGCCACGCAGCAGGAGGCTGAATGACGGATGTGTAAACTGACTGTTTAAGTAGGTTTCGAGGCGAGTTTGCGAGTAAGTTATCGACTTAGATGAGTAGTTTGCATGCAGGGGAGAGATCAGGGACCAATTGCATGCTGGTTGTAGAAGTGAAGAATTCAAAGAAGACTTATCATCCAGGGTTACAATATCGATGCTTCGCTGCATCTCGACTGATATTTGGATGCAACTTGGAGTAGCAATTTCCTCAAATGAACTCTTGCAGCGATGACAGGATAAGTTGCCCCCTCCAATGAGCGTAAGCTTAACAGAGAAGAGAAAATCGGAACTTGGAAAGCCGAAGTTCTTTCCTGAGGATATTATTAGAATTTTAAAAGTGTATTGCTGAAAAGAGTGAAATCATTAACTCTCAATTTCGAACAAAGAAACAATCCCCCTAGAAATTTTTTTTTGAAAAAGAAAATAAAATCGACCAGATTTGTGTTTTAAATGCAGGGAAGTTAGAAGCGGTTATTTCTGATATGATGAGGTCCGGTCTCACCCTCATAACAGGTCTAGCGAGAGATCATGTAAATTCGAGAGAGTCACTCTAGAAAGGACCCATAAATCGAGCGTTAAACGGGCCGATTACAGGGTCGAATAGCACCCACAAATCATCGTCGATTATTATCCATAATCGTTGGTTGGGTACGGTAGTCGATTGAGAACTGGCGCAAGAAATCGAGGCGACGCTCACTGCGAACTGATGATTTACTGCTGTCGAGAGGAAGAAAGAGAGGAGCGAGAGTACGGTAAATTTATGATGATAGGGAGCGAGTGGGGAAAGAAAGTGTCACTGGTACTTTAGAATGGAGAAAGGCGAAGTGTTCAACTATTCGTATGACTTTTGTTCCCAATAATTCGATGTTTCTTCGAAAATGTATTCGTAGAATGCTTATTATTCGTTAGAAACTCTCCTGATACGTCACAATTGCATTCACATATATTTTTTAGATAGTAATACTAATCAGTACAGTACCCTCGAAAGGTCGGCGCTAGGAATAAATCAAGCATCCATACTCACTCTACTAATGAACAAAACGGAATCTCAGATTGGGCGAGGGAGATAGAATTCGATATCAAGAAGACGAGCAGAAAAATAAGAGAGATCACGCTAAAGGAGGAGAGCGCAGAGAAATCCTTGACTTTCGCATTGCATTGCAGTCATTAGAGAAAGTAATGGGAATCGAAAGAGGAGCGAAATGAATAGTTGTGAATTAGAGAGAAGGAGGTGAGAGACAGTTACGGTAATGAATGAGTTATGTGGGAAAGAAGGATTGAGAGATGGAATATGAAAAGAGGCCGAGTAGGTTAGGATATTCTGTTCAGCATTAGAGATTTCAAACTATCAAAATCAGTCGGTGAAAACGTGCATTGCCCTGAGGCTTCTTCGGGAACGAGAAGTTAATCAATACTCCCTCGATGTTCTGGTTTTCTAACGAAGAGCTGGATCGCGAGAATCTGCTTTCGTTGTTTTCTGCAGCATCTGCAACAGTCGCAGCTGTCGCACCTCACTACTGGACGGATTTATGGACGTTCTTGGGTAGCTAAGAGACAGTTCAGCGGTGGAGCGTGCAGTTCCGCCGAGCAGGTCAGGAGACCTCAACTCGTCGCCTTGTGAAGCCGACGAAACCTGGTCTACTGTGAAATGCATGAAATGGTACTATTTTTAAAATCATTTAAGTTTTTATTAAATTCGCAATTCAAGGAGGAACATCAGAGGCGCCAAGAGCGAAAAATGAACCAGAAGTGAAACACACCTGAGCATAATTTGAATTCACCAACTGATCTTTCACAACTGTAAATTAATTATGTTTCACATTATTTAAAATGCAAATAAAGGTAAAAAATAGAGAAGATGGATGGTAAGTTCTACATCGTCGCACCATAATCAGCATACTGTATTAACTTCCCCATTTGTTCTTCTTTGCCCTCTTCTCTTTCTTTAAAGTACACAACACCCTGCACACAAAGATTTTTTGAATTGCCGCCAATTGTCTGATCCGCAAGCCCGAGCGCGGGAATTCAAAATTTATTTTTGATTTATACTGTAAATCAATTACCTAAATCGATTACAGTAATTTTTAGTACCGCGAATTCAAATTTTTTGAATTCCCGCGCGAGGGATTGCGGATCATACAATTGGCGGCAATTCAAAAAATCTTTGTGTGCAGGGGTACTTTAAAGAAGGAGTGTCAGCAAAGTTAAATTGTTGACGCTGTCATAACCATGACCTAGACAATCATCCCACGATCATAGCGCGAGCTAAGAGGATAGGCAAAGGTCAATCGCATAGCTCAGTGGTAAAGCAGTCGCCGCGCAATGGGAAGGTTGCGGATTCGAATCCCACCAGTTTTTGAAAAATCTTCTAGATATTTGAATTCCCGCACTTCCCTTCCCTTCAAGCCCTCCTTGGTTTTCTGCCAACTAATGATAACTCGGTTCAAAATAGAGATATGCATTTGAAATTTTCAGAATCTTTTATGATTGTACAAAGGTCGGTCATGGTTATGACAACGTCAAAATTTCAACTTTGCTGACAGCCCTTCTCTAATCGTGGAGCTTCGGATGGAATCCGGAATTCGCCCCATTTCAAATCAATTTTTCATCGACTTCCGTATTTCGCTCATAGGGATTGAAACCATTTTTTGATTACGAGAAAATCAATAATTTTCGGTACATTTTTCCTTCCTTCCTATGATTTAGAAATATGCTGTAATTTTCGCAATCGGTTCGTGAATACAACAATGCAAGCACAACTAGTTCCGGAAAATCATGCGTCGAAAATGTCTGTGAATTTGATCCAGTTTGAACTGAATTTTTCCCTTTACATTATTTTCCGATTTGATCAGAATAACATTGTATGAATGCTTGATAAAAGGGCTGTGCACGCTCGTCTTTATTCATATTTCACAACCCAGCCTTGGAAAAATACTGATCGCAGCATTTATCGGTACTCTCATATGGGGAAAAGTACGACAGATGATCACTAATTACGTGGTTCGTTTACGCTTTCTTAATTATATTTTTGTTATTGTTTGATTCTGGAGAATGGATTCGGGCCGAGGAAGGCAACAGCTGCGCCTACTGGGAATGGAGGAGAGGGCGGAGAAGATGTGGAGACTGCCAAGGCAATAAATTTGTCGCTCATTCGACATCGACATATCGTTTTGTCATGAATATCTTCTCCCGCGCCATCTTTACTAATCCTTATTTGAACCTCCGCCAAAAAACATATTAATATTCATATTAAGGCGAGCGAGAGCCAGATATCCGAAGTAGAGAAGAGGATCGAGGACAAACTCAAGGAGTGAGTAATCTTATTCATATCACCGCACAAGGTCGGATGAGAACTATGACATCATGCCGCCTATGTTATATCGAAGGCGGCATGACGTCATAGTGCTTATCGTGACAAAGAATTTGCACAATCTTCCCAGAATTGAAGCTGCCCATGAGGAACTGCGTAAACTCGAGAATGACAAGAGAGAGGAGGAAAAGAGACAGAAAAGTGAATTTCAAATCGTTTTTAACGCATGATTTTCCTATTTAAGCCGCTCAGAAACGCTCCAAATACGAGAAGAAAGTGAGGAAGAAGTACGATTTGATGAATAAAGTCTATGAGAAGTGGAAGGAAGATAGACCTGCGAAAGTGAGTCTGAGGTTCTACTGTGATGTACACACATGCCCATTCAGCTGGAAGAACTCCAGAGTGAGCTGACGAAGATCCTGTGGAGCGATGCGGTTCATGCTAATCTCGCTGCGAGACTCGAGTTTGCCAAGTGAGTGGGAGAATATTAGAATAATTCAAAATTCACAAAAATTCGCAAACAGTTATTTTCTAATGACATCTTCGAAGTGACAAATAATTGATCAGTTGCGTCTCAGGGAAGCTCATTCTTACGCATTCGGAATGTGCGACGAGATCAACAGTGACATTCACGACGCGAGCAAGGAGATAAATCCAGAGAAGAGACACGCTAAACTAACTGTACTTCTTCCCGTCTTTGAAAATTATTCACAAAATTGCTGTAAAATATTTCACTCTGAACATCGCCGGAGCCATGCATTTGTCATGCTTTCCTCATCTCCAATTTGCAGGTCAAGAACATGATCCTGCTGGAGAATCTCCAGAGATCGAGAGATATCGCCACTGCGGAAAACGAAGACCTGACCGCGATGTGCAAATTATTCGTTCAAGCCTTGTATCTATGCAGAATTCAGGTAGGATTGCAGAAATTTCGGCAATAGTATTACGGGAATCTGTCGTATTCCATGATAAGTTGGCAAATTTTAGTGAAACATTATGCAGGTCTTCTTCCTCGAAATTTCGAAGGGCGCAGAACAAATGCATGATATGCTCTCAAAGATTAAAGACCAACTGGTATGATTGTTCCTCGAATTATTCAAAATTATTCGAATTTAATTCTTCTTTTCGGAACCATATAATAATGATTAAGCTGGAAGCATCAACGGTCACTGAGGAGCTTCTGGCGAGTTGGGACGAGTTCAAGAAGATCTTCGACGAATTCGACCATGATGTGGACAACGATGGACCGACATTAGAGGAGATTGGAAAAGTAAGTTCTTGCATGTCATCCAACTATTGACGTCACTTTTTCCGTTTAATTTTTTTTCCGGGAACGATCTAGCTCACGATAATAACTTCAAATGATCATTTCCAATTTGTCCATCCACCAATCTAATCCATTCCAGATCGTCAGTCAAACCCTCGCCCTCATGGCGGCATCTCAACAGATCCAGCCCGTCGAGGAATCTGCTTCTCGATCGCAGCCCGTGACTGAAGTGCCCGCCACTCCCGCAGCTTCAGTTGAGAGTGTAGTGCAGCCGACTCCTGAGACTCCACTGACTCCGCAACAACCGGAAAATGCACCTGCTGCACAGACTGTGAAGGTAAAAGTGCGAATGAATAGGCGGCTGGTTTTAACAGATAAGATTAAAGATGCCGTTTAAAGTAGGTAAAGAAATAGTACTCTAATTTACTCCTTTGTATTATAGCCCGTGGCACCAGTGATGGAAGTACCGCCAATCCATGCTACTCCCTCAGTTTCTGCTGAGAGTGTCACACAGCGGACTCCTAAGACTCCGCAGCTGACTCCTCCGCAAGTGCAGCCGGTTGGTTAATTTGCCTTAGCAACGGACTCATCATCCCACGCAGGCGACTCCTAAGACCCCGAAGCAACCGCTAACTGCACCCAAAAGTCAATCGAAAGAGACCAAGAAAGCTTCATTTCAAAGCCAGGTGAAAGAGAGGAGAAAGGAGATTTTTCCTGCTCCTGCCAAGACGAAGACAAGCAACAAGAAATGACCACTGAATTAATCCGATAAAATTGACTGATAAGTTGTTTGCATTCATTAAAAGCAGAAACATTCAGATTAGCACTGAAAACAGATATCTGAGATTGCCCCATGAAAACGCGGAATATTTTCAAGGAATTATATTCTATTTCATCGCCGTGCAAAGTTTTGAATGAATCGAGCCGATCGCTCAAACTCGAGCAGCAATCGCGATTACAGCTGCAGCAAGCGAGAGGAGGACGGTCGGGGCTGTCGCAGGATTAGCCACCGTATCACGCTTAGCAGTATGTTTAGCGGTGGTGTTGGTCGTCCTAGAGGAGACAAATTGGAGCGACGCGTCGCAGAAATCTCCAGCAGCAAGCGCGTTGCACCGTATCGGGGCCGGGGTGGTTAGTGTAACACCCTTCCTGGAACGGTTTGCATTGTCAACGTCCTAAATCGATGTCAAACTTGATTTTCGCATTCTTCCGCAGAGAGACAAGCCTTGTCTATCCAAACGCCGCCGCATTTTACTGCTGAAGCAACCACGGCGCAGTATTCCAAGCTGGGATGACACTCTTACTGAAAACGTTCCGTCAAAATTGGTGACGATTCGCACATTTTCGTCGCACTATATATACTCGAACCGACCGGATGATCTTGGACTGATTCAAATATATAGTATTTTCCAACGATGCACGTGAGAGCTGCCGAGAACGGGAGAAAGGCGAATACGATGAGAAGAAATGAGAAAAGGCGCTGAGGATATATCCATATATGGTCGTTTTGAACTGGTTGATGAATGAGTACAATGGGTGGGTTCAGACGAACATGTAGCTAACGCAAGTGAGCAATCCATGAACTACTGAATGCTGTATCTGCCACTTTATTACGCAGCGCATCGCTACTATTGAATACGATGAGGACAAAATCGTGTTTCTAAGGTTTTTTTCAGGAAAAAAAGTTGTGCATAGACGTAAATAGCAAGTGGGCAATTAATCAGTAGAGCCGCGGAGATTAAAATTGTTTTGAATGTGGCGAAAATGCATGGGAATTCCAGGGTATTCTGGGGGTATTCTATCGCTCGATGCAATGATCCTTACATTCCCTGACTCATTCGTGCCAACAAGAATGACTCATCCCGATAATGTAAACTCTCTAGTTAAAAACGACCGCAATCCTTCATCGATCATTGCGCAAATTGTAAACAACACTTTCCAATCATTCGTCTGATGGAACGATGTGGAAGCTGCTGCCATTTCTACTCGCCTCTTCAATAAATGCTGATTTCACTTCATTTCATATTCACAACTATCTCAATCATTCCGTTTCCCCGTGTGACGATTTTCACAGGTATGTCTGTTCTACAAGCATGCAACTCAAATGGACTGTTGGCTACAAAGCCGAACAGTATTATCGTACTCTGGTTACGAAAGGCAATGATGGGAGCAGAAATAGCACAATCATTGTTGGAATAACGTTTAACGTTAGAGCTTTTTTGATTGTACGCATTGCAGAAAACTATCAATGCAGCTCGAAAAAGTCGGAATTGCATTTTCGATTCGCGATTCTACCAAAGTAATATTCACAAAAGGTTATACTTTATACGCCGTTGAGTCATAATCTCTTTAAAGGTGTGGGTCGCATCTTGATTGTTTTGTAGACGAATTCAACTACTTCTTCGGACTATATAAGAAACAGTACAAGGTTATGAAAAATTAATTTAAAACTAATTGTAACTATCCAAGCTTCAAATTTCAGATTGATAACAAGCTCTCTTTTTTCGCATCTCGTGTGAACAAATCCAAAAATAATATTTCAAAAATGGTTAACGTAACAACTAAAATAATAGGATGGCTAGTTAAAGATAATCAGAAGATTAGCACTTTTGATGTAAGAAAGGTCCATAAAAATATAAATATTTCGCTTACCCAAGGAAAATGTCCGACCATATTTTGCATTATGCGATCGGATTAAAGTATTGCGTGCGATGTCGAATTTCAATTGGAACAATTTTAAATTGGAAGAAGTGGCTACACTCAAGAAAACAATCAAAGATAGATTAGTTGTAAGTCAAAGCGAAGAAGTGGCTAATCTTTAATACATATTCAGGAAACTTCGTGGCTGAAAGAAAGAGACTATTTCGATTTGGATCTATTGTCTCAATTTCTAACTATTATAGACGAAATGGAAGTAATTGCTGATTTGGATAATGTAGATGCAAATTTAACGCTCTGGATGAATCTCGATCGCATTATTACCTTCAACTTCTTCGAGAACAGAAAGAGGTGTGCAGTTGTTTGAAGTGGTTCTTCTGAAATGTGACGCACTTCTTCAACGTATGACTCATCGAATAATGTTATTCAAACTATGAAAGAACGAATGCTTGCTTTATTTTCCAGATCAACAGGTTGTGCGCGATTCGATGTGATTCATCCGTTCCTTTATTTGAAATATGAAATGAAGGAGAAGTGAGATTGTTCTGACATCGCATCAACTGTTTTCGCAAAATATTTAGGTTTTCACGAACTCTCTTTTTGGAACAATTCAGAATTCGATATATGAATGGGCTTGCATTCAACGCATTTTACCATCACACATACAACTCAATTCATCTTCTCGCTCCTTCATTTTATCCGGCACTTTCGGGGAATTCGAGCACAACTACAGTGGTAATAAACTAAGCAAATATTTGATTAAATATTATAATCAAATTCAAACAAACATAATGTGAAAAAGTGTGGCGTAATTTATATTTCCAGCTCGGTTTCACGTCACTTCTCGGCCACGAAATGTTTCACCCATTCACAAATAGTAAATTGGCTATCAGCAACAGCATATTCAATCGAGAAAAAGAATGCATTATTGATCACTATAGAGCAAGCTGCAATATCTGGACAGAAGTAAGAATATTGGCAAGTGATTCTAAGTAGCAATGAATATGTATTAGGGTGTCCGGAAATTTTTAAGAATGGTCATGTAAAAACTTAGTGCATTATCGATTTTCCCGATTTCACAACTAACTTTGTAAAGAATATTTTGATCAATCGATTAATGCTAACTAGCCAGGAAGAGCATCAGTATTCCAGTTGTACAATTGAATTAAGTGATGAGTTCGGTCAAAAATACGGATTTAAGTATTCCAGTAAATTCTCTGTCATACACCCAACTTTCGACGGATAATTATGGCCATCGCTGTGGACTAAAAGGGGATTATGCACAATATTAATGAGGGGAGATTTCGATCGGCAAACGCTGATGAGAATTTTTAGGCAATCCCGAAGGAGAAATTCACTATTTTTTGGATATTATCTAAGATTTCTTCTTCCTCTCTACAGAGAGATCACATCAAATGCCGTTACGACCAATCTCAATATGTTCTCTTATCAACAGCAAGGGGTGGTCATCGGAGTCCCTCTCGTGCCTGTGAATGAGGGTAAAATACATATTTTTAGAAAAATGCACACTTCCAAAATCAAATATGTTTCATTAATTTGCGATTGTTCCATCGATATACATGATTTCAACACTTCCAAACATAGTACAATTATTCATGCTTACGTGGAATGATGTTTGGATTTGAACTCCGTAATCCCATTGACATATGCAATTTTCAAAATGAGGGTTTCAAAATTTCAAAATGAGCCTAAAAGCGATTTTTTGAAATATTGCATCATCACATGTTAATAGTATTGCTCAATCAACATGGTAAAAATTACTTCTCAACTACCTTCATGCATTACTACCACGAATCTGTACTTATCGCTTTCCATTCGTGAAAAATTAAAGAACAATAAAATTCTTAAAAATTTCCGGACACACTGATAACACGTGTATCACGAGTCAGTGGATGAAATTCTGACCTCTCGGGAACATTTTGAAATTTTTAATCTCGGATTAACTCCTTATTATGTTGTAGTAATACCCTGGAGTGACTATTTCGGTAAATATAGGTGATAGGTCCCAGAGCCGGCTTTTAGGAATTTTCCGGTTTTGCACCTGGCTCCACTGTATTTATGCTCCCAGACCAGCTACAGAGCTCACACCGGGCTCAAAAAGAGCGGAAAATTATTCTGAACAAGTTTTATGTTGACAACTTTTTGAAATCTTAGCAAGTCAAAAAGATATGGTTAAAAATGTTGAATCTGAAACTTTCAAAAAATGTTTTCTCCATCACGCAGGAAACTTACAGCGGATTTTTATTTCATAAAATGAAAGAAGATGCCTTCATACATCTATAAAAAATATAAAATGGAAAATCGAGAGGGGTACCTCTTTCGATATTTCGCGTCCAAGGTGCAACATTGGCATAGCATCACAATAAATTATGTCCAGTGAACCCTAACTTCACATTCTAGTAGAACTCTATGTGATGTATTGGGGTGTCCGGAAAGTTCGTATAATGCTTCGGAAAAAAGTCAGTTCGCGATCAAATGCAGTGATTGCGCAATCTGTTTGTCAACAATGTATTGCATCATTCTGACGTTGAGTAGTGAGAGGATTTAATCAGTCTCATAGTAGCTACATTGATTCTTGTGATGGACTCCCATCTCTACCTCCGAGCAGTTTTACTTCATTACCACCGTCTTGGCCGATCCGTGAAGGAGGCCCACTCTGCCCTGGCCCAGTCGGAAGGAGCTGACGCCCCCTCCATACCCTTCTGCTATAAGTGGTTCTTCCGCTTCAAGAAAGGGGAGTTTGGTCTCGATGATCAACCCCGCTCTGGACGCCCTCCCTCCCTCGATCAGCTTCTCGTTCTCCGCACACTGAAGCGCAAGCCCATGGCCAGTGTGCGTGAGTTGAAGAAGGATACTGGTACTCCCAGATCAACGGTGTCCGATATCCTCCATCGATCTGGGAAGAAGCCGAAACTCTCACAAGTGATTCCCCATGACCTCTCCCCCGAACAGCTGAAAAATCGTGTTCAAGTCTGTCGGGAGTTACTCCATCGTAGATCCAATCTTCGATGGGTCAGTTCCATCATCGCTACAGATGAGAAGTGGATCACGTACGATAACCCTGTGAGGAGACTGCAATGGGTGGATGCAGATGAGAAGCCCACGCCCGTCCCGAAGAAGGAAGAGCACGGAAAGAAGGAACTCCTCTGCTTCTTCTTCTCAGTGCTCGGTCCCATCTACTGGGAGATCCTCGCCCCTGGCACCAGCATCAATGCCGACCTCTTCTCTGAACTGGAAGATGTCGCGATCAGAGTCCCTCCCAGACTCCTGAACCAGGGCAAAATTCTTCTTCTGATGGACAATGCTCGCCCACATCGAGCGAAGATGACCCAGAAGAAAATGGACGAGCTGAAAATCGAGAGGATTCCCCATCCACCGTATTCCCCGGATCTCTCCCCATGCGACTACCACTGCTTCCGCTCTCTCTGACTTATGCAAAGGAAAGAAGTTCAAGAATCGAGATGAAGTTGTGAGGGCTTTCGTGAACTGGGCGGTCTCGAAGAAACCCGCATTCTGGAAGAGAGGAATCGAGACCCTGCCCAATCGCTGGAGGGAGGTAGTGAGAAAGAAGGGGGCATACATTGGTCACTGAGAATTGTAAAACATTGAATAAAAAATAAAAACAAAAAATTATACGAACTTTCCGGACACCCCAATACAATGGCATGTGAAACGTATAATTGACATAAAATAAACATTAATCTTCTTATTTACGGGCTACTCTGAACTGCCAGTAAAACCGAGTTGTTCATACTCCTCTTGAAGACAAATCGACTAACGGAAGAAGCGAAGAATTGCAGGCACCTTTGGATTGGAAATCAGTATTAATATTTCTGGATTAGTACATCTCACCAGAAAGGAGTCATGGAAGCCATTCCGAAGAAGAGATACTGTGCATAGCCACAGAACGTAATCTTCAAATACCGAGCCAAATACCGAGACCTCCCAAATAATTAAATATCGTCAAAACAAAGATTGTGCACACTCCATTCGCATAGTAGAGAGTGTAGAACACATAAGAGACCAAGCTGGTGACAATGAGCCCCTGTTCGGCTTTGAATCTACAAGGACAACTTTCGTCAGTATTTTCCCACTCACTTTCTCACTCACTTTTTCTTGTCCGAAAGGTCGACGGAGCAGTAACAGAGCGAGAAAGATCTTGATGACTATAGTAGCACAAGTTGTTGTGGTGATTTCGATATCGGATATTGACTTTAAAGTCTGAAATCAATTTATTTTCTGGTTCCTTTGGAAAAAGTTAACCGTATCCATATTGTCAATATGAGGGATGTACATGGGTCCGAATCCAAAGTCCTTTTCCAAATAATAATGATGACTTGTAATGTACACATCAAAAACTCGGATTTGTTGATAACTAGTAATGTACACATCAAAAACTCGGATTTGTTGATAACTAGTAATGTACACATCAAAAACTCGGATTTGTTGATTGAAAATGAAATAAGGATACTGGTAGTGAAGAATCGTAGGTGAAAATTGTAATGGATTATTGTCGCAACCCCCTCGCCGACGGTAAAGCCAAATAGTTCTAAGACGATTCAATGCAATGAAAAAAGAAGAATGGAATCCGATTCCATTGATGATATAGTCGACTGATCCTGAAAAGTGTAATTAAGATTGCATCGGGAAATATACCTTACGAATAGTGTTTTCAATGTTGTTCTTATTGATGAATGTATAAATTGAATGCATGAATGGAAAAGATGTGAGTTGGTAAACGATTAAGTAGCTGAGGCAAGCGAGGAGTTCCTTAATTGTAAAATTGCGCGTTCAAATCATTTGTGTCCTTGGTTGTTGCAATCAATGATTACGAGACAATCGTCTTCGAAGAAGTCAAGTACAAAGCCAAAGACATGAAAAGCCTAAGTTGATGATACCATTGTGCCATTGAAAACGACGAGAGCAAATGTTAGGTTTCCAGCGTAGGGTTTGCAGAGAAGCAGTTGCCCGTAAACATAAAAGGCAAATACAAAAGTGATTAGAAGACATGCAGTGATTATTATCGTATTGCAAATGTCGAAGAGATCCAGCAGATCCATTATCTGAGAAAACTACTATACTAAGAAGGAATATTATGTCTCCACTTCGAAGCGTTTCCCCGAAAAGAGAGAGAAGAACTTTATCGAGCATTTTTATATGTGAAAGGGAGTCTTGGGAACTACGCAATGGGAACTACGTGACAGAGTATTTCTTTTAACAATACGTCGTAGAAAAAAATGAAGGGAACACCATTGAAAGATTTTGGAAAGTGTTCGACAGGCAGTGGCCATTATTAAATATCAATGTGAAATATCGTGGTTTTAGTTGCTTCTTGGAGTAAGAGTAATCCGAATGCAATCTTTTCCATTTTTCAGTATGAAGTCTTTCGTTGCTGTTAAATTAGCACTGCTGGTTCGAAAATTAGGCAGAAAAAAATCGAAACAGCTGCGCATCACGTCTCTACTTGTTTGACCAAGCGGAATCGTCAACTCGATGTTTGAAACAACAGTTGCAGCCTCACGAATGAATTCCCAATTGGTCAAAGTCTCTGAAAATGTCTTCCAATCGTTAAAAATATTATTTTTTGCATGTGTTTTTTTAAGCTCACGTAATAAGTCACGGAAGGTAGTGAAGTTACCGCTCAGAGACAAAGTTTGCACTTGATGAATTCGAATGATCTCCAGAATCCTTTTTCTGGAATGAATATAGTAGAAACCTTTGAACACCATTAATAATCATATTTTTTCATTTAAATCGATATGCGTACATCTGTCAAGATTGCAAGGTGAGAAAGGAAATATTTGCAAATTGCGTCAACGGAATGTTAGACTAGCAAGTGATCGAGTAAATTGCTACCTAATCTACGAAAATGAAATATGAAACTTACGAGTGTAGAACGAAATCGTCGACAACTTTGAACACTGCTGTGCGAATAGGTACATTTCCCAACACATTTTTCTTAACATTATTTATGGTATTTCTCTCTTGTTCATTTATCTCTCCATGTGATCTCACTCTCATCAGAAACTCAACTTCATCAATGCATGAGCAGCGGGCAAACATCGCTCTGAGTCTACGCAGTATTTCGATCAAATCGCGTCCCCTTATTATCATTCCATACAGATTTTCTCGCCAAGAGATCCTGATTTTCTGAAATAGTGTGCATTATCATTTTATTTTTCTCGATAAGAATGTAATACACAAATATCTCCACTATATGAAACGCTACATACATTTTCCGTTGTCCGAGAATGATTCCAGTTTCTCATCCCAAAATACTGCTTGTATCGAAGCAAAATGTCCGTCTTCAAAACAATCTCTTCGTGGAAATCGTAGTTCCATACGAGTTTATGTATAACTGGAAGCCTCTCCCTGTGATTGAGATGTTCGATGGCTAATGAATTCCATCGGCGCGAGATCTGAGACTTACATTGTACAGATTTTAGGGAAAAAATAAACTCACAAGACATGTGTCGTTTATCGATTCTTGCCCCATCCAAATGATCTTGCGAATAACATCAGAAGGAAGTAACGAAAGATTCATTTTGCTAGAAAGCGACATAGCGGGATGATCTATCATCAATGAAGTGATGATAAATCATCCCGCTATAATAAAGACTGCGTTCAAAATCGAGCGCGATACGGCTACCACCCGCTTAGGCGTGACATTTGTCGCTTGATTTTGAATGTATCATTTATGCACTATTGCTGGTGACAGCTGAATTAGTCATTGGGGATGGTGATTTTGAATTTACAGCTCCGTTGTTTCTCTATGAAAAATTGATGGTACACATTTCCAGTCTCGTCGTCTCAATGGTCTCTCCTGACGGCATAAATCTATCATGCATTCTTTCTGATATCATACGCAAGATTATCAAAATGGACCTGGAATGGATTAACGTCATGCGTTTAATGAGCAGTTTTCTTTAATCACTATATCCCTGCAACAATATCAGTAAAACTAACTTAGATCTCGAGCCGGTGGAATTCTCTCGCTACAGAATACCTCAGTCACAGAGAACAATTGCCAGTATTAAATACATTGCAATGGATCTATGACTTTAACGGAGAAATGGTGTTGACAATGCTGCTTTCTCCGAAAGATACTCGATTTTTCGGCATTTATGGAGTAGATAAATGGTTCCTTAATTCCCAAACGGCTCAGGTATGTACGGAAATGCAAAACGCTTCGATGAAATATCCTCATTTTCACCGTTTCTCTATTTCAGCAAATCGAACTTGAATGGAGAGATTCAATGAAAAATCTCACACAACGAGGAAATTTAGGAGGATTCTTTCGTAGGATCGGCCTGCTTTTTGATCGCTGCTCTCGTATTGATACACTGAACTTAGCGATGTTTGCTGATCAAGATGGAAAGACGACATGTGCATAAAAGCAATGGGGGATGCAATGAGAAAGGCACTGGGAAATGTTCCCATTCGTCACGCATCCTTCCCGATATTGGAAGAGTTCAACCAAGGATATTCGTAAGATCCAAACTTCACGGAATGTGGCGTGTATCGATTCAATTTAGTTATTCCAAGGATAAACATAAACTTGGTGAGTCTTTTTTTCATTGTATCACATTGTTCAGGAAAAAACATAAATGAATGATTCCAATAATTTACCTTTAAATCGGAGTTATTTTGTTTGTTCATTTTATTGTTTGCTTTCAGATGTGGAAGAAAGTTTATAATTCTTTCACGAAGCTACACGTCTAGTTTCAACGGTCGAAATATTTCAAAGAATCTGCTCTATCGTTCTATGGGCAAATGAGACGTTTAATCAAAATAGTAAGATCTGCTTCTACAGATCATCTCATTATGAAGAATGGAATGTACCATGATCGGATTCCACTTGCTCGTCCAAGGAGTATCGGAGAACCATGAGATGCGTCTAAACAACCCAATATATATTATTGTCAATTCTTCGAATTCTTGAATTTGTTCTTAATACATTTTCTTGATTTTATTCCTCATTCTCTCCCCATTTGCTTTGAAAAAATATAATTGCCTAAAAAATAATTCACTGTTGGAAGTTGAACCTGATTTAAGAGATGTTTCAGAAAAATTGAATGTTGTCTATAAATATGTGTAATAATTAAAAACATAGTAGTACGGCCCATATATTACAAATCACAACAAGTGAGAGCATTCGGTGCACATTTACATCGACGACACGCGTGGCCAGTAATAACAAAACATTCAAAATACGCACGTAGATTGGCACCTTATGTTTATCAGAGGAAATCTGATAGAATTTAGATTTTCCCTGTAGTATCCGTACAGCAAAAAAATTACCTATGCTGAAAATACGCCCCCTGGCATAGTTTTTCACGTAGATCACGAAAATCGACCTTAGGAAGCCGTATCTCTGACCCCTCATTACCTGTGGCGCGCCTCAACGGTGACGTCGGGTTTTGTAAATCGTGAACGGCTGATCCAAACCCCATACATAGCTAGTGATTCTTGAAGAACTCGACGAGATTAGCATTTTTCATGTTGGGAGTGAAGGGCTAGCTCATTAGCGAAAAAAATTACGGTCATTTTAATTTTAAAAATCGATGCCATGAAAAGATGGTGCTCGATAACAAACCAGTTTTATTTTCATTCGTTTCCGCATGCATTTTCACCCCTAGAATCAAATTTATAGGAAAATCGATGGGGTGGAAGATACCTACATACTCAAAGGATTATTGAGAAGTCGTGGTTTTGGCCAAAAATTATGATTTTTTACGCCTACATATTTTAGTTCACGTTTTCGTGAGGAGATATGTGCAAATTCGTTTTCTACGGGTCGAAATACATCAGAAAAAATTCAACCCGACTTATTCTGAGATTTTTGATTTTTGGCCTCAAAAACAAGGGTTTTTCGGTGTTTTTGAGGCCTAAAAACGAAAATCTTAAAATAAGCCGTGTTATACTTTTTCCGACGTATTTCGACCCGTAGAAAACGAATTTGCACATATCTTCTCACGAAAACGTGAACTAAAATCTGTAGGCGTAAAAAATCATAATTTTTGGCCGAACAACCACGACTTCGCAATAATCCTTTGAGCATGTAGGTAACTTCCACCCCATCGATTTTCCTATAAATTTGGTTCTAGGGGTAAAAATGCATGAGGAATCGAATGAATGTAAAACTGGTTTGTTATCGATCACCATCTTTTCTTGGCATCGATTTTTAACATTCAAATGACCGTAATTTTTTTCGCTGATGAGCTAGCCCTTCACTCCCAAAACGAAAAATGCTCATCTCGTCAAGTTCTTCAAGAATCACTAGCTATGTATGGGGTTCGGAGCAGCCGTTCACGATTTACAAAAACCGACGTCACCGTTGAGGCGCGCCACAGGTAATGAAGGGTCAGAGATACGGCTGCCTAAGGTCGATTTTCGTGATCTACGTGAAAAACTATGCCAGGGGCGCATTTTCAGCATAGGTATTTTTTTTGCTGTACGGACATCTCGATTCTCTCAGATTTCCTCTGTTATGCGTCTTCCTTCCTCATATCCATTGTATTTATCCGTTCATCAGTTCGCGATGCCCTCTCTTGGCGTCATCAATCTCTGTAACATTCCTTCTGATATCATTCGAAATATTTTGAAAATGGAACAAGAATCGATCAATATCATTCGTTTGGTGCGTTTCTTCAAACATTCAAGCATGAAATTTGTCTATTTGCTGTTTCATTGCTTCATCCGTTTTCATTTTTTTTTCGTTTTTTTTTGTTTTCTTTTTTTTGCATGTTTTCATACAGATATCTCCGAGATGGAATGACCTCGTTATCGAACACCTCAGCCATAGGGAGAAATTACCTATTATTAATAAATTTGTCTGGAGATATGACTTCTCGGGAGAAATGGTTCTGAAAATGCAAATTTCGCCAGAATATTTACATTATTTCGGAGTTGAAAGTTGGTGGTGTACTTCAATTTCAACTGAGGTGTCACTTCTGTTTACGAAACTCAAACAAAATGCACGTTTCAGTTACTTGAATTTAGAAAGCGGATTAACCTGGAAAGCGTAACGGAAAATGGCAACTTGAGTGATCTCTTGCGAAGGATTGGAGTGATCTTTTATCGCTGCTCAAGAATTTCCAAAATCAAGCTTACGCTTAAATTCGGCCAAAGTGGAGAGACGAGCAACGTGTGCATGAAGATAATGGGAGAAGCGATTAGAAAAGCGATGGGCAATGTCCCCATTAACTACGTAGTCTTCAATATTGTAGAAGCACATTGGAATGTTGATATTCCGTCAGAATATTTGTGAGATACTTTTCTTTACTTTTTTGGGTGACCAATGAATAGAAAAATAAAACTTCAGAACAAATATTCTGAAAATAGTTCGAGATCGCAAAGTCAAAAAGCTGACTCTTCAGACGGATTATGATAAATTGTGTGCAGTACTTCGTGAGTATTTATTTTCAAAACCAGTTCTTACTTTCCGAATTATTGAGAGAGAACAAACATACATTTGAGGGCTTATTTCATTTGCAAAATTACATTTCAGGACCTCTGATGATCTCGGTTTTCTATAGCGACGCTGCGCAGCTTGTTCCCAAGATCGAGATATTGATTCCGACGAGAAGGCGTGATATTCTTGATCGATACAATGAATATGTGTCTGATGAAATGACCGGAAGAGCAAATATCAATGCGTCTACAATGTTCATTCGATACGGAACAATCGAATACTTTCGGATTACTTTTATTTCAGCGAGAATCCAAGCGCAGTAATACGTGTGTCACATATTAAAGGGAGTTTGATGTGAAATAAAATTCTTTGTTTTTTCATTCCTTTCTGTTAATTATATTGAGTAAAGCAAAAAATATTTAAAAAATAATAAAAATAAATATTTAAAATAATTTAGCAAACCTACAGTAACCAATTAAATCGTTCCGTCAGTTCACTTGTTGACTACTCCTGCTATCGAAAGTACGCGGGGGAAGCCACGCCCACTAGCCGGGCGAGCCGAGGCTTGTCGGCGTTTTGCGAGCTTTCATCGATTTTTATCGCGATTTTGCCATTTCAATTCACTTGCTCCAATAATATATCGCTTCTATACCCCTCATTCGACGTTTTTGAACGTGGTTCAAGCTGCATGCGCTCACTTTACCGTTCCCCCATCTTTTTTTATGAGTGATCGAGCGCTTCCATAGTTATCTTGTCTTTGTGAGAGCGATACTACCACTTTTTCGAACAACTTTATTACAATAACAATCGTAGTACAACTGTGCAAAACGTAAACGGTCAATTATTCGTTCTTTATCGGCTCAATCCGTGTCATTATCTGTTTCTCGCTCCCCGTAGTCACCCTCCTCTCCTTCCCCTCCATCACTTTCATTTCCATCTTCTTCTCCCTCATCGTATTCATCGTACTCGCATTCTTCACCTTTCTCTCCCTCGATTTCCTCCTCTTGCTCGTTTCTTTTCTCGTACCACGAGCAGATCTCGTCAAAAACGAGGTCTGAGGGTACTCCTAGTCGGCGCTCCACTCTTGTATCATCCAGTTGCTCGCGCACGCGTACCCCCTCGACCAGAATCTAAATTTTGCATTTTACTAGCGTACGGGAAATCACTCTTCAGTTTACGTATTCTCTCTCGTTCGCATGACTGGTGCAATATGATTGAAACGATTATTGTCTCGCGATGACTTCTCTCATGCTTTAATATA
Organism: Pristionchus mayeri; assembly: GCA_036245805.1. NCBI lineage: Eukaryota > Metazoa > Nematoda > Chromadorea > Rhabditida > Neodiplogasteridae > Pristionchus > Pristionchus mayeri. Next base: position 16,211,381 of record BTRK01000002.1, on the reverse strand, counting down.
TTATAGCATTATAACCTGATCGCGCCACGGGTGGGATCCACTTTCCCGTTTCGTCTTCACAGATGGTGCCACTCTGCCTGGTCGTGATATTAGGGTCGCGGGTAGCTCTTTCCGCAGTCCTTGCATCTCGTGTAGAATTAGGGAGTTGTGGTGCATCATGCTCAGCTTCATCTTGATGTTGTAGATGTAAGGAGAGCTGAGGGTTTTTGATATTATTTATACACAACTAGATTTCATTACCATGCGAACCGCTTCGGGGCATACATGAGAGAGAGCGAGTGGTACGATTCATTGAGAGCCGTATCTATGAGAGAAGAACTATGTAGAAACGCTTTCTCGAAATTTCGCGAATATAACATGTCCTCGATAAGCTTGTGCTCCTTTGATGATGGCTGTTCAAAAAAGATTTTTATAATGCTTTGTTCCAAAAAAAACCTTTAGTATAGGACGGGGCGGATCTCCTTTCTTCCTCCGTTTCAGTTTCTCATGGTCACATTTTGTGATGATTTGAAACTTCTTTCCCTAATTATTGTTCATAGTTCGATTAATTGCATAGATATGACTGCATGCCCACCTTCTTCCAGCGGTGTTTCCCCTGCACATGCATGAGGAAAGATCGAACCAGTTCCAATGCCTTCGGGCGGTCTTCTTTTTTTGGGAACTTCTTATGGCAGTAGAATATGTGGTTGAAAAACGGGCAGTATAGTTGAGCAATTATTGGCGAGTTTTTCATTGCCTATTTTTGCAATTTTATATTTGCTCGTTTGATTGGTCACATACCCTCCACCATTCCTTCTTGAGTGGCTTTTGAGTATGCCACCAATCATTCTCCGCCACAATCGATTTCGTTTTAGGATGCTCTCTCAATTTCTTGTCTACCATCTTGTTCCTATCCGAAACGCGCGTTCTGAAATTCGGTTTGACCCTTTCGCGATCGCAAGTTCAATTGTTGTATAGGTCGAGAGAGAGCATTTGCAGAAGAGAGAAAGATAATTTATATTTGCGGTATTCAGCTCACTTTATTACAAAGCCATCGTCGATTAATTCCTCCATCGCACGTAGGATTCCCGTGGATTCCATTCTGATAGATACTCCATCTGAGCACTTTTCTATATTCTCACCATATATTTCGCCCTATTCAAACCTATTCCCGGCTCCTTTTTGTGCACACTGCACCCTGCGATTGCCAATTTCGTCTTCGCATCCATCACTGTGGCTTTGCAATTAGAACCATTCCATCCTGGATTATCATACTGCCCGTCTATAGCAACCGATATTCCATCAGGCTGTAATTATTTTGCTACACGCGCTTTTTTCTGCCTTAGTTCACCTCTGCAGCATCTTTCGATACTTGCCGAACAGTCCTCTGCCAGATCATGAAAACCCTTTCTATCGCGGGACAACCAATGTCGCGGATTGCCCTTCTCATGGCTCGCTCACTAGGGAGGCCGAGACCGATCAATTTTCCGAAATCGTTAAATCTCTGAATCGATACGTGATTTGTTTGCGCGATTATTATTCTCACCGGAATTTGGACCCCCGTTATGAACGCGGCAATGGAAATTGATTGGTTTCCTTCGAATACAGTACTCTTTCCCTTCCCAATTCTCCTTTGACTCTGCCAAGGGACAAACGTGCCGCACTCGAGACAGTCATACTCGACTGTGCATGCGCCCCCTTCTTCGCGCACTCTTATCAAGCTTCTATCCAGCAGTTTTCCGCATTCCTTGCATCGGTGAAACAACTCGAGGAGTTCCTCGTGCCCCACAATCCGAAATTTGGTCTCTCCCCGTCCATCCGATTCATCGTCGTCACTTTCCTCACTCTCTTCACCACTTTGACTAGATGGCACATACTCCGATCCCTGTGAGAGAGCTACAGTAACCCTATCCGTGATCTGGTCTACCTTATCCATCGTCGTTTCCGTTCGAATACTCGATTGTGTCTTGAATCTTTTCGGAAGTGTTGCCATATCGCCATAATACATCTCGTCATTGTGATACCCATTCAGGTCAAGCGACTCTACACGAAGAGGAGAAGATGGACGAGCCGGTGAAAGAATTGGAGGAGGAGTGGCAAGGCCGGCCTGTTATATTTTTTTTTTCGTTATTTGTTTAGTTGAACTATCTTAGCGGCGAAAAGTAGATAATTTGCCAAGTTGATTATTTCTTTGGAAAGATCGAGAGAATCGAATTCTACAAATATTCATTACCGTGGTAGATATTTTGTTTTTTTTTTCAGAATAGCTTCCTTCAAATTGTGTCATGATTGGCTCGTCCCATCGAGCAAAGCTGTATCAAGAACAACCAAAGAGATCTTCCAGCTGGAATCATGGAGCAGGTTGTGATTTTCTGTTTGACCAAACAATGAAATATAAATCTGCCAAACGTGAAATTTTGAAAAAAAATCCTATGTGCCGTTTGTTAATTCTAACTCGTGGTTTTTATATGTGAGACTTTTTTTCAGTAAGTGAACATATTTGTGAGGGCCCTTAGAATTAGTCCAAAAACCGAATTCCTCCAAAATGAATGTGCCCACATGTAGTACTCAGTGAGTTTGGCACAACGGTGGCATATTTAGTGATCCAAGTCAAGCGCTGAGAAATGCACCGAACATTCTCGGAAAAAATACTATGTCCATTTTTCATCTTTCGCTCCCGATTGGAACGGTACATATCTAGAAAGACGCGCCGTAGGCTACCGTAGCCTACATATTTACTGAAAAAAATATATAAACAAATTAAAATACCATCTTGCGAGAAACTTGCAAAAATGTGGGATAACTGACCTACAGTACCCAAATTGAACCTGAGGGAAAATGTTTGATAGGTATCCAATACGCAGTACTCCATGAGTGTAATTCAACAACATCAACAGAATTTCGATTCCCATCAGCGCGCAACAGAGCGCTGATGTTAAAAACAACCGTAATCACTCGAAATTTTTTTACATCAGCGCGCTGATGGGAATCGCAATTCTGTTGATGCTGGCGGATTATACTCATGGAGTACTGCTTGTTGGATACCTCTCAAACATTTTCCCTCAGGTTCAATTTGGGTACTGTAGGTCAGTTATCCCACATTTTTGCAAGTTTCTCGCAAGATGGTATTTTTTTATATTTTTTCAGTAAATATGTAGGCTACGGTAGCCTACGGCGCGTCTGTCTAGATATGTACCGTTCCAATCGGGAGCGAAAAATGAACAATGGATACTGTATTTTTTTCCGAGAAAGCATTTCCGTACATTTCGGTGCATTTCTCAGCTCTTGACCTAGATTACTAAATATGCCACCGTTGTGCCACACTCACTGAGTACTACATCTGGGCATATTTTGGAGGAATTCGGTAACTGGCCTAATGCCAAGGGCCCTCACAAATATGTTCACTGAGTGAAAAAGTATCTCATATTAGTCATGTGCGATTTATCGATACGAAAACGCAATTAATCAATTGTGTGATTTTAGAATTCAGATTTGATAGATCAAAACTTATTCTCAAAAATTCGGGGAACTAATCTATTCCTGTCATGGTTTCAATGCACCGCTTGAATTCTTCGCCTAGTAGATTGGTAGGCAATAAGGGGGGTGACATAAGCCCAAATGATTTCCAATGGCTGAATGTTCGACGTAGCTACTTGGAAGTTTTTTCATTGTTACCAGTATGCGCTCCTCTATCACACTAATTAGATCCTGTCACCAGGTGATCATGAGTTTCGCTTCCCACTAGAGTGCTCAATTCGAGTAGTTGTGTCTTCATTTTGTACTCTCTCACTCGGTTGAGTGGTGAGAGAGTATGAGGAATCAAGAGATGATTAACCGAATTACATACTTTACTTCCCACACATATAAGGGTGATTAACGCAAACAACCATATCCAATGGATACTACTTCACACAAGGACCTACTGCAACTCAGTTTCACGGGTTAGATTCAGTTCTTTGGATCACAGGTTTGAACAAAAATCCTTGCGCATAGTAGTATCCATTGGATATGGTTGTTTGCGCTCAAACAATGACTTTCCTATCAATTGCCAGAATTGAACCATTACTCATTACCCTTATATGTGTGGGAAGTAAAGTATGTAATTCGGTTAATCATTTCTTGATTCCTCATACTCTCTCACCACTCAACCGAGTGAGAGAGTACAAAATGAAGACACAACTACTCGAATTGAGCACTCTAGTGGGAAGCGAAACTCATGATCACCTGGTGACAGGATCTAATTAGTGTGATATAGAGGAGCGCATACTGGTAACAATGAAAAAACTTCCAAGTAGCTACGTCGAACATTCAGCCATTGGAAATCATTTGGGCTTATGTCACCCCCCGCCATGACAGGGATCAATTAGTTTCCCCAATTTTGAGAATAAGATTTGATCTATCAAAGCCGAATTCTAAAATCACAAAAATGATGAATTGCGTTTTCTTATCGATTAATCGCACATGACTAATATATAAACCACGAGTTAGAATTAACAAAGGGCACAAAGGATTTTTTTTAAATTTCACGCTTGGCAGATTTATATTTCATTGTTTGGTCAATAGAAAATCACAGCCTGCTCCATGATTCCAGCTGGAAGATCGTTTTGGTTGTTCTTGATGCAGCTTTCCTCGATGGGTTGAGCTAATCATGATAATTTGAAGGAAACTATACTGAAAAAAAGCATCAAAATATCAACCATGGTAATGAATATTTATAGAATTCGATTCTCTCGCTCTTTCAAAAGAAATAGTAAACTGAGCAAATTATCTGCTTTTCTCACCTAAGGTATTTCGATTATATTACATTTCTCTCGTAACTTCAAAAATGTATCAAAGAAGCAGACTATTCAGTAATTGTGTTTCACATGTTTCTCCAAAGTTGATTGTATCGTCATTGTGTGATTTGTGTATAAACTTTTTGTACATTCGCTAAGATATTTTGAATGCTATGGACGCATACTGTTTACAGTATCATTATTGCTTGTTTATTGAATCGTATAAACTGTTTCATGCTAACCTCGTCCACATCCATCTCAGAGTCGGAGGCAGCGGGCGTAGAAGAAACGGTAGGGTTACGGTATCGCTGCTGTAGTCGCTCAAACTGAAGTTCTGGCCTTAGAGGGCATGTTTGGAGGGAGGGCGACGGATTAGGACGGCGCTGCATTGGTTGTTTAATTAGTATAACTACTTTCAACGTCCATTATTCATTATAGTTCGTTGGTAAAGCTCGTTAGTGCAATGTTGTAGCGTAGGGAAGTGACGATAAAGTGTGGATAGACTCACATCCTTTGGCAGGCCAACTGGAGAATCAAAGTGCTCTGAGCACCATCGTATGTCTGTCCCCTTGTCTATCTTCTTCCGGTAGTCTGCTAGCTTTTCCTTGGTCTCCTCTGCACTCAACCCAAGACGCACAATCCATCGTTTCTGTTCTGCTTCTCGAAAGTTTGAAGGAAACTTTCGTAGTGCATCATCGACCAATGAACAGAGGTAACACGTTCGCTTTCGCTTCATTCTGGAATCCACCACTCAAGGTTATCGACGAATATCGAAACGATAGCGAACGTTTTACGCCAGAAACTGTGCTATCAGGGGGAATATGATAATCATGTACATCTTTAGTTCAGATCGACATTATGAATGCAGAAAATACGCAACAAATAATTAAAATTAAATAAAAATCAATATTCGTGAGCTACGGTAGAACAGTGGTGAACAGAGCGTGCAGCGAGTGTGCTCCGGGCGATCCCTCGCATTCACCACTTTACGGCTCCGGATTTCTGACTTTGTTTGCTTCTAGTATGTTCAAAATTAAACAATGAATTTTCTTTTTTTTTCTGTTTAATCATAACGCAAAACTGCGTTTTCTGAGCCCAACATGCCTAAACTGGCCAGCTCCCTTTAAGCACGCAATTAACTGATTCTGCATCTGCATATTCCAATATAATTCATTTATCTGTTCTTGCTTTCTTGCTGGAATAAATCCCTATCCCTCATCCTAGCCGTTCATGAAATCATAATTTTTCTTGAAAGAACAATGCTCCTAATGTTGCGTCTCTGGGATTTTTGACGCACACAGAATCGTTCGCTCCTTCGTGCCTCCCTTTACTCTGTACTTCAACTCTTCTTGCACTCTTGAGCCTTCTCAATTTTCACACATTATGAAGATATTGACATGAACACGAGAGGGAAGAGGAGGGAGGGAGGCCTCATTTCGTCGATAACACTCTCAGTAACACACGCGCGATGAGCCTAGCCTAGTATCTGAGTGAGAGGCTTTCTCCTTTCTAGCTCTCATTCTCTTTCATCAGCTGCTCTTATGATATTGTGGCAGCAAACTGTTGGCTAATTTTTAAAAATGCCCGTTATAATTCTTTCCTATCTATGCCACAAAACTCTGCTTATACCTAGGATTTTTTGCTTCCTTTACAGATGCATACATCATCTCTACTATCTTCTCTGAATGGAGGATTAGTGTTCCCTGCAAGGAAAATATAAATCAGGTAATTCATTATTGTTTTGATTTTTTGGGAAGTAATCATAGTCTCATATTGCAGATTGTACACCCTACGACGCCTCCATGACATTCCAAGGAATGCCATGCATCGTTTCAACGAGTCTACTGGTAGCTTTATCCACAACGGATAATGGATCATTGTCTCATTCGCCCTGTGCGCCGTATTCAATTTATTGTATTTGTATGGATAAAATATCAAATTTGGCTCTGCACGGATATGGGGGGAACATTGAGATTATGGGGGACTAATGGCTTTTTCTGTACGGATATGGGGGATCAATGAGATTATGGGGGACTATTGCCTTTTTTCCGCACGGATATGGGGGACCAATGCTATTATGAGGGACAACAGAGGCCATGTTCCGATACGTTTTTCAGTGTTCGACTTGCATTACGTCACACTAAATATAAGTATCTATTCTAACGAATCTTCTATCAGTTGGGTCACGAAACGATTAGGCGGCTTTCGTGGCACCGGCTCTCCCTCAGAGCACCCCACTTCCCACAATGGATCCTACTGCACCTGTTGATTATGGTGAGGAAGATCATCAACATGAAGAGGATCTTGACCACCACACCTGGGATCAACATAAAATAAAAACACTGAGCAAGTGATATCCAATGACGACCCTTCCGGAGATGAATCGCAAGGAGAGGAGGACACATGGAACGTCAGCAATTGAGCAATGATCACTCCATCATCGAGACCATCATCATCCGGAGCAGTGGGATCCGTTGCGGTAAGAGGGGTGCTCTGAGGGACAACCGGGGCCACGTGAGGCTGGGAAGCGTTTCGTCGAACACTAAAAAAGCATCGGAACATGGCCTCCGTTGAACCTCATAATAGCATTGATCCCCCATATCCGTACAGAAAAACTCATTAGTCCCCCATACCCGTACAGAAAACGCCATTAGTCCCCCATAATCTCACTGGTCCCCATATCCGTTCAGAAACAGTCATTAGTCCCCCATAATCTCAATGTTCCCCCATATCCGTACAGAGCCATAAATTTTAAAAGCATTCTCAAAGTCCTCTGTACAATTGATCTCAATCATCTAAATTGATAACAAACAATATGAAGAAATGGGAATGTTCAAGGGAGGGAAAGAAGAGAAGCCCTCGTTCTGTCGAAAACATCTAAAAAACACAAGCTATTTACATGGCCGTATCTATATAGTTCAGTCGATTGCCATTCGGAAGCATGCAAGGGCTACTCTGAGATTGCAAATCTTGCGTCCTTTCCAACCCCCCCCCCCCCCCCCCGGAATGTCCGGAGTCGACCGGACCATTTTAAAAATATTCATCGTTCCGCTACAGTAAATATGTTTATACGTTACGCGCGCGAAATTTAAAAACTGGCAATAATTTAAATGGTAAAAAAATTGAAGGCAATTTACTGCGCGTTTTTGTACATTCAAATGCGCACCGGGACGCATGTCACACCGTGGACAATTGCTGTCCATGTTGACCTAGGAGTTAATCCGTGCCAGAGGGCGAGTCCCGACCATCTCAGATCGGAATTCACCGACCAAGATTGAACATACCCAGTCTCAGTCGGTGACTTATGCCGTGGAAAAAGTAGAGGAGAATAGGAAATATTTGAATACCCGCAATTTTATATCTCGGCTCCCACCAGTGCTAGAGACTTGAAAATTGGAATATGGGTGTAAATGGATTTTCTCCGGTTTTTCAGCGCAGGAAGCGCGCCACTTTTGCGAAGCGGCGCGGCCACGCACTCCTCGTTTCACATACTCTCTCGTCCTGGATACTCAGAGAGGAAGAGTGTGCAAACGAGGAGTGCATGGCCGCGCCGCTTCGCAAAAGTGGCGCGCTTCCTGCGCTGAAAAACCGGAGTTCCACCCAGTATTTCATTTTTCAAGTCGATATCTCTACTGGGAGCCGAGATATGAAATTGCGGGAATTCAAATATTTCCTCTTCTCCTCGACTTTTTCCACGGCATAAGACTGGATGCCTCCAACCATCAGAAACTATAAATAGAGTCGACATACACTCTTCACATCATTCCTCTTCTTTCTCGCGCTACTTCTCTCGAATGTTCATCTGTTTTAATATTTGCATTATTTTGCACTTTGAATTATGCATCCTGTCCGAGATTTGTGGTTCTTCTTCACGCGCTAACTTGCGATTATTGAACCATTTTAGAATGGGCAAGGGCATGATCGAATGCCTTAGGAAGAAGTATGGACGTACCTTTACTGAGACAACGGGGGAGCCTGAAGAAGAGCAGCAACAAGTAAGAACCCTGTTGCACTATTTCATTATTCTCGATTATGCAATTCTTACGAATGCAAATCGTTCTAAATCTCTCGTTGAGGGCCTTACTTCTGAGCAATAAATATTGTTAATAACTCTTTACTAATATGATTACCATTAAAGTTGGCCGAACCGGAAGGTATTCGCAGCACCGCGCGTAATCTTGTGAGGAATTCAAGGTGGCCGAAAAATCAAGTCTGATTGGAGGAAATTCATTCACTCACTAGTAAGTAGCTCGAAACCTCCCGTTGAGGCCAAGCTTCTCTTTAGACATTTAGATTTAGATAAATTTCCATGAAATTGTTTTAAAACTCACTATTTCTCTTTGCTCTTTCCAGATGCATACATCATCCCAGCTCGATATTTTTTACACGAATACACGGATTTGAAGAAACAAACATGATTAATAAGAGGTGAGCCATATGCATGTTATTGCAAACATTTAGATTTTTTGAGGTTGTAGCTGAGCATGCAATGGAGGAACGCACAAATCATATGCGTACTAATCGAGAAGGCATCCGGATGATTTGGTACTCAGTGAAAAAGGATAAGCAACTCGATCCAATCGAATTAATCGATTTCCATTGCAAAGTAGTGGAAAAATATTTCTGTGTTATATATTTGTAAAATAATATTTAATAAATAAATAGTAATTTCGAAGTGTTAATTAGTACAGATAAAGTATCTTCATTAAATATCTTGTTTCAAAATTCCAACGCTTTAGAATGTCTACTTTTTCGAAAAATAGACATGCGCATACGAATTATCAATCCATTCTTTCATTATTTTCTAGTGCATTAAGCAGCTTTCAATAATGAGGATGTTACGGGAGCCGCAGGATATTGGTAAGTGAACGTTGAAAGATGTAGGGAGGGAGTCATTGGAGAACTCATCTTTGCTCCTCTCTCCCTCGCGAGGAGAGATGTGCGTCGTTGTAGTGACTGTGTAGTCTCGTACGCTCTAGCTTCGCGATAAGTATGCACTGACTAATGTTGTTGCTTCCTTTAGCCCTCTCCTTGGTTCACCTGCGAACTCCACTCATTCTTTTCCCTACATGAATCGAATGGTAGCTGGCTCCTTTGCCCTGTTGTATATAACCTGATTTAATTTTCCGCATCGCTTCAAACAATGCCCACATACAAGCTCACGCACTTCCCTGGTAGAGGACGCGCTGAGGTTTGAAAATAACTGTACCCTTAATTTTCTACACCTTTAAAAATGATTTCTATATTCCAGCCACATTGTGACCACTGTAGGCGACCCTGACCTTTGACTATCGGGTAACTCGCCAAATGCTCTACATCTCGGGCACTCCCTTCGAGGATGTTCGCATTCCGCTTGAGGACTGGCCAGAGTACCAGAAGAGTTGGTCATATTCTTATTTTTAATGAAAATGTATTGAAATGATCATTTATCTGCGCATTTCAGCTACTCCATTCGGAAAACTTCCACTGCTAGAGGTGGATGGACAGATTATCCCGCAGAGTATGGCCATTGCGAGATACGTCGCCAAGGAGTTCGGTGAGTTGCGTTCACACTTCTATTTATAAATTGTTGTCAGGAACAATGCGACCAATTAGGGTGAAGTATATAGATAAGACCAATTTGATAATTTCAGGTTTTGTCGGTAAGACTCCCTTCGAGTCTGCGTGGATCGATGCGATCGGTGATCAGTTTACAGTTAGTTTGTTTTTTTCCCAGAATTCTGGAGATGACATCAAATATTGAAATTTATCGACCTCGACATATGAAAATGAAGAGCGATCTTGAGCCTCAATTTAGGATTACGCCTCCGAGATCACGCCCTTCTGCATAGTCCTGTACGGATTCGGTGAAGGAGACGTACAGAAAATGAGGTTACCTCACTATTGCCCTTTGTTCTCAAATATTCTTAACAGGAAAGAAAGCGCCGAGCCGATCAGAGACAAGCACTTTGGATTGTTCGAGAAGCAGTTACTGGTTCGAAGTATCTTCTCTCGAAGACTTTTTCTTGATAATTTTGTAAGCTTTCGTTCCACTCTGAAAATTAGTATAGTCTTGCTAATCTCCACGGTCAATTTCAGGAAAAGGGAAACAATGGGCATCTCGTAGGCGACTCTTCAAGTTGGATGGACCTCTACCTGACTGATCACATGGACATCCTTGAAGGGTTGAGTGATGTTTGGTGTATGATCTTTTATAGACAAAGCTTTAGATTCATGCCCGATTTCTTCGACGGCTTTCCTGCGCTGAAGAAGATGCAGAGGGAGACGAGGGAGATGCCCAGACTGAAGGAGTGGCTAGAGAATAGAGTTCTCTTGTTGGAAAATTTTCCGGAATTCCAATAACGAGAACAAAGGGGTTTCTCTCTTCATCAATTTTCCAATAACGGCCTTTGTTCGACCTCATTTTCCAATAGCTTATTGGATTTCAGTCCAAGCCCTACATCCTCCATAATTTTTTTAATTTTTGTCGCGAATGCTTCACTTCTGTGGAAGGCCACGCTGGGATTATTTGAGGTAGTATTGGGCCACTACAGTCATTGGTTTCGGTCGAATCGATCGAACGTCGTTCGGTAAAAAAAACATTGATAACCGAAAAAGTGCAAATTTTCCGTTTTTTGTGTCCTCTGTAAAATCAATCTGAAAATTAAAATCAATACAGCCCCACTTCCGTTCTTTTGAGAAGTTAATTAGTATAGGTTGTTACTTCATCTGATCAATTGAAATCATAGTTTCGGAACCTCTCGGAAAAATTGTGATGCGAAATATACCGTTTTCATCAACAGAAATTCTAAAATTGTATATTGGGAAATGGGGCTCTTGACAGGTACAATTAATCTTCATAATCTTTCAAAGATAGCTTCATTGTGAGAAGTACTTCTGCTTTTAAACCGTTTGCAACCATTTGGGCAAACATCGGAAATTTTGAGCGCGAATAAACCAATCCTTCAAGTTGGACGAACTCGAGAATCCGAAATTTGTGCCTCTCTGGACCAGAGAATTCATGAATGATCCGGCGCGATTCTCACACTAAGATGCCTAGTCGTCACACTTTACAAAAATTGTGTTATTGTTGCGTTATCATTACGGCCAAAAGTATACTGATCCATCAAAGAATCCCACGGAAATTTCAATTTTGTGATTTTGGCAGCTTATCATGATCGTATACTTGATTGATCAGGTATGCACTAGTGTGCGATAACGAGAGTACACATCCACTAATAATATAGAAAAACCCATATGAGTATTGTTCAAGAGAGAATGAAGAGGTAACCCGAAAACGCAAAAATACAATTTGTAAAGAAACTTTTGCATCAACCTGATATTTATAAATTGTTGTCAGGAGCAATGCGACAAATTAGGGTGAAGTATATAGATAAGACCAATTTGATAATTTCAGGTTTTGTCGGAAAGACTCCCTTCGAGTCTGCGTGGATCGATGCGATCGGTGATCAGTTTATAGTTAGTTTGTTTTTTCCAAGAATTCTGGAAATCACTTCAAATATTGAAACTTATCGACCTCGACATATGAAAATGAAGAGCGATCCTGAGCCTCAATTTAGGATTACGCCTCCGAGATCACGCCCTTCTGCATAGTCCTCTATGGTTTTGGTGAGGGAGACGTGGAGAAACTGAGGTAACCTTACTATTTGTCTTTGATCTCTAATATTCTCAACAGGAAAGAAAGCGCCGAGCCGATTAGAGACAAGCACTTTGGCTTGTTCGAGAAGAAGTTACTGGTTCGAATAATATCTTCTCTCTAATATTTTTTTCTTGAAAATACTGTAAACTTTCGTTGCGCTCTGAAAATTGGTATAGTCTTGCTAATCTCCACGTTTAACCTCAGGCAAACGGCAATAATGGCCATCTCGTAGGAGACTCCTTGTGTTGGATGGACCTCTACCTAACTGATCACATGGACATCCTTGAGGGGTTGAGTGATCTTTGATGTATGATCTTTTATAGACAAAATTTTAGATTTATGCCCGATTTCTTTGATGGCTCTCCTGCTCCGAAGAAAATGCAGAAAGAGACGAGGGAGATTCCCAGACTGAAGGAGTGGCTAGAGAAGCGACCCAAAACTAATTCGTGAATATTGTTCCCGACTTTTTCAAATTGTGTTAGAAGTGTCCCATTGGATAAATATGCATAGAGCTCCTTAATTATTTCCCTATTGGAAACGTTCTGAATTTGCAGCAACTGCAGATTTTGGATAATAGAATCGGATGAAAAACCCTTATTCTCCAATACACTCATCGCCTCCTAAATTTGAGTTATTTTCCTTCTCATTTCCCACTCATTCCCATCTTCTCCCCTCATCTCGAGTGGTCTCTTCGCTCCTTTCCCTACTCCAATCTTTGCTTCGATGGACGCCCGAAAAGTCTTCCAGAGGGTTCGTTTTTTGATCTTTGCTCTCCTTCATGATTTCTTATTGATCTGTGATCTTTGTGGTTGGTCTTTGATATTCTGAATGATCTATTGAAGGATTCGGTCGTCATTCGGGATGTCTCCTGGGTATTCACAAGGAGAAGCTTCGCGAAAAGCGCCGGCGGTCGCTACGTCTTCCAGCTCGGCAACCAGCGAGTACGTGAAAAATAATAGCAGATAAACGAATATTTGTTTGCTATACCTATCGAGTGTTCTATCGAGCATTTTTCAGTATTTTTTTAGAAAATTTTGAATTAATTGGATAGATCCGAAAATTGTTTTAGAAAAATAGTTGTGTTCATTCAAAATATCGATTTTCATTGAGGTTTCTTCGGTCGGGACTGTTCGTGGTCAGCCCGTCCAGAATCTGAGTGACAACGAAGCGGTGACATTCGACATCGATGTCGTCGACCTCTTCCTCTCTACGTAAGATTATGGCGCTAGGTCGGATGACGTCATAGTTCTCATCCGATCTAGTGCCCGTTAATCTTCCATTCTTTAAGAAGACCTGAAAAAATATTATCAGGAACATCCTTCTTTTTTTCCATATCTGCATGCGTAACCTGCGTGTTCTTGCTAAATTTGAAGATTGAAAAATCTGCGTTACTTCCCAGGAGAGTACACATCGTCGGGTGCACCGATCTCTTCGGATTCGGCTCCTTTCGCAGTTTCTATGCCCTCAACGAACGATCCTTCGCGATTCTCGATTATCATGAGGTATTTTCCTAATCCACTGATATTTTTCCGAATCTAAATGCTTTAGAGTAACGCTAAAAATGAATCTGAAATGGCACAATGATGATGCTTTCCCAGGGTCTGCAAGTGCTCCGGCAGCGATTGGTCGAAATCGACGTAGTGGCGAAGAAGGTTTGAGGTCTATCACACAATTCGGAAAGGTCCACTTAAAAAGGTCGATCCAGTTTAAATTCAAAGTGTAGTATACTCCGACGATCTCAGATTCAACGAAGGGATGCATGAACCTATGAAATATTTACCAGGCGCGGTGCTCTCTCTACCGCAACTACGCGATGCCCTTCAATGATCGCTTCTCAACCAGAGCAGCCATTGGAGAGGTCAGGACACAAAATATGTATGTAATAACATCAATTTTCTTCAGGAATTGGCAGTGCTGGTCTCCAGGGATATGAGTGAGTTTGAAATAGACACCGTTTCATTATCCCAAGCACTTTCTAGAATAGTAGAGGAGCTCAGTAACAGGCGTTTGGATTGAGAACATTCTGATGCCATAATTCCAAGATACTTGTTTAACCAGTAATTCCCATATCATTCTCAGCTACGGCATACACCTTCCCGATACATCCGCTGTCCTCCACTCCACACGCGGACATCTCGGAATTGATGGATCAGGTGAAAATACATTAATTATTATAATTCATACAACATCATAACTCTGTGTGCTCGATAATCGTTCTTCAGAGTGCTGATATAGACAAGTGGTTCTTCTCCTCATCTACATGATCATTCAGGCTCACGCACTGATCGTTGATCTAAACTCTCGAAGAGCAGACGGAGAGAATGATCTTGTATTCGCTGAGGATTCGCTCCCTTTCGTGATCTCGAGATGGGTAGGAGCACCTCTATGGGTGCGAGATAACTTCCATTTGAGGCCATTGGCCTTCTCGTTCAAACCCAACGCGATCGCTCTGGACTCTTCCAACTCACTCACGTCATCGTGGTCAATCTCAAGTAAGATCTCACCATAAATAAGAATTCAAAAGCAATTGGAAAAAATGTATTTGCTAGTGATAGCAATTGAGAGAAAGACTTGTTATCTGAATGTGAGATGTTACCATTCAACCAATAGAGTGAATCTCGAGAGTGCCTGTATCAATAAAACATCTCGTTTAAGCAATCTTTGAAGAGACGAGGTTGTCTACTGCCAAGCGATCTCCTCCTCCACTGTCGGCCCTCTCGAGAATGTGTCGATGACCCGGTTTCAGTCTCCAGTCGTCAACGATAAAGAGGCAATGGCTAGAATTCGAAGATATTCCCAGATCGAGGTGTCTAGTCTGACCATTTCAGTTGTTCCTCATCGCTACCCTCTTCGGAGCAGTGATTTTCACTGGATATCTCGGCATGAGAACACTACAAGCAGTCGAGATCAAGGTTTAAGATTATTGATTAACACATCTAGATGTTGACCATTTCAATTGATTTACGTTTGTTTTTTTTCCACCCGCCTCTTTCCCAGTTCTATTGCACAGTCATTTCCGATAATATCTCCCTGTTTTTTCGCATATGTATCACTTCAGTGGAGGGGAGAGATATAAAATGATAGAAGGAGGGAAGGGAGGGTGCGTCAGAAACCAAAGAAGTGCCAATCTTCTACAGGAGCTCAAGGGTGAACGCGCGCTTATTCCCTTGACTGCCGCCCGCGAGAGTGCGTACTTGCTCATTAAAGATCTGGTAAATTAATATAAGATGGAAATTCCGTCAAACTATTCCATTCAGGTCCATACGGTAGGAGAGAATCGAGCCATCGGTGAATTGGGAGTAGACGGGAGGACAAGGCGAGATTCCGACTCTTCCGCCATCCTAACAAGTAGGATTAACTTAGTATCGTTTCTTTGAAGACCAAATCATAGCGAAGCTTCAGACAAATATTGTCATTCATATCAACCGTTGATTTTCTAAGATGTTGTTTTCACCAGAGTCCCCTCGCTGCTTCGTCTGTCGTCGATCGCCCTCCAGAAGGCTGGCCTTCTGAATCTGCAGCAGCTGCAGCTCTTGGATGAGCGAATCGATTGAAAAAACCCGTCTCATCTGACCAGTCGATAACAGATAAATACGAATCCTTTCTAATCTAATTTTTACGATATATCTTATGAAAAGCCCTTGCTCTCCAACAAACACACAATTCTGTCTGCGGATACAGTCGAGTGACCATTAAAAATAATTTATCTACGCCCGAGGCGCGACGATACCGTGAATACATTAATTAATTAATTAATTAACGATTGCAGATGGGAGGGGGGGGGGACTCTCCTGAGTCATTGAGGGTGAGAAAGGTCTACGACTATCGGGTGGCTTTCCAATCGACGCTTAAATACTCGGATGTTGGGGGCAGTGCGAATGACATCGGGAAGTTGAGAATACCATCGGGATGTTCGAACAGGGAAAGAGTGGAATCTGGCGGTGCTTGTTGTCATTTCAATGTTAATACCAAAGGAAGAGGTATGGTCTCGCTGGGGTTTGTAGACGTAGAATGATGAACGAGGGACGATATTAGAACCAGTCATAATCATATGAGTCATACACAGATCTCCTATGACTCTCCTCTCAGTAAGCGAGCGCAGGCCAAGAGTTTTCAAGCGATCTGAATAAGAAGGTAGGGAAAAAGGATAGGAAGGGGAGGGGAAACAACGATAGAATACTTGCCGGGTGAAAACATGTTGAACTTTTTCAAGAGTCTCAATGTCAGATATGTAATGTGGATTCCAAAAGGGGGATGCAAAGTCAAGGAGGGGAAGGACATATGCTTTGTAACTACGAAGAAGGATAGTGGGGCAGTTGAATGGGAGGGCTTTAAGGAGCAGGAATAACTTAGAAGTGGCTTTCTGAGCACGGGTTTTAATAGAACAAGAATTCTTGAGGTCAGAGCGGACTTGGACACCTAGATCACGGACATTATTCACGAGGGGTAACTGAATGGAATTAATATTGTAGCGAGGGGAGGATTGTTTGGAGCCAATACGAAGATGAGAGCATTTAGAAGCAGATAGGGACAATTGGTTGAGTTGGGTCCATTCAAAGACACAATCCAGGGCAGATTGAAATTCGGAGGTAATATAAGATTTGGTAGACTTATTGTAGGAGATATACAACATAACATCATCAGCATAACATTGGACGGATACGTTGTGAAATTTAGAAAGTATACGAGAAAGGTCAGCTAGATAGATGGAGAAGAGAATAGGTCCTAGGACACTGCCTTGTGGTACGGGGAAGTGGTCGCTAGTGGCGGAGGGCAAACGAACGGAGAAAGTGCGGTTGGAAGTGAATCCATGATAGCAGATTACCATGTATACCGTAATGAGATAATCGAGCTATTAATTTAGGGTAGGGAACAACATCAAAAGCACGAGTGAAGTCAATGTAAACTACATCAGTTATAAGCTTTTTAGAGTGAGAATTTGTCCAATCATTATGACAAGTCAATAAATTAGTAACAACACTAGCACCAGAGCGGAAACCATGCTGATTGGACGGGAGGATATTTAAGCGAGAAAGGTGACTATTGAGGTGGTCTTTGATGAGACGTTCCATGGTCTTAGCAGCAGGAGAGATGATAGAGATGGGTCTATATGAGGAAGGTAGTTTGCTATCTTTGCCCGGCTTAGGAATGGGGGTAATAAGGGAATGTTTCCAGGCTGATGGGACAGTCCCAGAAATGAGACTGAGATTGTAGATATCAGCTAAGGGGGTGGAC